>CM067372.1:41769274-42518443 GCA_034401795.1 Chaetoderma sp. LZ-2023a | reverse complement strand
GCATGACACGTGTGTTAAATTTAAGGACCATTTATCATCAAATGCTGATCTGTTGGAACTAAATGACCGGGTCTATTATGTTTTTGGAAGAGTTCTAGATCTCATCAAATCATCACTAAATGCTCAGTTAAATGACCAAAATGCGACTAACGATAAGACATCCTAGCCTAAATATGCCAATTTTCGTTAAATTCGATGAAGTCTCACAAATTAATGGTGATTCCATTCTTAGAGAAATGGAAAGGGTTACCCAATCTCATTGGGATGGTCAAGTCGATGAATCATTGTTTATTGAAAACTCTCATGTACCGATGCTTCAAGGTTCTGGCCATCATGATTTAAAACGCAAATATTTAAACCATTTGGAATTGAAAGTAAACATTAAAAAGGCCTATGTATAGTTAGTAACTTCGATGATTTATGTATGGCTAGAGCTATTGTAATTGGAATAGCTATGATTAATGGCGATAAAAAGGAACAACGCAAAATAAAAAATCCACAACGAAAACCATATGATAAAAAATATCAGAAACTTAAAGCCCAGGAACTTCATAAAAACGCTGGTGCACCTCAAGGTCCATGCGGTCTCAAAGAAGCTATTATTTTTCAAAACTATTTAAGAACTTATATTAATCTTCGAATATATGATGAAGATGAAATGCGATCCTGCATTTTTGAGGGAAATCCACTTTTTCAGAATTATCTCAATCTGTATCATTATCAATCTCACTTTGCATATATCACTAGCATGTCAGCTCTCATGGAAGTAAACTTTTTCTGTAATTTATGTCAAAAGCCTTACTGGAGGAAACCTCATACTTGCTCTCCTAAGATGAAATGTCGAAGTTGTAAATCACATCCTCCCTGTCTAATTACAAATTACAAATTCTGTGCACTTTGTGGTCGGTGGATGAAATCAACTTCCAGTTTCGACAAACACATGACTAATGTTACATATGAAAGCATTTCAGCTTATCCTGTCTGTTTCTGTACATTATATAAAGACCAAGAGAGTTCAGAAAATCACAAGTGTCTTCAGATTAAATGTAGATATTATAAAGAGGAAGTGGACAGCAAAAATCATATCTGTTATATACAGCCTTCCCATGCATCTGTCACTTCCCTCAGAGAAAAACGGCTAGCGCGCTTGGGAATTGAAGATGCATCCAGTCAAATTTACATATTCTTTGACATAGAATGTAATGTACCCTCAGGAAAACATGAACCAAACTTAGTTATTGCTCAAAAAGTTTGTTCCACATGTATTTCCGAGGATATAATATTTTCTTGTAATCATTGTAAATGTGAAGATAAGGAACAAATCTTTTATGGCAGGACATGTAGGAAGAAATTTTTAGCTTTGCTATTAAAAACTGAAACAGTTAAAAGGGAAATAATAAAAATAAAAATAAAAACAACTACACTCAATTTATACATTGGGATACCATCGTTCTTGCACATAACTCAAGATCCTATGACCTTCACCTAGTTCTGACTGAGTTACATAAAAATCCAAATAGCAAACCCACTGATATTATTCTAGATGGCTGAAAGATTTTGTTTTATCAACTTTCAGGTATCCAATTTAAAGATAGCCTCTCCTTCCTTCCAACACATTTGCGAAAACTCTCGGCTATGTTTAACCTTAAAGAAGAAAAGGGGTATTTCCCCTATTTTGCAAATATTACGTCCAATCAGACTTAAAGAGCTTTATGGCGATGGAGAAATGCCACCTTCACAAGCCTTAGAATTTGATAAGTGGTATGAGGCTGTTAAATAGGAAACATTTAATTTCAAAACTGAATTTATCAAATACTGTAGGGCTGATGTGAATGTCTTGATATCAGCTTGTGGGAAATTCCGTGATCTCATTATCTCTGAAACAGAAATCGACCCTTTTGTTTCTGCAATTACATTAGCGAGTACTTGTAACCTCATCTTTCGAAAACACTTTCTAGAACCTGGAACTAGACCGAAGCGTAAATATTCAATTATGGCCTGTAAGTGGTTAGAATTGGAGTAAAAAAAGGCGAAATCTTTTCATTCAACATGCTCTAAACCTCGGTGAAAAAGAAATACTTTCACATTTTATTGATGGTTATTGTCCAAAAACTGTTACTCGAATTTTCAGGTTGTGCTACAATTGGTTGTGAAAACTGTTTTCCTAAAAATAGGAATGGCATCCATAGTCCATTCAATCCATCCCTTACAATGGAAGATTGTTTCACACGTCAAATGACAAAATTCACGAACTCAGAGATGCAGGGTACGTTGTTCACACAATGCTTGAATGTGATTTTAATAATCTTTTAAAATCCAATGAAGTCAAAAGATTTGTAGATGGTCTGTCCTTCACTGAACCCCTCAACCCTCGAGATGCTCTAACAGGAGGTTGAAAGAATGCCATCAAGTTATTTGTCGAGCCAAAAGAGAATGAGGTAATTCGTTATGTGGATATATGTAGTTTATACCCATTCACGCCAAAGTACCATGACTTTATGATAGGAACACATGAAGTGATAACTGAGAACTTTAAGCCAATTTCTGAATATTTTTGTTTAATTAAAGGGGAAATTTTACCACCTCGTGACTTATTCCATTTACTACTACCACTCAAAATCGAAGGAAAATAGTTTCTTACTCTATGCAGTAAATGTGCTGCTGAGAATAATGAACCAAGATGCACACATGGTCCTAAAGACCGGGTACGGAAAGGAACGTGGACTACAGTCGAGGTCTTAAAGGCCCTAGAGTTAGGATATGAAATTATAAAGATCACAGAAGTTTGGCATTTTCCAGAGAGGTCAAGTGATCTCTTTGCTGGATATATAGATAAGTTTCTTCATCTAAAGCAGCAGGCTACCGGTTGTCCAGCTGATTGTGTCAGTGAGGCGGACAAAAATAGATATATAAGTGAGTTCTATGATAGAAAAGGAACTATGCTGGAAAGAATGAAATTAGAAAAAATGCCGGATTAAGATCCATTGCAAAACTTTGTCTTAATAGTTTTTGGGGGTTTCTAGCTCGTAATGATAAACCCTTTTCCACTTTTGTCACAACAAGTGAAAGAATGCGTGAAATTTTAACTTATCGAACAAAAAAAGTTAAAGACATGCTTCTCTGTCATGAAAACCTACTCATGATTTCGTACAACGAAAGTAAAGACTTTGAACAGATGCCTATGAATGCAAATATTGTAGTTGCATGCTTTGTAACATCTTATGTACGCTTACATTTATATGAGACGCTCTCACACCTTGGTGAATCGGTCATTTAGTTTGATACTGATAGTATTCTGTATGCTGAGCCAAAAGACACACCTCGTAGAGTTCCGATAACTCATGATCAACCAGGTGCATTTACAGATGAAATACCTACTAACTTTCGCATAGAAAGCTTCATAAGCACAGGTCCTATGTCTTATGCATATACAATTACTGATGGTAGTACTACAAAGCAAATTTGCAAAGTTAAAGATCTTTCACTCAACTCTCGTAATTCTCATATAAATGCAAGAAGCTGTTTTAGATGATAGTAAAGTCTTCGAGGCTGAATATCCGAAAGGAATTACTAGATCACGTAATCATGAAATTCGGTTTAAAAATTAGTTAAAAGATTTAGACGATCCTATACTAAACGAAGGATAATGGATGATTTATCAACACTACCATTCGGAAATATTAACATACCTGAAAATTAAATCTAGTTGAGAGAGTCACAGACCAAATGCCCTTAGACTCATAGGGCTGTTGGGCCCTTATTGGCCATCCTCAAAAGCAAGCAAGCAAGCAAGCAAGAATTAAATAAAATCATGAAAATATCAGCAGATTGGGTGTGTGATATCTACCTCTAACATTAAACTAACATTATTCTACTTTATAATTATGCTTTTAATTTTTACCTGATGTGCTCTGTTGAGAGAGAGAGAGAGAGAGATGAGAGAGACGAGAGAGAGAGAGAGAGAGAGAGAGAGAGAGAGAAGAGAGAGGAGAGAGAGAGAGAGAGAGAGAGGAGAGAGAGAGAGAGAGAGAGAGAGGAGAGATTCAAAACTATAGCTCCTATTTCCAATTTCACAGAGAGAGAGAGAGAGAGAGAGAGAGAGAGAGAGAGAGAGAGAGAGAGAGGGGGGGAGAGAGAGAGGGAGAGAGAGAGAGAGAGAGAGAGAGGGAGAGAGAGGAGAGAGAGAGGTGAGGGGAGGGAGAGGGAGAGAGGGAGAGAGAGAGAGAGAGAGAGAGAGAGAGAGAGAGAGAGAGAGAGAGAGAGAGAGAGAGAGAGAGAGAGAGAGAGAGAGAGAGAGAGAGAGAGATTCAAAACTATAGCCCCTATTTCCAATTTTCACAGAGAGAGAGAGAGAGAGAGAGAGGAGAGAGAGAGAGAGAGAGGGAGGGAGGGAGGGAGGGAGGGAGGGAGGGAGGAGAGAGAGAGAGAGAGAGAGAGAGAGAGAGATATTCAAAACTATAGCCCCTATTTCCACTTTTCCCTTGTAATCCAAAAGCTGGTAATCAAGTCATTCTATGTTTTGCTATTGTATAAGCCTATCTAACCCAGCTATCGGGACTGGTGTAGTATAGAATTTCACATACCAGCTAGCCAAGTTATTATTATTATGTAATTGAATGATTGATGTGGAGCTTTACGCTTTAATGATGAAAGCGTGGACAAAACCTAACTTTGGTAGTCGTCTTATGATATGTACATTTGCAAATCAAGAGAGGACTATTTTTTTTAATTTCCCACTAGAATTAGTGGTTCGGTAACTGAACCACTCACTCTAGTGGAAATTTTCCGAAAAATAGTCCTCTCCTGATCTGTAGATTGACATTTGCTAGCAAAGGGAGCAACATCTCCCAGTTAAATTAGTTTCAAAATATCGCAAAGCTTATCAATATAAGTCACATATTTTGAAACTAATTTGACTGAGAGGTGTTGCTAGCAAAGGGAGCAACGACTCCCAGTCAAAGTAGTTTCAAAATATCGGAGGGCTTATCAAAATATAAATCATTTTACGTCAAAGTTTTCTAGACCCTTATATATATATATATATTGAAACAAGACTGGGTTTGTTATTAGAAAATCTCTAATCTGGTTGACAATTGTGCTATCAATGGTGCTGAAAGTCGTTGATATTTAGGTCAGCAACGGCTTCCAGTCTTAATGGTTTCAAATATTTTGGCGTAATTGCCACTTGTACAAATTTAAAGAGTGCATTTTTTTGCTGTTGTGAATTGAATAGTTATCAAATAAATTTGCCTAAATTTTACGCTGAACTGTAGATCATAATAATAGCGCTAATCAGGTACAGTCAACGTTATGCCATGTTCAAAGTTATTCAGCGTTGAAGGCATTTTCCTGTAACGGAGGCCCGTGTGCGTGCGTGCGTGCGTGCGTGCGTGCGTGCGTGCGTGCGTGCGTGCGTGCGTGCGTGCGTGCGTGCGTGCGTGCGTGCGTGCGTGCGTGCGTGCGTGCGTGCGTGCGTGCGTGAGTGAGTGCGTGCGTGCGTGAGTGAGTGAGTGTGGGTGGGTGGGTGGGTGGGTGGGTGGGTGGTGGTGGTGGTGTGTGTGTGTGTGTGTGTGTGTGTGTGTGTGTGTGTGTGTGTGTGTGTGTTAGGGGTGTAATTAGTTAATATTAAACTACCAGGTGGCCTCGATGCGATGCTCCCTTGCGGGGATACCTCTGCGGATTTACAGATCTGTGTGGTACCTTCAGCGAGACCACGTAGAAAGAACACCGGTTGGCTCTATGTACTGTATTATTTGCTCATTACTGTCAAAGGAGTGCTATTGTTTGCATAGTATATATTATTTTGTGACTGTTTAATTATTATCATCACGTCTGTATTCCTAAATTAGGATGGACCGTCATACCAGTGACACTAACAGTTGGGACGAGACCATGTGGTTTAATCTCGGTGGCAATAGTCGCACGGCCCCACTGGATCGCGAATGTTCCACCGGCTCTAGAGGCCGGTCTGTATACTTTCCTGAGAGACGTGATACAGGATCCGCAACCGCAGCTAACCAACCCTCCCATGCATCATGTATATGCGGTGCAACAGAGTGGAGCGACATGGAGGACCAGCGTGTACCCCCATGAACTACAAGTGGTGCCCGATGTGGGGCTCGAACGAGAAGTGAACCCACACCAACTCTCAACACATGCGAGTTTCAGTCTCTTTCATCAGTCAGTCAGCTCTCCTTCGACATGGAAGTGGCATCATATGACGGACGAACTGCTCGCGTGCTCACCGACAATGTAACTAATTTCCCCAGTGTGGAACGACCAGCACCGCGTTTACATGAGTTTTCACCGATCAGCGAGGGGCCATTCCATGATGCCTCACAGGCAGAAACTCAATTTATACCCTCATCGGATATCCATGATAGGCACTTACATCTACGCCGGATCATGAACGATCATGACACAGACCCCTATGGGGGAAAGACTTTCCTTCACGACCATTTTGTTCACCAACGTCATCAATGGGTGACCAGTGAACGGATGCTCATGTACCTTATCCCGCATCTCTGTTGCTTCGTGCATCATCACCATATTATCCACCAGTGCTGAATTACGAGCCGGAGGATGTGGCAACACCTTTTCCGCAATACATCAGAAGACCAATACATCACATACATCATCCCCGTCAGTCACCCGCACCACCACCATACGAGGAACATCCGTCACAACTACCAGCGGAACGTCCGGGTCGTCTACATAACATGCCTCCACCAGTCTATAGATCAACACCTGTCTATGGACCCACATCAGGGCCGTATTCAGCGGGACCTACATATCATGCACGGCATCAATGACGGGAGTCAGCTTCACGGATTTGGTGTCATCATCATCATCAGGGACATCATCGGGAAACACCACAAACACCACCACGACCAACAACACACAGACCAGCCTCCACATTTTCATCAGTCTCCCAAGCACCACCACCTGGATTTATGCCAATCACTTCGCCGTGTGGACATGGGTGGATCATTCTCCACCCCCCCCCCCCCGAATTTAGTGAGGAGAATGATTGGGCCGATTACAAAGTTCAATTCGAAATAGTAAGTTGCACGAACCGGTGGACAAATCATCAAATGGGAGAGTATCTCGCCACAAAGCTGTCCGGGAAAGCATTGCAGGTCCTGGCAGACTTAGGTACAGATTACACACCAACATACGCAGAGTTGGAGAGCGCATTGTCAGAGAGATTCGGTGACACTGCCCTCGGAGAGACAAGTCAGCTTCAACTAAAGAACTTGAGTCGACATTTGGGAGAAACACTACCGGAATTAGCTAGTCGTATTTGACGACTAGTTACCCGCGGATATCCCAGCACGAATTTCGAGGGTGTAACCCATTTACATCTGGACACTTTCATAAATGCATTGAATGGTGAGCCCGCCTAAAAGAAACTATTCCTTACGGAGCACAGTAGTCTTCAGCAATTGACAGCAACCGCGGTTCATATTGAGAATTTCTTAGAATGGGAAAAGAATAATCGCCGTCAACTGCACCCCATAAACGAAGTGAATGATGTCAATCTCGCCACCACCACCGACAACAGCACTGCATCAGCACCAGCATCAGCATCAGACCCGCAAACACAACGAGATCAACCCACCAGTCAGAATCACACGTCTAAAGGAAGGGGGCGTGGCCAATCCCATTCCAGGGACCACAACAACGCCCCAGGACGTGGGAACCAGCACAACAATAGCAATAGGCAAAAATAGGTTAGAAGAGATTACTAAACAAATCTCAGCACTCACCAACATAGTCACCACCCTCAACACCACAGTAGTGACGCAATCCACAACATGTCCAGCAACCACAATAATTTCCACACCACCACCAAACACATGTTTTGGATGTGGTCAGCTGGGCCACTGGATGGAGCGATGTCCTAATCGCCCTCCATCAACAACTCTGACCACTGACCGACGAACCCAGCAGCCTGGGATGCCATCAAACTAACAAGGGCACCGATTACAGAGTCATCTCGGTGCCCATTTTCACAACCTGGCTCAGCTGCGGCCTCTGAATGACAACGTCAGGTGGCCAGCACTACTATTCATTCCACTACCACATCATGCATACACACGCACCCGGCTTCATATATGTCAGTGCCAATGATGCACAGAACATCCGCAGCACTGACATCTCCCCCTGCCGGAAACTGTGACCCTGCAATTTCCGCACCTAACAAACCTTCTTTTCTATGTAAAACGACAGTGGTAGGTTGTAGCACCTCCACTGAAACAACGTTTATACAAGCACCACGACCCACTTCCAAGGCACTTAGCACCCGGTGTCCCTTGATGGTTTGCAATTCACAAGTCCTTACAGCATCATCTACTACATCCAGCAGCAGCAGCAGTGATATGGATGGAAGTACACATTGGGCATCATGGACCCATAAGAAGGAGCGCTGCATAAAGCACAGGAAAATCTCACGCTGGCATTGTTCCTTCTGTGCATCAACTAAACTTCCCATGATGCATTAGCAAAAGTGGCTCACACAGGTAGCCCTCATCCATGATCATGACAATCCTATCCGCACTGCTGTTTACACCAACTCAAAATATACAGGAACGGCATCAACACCACCACCACTGCTAACCCCAGCTCCATCATCGCCTAAGCAAGCGCAGCAGCGACGACGGGTTGGCCCCACGCCCAGCCACCAACTGCACTCACAGAAGCTATCTGGAAACAAGCCGACTACATACAGGATGATACCGCACCAAAAACACTTCCGCAGACGGTATCATTGAAAACTCTTCCACAGGCCCATCGTAAGGTGATATATAAGTGTGCCTGTCTGTTTAGCGGTATTTCCACCAGTGCCACTATCGACACTGGAGCTTCCATCACCATTTTAACAAGCGCTTGTATGAGAGCATCCCACCTCACAAAAACCCACCACTTAAACCTACAAACATATCTTTGCAAAGACCTACGGGAGCCGATGTTCGCATGGCTGATGTAGTAAATCTCGTAATACAGATAAAGGAGATGCAATTCATCCAGCGAGTTGTTATCGCCTCTATTCAAAATGATGCCCTGCTTGGCTCTGATTTCCTCAGGGCCCGCAAAGCCATCATACATTGCAGACAACAGGAACTAGACATACACGGCCGATGTATACCCCTTGGACCGGAGTCATCACTTTACGACACATGTGCAGTGATTTTAGCATCAACAGCCACAGTTGAGCCGGGACAAGAGAAAATCTTATGGGCCACTGCACCACAGTTAGGAAACAACACCCAAATAGCCATGCTGGGACCCGACCCTGAGTATATAATTGCCTCACAATGCGCCAGTCCCTGAATGATCGTGGACACCAGCAACAAGGATCACTTACTGTTTCGGGTATTCAATGGCACAATGGACCCAATAACTCTTGAACCAGGAGTTCGTTGTGATATCACTGGAGACACCCCCTATTACACCTACACCAGCAACCACTTCTGATGATTTGCCAGAACATCTACATGACATATATCTGCGTGCCACAGTTGGATAGATGCAATCCCACAAGAAAGACATGCGGAAATTACTATACAAATATCGCAATAGTTTCTCGGCTGGAGATATGGACCTCGGAGAAACTCATCTCATGCGACACTCCATTGACGCTGAAAATAACCAACCCATTCAATGTCTTCCCATTCACAAGGAGGCGGAGGTACACCAACATGTTGCGGACAGGCATAATAGAGCCATCGGCATCCCCCTGGGTCAGTCCCATAGTACTAGGAGGCAAAAAGGATGAATCTTTGCGGTTTTGTATAGACTACCGCCGCCTTAATGATCTTAGCATCGAGGACACTTATCCGTTACCACGGATAGATCAGGCCTTAGATTCCTTGTCTGGAGCCAAGTGGTTTTGTACCCTTGATTTAGCTAGCGAATACTGGCAGGTAGCCATGGATGAGGTTGATAGGGAAAAGACCGTGTTTGTGTGTAGAGACAGTCTTTTCCAGTTTCGCAAGATGCCCTACGGCTTGTGCAATGCTCCTGGAATGTTCGAGCGTCTCATTGAGCAGGTATTAACTACACTGCAGTGGGAAATCTGTCTGTGTTACATCAACGATGTAATCGTCTTTGGCGCCTCATTTGAGCAGCCTTTGTCCAACCTGGACAAAGTACTTATGCATTTTTTACGGCCAATTTAAGGCTCAAGCCAAACAAATTTCATCTTTTCAGACAGAGCGTCTAGTTCCTGGGACACGTCATATCCGGCGATGGAGTAGCTACTAGGCCATTAAAAACAAAAGCAGTAGCAGAGAGGCAGACATACACTTCGGTCTCGGCCAGTACTATCATCGATATATCCATCACTTTAGTGAGATAGCATCATGCCTATTCAGGATCACTGAAAAAGATCGACCATTCGAGTAGACGAGTGAGTATGAAGGTTCCTTCAGGGCGCTGCAGAAACTCTTGACAACCACCCCAATTCTTTCTCATCCTAACCCTAACCTTGATTTCATCTTAGATGCTGATGCGTTGGCTTACGGCATTGGCACAGTTCTATCTCAGGTCACAGAAGATAGAACAGAGCAGGTACTGGGTTATGGTTAGCATACTCTGAATAAAACAGAGAACTATTACATGACCACAAAGAGGGAATTGTTAGCTGCGATCCATTTCATCAAGTATTACAAACACTTTCTGTACAGGTGCCCATTTACCCTCCGTACAGATCATGCCTCACTACGCTGGCTCAGAAACCTAAAAAATCCGGAGGGCCAGGTAGCAAGTTGGCAGGAATCACTGCAGGCCTTCAACTTCAACATAGTTCATAGACCCAGCAAACTGCATGGAAATGCCGATGCCTTGAGCAGAATCGAGCTTGAGGAAGAACATTATGTGGCCACCACCATGCCACATACTACACAGCCATCTCCAGTGCTCCCCGAATTGCGGTGCGCAGGGTGGAATATGGAGATAGTCGCTCATGAACAAGCAACAGATGCGCAAACACGAAATATATATGCATGGATCCAGAAGGGGGTACGTCCTCCTAAGGATTCTGTTACACCACTTTCTGCAATGGCAAAATACTACTATCAGCAGTTTGGGGAATGCCACATACAAAACAACATTCTCTACATTAATAACCAGATAGTGATCCTGGAGAGTTATCGTGAGACTATTTTACAACAACTACACGATAGCGCTGGACACCTAACCGTCGAGCGAACCACCATTCCACTGGATCGAGATATGCGATAGTGTGAAGGTATGGGTTGCCAAATGTGTCCCATGCCAAAGATGCGCTGTTGGCCAGCACCATTCCGCACCTCTACAAGTAAAAATCATTGGTGCACCATGGGAGTGAGTGGCTGTTGATGTGCTCGGACCCTTGAATACGATGGATGAAGTACATCCTCAAATTGCAAGATTATTTTACGAAGTGGGTAGAAGTATTTGCTTTGCCGGACAAAGAGGCATCCACAATAGCGGAGGTCTTGACAAGCATTGTGTTCTGCCGGATTGGTATGCTCTATGAACTGCACTCCGACCAAGTAAGTAATTTTGAGAGCCGGCTGATCTTTGAGCTCTGCAAATTGTTTCATATCATCAAAACACGCACCACCACGTATCAACCAAGGAGTGACGGGATGGTGGAGAGATTCCTCAGAACTCTCGCAGAAATGTTTACAAAGGAAACACGCCTTGATTGTCGAGATTGGGATCTATGACTCCCATATGTGTTCATGGCATACCGCACTTCAATGCATTCCAGCACGGGTTATACCCCTGCTCGGTTAATGTTACACCGTGAATTAGCCCTACCCCTAGATCTGGCCATGCTCAGGATCCAAGGAGATAAAAATTCACCATCTCTCTATGTAGAGCTCATGCGGCAGCAGATAGAACAGACCCATGAGCTTGTAAGAGCAACTTTATCCACTGCACGCCGGTGTCAGAAAATGTGGCATGATGGCGAGTGCATGGAGATCCATATGAGGCGGGAAAAATGGTTTGGGGTCACGATTTGCGACGTTCTGCAAACGTGCCGAGTAAACTGAGTTACAAGTAGAAAGGCCCCTAGATGGCAGTAGGTAAGAAGTCAAACGTGACCTACCACATCGACGCCTCAGATGGCCTGACCTCAGTCATCCACTTCGATCGACTTAAACCTTGTGTCAGTGATGACCCAGTACCAGAGCTTGGACTGGGCATACCACGTGACACCAGTACCCAGACAGATGTCTCTACAGAAACAAGTATTCCCGACGTTAGTCCCGAGCACCACGGTGCCAGTTCGATCCCTCTCCCACCAAGCCAGATGTCCGGTGAACATATGACTAATGCTGAGGAGGATGACGAGATACGTTCTCGCCCTCTCCCTCCTCAGATCCGGTCTACAAGATCTGGGAAGTCATATCTGAAGACTTTCTCGTTTGTACTGTCCAACGGGAAGGATGAAAAATTTGTTCCGCTGACCTCTTCCCACTCCCACCCGCTTCATGCTATTCCACCAATTATAGAGTTACCACAAGCGGAAGCTGAGGCTGTCTCAGGCCATGCTTCTTGTGGAGTGGAACATGTAATAAATAGCATGGAAGTGAAGAGCTTTGATAAGGCCTTGGCTTGTTTTGAAGAACAGCAAAACCGCACAACTCGGTGTACCTCTCCACCACTGCAAATCGTGAGACCAATCCCATTCCAAGGTGCACCCCATCCATTAGCACCAACACCCCCACTCCAACCCACGTCCCTCGTCAATGCACCAAGTTCGGACATCATCATTCACACTCCACTCGTCGTCTGTTGACTGTCCATCTGCAGATATGAGAAAGTCCGCTGTTACAGAGGTGGCATTCCGCACTGCAGTAACCCCCCCCCCCCCCATCCGCACCACCCCCACCCCACCCCACCCCCGCTGGCTGTGGGCAGGGAAGCAGCCTGTTCAAAGGATTCTCGGCTCGAATATTCCCAGTACTTAAAAATTATGACAGAGTACCAACCATCGTGTAACGGGAGATGACCCTCTCCATCCAAAGAGCATCCCTGACCAAAACTGCCCTACCAAGACACACACACCCAGCCCCCTCCCCCCTCCCCCGTGAGCAGTCAGAACATCACACAAAGACACAGAATGTCAGAAACATACAGAACACACTTGCCCACAAGGCTGGATACGTCAATTCATCATTGTGCGAACGTTACACACATACGTGGTTATTTAAATGGATAACATGGTCATTCAACATCAGCAACAACATTTTCATCACTCACCTAGCGTTTTAATCAAAAAAGGTTAGAAACACCTTTTCCCGCAACATTCCCATCCGCACAGATGTGGGGAGCTCATCACTTTCCGCGACCCGACTTTTCCGCAATAGCAACAGACTCGGCATTCCCTGGCTTGGAAACCTGGATATGCCCAATCCGCATTACGCCAGCATCACACAGCAACTCCGACTTCCCTACAACAGATCACCACCATCCTCAACACGAGTAGACATTTTCCGCAAACACCTTCTTATCCAGTTTGCGGAAAAACTGATCATACGGAAAGAAGGAACAACACCGCAGCCATCTACAGTACGCACTATGGGGGATTTCCCCACTCTCCCATGGAAACGTCGTACGGAAAAAGCTAAAACTACCACACATCAATCACACGTAATAACAGTCAATATTATTAAGAGAGCTAGATGCACTCAGTCTGTCATCCGTAACAAGTAGGATTTTGCTACCGAATGTGAATTCGATAATGGATTGATTCAAGTTATGACAGCACCCTTCTTGGTCATCCATGCTCTAAAGTAACTCTGTCCCATCTACGGACTCGGCCATTACAGAGTGAAATACATCATGTCCGATAAGGTTGACACCGCCCACATGCAGCAACCTCCACCCCACCCTGCTGCAATAAAAATGTCACACTTCACAACAGCTGTTTAAGACTATATGCTTGGCCTCAACGTGGCGCAGGAGTGTAACCCACTGGGTGACAATCCAGACATTTGGAGGGGCTAACCAGAGCATTATGCAAAACACTAATGAAATGACACGTGGAGATCGAATCAACCGAAATGGTGCTCGCCCTGTGAGGATCTGCCAGGCAGGTGCAGCGCCGGGCTCCACGCCTCGAAGGAGCCCACCCTCAGCAACTTGAGGTCCCATAAACTCATCTTGTGGAGCCAGGGGACGAGGATGGAGAGCTACTGGCCAACCAAAAGAGAAGACCAAACCCAAAGAGAATGCCAGTATCAACATCATGCACTGGAATGCAGAAGGGGTTAGCAACAAGAAATCAGAGCTCGAACAGTTCCTGTGCGAAAACAACATTGATATCTGCTGCATTCAAGAGACACACCTGCAAGAAGGAAAACCATTTAAGATCAGAGGTTACCAGATTTTCCGGTGTGATCGAAGAGGAAGAAAGAAAGGCGGGGTGAGCACCTTGGTCCGAAACAGCATGAACGCCAGCCAGATCAAAACCTTTATGGAAGAGGCAGAATATATCAAGATCAAGGTAACAACCAGCAACTCTGTGATTGACATTGTCAATTATTACTGCCATAATGACAAGAATCTCTCACTTGACACAATCCAGGTCCCAGACTGCCATTTCCTGTTTGCGGGAGACTTTAATAGCCAGTCCCAGAGCTGGGGATACAGCACACTTGACAAACGAGGAGAAGACATTGAAGCATGGCAAGATGAAAAGCACCTTTTACTTGTCAACGATCCCACAGATCAGCCTACCTTCAACTCGCACCGGTGGCACTCGACAACAACACCGGACTTGGCATTTTGCACAGAACACATTCAGGGAAACCTCAGTAGAGTGGTCAGATCGCAGTTAGGAGGAAGCGACCACCGCCCAGTCCTCCTCTCCCTTTCTGGAAGTATTTCGACAAGTTCACCTCAACATCCAAGGTGGAACTACAAAAAGGCAAATTGGAGTATGTTCAGCATTCGTTCCAATGAGCTTACCCAAAATATAGCAGTAGAAGGGAGAAACCTCAACAATGTGGTCACAGAATTTAATTCAAGTATCCTCAAGGCTGCCAACAAAGCAATTCCTCGAGGGTTCAGGAAAAACTACCACCCCTACTGGACAACAGAACTGCATGCAGCACATGCTAAACTAGACAAGGCCAGAGAAGATGCAGAGAGTAATCCCTGTCATGAAAACCACGTCATGCTACAACAAACTAAAGCCAGGTATCTAAAGACCAAGCTGGAGGCCAAAAGAAGAAGCTGGAGGGAAAAGACGGCGGAGTTTAATTTGGAGAGAGAGAGAGACACCACAAAGCTATGGAGACTGACTAAAGCACTGAATGATGAGGGTGTTGGGGGAGAGAAGATTACTCTTGAAGAGGATGGACAAACACTGACAGGAAAGATGGTTGCAGATACCTTTGCAAAGGCATATGCAAAAGAAAGCAACATTTCTATAACACGAATGCGTCAAAAAGAGGTTAGAAAAGAGTGAAGGAAAGAACAGACACCAACACTCACGATGCAATGAAAGTTGACATTAGTTTAACAGAACTGAAGAAGGTTATCCGCCAATTGAAGAAGAAGAAATCTCCTGGGCCAGATGGCATTACGAATGAAATAATCCAACACCTTGGTAATGCATCTCTCCGCAAGTTGCTAGACATCTCAAATCTCAGTTGGACCAATGGAGAGGTTCCTCAGTGCTGGAAGGAAGCCAGAATGACTGATATTCTGAAAAAAAGTGGAGAACAAGGTGCAAGTGCTGAGCTACCATCCTATCAGTCTTACAAGCTGCATATGCAAGACCAATTAGATGCAATTAGGAGCAGAGGTGCCGGACTGCGCATACAGTATCCAAATGGACAACATGAGTCAGCTGCAATACCGACAGGCAAACACTGCACAAACTACAAAACTGAAGTCGAAGCTCTGGTTCATACAGCTAATACCATCATCAGAACAGCCGACCCTATTGCACAGATTGTCTTTTCATCTGATGCCCGCTCCGTCCTTGAGGCTATCACCAAAGGTAAGCTGCCACAACTTGAAGAAGCACTACAAACTGTCAAATGCTTTCGGATAGCATTGCAGTGGATCCCCTCACACTGTGGAGTCCAAGGAAATGAGGAAGCAGACAAGATGGCAAAGGTGGGTGCAGAAGAGAATCAGACAGAAAACATGGTTACCCATACAGAGATGAAGACTATCATCAAGTCACTCTATAGAACACCTCAATCAGAAGATGTCTACCATCATCTCTCGAGGCCAGAGCAAGTGATCATTTTTCGTCTCAAAACTGGACATAACAGACTAAACCAACACATGTAAAGGAGGTTCCACCTTATGACATCGCCCGCTTGTCCTTGTGGAGAAGCAGAACAGATCACAGAGCACATACTTCAATGTTGCAGTACGTATCAGCTGCTGAGAGAAGAGATCTGGCCTTTGTCAACCTCTTTTCTTGAAAAGCTGTATGGGCCTGTGGAAGAACTGCAGAAAACCACACATTTCATCTTGAAAACGGCTCTCCAAGTGTGATACCAGCGATCGAAAAGAAGAAGAACAGTGCGAGAATCATCCGCAGATAAGCAGCCACGCATTTGTTCTATGGCAGTCTACTTCGCGTTATTGTCACTTGATGCTACCACAAAGATGTGACTGTGGAAAGCAGTAACCAATATAATCAAGATGACTGTATCAGCACAATCAATTTGGCTTGGACTATGTAGGCTAAAAGGATGAAAAAAAGAAAACTTGTGATACTGTGATGAGTAAAATTAATTTAAGTTGTTTATTTGTGTTTATGAGTAGTATCTATATTTTAAATAAGCGAGCAACAAAAAGAATACAAATTTCGTCTCAGACAGCCTTTTAATGTAAGCGTTGCTATGCAACAACTGCCACAAAAATACGAAAACTGGTTACAGTTTTTAAGATGCATAATGAGAATAATTTAAAGAATATAATGCGAGTCCACAAGCTATATAGCTGTGGTAGACAATAATAATTTAAATTTGGCGACAAATGTTTTTATCGCATAATATTAAAGCCCCAAAAACTATAAATATTTTTCTCCAAAAGAATTTTCTGTTTGTTTCTTGAAGATTCAAGATTAAGATTCAAGATTATTTATTTCACGTTTAACATACCATATACAGACATCACAATTGGTAGGTCCATCAAAGGCAGAGCCTATGAGTTGATGACCCCCCCCCCCCCACCCCTAGGCACAACACAGAACATTACAATATATAGGGTGGTAGTTAATTATACAAACATCCATAAGTAAACACAGAACACAGGACGGCACAACATCTATTTTTTGTACCATATTGTCATGATTGTTCTACATGTAGCGTATTCTACATATAGAGGGCCTTTTAGATTCCACCTAGGATTTTTGATTGTAGATACAGGTTTTTTTAATATGGTACATTGAAGGGGGGGGGGGGCGAGGTGGGAGGATTGCTCAACAAAGTCACATTGGTATTTGGGTGAGAAGTTGTTGGTAGGTGTGACCTAGATAGATATTTTATAGTAGTGTCAGCATCTGATATATCCATTGAGAAAGGGGATATCAGATGAAGATTCAAGATGTTTCCTCACTCCTTGGAAAGATCTGTGACCATATAATATTAAACAAAATTCAGAAACATCTTCCTTAAAATCAGTCATCACTACAATTTGGTTTTACATCAGGTATATCTCCAATGACGGCCTCATTGGTGTTATCAGAAAACATGGTTGAATCTAGTGAGGCAAACCAGAAAGCATTCGACATAGTCGATCATAATTCAATGAAATGCCATCTGTATGACCAGAACCTAGACCCAAATACATGGCTGATTGTGGACAAACTATATGATGGCCTATTAGCACAAGTGAAATGGAAAGGAATGATCAATGAGAGATTCCAAGTAAAGCAAGGTGTCCGACAAGGAGACATTCTGTCTACAGGGCTCTACAAAACAAACATCAATAGCCTGTTAATTCAGCTACAAAGTCAGCAAATAGGGGCATTTATTGGTTACACAGGATGTCCAACATTAGCAGACGATCTTACTTTATGTAGTAATTCCCCAGACGAGCTCCAGCTTATGCTAGATCAAGCTTACACATATGCCTCTAGAGAAAAATACAACATCCATCCTGAGAAAACAAACATCCTCTGTAAGCTAGCAACCACTAAGAATTGTAATAATATGCCCACCTGGAAACTCGGGAAGGTTGATGTACCTATTACAACTAAAGCAACACATTTGTTTCTCTCAAGAACATAAAAAATGAAGTTTCGGTCAATGTTGATGAAAAGATCTCACTTGCTCGTAGAACTTTCTCCTCTATGACAGGCACTGGTCTCTATGGCACGAATGGACTTTCTCCAAGAATCTGCTACCATATATACATAATGTACGTCTTACCACGACGGTTATATGGTCTTGAAGTATTCACTCCCTCCAGCAAGCATATAGCCGATTTGGAGGCATTTCACATTTCAATGTTGAGAAGGATTCTGTCCTTGCTGGTTCATACTGCATAGTGTATTGTATATCTACTGATTGGAGCCAGAACTATTGCTTCTGAAATACATATCCGGCAGATCACATTACTATCAAACATAATTAGAAGCGAAAGTCCAACACTGAACAGAATAATGGAATGGCAATCATTAATAAAGCCTAGTAATTCTAATAGTTGGTTCATATATATAGCCAAGGTATCCTGCAGCAGTACAGGCTTCCACAACTTATGCACCTTAAAACTCACATTCTCAATAAAAACAAGTGAAAAGAAACGGTAAAAAGCAGTGGATATGTATTGGACACACAAACTAACTTAACAATGCCGTACGAAACCTACACTAACATACTGTCACTTCCCAATGCTATCGGGTGGCAAAATGCATCAAACCATAACCACTGTTCATTCAGATGTTAAGGATGTCTGGCGACATAGTATTAAAGTCAGACTACTAACAGGAACATACCTGGTTCAGACTAATCTCACCAGATTTCAGCTAAATCAAGTAGATCCAACTTGTCCACTCTGTCAAATAGAGACTGAAGATTACTATTATATGCTACTAAAGTGCAACGCCCTTTTCAATCACAGAGTCAAATATTTCCTGGAGCTCAAGTCATTTATTACACAATACCTAGGAGACTCTATCTGGAGATCCTTAAGCAGTGATCCAAAATTACTTACATAGCTCATTATCGACTGGACAGCCCTAACAGAATGTGCTTTGATACCAGACGACATAAACATCTGCCAAAACATAGAACCCATAGGCCAAAAACCCTGCTACAGTATTCACCGCGGTAGAACTTACATACTCAACAGCATAAAACGTAGGAATCAGTAATCACAACCAAACAGAAACCATATCGATTAACTCCTATAACTAATGTTCAGCAACTAACTGTGTACAGCTTATTTACTTCTCATGAATTTTCATGAACTTTTCCGGGTGATGGAATATTTGCATGTGTGATAGAGAGACATGGCAATTTAATATTATCTACCACTTCTACACGGGTGCTCCAATCTAGTGGAGGAATATACGGAAACAGAACAGATGATTGAGATAGAAAGATAACCTTGATAGAAATTGTTCGTGAAAACAAATTACGTCACAATTAATTGCAAAGAACGTATAACCTCACCCCCAAACTATGGATAGGGAAATCAGATAGGAATATACTCCATATTTGGAGATTCGCCTGAAGAGAAACTCCGAGAGGCGGAATTTACATAACAAGAACAAGAACAAGAAGAGCAACAGAGTAATATGTGCGACCATAAAAGGACACAAGTCTAATTACCTATGAGTAAATGCATACATGCCATCATATGACAGGTCACACCCTACCGAGACACTGCAGATGCACTAAGGGATTTTAGCTGAAATCAACGAGATCATGATGAAGTATGCTGGGCACGAAGTTATCCTGTGCAGTGACGTGAATGCCTCTCTGCATCGCAGCCAACCAAACGAGTCTGATATTGCTTTCAGGGGGTTCTGCAGCAGCAAAGGTATAAGCCCCATTGCACCTATCCAATAAAACCAACCTTTTTCTGGAATAGGAAGCGGGATGACGTTGGTAAGGAACATGAACTCCACACATCACAAATAGACTATGAGCTCTCCACCTGCAGCTCAGTCATAGAAGAGGTTTCTACACTTGACTATAGTATATTATTTGCCCAGTCCTATGGCTCAGATCATGACTCGATTATAGCGAAACTGTCTATTGCAACAAGCGAAACTGTCTATTGCAAAAGCAGAATACACACACCAAAATCGCCGTCAAGCATGTAAAGAAGTAAGGAATTCCTCATGGCTATGGCGCAAGGCAGACATTCAAAGTTACAAAAGTGAAGTGACACTCCGTACACAACACATACTGGACTCTCAACTGGAAACTCCAGAGAAAGTCGAAGTAGCAGTCAGTGATCTCACACGTGCACTCACGGGAGCCGCAGCAAAGGTCATCCCTCGTAAGACCATGATATTGAAGCGAGGACTAAGATCAATTCCGAAGCATATATTGACCCTACATAAACAGTCCAAAGCAGCCTTCTGGTGCTGGAAGACAACGAGAGACCAAGAGAGTCAGTCCTTTTTGACGAAGTCAAGCAACTCAAAAAGAATGTCCGCAGATGACAACGGCAGGTGAGAATAGCAAAACAGAAGGAGCTATATAGCCAGATATAAGAGGCCAGCACAGGCGATCAAGAGCTGTTTTTTAAGCCAGTGAACCAGCAGAGAAAGTGCCAAGCAGCAGTCACCACCGAGTTAATGGTAAACGGCGACAGTCACAAAACCACAGACTCTGTCAGACAAGCGTGGGCTGATTACTTTGAGAAGCTTGCTACACCATCTGATAACAGCAACTTTAACGAGGAGTGCAAGTGACAGGCAGAATCTGACATCACAGGCATAAGACATCTGGCTACAACGAATACAACCTACATGAAACCAATAGCGGCAGAGGAAATCTTTAAAGCATCCAGAAAGCTTCATAAAGGCAAGGCTGCAGACAAATATGGTATTGCATCTGAACACCTTATCTACGCCATTAATACCCTATCAGTGATCCTTACACATATATTCAACGCAATACTTGACATCCAACAAATCCCTCAGGTTTTCAAGGGAGGCATCCATACACCAATTCTCAAGAAATCTGATAAGTGTAAAAAGCAGCCTGCCGACTACAGAGGCATAATGGTTTGTTCCACTATTGGGAAACTCCTGGAGATTTTTCTAGTTGAGAGGATGTCACCCTATATAGAGCGTATCCAAAGCCAACTACAGCAAGGGTTTACAGAAAGTGCAAGCTACCTACACACCGCCTTTGCTGTTTCTGAAACCATTGCACAGTTCGAAGAAGCAGGTGATGACCTCCTGTTTATCACCTTGGATGTCCAAAAGGCATTTGACGAAGTATGGCATTGTGGCCTCCTCTTAGAACTATATAAGTTGGGGATACCTACACAGATGTGGAGTCTGCTCGACGATTGGTACAAAGGACTAACTGGCCAAGTAAAGTGGGAAGGTGAGTTGTCCAGACCATCCAAGATTCTCCAGGGCACCGGGCAATGGATATCTTTTTCTCCAAACAATTATAAAGTATTTAACAATCTCCTCCTCAAGATGATTGAATCTGCTGGAACAGGAGCCTATATTGGAGATATCTGTGTAGCCGCACCAACGTGTGCAGACGATGTCGCCCTCCTAGCAAAACACCAGTACCCAGACACTCAAGTCGCATTGACAGCAACTCAGAATTTTGCAAGTGACCATCGGTATGTCATAGGGATGGCTAAACTAGTGCTATCATTTACGGTACACCCTCGCAAGAATCCAGCATAAGCTACAAGAACGAAAACCTGGCAGTGTCTGAGGAGACCACACACCGTGGCACTCTAATGAGCGCTTCCAGCAAGGTGAACCAGAAAAGGGTGGAAAAGAACATCGCTGCAACCCGAAGTGCAGCATACAGTCTCTTCGGTGCCGGCCTACATGAAAAAGATGGCCTGAACCCAGTTATCTGTCGGAAAATCTGGTTAATATATATTCTGCCAAGGCTAACTCATGGATCCGAGCTTTGGAAATTGACTCCCAAAGAAACCGAGCCACTAGAGATTTTTGCCAGATCAATCCTGAGGCAGTTACAGAGCTTGTCTCCAAATACAGCAAACCCAGCTGTATATGGGCTTCTCGGAATCATACCTGTCGCCGGTGAAATACACAAGAAGGCACTCACTCTTCTAAGGAATCTGGTTGCAGACTCAACGCGTTGAGAGCATACAATCATACTGCGACAACTTGCAATGAAATCACTCTCCAGTAAGTCATGGCTGTCATACATACAACAGCTCCTCTTGAAATATTGTCTATCGTCGGCCCATGTTCTCCTAGCACAGCCACCCTAAAAATAGAATGGAAACATCAGGTCAACAAAGGAATAGCAAGCTTCTGGGCCGCGCACCTATGAGACACAGCATCTGGAATGTCAACCATGCAGTTTATGTCGCAGTCAATGATCACACTTGAGAATGGTCCA
Organism: Chaetoderma sp. LZ-2023a; assembly: GCA_034401795.1. Lineage (NCBI taxonomy): Eukaryota > Metazoa > Mollusca > Caudofoveata > Chaetodermatida > Chaetodermatidae > Chaetoderma > Chaetoderma sp. LZ-2023a. The sequence continues at coordinate 42,495,893 of CM067372.1, read as the reverse complement.
GCTCCAATCTGGTCAGAGTCCACAGCAACTCAAGATTCAAGATTCAAGATTCTTTATTTCCATATCGGTAAATAATTCAACAATTCAATACAGGCATCCACCAAAGGCAAGGCCTATGATGCGGTGGACCCTTGACATATAACATAAATTTGTAATATTATATTTATACATATAACATTTATATACATTTACATGGATATTTTATATTACAAAGGACATAGAGTACGATACAATACATTTAAACAAATTACGTATGGAGACATGACTTATGACATAACGTTTTACATAAAGGGGGTGGGGTGGGGAAGGGGGTGGTGATGGAGGAGAAGGACAGTGGAGGGAGTGGAGTGACCATCTTGCGGAGTATTATTACTATTCAGTGAAATTACGAGTATTATTAACAACAATAACAACAAAAATATTATTAACACCATTACTATTATTTACATGTATTATTATTATTATTATTATTATTATTATTATTATTATTATTATTATTATTATTATTATTATCATCATCAGTTTTATCATTATAATGTTATTATCATGTGTAATTATTGCTGTCACCACCATTATTATTATTATTATTATTATTATTATTATTATTATTATTATTATTATTATTATTATTATTATTATTATTATTGTCGCATTACTATTATCATTATATTTAATAGGAACAGTAGCAACGACATTACCATTACTATTATTTACATGTATTATTATTATTATTATTATTATTATTATTATTATTATTATTATTTTAATTATTATTATCATTATCATTATTACTATCATGTATTATTACATGTACATGCACATATTTCTACATATTTGTTGTCCTGGTGGCCGGGTGCGCTACAGTGGAAGAACCTGTCTACAGAGACCACGTTTATACCACATTAAAAATAAATAATATGTCACTAAAAATTGGTTATTTCATACATTTAGGAATATAAAACTCTACGGGAGACTGAGAAGGCTATCGTCAAGGCCAGACTCCTGACCGGGACCTATCAACTCCAGTCTACCTTGGAAAAATGGGACAGAAAAGGCACCATCTCTCCAGTCTGCCGGCTATGTAATGGTAATATAATCCTATATACAGATATGAAAATCACTTGCGTATGTACATGCGTGTACATAAATGTCAGATTAATGATCGTTTGCGTGTGTGCATATAATATAATATATAATTAATGGAAAACGCCAGTAATTTGCGGATTCTAGAGATTCCCGGATAATACACCGAAAGGTGGTGCAACAGAACAGGTGACAACGAAGATACCTCACACCTCCTGGTATCCTGCCCTGCCTTGGCAGAAACTTTACAGCCACACTCTCTCCAACTGTACAGAGCAATACAGTGCGAGCCGAATGACAAAACCGTGACCCTGCTGCTGCTCAATCCACTGCATCCTGACATACCACCGTCGATATCATTAAAACCCATATCCTTGATTGAACGAATCAGCAGAGACTGGATTCTCATCATAATTTTTTTCATTTTACGAGGCATAAGCCCTTGGCTTGTTATTGCCTCTGGAGTTGTGTTAGTATTGTATTACTAGTGCTTGTACTTTGTTTAGTTACAGTTGTTTATTTGTTTGGTTGGCATTATTCATTGACAGTAATCAGGACCCTGGTTGACTTTGGGAGGTGCTGTGGGGTAGATGGGTTATCCCTGCATCAGCTGCAGTGTGCCTCCTATGCTCATGGTTACACCCTTCTGCGCCTAGCATTTGGGTATATTTCTAGATTGTTTTATTATTATATATCTATTAGTTGGTTATGTCATGATCGGATATTATGTCATTTAGGTGCATATCTAGTTTTGATTTAAACATGATGAGCATTGGTACCTCGACCACAAAAGAAGGGAGTGAGTTCCATGTGTTAATAATTCGGTTCGGGAAAAAATGCCTACGAATTTCTTTTCTGCTGCGTTTATTGTTGAGCTTGAATGTGTGACCTCTAGTGCGTGTTTTACTTGATCAGTCAAAGAATGTGTTTTTGTCAATGTTGTAATCATCATGGATAAATGTGTATGTTTCGATTAAGTCTCCTCTAAGCCTTCTGTATTTTAGTGACATGAGGTTCAAAGCCTTTAACCTGTCTGTGTAGCAGTAGTTTCGCAAATGGGGAACAAGTTTAGTGGCCCTGCGCTGGACCCTTTCGATTATACAAGATTGTCTTTTAAAATGAGGAGACCATATGCAGTTACAGTATTCCAAAATTGGTCGGACTAGTGATTTGAATAACAGGGTAAGCGTGTTTTCATCTATGTAATTGAAGGTTCTGTTAATTAGACCAACTATGATGTTAGCCTTTGATGCAATTGCATTTATATAGGTATCGAAGGAGAGATTTTCATCTATGTGTATGCCAAGATCTTTTTTACTTGTGGACGGTATGATTCCAATGGTGTGTGGCTGGCATGTAGTGTTTGTCATATAATACTGGGTCCTAGGATTATTTGAACCAAAGTGTATTACATGTGTTTTGTCTGTATTAAAGTGTAGCTGCCAAATCTGAGACCAATTACATACATTATCTATATTGTCTTGAAGGTTCATGGTGTTAGGGTTACCAAACAGTTTTGTATTAAATAAATTATTCAGTGAAATAACGATCCTGATTCAAGATTCAAGATTCAAGATTATTTATTCAATAATTCCAAGATAAACGAATTCACGAATCATACCAGGTTGTCCGCCTAAGGCAGGGTCTATTGTTATGGCGGACACCTTACACACATATATACAGGTATATATAAATTAGACAAGACAGTACTTACACAAACAATTATAAATTCAGACATTACATTTACTACTTCCTTATTAACCCTATTTTCAAAGAGGAAATATGTCAATTCGCGGGTCAAGAGGAGACCACCCCTCCCCACACACCCATCACCCTCCCACACCCACACACCCACACACACCCCCAACCCAACCCCACCCACCCCACCTACACCCACCCAACCCCACACACACACACCCAGAGTTCACCACCAGTTCAATTATCTTGTCAGTCATTACAGTGGAAAGAAAAACTCCAGGAGTGGGCCTCTCTCAGTCCGCGAACCAACATATAATACTGTAACAGTAGGGTGTGTGTAAGAGTTAGTCACTTGGATTATTATTATTATTATTATTATTATTATTATTATTATTATTATTTTTATTATTATTATTATTATTTTTATTATTATTATTATTATTTTGCGATACATATGGGTAGTAAATAAGGACAAGACAGTAACGTAACAGACAAGCACAGAACATAGTCAAGTTCAATAATATACATGGATGTCTATGACTATAGATACAACAATAAACATTTATATATTTTGGGGGAGGGTACTTTTACTTATAATGATGATATACTGTTTACAGGATACTGGCTAATGGGGAGCATCCTTGGACAAGGGAAGGGGGGGGGGGCGGGTGTGGAGGGGAGGCGTGCTAATTCTCCTGCTCGTCCTGTAGTTTGTTACTATGGTAATTGAAATTATTATTGGATATAATAGCAAGTGGAATCATCTAGCCATAATTCTTGTAGCAGCAGCAGCAGCAGCAGCAGCAGCAGCAGCAGCAGCAGAAACAGTAGTAGTAGTAGTAGCAGCAGCAGCAGCAGCAGCAGCAGCAGCAGTAGCAGCAGCAGCAGCAGCAGCAGCAGTAGTAGTAGTAGTACATGTAGTAGTACATGTAGTAGTAGTAGTGCTAGTAGAAGTGGTAGCAGCAGAAGTAGCATCAGTATTAGTAGCAGGTCAATAGTTTTTTCAAAACAAGAAAAGAAGCATGTTATATAGATAGAAAAAATTTTCTGTCAAATACTATAAAATTATTTGGACCGCTAGACATCGCTGTTCTATTAGACAGCAATGCCTTAGGATCCAATTATGCACGAGTATAAAACAGCATTCTTTACCTTGTTTTGTAGACGAGTCAGGCCATTTTTGAGCTGTACTGCATGAGTTAGATAATACTAGTATGTGTTAATCAAGTAGTCTTTTATTGTTTTCTTGCAGAATTTTGTTGATAGAATTTTCTCACGTGTTTCCTGTTTTGTGTTGTTCCATAGTTTAGTGGCTGCAAATGATATTCGGTGTTTTCCTATGTCTGTCCGTGTGTATTGCTCATGTAGTTTTTGTCTGCTTCTAGTGTTATTTTGGTGGATGTTAATATTGTTTATAAAGAAGGGGGCTATAGATTTGGGTAAAGTGTCGTGGTGGAGGTCTTTGACAATAGTTAGTATTTGAGATTTTCCTATGTCGGTGAGCTTAAGCAATTTTTCTGCTTTGAACATGTTTTGGCCCTCTGCTGACCTAGAAAATAGTTTGATGCTTTTTTTTGGAGACTTTGAATTTTGGATATTATGTTTTTGTAGGTGTTAGTCCAAACAGCATTGCAGTAAGTGAGGTGCGGGAGGATCAAGGTGCACGTACATGTTTCTCCGTTCTTGTTTGCTGTTGTATTTTTTTGCGTCATAATTAACTATCTTTATCGTGTTGCTTTCAATGTAATCTGTTTTAAAACTCCACACGGAGGTTCTTAATCACTTGGTGGAATCTGCATGTAAAAGAAGAAGAAGAAGAAAAATAACCAAAAGTAAATTTTCTAATTTCTTTACAAAGAATAGAATATAACTTAGTGGAAAACTGACGACAATGGATAAATACATGCACACATGATTGATGTTTTTAAAAGGTTCTACTGATGGTTTTAATTAACAATTTGAACTTTTCTTTTTACTATGATAATGATATTATTGACAGTCACAGTGCATGGCTTCAAGATTATTTATTCAATAATTCCAAGATAAACGTATTCACGAATCATACCAGGTTGCCCGCCTAAGGCAGTGCCTATTGTTATGGCGGGCACCTTACACACATATATACATGTAAATATAAATTAGACAAGACAGTACTTACACTAGTCTCTATGAAGAGCCGCAGTCTACTGTAGACTGCGGCTCTTCATAGAGACTATACTTACACAAACCAGACATTACATTTACTACTTCCTTATTAACCCTTTGAGTTTGACCCTTGATCCACATAAACAGTTTAAATTTCAAAAAGGAAATATGTCAATTCGCGGGTCAAGAGGAGGCCACCCTCCCCACACCCTCCCACCCCCACCCCACCCCCTGCAGAGTTTACCACCGATTCAATTATCATCATCAAGATTCAAGATGCTTTATTTCCATATCGGTAAATAATTCAACAATTCAATACAGGCATCCACAAAAGGTAAGGCCTATGATGCGGTGTACCCTTGACATATAACATAAATTTATAATATTATGTTTATACATATAAGTGCTCTATAATTAACATGTTTGCTGGCGATACAAAAATCCACTAAGAAATTAAATCATCAATTGATGCAATAGAACTACAAGATGATTTAAATAGCGTAATGAAATGGTCTTCTATCTGGCAAATCATATTCAATGCTGACAAATGCTGTGCTATGCATCTAGGTACAGCTAATATTAAACATTCATACTTCATGAACGCTCTTGATACAAATATTAAGCTGGTAGAAACAACTGTCATAAAGGATTTAGGTCTGAATGTAGACAACCAACTAAAATTTAGCATACATTGTCAAATCCTAGTATCAAAAGCTAATAAGATTTTAGGACTGATAAGAATGTCTCTCACCCATTTAGACTCTTCAACTCTAGTAAGGCTGTACACTTCGCTAGTTAGACCTATACTTGAATACGGGAACGGTCCATGGACTCCCATGTTAAAAAAAGACAGTCTAACACTAGAAGAGCAACTAAAATGATACCCTCAATAAGAAATTATACTTATTTAGAGTGGTTAAAATATCTGAATCTACCTTCTCTCTATTACCGTCGATCACGTGGGAATATGATTCAAACTTACAAATACATTCATGGCCTTTATCGTGTTCAGTGCCCATTCTTGGAGATAGACAAACAAAGCATCACTCGGGGACATAATTTTAAACTCACTAAGAGCCGAAGTAACAAACTAATTAGGTAGAACTTTTTTGCAAACCGAATTACGAATAATTGGAATAGCTTAGCAAATGAAGTAGTTAGTGCCGTAAGCCTAAATATCTTAAAAAATAAACTAGATTCATTTTGGTCAGATTTTTTGCATACGCAAGATCCAGTACACAATCATTATCTTTCCTTTACCTCGAAACAAATCAACTAAGCAATAAGCATAATGTAGGCGCAACTATCTACAGGCATTTTGCCTATAAGAGTAGTATATGATGATAAGTATAAGTATAACATTTATATACATTTACATGGATATTTTATATTACAAAGGACATAGAGTACGATACAATACATTTGAACAAATTACGTGTGGAGACATGACTTATCACATAACGTTTTACATAAAGGGGGTTTGGGGGGGGGGGGGGTGATGGTGGAGGGAGTGGAGTGACCATCTTGCGGAGTATTATTACTATTCAGTGAAATTACAATTATTATTAACCCTCTGAGCCCTAACCCAAGAATTTACAAAAAAGTTCTACAAACCGTACAGCCAAAAGCTAGAAACTTGCATAGAACCCTAGCCTATAAGCAGTAGTGGTGTGATAGCAACCATGCCAACTATATTAACTATTTTTGGCAAAGTAACAGATCACTATATATAAAACTATATATCATTAGAAAGGGCAATAAAATTCCTTTACGTACATATAAAATTTGTATGAATAAAATATATTTTAGTTAGTCAACGTGCCTCTCAAAATGGCCACACCTTATAGGATAAATACATTAGTCTATTTTTGCAAAGTTTATCGAAGCTTTTAATTTTACAAATGCCATTGATAAATTTAATCACAATGGTATTAAAACTAACAGATACCTAAGTTTCGTGAAGGTTTTCATCCAATAAGATGTGAAAATGACAATTATATTATGTCATGGTACCGTAAAATTTCGAGAAATTCTGGTCATGATTTTTGGGGGAGGCCTAATTCAATGTTGAATGATTCCTTTATACATAACCGAACACATACCAGGGTTTCTCAGCGTTGACAGCGAATAAATGGCAAATTTTATGCTATGTAGCATTGCTGGGTGCACTCAGCCATTTAAAAAGCGAACGCGAATGTTTTACACTAAGATTCTATAGCATCAGACATTTTTTCATAGCGGCATCTGCGATAGGAATCGTTTGTCGTGAAAGATCGTGAGAGAATGAGTAATTTGTAGAATTGTACCCGTATCTAATATACGAGTACCAAACTCATTACCCGTTATTGGCAACACCATATCATGTGCTATAAGATTGATGCGTCTGATTGGTCGGGAATACATGAATATTAATTTTTCCGGCAAGATGGCGACACGATCAGCTGTTTTGCAATATAGCACATTTGTGTGTTCAAATATGTCAATCTATCCATATTTCTTGTACGCCACAAACTAAAAAGTAGACAGATGACTAGATTAACGATATTGCCAATCGGGAAGTGGGATGCCAATATATTTGAAAACTTTCGCATCTCAACTCGCCCTAATTACCGACAGTAATCTGAAGAGTACGTTTTCTCCGAAATTGTAAACAAAGCCACGCATCGATGATTGAGCCTATCGGATTGTTTATCTATAACCTTATTGTTATTTCGCGACTAGAGGTAAACAAAATTGATTTATATATTATTTGGTTCTGCAGCTCTCTTACCACAATCTATAACTTTCTCGGTTAAATTAGTCATTGAGTAACTGAAAACTTAGAAGTAGCAGCACATTTACTAATAATCATTGATGATTGGAACTTATTAATAATTCCTTAGAAAACAAATATTTCACTATTTCCCTGGTTACAAACATTCTATCACCATTTACTGTGTGGCCAGTATCCTCTGATCAAAGATCTAGAGAACCGGGGCCCTGAAATAAACTTGTGTGCCAAAAATCAAAAACAATTGTCACATTTGAACCTGAAATTCCAGAACTTCACGTTTACAGTCATTATAAATGTAAGATGTTGAATATTTTGAATCCAATGTGAATCTGGTGCTGCCTTAGCCAGTTTAATTAGTTTCAAAATATTCAACCAAATTTTGAAACATTCGTAACAAATTTATTATTCGCTCTTGTCGATTGAAAAGGTTAATCCAGTAACTAGTAGTCGTACTCCCTCATTGGACGATATATGCTCACCATTTATTATATTATTCATTTCATTTCTGCGCTAAAATCTTAGGGCAGTGTATGACCATAACACCTGTTGTCAGGTCATAATGTTTACCAGTATATCCCTTAGTCTGAGTCTGCTCTGACTCAACCTGCCCCTGTGACAAATATTTGGACGTCAGTCTGTCCAAATATCTGTCACAGGGGCGGGTTGAGTCAGAGCAGACTCGGACTATATATCCCTTTGACCTTGCGCCATATATGTATATTGTTAACCATCTAACATTTGAGTCAGACCAAAACTGCTGCAGTTGTCTAGGAAAATGTAAATTCTCCTTCGATCAATACTCACCATTCTGTTACTTCTGATATACAGCTGGCCTTGACAGCGGCTCTAGGATTATAGACTTAGAAAGCTTTACCGACTCCTGGGAACCGGGTACTCGGCTCCCAACTGCCGAGTACCCGTTTACCATAGAGCTCATTCTTGTTTGCATAGCAAGAAAAGCAATACATGCTTTCTGCATTGAGGATTTTAGTGTTTTTTGTGAAAGAAAATCTAAGTCTTTAATCTGTGATAGTTTGTGTGTTCGTGAAAGGATTAACTAAAGGATACTATGGAGAATACCGCCGAAGATAACCAGGTTGTATCATTCTTTATTATCCATAGTTAAAAGACTTAGGTCTCTAAATTTCGCTGTGTCGCATGTTCCAATTTCTGACCCCATGGAATCTGGGACGTGTGCTAACAACGATATATGCCAGACGATCGCCTTCTTTAACCCCCAACAGGCGATCGGCAGATATGAAAATAGGTGTTATGCTACGGTATTTCTAACACGAATATCGGCTGACGTCGTTCTCCGTAGGATCTGAGCGGGTGACGTGACACCCGGTCGCTCGGATGTTTATGTGAAGAAAAATTTTTTCATTAATTCGTGCATCTTGTTCTGGGTGCTGCGTACTAAAAATGGTACCGGAAACTTTAGAATGATCAAGTTTACGTGCGATCGCGATCGGTTTGCAATGATCGGTGGTTTCAAAATTCTTGAGTAGATGCGTGGTCTGCGGTTTTACCGTGTGATACAGCAGTTTGTTATACATTTTGTTGTTTTCTTCACATATCGTGCTGCTTTCGTTAGGAGTATAATTTATATTGATTAGTAAATATACCCCGAATGCTATGCGATATGATTCCTGGAGCCGTTACACATCCTGGAGGATCTATTATGGGTGTGTTTAATGCCCGCCTCGTTCTTGTCGTCATAATCAATGCGATCGTTGTTGTAACGTGGCGGGGTGGGGTGTGGGAGGGTTACAGTTAATTTATGAGTCAAATTATTTGAAAATTAATTGTCTGCCTTCCATCCGGGTCTCGTTCCGCTTGTTTATTGTAGGTTTGTGCTTATGTTATAGGCCAAGCCAGCCCTGCCATCATGTGACGAATGCCATAAGTTTGTCCGTGTCGTGTTCAAGGACCATGTCTGTTTTAGGTGTTCCCTGTGTAATATTGATCATAGGTGTAATGTTTGTGCAGTGTGGTCCGTTGAGATGATGGTTAAGTTCCTTGCCCAGAAGGACTTGGCTGGGTCTGACGCGGGGTCAGGCGGTCCGAGAGTAAATCGTGGAGCGCCCGGTTTGGCCGGTGGGGGTGCTGCACGTCCCCAGCTGGAGGTGGCGGAGATGGCACCGCCGGCGTGGTTTGGTCCGGCTATGCAGGGTTTTCTGCATAGCGTTCTGCCCACGCTGGTGTCATCCCTGCTACCAAAGGTTGGGGGGCAGTTTCTCCCCATGCCTGGTACGGATCCTGTCCTCGGACAGGATTCTGGACTGGTTACCGAGGGGGCTGTCTCGTACGGCCCCCTGGCAGTCCCGTCTGGCTTCGGCCAGACGGGTTCTGTTTCTCTGCGGCCACCTCTGGGTGGTCCAGTAGCGGTGGCCGGTCCGTCAGGTGTGGGAGCCGTCCGCCAGGACGGTTCCACGGTTGACTCGTCTAGTGACGACTCTTCGGAGTCTGAAGACGAGGAGGCCGAGGAGGAGAGGTTGCTGCGGCCCGTGAAGCCGCAGGTGGAGAATATGGAGGTTGATTCCGTCCTGGACGGAACCGGCCTCCATTTGTCTGGTTTGGCGCAAGCCAGGTCAGCGGCTCCGCCTGTGGCTGAGGCCAATCCGTTACCGTGCACCGGTTCCGTGCGGCTTGTTTTGGCACCAGCCGTCACGGGAACGGGTGTGCCGGGCCGGGCGTGGTACTCACCTATCTCGCCTGGTCCGGCTATGGTTCCGCGACTGCTACGGTCCGTACGGTTTTCCTACCCCGGACCGGAGTGTTTCATGGGGTGGCGGCGGAACCGTGTGGTACCGGAGTGCCTGGCGTGTCAGCCGTGGCTGGCAGGCCCGTGAGCACGTCAACGGGTGACGTGTTTGCGGGGGTGTCTTCATCGGAGGTAGATTGGTCAGATGCTCTGGCGTGGCTAGCCAGGGTTGACCCGTCTGTGGTTTCGGCCACGGCCGATGAAGATGCGCCCCGTCCGTCGGTTGCGTCGATCAGGACGGGGATTTTGCCCGTGGCCCGGATCCAGTCAGTGGGACTGGATCCACGGTTCATAGATTTGTTGGATGCTATTTATAGCAAACAACTGATGACCAAGGGTCAGCTCCCTGCGGCCTCCAGCGAGGTGCGGGCAAGATGTCGTATTCCGCGGGGGGAATACGACAGGTATGGTGTAGTCCCGTCGGTCACGGAGGATGACCGATGGGTACTGGGCGTCCAGAGTGCCGTGGCGGGTGGTCCCGGTCCGGCACTTGTGGACAAGTCTCAGGTACACCAGGAAGAAGTCCTGTCCCTATGCGATGAGGGTGTGAGGGGAGCGATGAACGCTGTCAACCACTCTTATCGTCTCTTTCAGTCGGTGTGGGCTGAAGCGGGGGCAGGCCACCCTGTGCCACCTGTGGCGCTTTCATGTGTCAATGACGGCCTGGTGCTGTCGATGGACGCATTGGCAAGGGTTCAAGCGCGAGTGACGAAATCCAGGAGGCAAATGGTCATTGACCATATGCGTCCGGCTACGGCAGTCAGGGAGCGTCTTCTTGGGATGCCCTTTACAGGGCCTAGCATCTTCGGTGGCCAAGCGCGGGCCATCTTAGAGGATACCGCCAGTATCGCGCAGAATCAGTTAGCGGTAAACCTAGAGCTAGTGCGGCAAGCGCACGCACTAGGGACTGTGGGGAAACTGCTAACGGGACAACCTTCAAAGAAGCAGAAGAAGCATAAGGGCAAGGCGAAAGCTAGGCCTGTTGCGACTTCTGCTTCAGCTGGGTTTTCGGAGCCGCCGCCGGCGAAGAAGCCCAGGAAGCTTGTAGAGGCGCCTACCTCCCCAATGTTGCTCCTGACCGCCCTAGAGGCGGGAAGGGGAAGGGTAAGGGTAAGGCCTCAAAGGGCGGACAGAAGGGGCCGAAGCGTACCTGAGGGTACGAAAGCTCCCTTCATATCCGCCTGGACCGCGCCTGTGCGACAGGAACAGCGGTGCCAGTTATACCCGTCGTGCCTAGAACGAAATAGTTCTCTCTCTCTCGTTAAGAAAGAGGGGGGGGGTGTGCGGACTGCGAGCCGGACAACCCCGTTAGACGTCGAGGCGTCTATGGTGGGTGGAAGGCTCATGCGTTTCGTCGAGGCCTGGCGAGGTGTGACGTCAGACAGTCTGGTCCTGGGATGGTTATCCCAGGGTTACATGCCGGAGTGGTGGGACTTTCCACCACAAAATCTGTCTTTGGCACCTGTCTGGACACCCGTACCAAGGGAGCCAGACAAGTTAGAAGCCGTTCAAAAGGAAGTGTCGGGTTTGCTTCTGAAGGGAGCAATAAAACCAGCAAACCGAAACACTCCAGGCTTCTATTCAAACATGTTCCTTGTCCCCAAGAGCACAGTGGGATGGAGACCCATACTCAATCTCAGGCCATTAAATTGGTTTATCCATACGCCTCGGTTCCAGATGGAAACGCCGAGGTCGGTAATGGCGGGATTGAGGAAAGGAATGTGGTGTGTATCGATCGATCTGAAAGATGCATATTTCCACATTCCTATGAATCGGAGTTGGCACAGGTTTCTGAGATTTGCGTTTCAGAATCAAGTAGGGGAGTTTACAGTTCTCCCGTTTGGCCTGTCGACAGCTCCGAGGGTTTTCACAAGAGTGGTCCTTGTGGTGACAGCGTTTCTCAGAAAAGAGAACGTGGCGCTACACACCTACATAGACGACTGGCTGCTCAAGGCAGACTCGGCAGCCAGGTTGAACGTGGATACTGCTCTGACTCTGAAGTTGCTTTCAGATCTAGGCTGGATAGTCAACGAGGAGAAATCCGAGTTGACGCCCACTCAACATTTCGTTTATTTGGGGATGCGATTCGACCTCGAGGAGGGCAAGGTTTACCCGTCAGAGCCCAGAGTGGTGTCTCTGTTAGCCATCCTCAAGAGTTTTCGAGTGGGAAACCACATTCAGGCGAGGCGGTTCCTTCAGATGCTGGGCATGATGGTCTCCATGGAGCAGGTTATCCCGTACGCTGCTCTAATGCGAAGGCTTATCCAGTTGTATCTGATGTCTCTGTGGAAACAGAGAACAGAACCCCTGTCAAAACTGGTGCCAGTTTTGGAGCCGATAATATCGCATCTTCTATGGTGGAAACGGCGTCAGAATCTCCTATTAGGGGTTTCGCTGCACCTACCCCACCCCCAGCTGTCCGTCTACACGGATGCATCGCTGGAAGGGTGGGGTGCCTGCCTGGGAGAACACCAGGTCTCGGGCACATGGACTCTCCCAGAGAGTCAGCTGCATATCAATCTGTTGGAAATGATGGCAGTGGAACTGGCGTTGGAAGAGTTCCTTCCGATGATCAGGGGCAAGGTGATATTGATACGGTCGGACAATTCGACAGTAGTATCATATATAAATCGCCCAGGCGGGACCAGGTCGCCCACTCTGTGTATCAGGGTGTGGCACTTGATTCAATGGTGCAGGAATTACTCGGTTGTTTTGAAAGCAGCTCATATTCCTGGCCGATTGAACATTCTGGCGGATGCTTTGTCTTGCAGACAGAGAATCCTGCCAACAGAATGGTCCCTCAACCCTCTGGTTCTGCGACGGATCTTCGAGCATTGGGGCAAACCCAACGTGGACTTGTTCGCCACAAAGGAAAATGCTCAAATCATGACATATGTCTCGCCGATTCCAGATCCAAATGCCGTCGATACAGACGCTCTGGCGATAAGCTGGAGAGGGATGCACGCTTACGCGTACCCACCCACCATTCTTCTACCGAAGGTATTGGTGAAGGTCAGGGAGGAACCGTGTCTGGTCCTGCTAATAGCGCCGTATTGGCCGAGCAGGGCGTGGTTCACGGATCTTCTAGATCTGCTGGTGGAAAATCCTGTGCAGTTGCCCGAGATTCCGAACATAATTTTCCAGGCCAAGGGACGCTTCCTACACGAGCGTCCCGAAATGTTCAAATTGACTGCGTGGATGTTATCAAACAACGTACCACGTCGGAAGGCTTTTCTCGACGGGCTGCTGATTTCATCGCGGCTGCGAGAAGGAGGTCAACCTTCAAGTCATATAACAACAAGGTTAACAGATTTGCAGACTGGTGTGAAGAAAAGAGTATTGATACCTTTCAATCCACTATTCAGCAAATAGCAGACTTTCTCTGTGAGCTGTTCTTTTCAGGACTAGCTCCCGTCACAGTTGCTGGATACAAGTCAGCTTTGGCATCAGTTATCCCTTGTCTAGCCAACAGGGATAGTCCAGAGGTGGCCCAGTTAAATGTGATGTTGAAGGGAATGAGCAATCTCTGCCCGAGACAACTGGTAGTCATTCCAGCCTGGAGTCTATCTTTAGTGCTTAATGTACTGGCCAAGCACCCTTTCGAACCGTTGCGTTCGGCTAGTCTAAAGCATTTGACTCTAAAGGCGGTCTTTCTATTGGCAGCTTCCTCAGCTAGAAGGCGCAGTGAGATCCATGCGCTTTCGGCAGAGAGGAACCGATTTATTGTTTCTGGAGAAGGTCTGCGTCTTCTGCCAAGAGCAGTTTATGTCAAAGAACCAATCTTTGAGATATCCCGGCAAACCGATCATTATACCGAAGTTAACTAGGTTTGATCGTGATGCCAGTGTCTGGTGCCCGGTCCGTGCTTTGACTAAGTACAAGAAACGGACTGACTCGTTATGGTCGAACGATAGACGTCTGTAGATCTGCCATAAAAAGCCTTATGGCGCCGCTTCCATGGATACTATCTCTCGTTGGGTAGTCGAATGCATTCAGACTACTCACGAGATGGCGACTGGGCACCAGGTGCAAGGCGTAAGGGCACACGATGTCAGAGGAATAGCCGCCTCGACCGCCCTTTACAATGGTGTTCCGTTAGAGGACATCATGGCCGTTGCACAATGGCACTGTGAGTCCTCATTCACGGATTACTATATGAGGGATGTGTCAGCCTCAGCCAATCCACTCGCTTTAGCTGTTTTGAAACGATAGTTAGTGACCACACTGCTCTTCACCCTTTTTTCACTTTGGTAAGAAAAGAACCTAACGCAGGCATGGTCAGGCGAGAGGATGTCAACCAGATTGTGTCACTGATGGCCGAACCGGTGAGTGGTTGGAGGCGGTACGTCTGAAGTCCAATTATCATAAGGTAATTCAATAGTGAGAGTTTTTTGTATTATGTATATGTATCATGTTCATTCATCTTATATATTCATGCTCATTCCCAGGCTAATACATGGAATATGCAGGGAGTAGTTAACCCTCTTGGCATATTGGTGTTTTCAGGCGAGATACATGTTCGTGAGTTCTCTCCCTTTTCTTAGGAGGAAAAAGGGGGGGTGGGGTGCCTGACGCGAATGTGATTCGGTTCCGTGAACTTGACGGTCCTTTTAGGTCTCCGTTAGTCAAGTTTGAAGTCTAAAATCTTTCTCCAAGGGGCAAAATTAGCATTTATGGCTTGCCCCTTCCCACCAGGTTACTGATCAAATCTGGTGTATATCAGAAGTAACAGAATGGTGAGTATTGATCGAAGGAGAATGAAGGAAATGTCAATTTCCCTTTCTCCGAGATCTAACAATACTCACCATTCTGTTACGGACCCAGCCTCCCAGCCCCACGGAGGCAAGCCATAGTTTTCTCTTGTTTGGTGGCTATGCAAACAATATGAGCTCTATGGTAAACGGGTACTCGGCAGTTGGGAGCCGAGTACCCGGTTCCCAGGAGTCGGTAAAGCTTTCTAAGTCTATAATCCTAGAGCCGCTGTCAAGGCCAGCTGTATATCAGAAGCAACAGAATGGTGAGTATTGTTAGATCTCGGAGAAAGGGAAATTGACATTTCCTTCATTTTCTGAGCAAAGTAAGATTATTTTTGAAAATGTATCACTGGAATAACTGGTTCTTGGTCTGCATATGGGCATTGTCTATGAGAAAATGGAAATTTTCATGAAAAGATTTGATTGTTAAAGACATTGTGAGGACTAGATACCCGATTGCTTTGATTAACTTGACAATCATAATACAGATTCTCCTTTACTAGAAGAACAAAATGCTTTTTAAATCTTTGTAATCGGCTCAGCCAAAGCTGAGATAAGCATATAGCAACCGCCTTAACAACCAAACCTTTTTAGCTATCACGCTAGAGTTGTGACGTCACACCGGGATGACACCAATTCCTATTAGTCTCGACCAGTAGGGGAGCATAGCTAGGCTCTCTACTGCTGCGCTTATTAGGCACCTATGCACCTATTCCTTGACAATTCATTGTTCACACAGGGACACTACATTGTTCGAGATGCACAAAGGTTCAATAATATCTAAGTTGATGATATTTTTGTTGATTAAATTAAAGGACAGACCTCCTGGTCATGGTGTCTGACATCACAATTCTAACGTATAGGCCTGTTAGAAGTGACAGTAACATCGGATTTACGTGAATTAGGCTCTATTTAATCAAACCCACCCACACTCTTCTTGGAATACAATTCTACAAATGCATATGTATCATATCTTTCTAGATTGACTGCAGAGATTTTGCATAGATGATAGGCATGCATGTACACAAATGTACAACTTTTTAGATGATAGTTAAGTAGGGCTGCACCGCTCAGTGCACGTACGATCGCAATTTACCATTGTGTGGGCTTATGAATAAATTTATGATTGTGATATAGCACTTACTCCAGTTATGTGTTTAAAATTTACTAAAATGACAGGTAAATATAAATTAATCTAATCTAAACTAATCTATTTGCGTATAGGCCACGGTTTGTTTACAATTTAGGCAGCGGTCGAGGTGCGTAGCGAGGCTTTCACTGCCGTCCGCACGCTTATAGTACAACTTAAATAACATATACTGTTGAATATTTTGAACATAATTGGGTTGGATTTCAACCCAAGTTGTGTTAAAAATATTCAACATAAAATTTCGTGTATCGTGTTTGTATGGTTATAACTAACATATTTGTGTTTTTGCTTTGGAAGCATTTAAACTTATTTATAAGCTGCACTGTAAGTAAAGATGATACGCTAGCGACCTCTGAACATCTCTAAGTTCACCTACCTATTTTAAATTTGTTCATCCGCTACAGTTTTGCTTTTTCATAACACTGAAATATGAGTGTATGCGACTTCCATACATGGAAGACGTTGGTTTGAAAACGATATAGTTCATATGGTTGTCACAGGCATGACGCCCCCCCCCCCCCCACACACACACACCAATGTATGTGTTGACCTGTACCCGCCTCTACATTATTATTAGTATACAAACACATTGCCAAAAGCTTAACATTCTAATCAGTAATCACGGGAAATTCCACATATGACACACTGACACGCATTGTACATTCGTAATCTACAGAAAAAATTGTAACTGCACTCTGTAGCCTATACATTTAGATATGAATAATAGTATAATTATAGCCATCGTCAACCTCTCCCACCCACCTCGATCATCACACCACTCCAGATATTACATAGTACACCCAGTCCTCTCAAGAATGGTAATGGATCCGGAATTAGGCCTACTAGACTACAGAGTTTTTGTCACATGCATTGAAATATTGCCGATTGTCAGCATTTCCCATGGTTTACCGTAGTTATAGGCCTATTATTATGTGAATATAGCTATACATGAAACCATTAAAAATGAGTAAATAACATAATAGATTTTTAAAAATCATGATTTTTTATTTCTTGAAGACTTAGCTTCAACCTGACATAATTTATGTTATGGTAGGTGAAATCTATCCTTTTAAACGCACGTTTAAAAATATGTTACCTTTGTACTACAGACCAAGAAATATTGACCCAAGTAATCAGTGAATCAAATTTTCAAAACTTCGCAAAAACACCCCTGCTGGAACTATTTTCAATTGCCTCCACCAATCACCCCCCACCCCCCCCCCCCCCCCACCCCCAATACCACCCACCCTCCCCACCACCTTTATTGGTAGATGATTTTCAAGGAAGTACTGGTATACTTTATTCAATTTATACAAATGTTTCCATAAAATAAACTAGAGAGTCACATAAGAAGTAAATATGTGGCCCAAGCCTTCTACTAAGCGATGAACGAAAACTGGTAACAAAATTTGGAAATGTGCCTACTATCCTTCAAAGAAATAATCTAGATTAATAGCGCAACTTTTTAAATTTTGGACAATAGTCTTTAGTGAAAAATTCCTTTTTAGTTATGTAGTGTAACGAAATCTGTAATATAAGACTATACTAATACCCGAAGCGGTGTCGTTGTACAAGGGTTAAATAGCTGTCATTTAGCTTTGAAGCGTCTGCTGTCTTATGGATTTCCCCTATCTGTGTAATGACGTCATGTACGTAAATCGCGTACAAAGATGGCAGCCCATACCGGCCCTCATATCCTGAGCCAGCGAATCGCCAGCGAGGGAATGAGGAGTCGGGTACCAGCCTAACTCCATCACGGCGCTAGCAGTATGTATTTTTTATTTATTTTTTTTAATGTATGTGCGTATGTATATATATATGAATATATGTTCTAGTCAAGGAGCTTAGCACTATCTCCGGATCACTGGTAGCTTGCGGAAGTTATACATGTGTGCAGTATAATATGTACAATAGCTTTTATAGGGTCGTCTGTCGACCAGTTGTATATATCTGTCAGGTTAAAGGAAATCTGTACAGTTATATTTGCATATATGTATAACCATTCTGACATGGAGCAGAACATAAAGGTATTGCCTGCGTTCTGTAATATTTTTAACTTGACTTGACTTAACTTTCTCTATTTTTGTGTTGTGTTTCCGTGAATCAAGATTCAAAATTCAATATTAAATTATTTTTATTTCATATAATACATTGTCATTTACATTTACACAAAAGGCAGTCCACCAAGGATGGGCTGCCTATATCTTGATGGCTATATCTTGATTCTAACTCCTCCCATAGGTTTACTATGGGCTTTCAGTTTGCCACAAAATGTGGGTAAAACACTATAAATAAAATTATCTATAATGTTTTCAATGTCTACAACATTTTAATAAGTAAGGCAATACTTCTATAATGCTTTTTTCACCATGCGAAGAAAGCGGAAAAATTAAATAACAAATAAACGCAAGTTACGACTTCATGATGGGTAAGAATATGGATATAGCCCTTAGGATTACTTAGGATGATTCTATGGACTCGGGCCTCTATAGCCTTTATATCCGCCTCTTCTTTTGTCATTGCTCAGTGCTGGGTATGACTCACACAGGTGACTTCCTGCTGATGTGACTGCAGCTGTAAAGTTGTACTTCCAGCGATTCCCAAAATCTGTCTAGTCCTACCTCAAACAGGAAAACACTGTTGGTGTTTTTTAATAAGGAAAAATTAGTTACCTCTCCATGATGTAGAAATTGTTTGAGTGTAGCTTTCGTGACCATCTCGGTCACTTCTTCAGCACTAACTGTTAGTGCTGAAGAAGTGACCGAGATGGTCACGAAAGCTACACTCAAACAATTTCTACATCCCGGAGAGGTAACTAATTTTTCCTTATTATGAATCATCCTGGGATCGGGACCAACATTTTCGGAAATACTGTTGGTGTTGTTATATTTGGATATTCCTCTTCATAGGAGCGCCATCTAGGCCGACATTCCAGCCGCTCAGTGTGCTATTTTACAGGTTCAGATATGGGGTCAGTGGCCGCTGTTGACCGAGGCGTAGATTCAGTACAGTATTTTAACTTATTATTATTTAGTCTACGTTGTCAGCCATGCCGCCAGCCACGCCGCCAGCCACGCCGCCAGCCACGCCGCCAGCCACGCCGCCAGCCACGCCGCCAGCCACGCCGCTCAGCCTTAGCCGCCAGCCACGCCGCTCAGCCTTAGCCGCCAGCCACGCCGCCAGCCACGCCGCCAGCCATGCCGCTCAGCCTTAGCCGCCAGCCACGCCGCCAGCCATGCCGCTCAGCCTTAGCCGCCAGCCATGCCGCTTAGCCGCCAGCCACGCCGCCAGCCATGCCACTCAGCCTTAGCCGCCAGCCACGCCGCCAGCCATGCCGCTCAGCCTTAGCCGCCATCAGGTAGTTGCCATCATCTGCACGCTTTAGGCCTGAACCTACATGTCTGACAACTTACTTTTTCCTATCAGAGCGTATTCACAACTGAGCTCCCGATACAGGGCCTGACACTCAGTGTGAGTTCTTTTACGTCCCCCCCACCACCCCCTCCATGGCACAGACACCACATGAGACTGGACCGATGGCTTTATGTCCCCTCTGAAGGAAAGGGCACTGTGCAGGTTTTTACACCTATCCACATTAGGCTTAGGCTTGCACGATATTGTCCTAGGAGGTATCGCGATATATCGTGTAGGGCTGTAATGATTTGTCGATATATTGGTGAATCGCGATATTCATGCTCATGATACGCATATCGTATCATGACCTGTTGTATCGATACACACGCGATAAGGAAGATATGCCTATGACGTCCTTCATGCGTTAACATTGTCAGGTAAGCTACAGTTAAACTTATGCACAAGTGCATCATTTTCACTAAATTTCATCTGAATATGCTAATTATTTGTTTATCTGCACTGTGAGACGGAGAGTGGCGTAAAATTGACAGATTCAGATGAAACTTAGTACAAAAATAATCTATCGTATCGTGACCAGTGTATCATGATACATATTGTATCATGGCAAAACGTATCGTTACAGCCCTAATTATTACATTGGATAACCTAAATATTGCGTACTCTGTTATAATCATCATTTATTATATCAAAATTAATCAAAAAATTTGACATTTCATGTCGTCTTTGTGAAAATGTACAAATCACGTGATATTAGGAATGCACTTTAGATCCATATATATCTAATGATTAGATCTGATCCGCATTTACCGAATACCCATTTACTAATAATAGTTAGCCTTCAAAAACATCTCGGATAGTTCACCTTGCAGGCTAAAGCGTGTATACCGTCTCATTTAGGTTTCACATTTGTGAACGCACCACCTCTCACCTCTAAAAACAGGAGAGCAAGCAATATCACGTAATTTATATATTTTCGCGACGCCATTTATTGTCAAATTTAGGATTAATATCGATTTTATAAACCATGCTTATTAAGAAATATACAAGATTTATACCATCCCAGGTAATAATTGCACTCACAAGATCATGGTTTTGAGGTATCAGTAGGGCGACAAGAGATTGTACCCGTAAATTGCGTTAAATTTTCGTATTATTGTCCATCTTTTAAAACAATTTTAAAGGATGAACTTCAACTTTTTCTTGACCTATTCCTAATATAAGCCTACCCCTCTCACAAAGATGTTGGTTTTGGAAATAAATTGAACAGCTTGCTGTAATAGAAGGTTACGGTACAAACACATGACAAATCTAGGCAGAATACGACGTAACAATAAAATTTTTGCGAAATTTTGATTTTTTCAATATCATAATGTAAAAAATTGTGGCTGGAAAAAATCACATTTTTCGATAATATCGGATACCGTAATCATGCAAGCCTAATCCACATGCCTGAGTGCGGGATCTAGCCTGTAACATTTTTTGATTTGATTCTTGTGGCAGAGGTGAACACTCAAGACCGTTGAGCCACGCAGCCCAACACTATAAATAAAATTATCTATAATGTTTTTAGACTGGGGAAGCAATTTTTTATATATTGAAAAATAATTACCAAATTTGGCAGACTTATCTATGACATCATTAATGTATAAATCCACACAGCTGTGACTTTTTGTTTCATTTTTATTGAATTTTTCTTTTTATAGGGCCAGGTGAGCTAAAAACTATCAGTATTTTGTTGGGTTATCATCATAATCATTTTATGCGGCATAAACCATTGGCTTGTTATTGCCTCAGTGTTTTTGTTGTAGTATGCCTTGCTCAGTCCAATTCAAAAGTTCTTACTTAAATATCTAGTTTGCGCTTGAATGATTTGACTGTTGTTGATTAATTAAATGTCCTCGAAACCGTTAGATTTAAGAGTGTTACCCTTAGCATTGCGATGTCACTATTCTATCTTTTGTTGTGTAAATAACAAAGAAACGGGTGTACACTTTTCAACAGTTTGATTGATGATGTTGCTATGACAGCAACATCCTCCGCCAAATTTGCCGAAAAAGGAATTATCTTTTAATTTAATATGAAAATTTAAAATTCTGACATCGAAGTGGCAAGGATTAACACTGATTTGTGGAAATGCTGTGGTGCAGATGAGTGTTCCCCACGTGATCTGCGGTATGCCGCCTCTGCTCATGGTTACACCCACTGCGCCTGGCATTTGGTTACTTGTTGTTGACTTGTGGAGGCCGTAGTTGGTCTTATTGCTTTGTTTTCATTTTCTGGGTTTGTCGTTATCTGAATCTCCTTTAGTCTAGTGTCTCTTCATGCTACCACAAAATGCGGATGTGGAATGCAAATACCTATCTACTGTCAATACACAGGCTACGCCAAGATCAGTCCACTGTATTGTATTGGAAGAATTGCAGTATGACTTTGTGATGGCCTGGTATGCGTATGCCTGTTCAGTTGAATTCAATTTCTTTGAAGTAGATATCTAGTTTGCTCTTGAATAATTCAACTGTTGTTGCTTCGACTGTTGTAGCTGACAGTGAATTCCACTGTTGTACCACTATTAGCGAAAATGTGCTTGCGAATATCTTTGTTGCGTTTTATGTTGAGCTTGAACCTATGACCTCTGGTCTGTGTAATACTGGATGGGTCGAAAAAGTAGTCCTTATAAATATTATATAGATCTCTGATGAGCTTGAATGTTTCAATTAAATCTCGTCGAAATTGTCTATATTTCAGTGACATTAGATTTAGGGCTTTAGGTCTTTCCGTGTAGCTATACTCTCTGATTTGTGGGACGAGTTTTGTTGCACGTCGTTGAACTCTTTCTAATAACTGAGATTGTCTTTTCAATCTTGGTGACCATGCCGAGTTGCAGTATTCAGAAATAGGTCTCACTAGAGACTTGTACAAGAGTGTGAAAGTGGATGGGTCAATGTTGGTACATGTTTTCTTGACTAGTCCTATTGTGCTGTTCGCCTTGGATACGATATTGCCTATTTGTATATCAAAAGAAAGGTTTCTGTGAATATGCACTCCCAATTCTTTTTCTACCTCTGACATGATACAGGATGCATATCAGACGTATCTGTCATATAGACATAGTATTTGGTTTGAGGGTTATTTCTGCCAAAGTGTACGACATGCATTTTATCTGTGTTGAAAGATAGTTGCCATATCTGCGACCACTTAGTACATACTTTGTCTATGTTGTCCTGAATCTTACTGGTAGCTGGGTTACCATATATCTTTGTGTCGTCTGCAAATATTTTGCAGTGGCATGTTAGTCCATCAGGTAAGTATATATATATATACTTGTCACTTGACGTTCAAATGTTTGTTTTGATTTTCTGATGCATGCTGTTGCTTTGTTTCTAGCAATTTTATAAAGGGCTTAATCTGTGGTTTTCTTTGTTTCATTGTGTCTTTTGTATGCCCGAATATTTGCTATTTAGTGATTCTGTTGTGGTACGGTCAAGCCAGAGGTGCTTTTTGTTACCGCGTTTTTTTATGAAGGAATATACGGCTCTTTCATTGCGATCAATGCTTTGTGTAGGAAGTTCCAAGCTTCTGATGCATTAAGTTCATGCAGATGATTACAGTCAGTCATTCCTAAGTCTTCTCATTTCTGTATACCATCCTTTATTCAACAGCAGCTTTGGCGTAGCTATTTGTTTGGTTGTGCTTAAGATGTCAGGATGTAGTGATATTTGTAGAACATCATGGTCACTTTTACCTAGTGGAGGTAGGTGGGTTATTTCGTGGACGATGTTTTGGTTGTTTGTTAAAACTAGATCCAAAAGACTTGAAGTCTGATGTCATGTCGCATTAGTAACTATTTGCTGTAGAAAGATATCCCTGCTAGTGGTAAGAAATGCATCTCCTTCTTCATTTGATGAAAATCCTGTGCTCCAGTTAATCGACGGGAAGTTGAAATCCCCTGCTATAAGAATGTGGTCTGCGTTTGCTGTATCAACCTTGTTTAGTAGATTTAAGAGTTTATTTATTGTTTGCGCCATCTGAGTTCGGGCTTCGGTAGATGCAACCAACAAGAATTTTTTCCTTTTGTTTTGTCATCCATGTACGCCATACTGTTTCATTAAAATCAACATCATTCAGGGTGTCACAGTTTTGAGAATTTAATGATCCATGGGTATATATGATGACTCCTTGATGGTTTACTTTTCAGAGAGAGATGGTACCCATCAATCTGTAGTTCACAAATGTTATGGTTGTATTTTTTGTTAAGACCTCTGTGATTAGTATGATAGCAGGACGAATCTTGTGTACTAGTGCTTCAAGCTCAGCTTCTTTATTAATTAAACTGTCTGCATTTGTCTATATATACATGTATTGGTTACCGTTTTAGAGTTTTTATTGTTGTTTATTTGAAAATGTTTTGGTATTTGCCCTGTACTGATGTCTGTGCACTCACCAGGTAGTGTTTTTACTTGACTTTTATGCCTTACTTTATCAGCTGTACGCATTTGGGAAGGTGGTTCAGTATTCTTGTTTGGATTGCTGTTTATAGTGTCTAGATATGATTCTTCATTTGGTGTGGCTAAGGGTTCACTAAGTAATAAACTAAAATGGTTTAATAGTTGTATTGTCATTGGTCGATGGGCGAGTTTTGAAGTAGTTAGGTTCTTGTCTCATGTCCTCCATGGTGTCGTCTCTGCACAGTAAAAATCCACTGAACTCATGGTGGATATCCATTTCTGTGTGCAGATAATCATCCCCTCCACCCGCTTTAGCTAAAAGTGGGGGTGGGGTGGGGGGAATTATGTTTTCGCTTCCGTGCATCCGTCCGTCACACACAGGTTTTCTTTCGATAACTTTACTTTTGCTTGGAATATTGTGACAACACTTCAGTGGAAGGTTGGCTATGGTAGTAGGCAAATGCACCTTAGTTTGAGGGTCAGTCAGTCCATCCCTCCATCCATCCATCCCTTTGTCTCTGAATTTGTGTCCGTCCGTCCATGCAAATTTTGGGTTTTCATTCAATAACTATCTTTGCTTGGAGTATTGTGATGAAACATCATGGGAACATTGGCTATGGTACTAGGGAAATGTACATTATTTTGTGGGTCAGTCAGCCCATCCCTACATCCATCCATCCCTTTGTCTCTGAATTTGTGTCCGTCTGTCCGTGAAAATTTTCGGCTTTCGTTCAATAACTTTATCTTTGCTAGGAGTATTGTGACAAAACTTCATCGGAACATTGGCTATGGTACTAGGGAAATGTACATTATTTTGTGGGTCAGTCAGCCTGTTCATCTATACATTTGTCTCTGAATTTCTGTCCATCTGTGTAAATTTATGTTTTCCGATGTCATTGGTGTCAACATGTACGACTGTCGCTTCATACTGGTCCGCTACTAGCAACATCTCTAATTTGCTATGGATGTCGCTTATTCTTGCTCCACTGAAGGAGCGGACCAATTAACAGGGTCTTCATTGGTGGGCATGTTGTATGTTGTTTATTACTATTTTGATTTTGGTTCTCTTTTGGATCGCTTTGAAACTTCATAGGCTGGTTGGATTAGGTCTGGAGTAGAAACCTATCGAAATTGACGATGATCCGAACTCCAAGATGGCCACCAGCCACGTGCTGCCATCTTGAAACTTGGTTTCTGGATGATATCTCTGTTACCATTTATCAGATCACTTCATAGGGTGCTTGGAATATGTCTGGTGAAGAAACTTATCAAAATTTATGATAAGCCGTAATCCAATATGGTAGCCAGTCAGCGGCAGCCATCTTCAAAATTGGTTTCCACACGATACCTCCTTGACCGTTTAACGAATCGCTTTGACACTTCATAAGGATGACTGGTCTGGGTCTGAGGAAGGAATACATATTTTCTGATAACTACTAACTAGTATAGTCCAATGTAGCTGTAACTTGCATAGTCCAATGTAACTGTAGTCTGTATCTGGCATAGTCCAATGTAACTGTAGTCTGTATCTGGCATAGTCCAATGTAACTACTAACTAGCATAGTCCAATGTAACTACTAACTAGCATAGTCCAATGTAACTGTAACGTGCATAGTCCAATGTAACTGTAGTCTGTATCTGGAAAAGTCCAATGTAACTGTGGTCTGTATCTGGCATGGTCCAATGTAACTACTAACTAGCATAGTCCAATGTAACTGTAGTCTGTATCTGGCATAGTCCAATGTAACTACTAACTAACATAGTCCAATGTAACTACTAACTAGCATAGTCCAATGTAACTGTAACTTGCATAGTCCAATGTAACTAGTCTGTATCTGGCATAGTCCAATGTAACTGTAGTCTGTATCTGGCATAGTCCAATATAACTACAAACTAGCATAGTCCAATGTAACTACTAACTAGCATAGTCCAATGTAACTGTAACTTGCATAGTCCAATGTAACTAGTCTGTATCTCTGGCATAGTCCAATGTAACTGTAGTCTGTATCTGGCATAGTCCAATGTAACTACTAACTAGCATAGTCCAATGTAACTGTAGTCTGTATCTGGCATAGTCCAATGTAACTACTAACTAGCATAGTCCAATGTAACTACTAACTAGCATAGTCCAATGTAACTGTAACTTGCATAGTCCAATGTAACTGTAGTCTGTATCTGGCATAGTCCAATGTAACTGTAGTCTGTATCTGGCATAGTCCAATGTAACTACTAACTAGCATAGTCCAATGTAACTACTAACTAGCATAGTCCAATGTAACTGTAACTTGCATAGTCCAATGTAACTGTAGTCTGTATCTGGCATAGTCCAATGTAACTACTAACTAGCATAGTCCAATGTAACTGTAGTCTGTATCTGGCATAGTCCAATGTAACTACTAACTAGCATAGTCCAATGTAACTGTAGTCTGTATCTGGCATAGTCCAATGTAACTACTGACTAGCATAGTCCAATGTAACTGTAGTCTGTATCTGGCATAGTCCAATGTAACTACTAACTAGCATAGTCCAATGTAACTGTAGTCTGTATCTGGCATAGTCCAACGTAACTACTAACTAGCATAGTCCAATGTAACTGTAGCTTGCATAGTCCAATGTAACTGCAGTCTGTATCTGGCATAGTCCAATGTAACTGTAACTTGCATAGTAACTGTGAGTTCTAGTTATATTTAAACGTAGCTGAACCCATGCCTTTAGTGGATCCTGTTTGATCAGTTGCTACAGTTAATGATTGAGAATCATTATTACTCTCATCCCATACAAGGAAAATGTATTGTCTGTCTTGCTGTCTGTCCATCTGTCGGTTTGTCTGTCTGTCTTGCCGTCAGTCCGTCTGTCTGTTTGTATGCACACTCATTGCTATATGCCTTGGATTTCATGTACATGTAATATGAGCGGATTCCAATTTAATAGCGCTGCGTAGCATTATACGTTTTTCACCTTCATAAATCTACTGTTTTTCATCATTTCATGTTTTTCAGCATTCATGAGCGTGCTTTGTGGACTATGAGCCGACCAATCTTTAGGCAGTTGACGTGGAAGCGATTCGTCATTTGCTTTTTAGTGCTTGTTTTAGTTATCAATGAATTTATTGTCTATTTAGTATATAGCTGGAGATGGCCAATGATTACACCAAGGAGGTATGTTATTCATTAATCTAATGTTGTACATGTATGCAGCCATTTAGTGTACATAGGCAGTTACATGTAGGCACCATGTGAAATTACTCATAAGATTTCTCAATAATTGGCAACGAGCCCTTGGGACCTCATTTATATTTTTATTGTTTATTAGCTCACCTGGCCAGAATGGCCAAGTGGGCTTATGCCATGGCGACCGTCTGTCCGGCGTCCGTCCGTCAACTTTTTCCTTTAAACGACTTCTCAATAACCACGGGGCCGATTTCAATTATATTTGGCAGGAAGTATCCTTAGGGCATAGGGATCCAAGTTTGTTCAAACAAAGCCGATCGGTCGATTTGGCCGGTGGCCATCTTGGATTTTGGCCGATTTTAGGAAATGGCTTTAAAAATCTTCTCTGAAACTGCTTGGTGGATTGATTCAAAACTCACTAAATATCATATAGGGCAAGAGCTGAACCAAGTTTGTTCGAAGGAACTTGATTGGCCAAATGGTTCGGCGGCCATCTTGGATGACCTAGTTTTCGTGAAAACGACTTATTCTGCAGACCCGCTGAACGGATCAGGCTGAAATTTTGGGAATATGATTATGGACTAAGGGCCATTAAAGTTTGTTCATGGGAAGTTGATAGGTAAAAAACATGGCCACCGTGGACCAATCAAATTTTATCGTGTTTGGCTGCCATATTCAATTTTTTTATTTGATGGATTTTGAAGCCGAAATTGGTTTTCTTAACTCCGCTTACTTGTCAATCAGCTGTCATATAGCGATAACCCCATCCGTCTTCTGTATGTCCGTCCATCCATCCAGTTTGTCGGTCACCAACAATGGCGGCTCATTTTGTTATTTCTTGACGGATTTACACCAAACTTGATCACAATGTTAATGACGGCATCTAATATCTGTCTTGTAAAAATGAAACTGATAGGACGTCAAATGCCAGAGTTATCACTCCATAAATATTTGCAGTCTCACTTTCATAGGGCAAATAATGGTTTGTTCCCACTTCTTATCACCATGTCAGATTTTATTGCCAAACTAGATATTAAATTCCAATTAACAGATTAACCTTTCCAATACTGCAGAAATATTTAAGATATGTATTATGTGCTCTGACATATATGCTCTTAAAAATATTTGAAATGTATTTGATTGAAAGTTGTTGCTGCCTTTGGCAGCAATGAAAGTTGTTGCTCCCTAAGGCAGCAATGACTTTCAGTCAAATTATTTTCTAAATCAACTCCAGCTCACCCTACCCCTGCTGCGAACTCGGTGATTCAGCCAGATGTGCATGTGTTAAATGGATTGTGTGGTGGTGGGGAATAACCTGCTATAAAGACCACCTACCTGCCTTTAGAGACCATTTTCTTCAAATTGTATTTAAACCTCTAGTAACCGTCTGACTGAGTTTTTGCAGACGACATATTCCAAAGGTTATATCTCTGAACCTGATAAATATTTTGAAAACAATTGGACTGAAAGTTGTTGGTGGCTAAGCCGCCAACAACTTTCAGTCGAATTGTTTTCAAAATATTCAACAAGTCTGCAGCAGTGAGACAGTTAAGAAACCAGCTGTTATTAGCACTGATATCATCTATTTTCACTTAAACATTGTTCAAAATCACTAATGCAAAAAAACCAGTCCAGAGATTGTTGTCAGTATCTCAAAAACTAAATCATTTGACTGAAAGTCATTGGAAGTGACACCGATGGATGTAAAACTTAAGTAAGGATTAGTTGAAATGCCAATGTTCCAGGTGAGCGATACAGGCCCATTGGGCCTCTTGTTTTCCTTGCCCCTAGCCTAAATTATTCTGTTCTGTACAGATTATTTTCATTTGAATCACTGAAGTATGTTCATATTATACCTGCAACAACTTCCAGTCAAATTAATTTTCAAACTATTTAACAGAATAAATTTTATATTGTAAAGAGTATACTTTTCCAGGGATTTGTTGGTGAATGGGTTAAGCAATCAGATATCAATATTCTATCTTTTACTGTGTCAGTAGCAAAGAAACTGGTGTACATCTTTCAACACTTCCAACAAATTTGTTTTAAAATGAACACCAGTTTATCTTTTAATTGAAAAATTGTGACATCCGAGTGGTAAGAGTTAACTGTGAATTATCAGAAGTTTGTTTCTAGATGAAGATAAATATGAATCCTGTTAAAACAGGAACACTATATGACAAAATGATGAAATAGATATTCTATCCATCATTTACTGTATCACTATAGAGTGAATTTACAACTAATGTAAAAAGAAGTGATTACTAACAATCTTGAGAAACATGGTTTTCATAATTAACTGTCTCGCGCTGCTACAAGACATCAGGCAATAAGTTCAACGTGCAAAATCTCTTGACTTGTTGAATATTTTGAAAACAATTTGACTGAAAGTTGTTAGTGGCTTAGCCACCAACAACTTTCAGTCTAATTGTTTTCAAACTATTTAGCCTGTTCAGAGATATGACCTCTGAAATATGTTGTCTGCAAAAACTCATCAGTCGGACAATTAAATCAGTTTTCCGCTGTAAGCCTCTGCAAAATAGATGTATATGTATTATACATGTATTATAGTACCCATGTATGAATTGTGACGGTAGTCATCCCTATCACTGTCCACTTCACATAGAGTGATATCTCTCAGAAATTTCTATGGGTTAACGGTTTTAGCGCTTTAATGACTGACAAAATTTTATCAAGAAAATCAAAATACTTCCTTATTGAATGTCCATTTGCAGGCCAAGAGAAGACTATTTTTGAAGATATATGAACTTGGCTGTCTGGCTCAGTTACCGAGGCCGTCATTCCAGTAGTAAATTTTCAAAAATAGTCCATTCTTGGCATGCAAATGGACATTCCTCATGACCAGTTCATAAGGCGATTTTGGCGGGCGTTGTCATAAAAGGGTTACCAGTAACACTCAAGCCGACCAAACATGCAGTGGTCTTAATAAAGGCCCATTTGAAGACCAAGAGAAGACAGTTTTGAAAATTTAGTATCTGTAATGAGAGAGAGAGAGGGGTAGGGAGGGTGTGTGCATGCGTGTGTGTGTGTCTAGAGAGAGAAATATGTACCTGTTAGGCTTGCACGATTTTTCTATTTAATCCTGAAGTTCGATTTATTTTTAAAATCATGATTTTTACGATATAATTGAGGAAAAATTAGAAAATCGTCAACAATTTGATGTTTGTTTAAAATCTAAAGTGTATACTTTTCCGTCACATTTTAGAAGTACATGTACATGAGTATAAATATAATCGATTGACGTCTGTGTTCATTGTGTTTATATTCCGCTGTGCCATGCACGTGTCGAATAATTACTAATCACAACACAAAGCGCTACGATAAACAAGCTAATAAAGCGAGGTAACACCTTTGTTATTGAGAATACCAACCAGTTACTCTGTCGAACCGCCATATAATCTTCTTTCTTTCGTTTAGTCCGTCATGAAATACCAAGTATGTAGTCGAGTACTTGTCAGTTGAGCGCAACATTTTTGGATTTGGTAACTGTAGGTGTGTTTGACAGGCAGATAGTCATTAGTCAATTATTGTAAACTACCATTCGTGCATTGAGCGCATTCTTCTGTCACCGCCATCTTTACCAAATCTATTGTTAAGTAAACTTAAATTACAGCTCAAATGTCATAATTTTACCCACCCCAGGAGCAACGCAGATATGACTGTATTTCCAATTGCATATGTGACTATGTAATCAATATAGTACTTGCATATTTGCATACCAAACCCGACCGGCGGTGGCCCGTATATCATCTTTGACAATTTGTAGTCCCAATTTTCATGATTTGTCACGTTACTCCAGTTTATACTTTGGAAAATTTGGACCTACGATTTAATCGAAAACGATCGTGATATTTCAAAGCAGAAATCGTGCAAACCTAGGAGCTGTATCTCTATATGGAACTGAATAAAGAAATGGAGCTATGCACATGTACTAGGTTAGAGAGAGACATATGCATCGGTACACGATTAGTGCTGAGCTACATGTATTATGGATATTTCTGCTTACAGTGGCGATGAGGAATTAGTCGTAATGCTGATTTCAGATCCACAGCTTCAGGGTTTTCAGGATGAGCCTGCATTTCCTCTGGGCACAATCAGGAGATGGGATTCTGATCGGTAAATTTGACCTTTATACTTTCAGTAATCAATGTAACCTGACTATTAAATGATTAATATCTACAAGCAGACTAAAAATACTCAAGCCACACACACATACATGCACCAGTGCAAACTAGTGACTCTATAGACAGGCAGACACACACTCACTCTCACTCACTCACTCACTCACTCACTCACTCACTCACTCACTCACTCACTCACTCTCACTCACTCACTCACTCACTCACTCACTCACTCACTCACTCACTCACTCACTCACTCACTCACTCACTAACTCGCTCGCTCGCTCGCTCGCTCGCTCACTCACTCACTGGACAGACAGATGTCACTTGCTTGCACTGGTGTGTTTATGTCTGTGGTTTGAGTATTTTTAGTCTTCTTGAAGATAATGGCATATTGTTATATCTATTTTAATGTAAACGGCTTGACTTGACAGATATTCCATCTAGAATGTCTTTCACAAATTTATCATGGCCAATTGAATGGACTGTCTATCATTGCCACGATTCTCAGAATAAACGTTATTTAGTTAGTACCGTTTCCTATAGCATAAACATTCATAAATATCTTGTGATACAATGCATACTGCCAGCAATGGATCAATGCATGCATCTAATCTGTCAATCAAGTATATGACATCATAATCAATTCTGAGAATTCAGGATTCAAAGTCTATAAATCGATACCAACATGCAGAAA
The DNA here is from genome assembly GCA_034401795.1 of Chaetoderma sp. LZ-2023a. Lineage (NCBI taxonomy): Eukaryota > Metazoa > Mollusca > Caudofoveata > Chaetodermatida > Chaetodermatidae > Chaetoderma > Chaetoderma sp. LZ-2023a. Next base: position 42,463,697 of record CM067372.1, on the reverse strand, counting down.
GCATGGGCGGGGCCTAGTTGTAGATGGGTGAGGCCTATCTATAGATGGGTGGGGCCTAGCTATAGATGGGATGGGCATAGCTATAGATTGGCGGGGCATAGCTGTAGATGGGCGGGGCCTAGCTAGAGATGGGCTGTGCCTAGCTATAGATGGGCGGGGCATAGCTAAGAGTGGATTCATCCATTATGGTCTGTAATGTGGATTTTCATTTCAGCTACATGCATAAGACATTTGATTTAGCCTATAGCTATGTGAAGCCTGATGTGATTGTGTTTCTGGGAGATCTGATTGATGAAGGTAGTAAGGCGACAGATGATGAGTATGAAGTATACGTATCACGCTTCCACAGTATATATAGCTCAGCACGTGGAACACAGGTTAGTGATCGAAAACTAAAAAAATGAATTACAAGATTGAAAAAAATTATTAATTTCATGAATATACCTTAACGAGCAAATAAACAAAACTTTCATCTGTAATTGATTTTGTTTTTAATTTTTGTCTCGAAACATCACTTTAGGATGGCAGCAGTTAGCAAATCACCTTAGCTTATAAATACATGTATTTCAGGCCTGCTTAAGCCTAGTGGAACTAAACTTGGAGACATACTGTTAGAAATCTACATAATGACATTGAGGTCAAATGAGGGGGACAAATTGGCATCTAATTCTGAGGAATTATTGTTTTCTTAAATAATTACCAACTGATATGAAAAATCAACAGTTATTCGATCATGGCTGGATTGACAACTTTCAAGTACTAACAAAATTCAGTCAAAATATATGTTTTGCAAAGGCTATTGTTCCTATGGCTTTAATCGTGAATGCAGCTGCGCATGTATTGTATGGACTCGGCATGTCATGAGCCTTTGACACAAGCGCTCAAAGATCCTAGATGTACTATGCCAGGCCAGTTGCAATGAAGATGAGCTGTGACTAGTGAGACTACGTTTGAGACATCAATCGGCTCCCCACAGGGAGATAGCCTATCTCCTGTGCTTTTCAACTGTTTCCTTGCTGCTGCATTGAAATCCATGGGGGAAAATTTGACAAGACCAAACCACCCAGTGTTCATACTGTGCATGCCACTAGAGATGGAATATACCGATGACGTGGACTTCATAGACGAGGAAAAGAAACCAGTTGATGAACTCCCAATAGCTGCAAGTAAACTAAAAATTGAGAGCCTCTTTATGAATAAATCCAAAACAGAGTTCACCTACATATAACTATTTATAAAGCATGAAACTAAAGAAAATGATGACCCACTTCGTGGCAGCGAACCATGGAGGAAAAGTCAAATCCTGGGCTCACTGCTTTGTAGTACTGCTGACATTACTGCATGCTGCATCATGGGGAACATAGCTTTCCAGGCCTTCTGGAAGCTATGGATTCTTAGATCAAATATGTAGAGCTGTGCTCAAATTGGTCAAGCTGCTCACGATATAATTTTGCAAATGAAACGAAACTGTTAGGCCTGCCTATATTTCAAGAAAATGTTAAAATCGATTCTCTAAAATTGTTTTAAAAAAAATAGACAAAGCCACGAAAATTTAACACAATTTCCCGTTATAGATTCTTGCTGCCTTACGTTTATACTTAATGTATACCTCTTGACTATCATCGTGGGAGTGAAATTATTAAATGGGACCGTCTAAATATGACGTAAATATTGCGTATGCTTTAATAAGCATCATTTATTACATCAAAAGTAGTCTAAGATTTGGTTAAAAAATGTTGTCCCCCAAAAAAATAATCACATGATGTTCCAGTAAGGAAGAGTTTAGGTTATCACTCTCGCGTTGCTTGAGTAGCTCGGAAATGTAAGTATTTGTACCCGGTAGGTACTTTCGCCGACACATTTAAATAGGAGGGTATAATCAAGTACCTACCCGAGTAGCTACGAGAGTGACAGCTTAAACTCAACCTTTGACCTATACTATGATCTAATTTTCGGTTATGGAGAGAAAACTAGGTTCACAATGACTAACTTCACATACTAGCCAATGAAAATGTAGGAAGAAGAGTTATAAAGTTTTCTAGATGAAAACTGTAAACATGTGCACGATCATGCGCAGTTGTGCCAGTGTAATCTTTTTTTATCATTTTTATTTCCGATAGAAGAGTTTACTGTACTTTGTGATCAATCACATCGTACTAGCCAATTGAAATGTAAGGGGAGCATAACTAGAAGAGAGCTTGCTAAAATTTAGGTGCTTTAGATAAATAACATTGACTTTGGGTGGAATTGAGTACCTAATTAAGAAGGACTGATTGCAGCTGTAGGATGTTAAGCCGCAGAATACAGTAATCATACATACATTGTTCCTATAAAATTGTTATTTTAAAATTCAGATTTTTGAGTTACTGTAAATTGATATGTGCTTGAATGTTTGTAGAAGATATACTTACCTGGTGATAATGATATTGGCGGTGAGGGCGGTGACAGGCGCACACTGAAGAAGATGGACCGGTATGAAAAATACTTTGGCAAAGCATTTCGTGTTGAAAATATGGCATTTGTTGACTTTATAAAGGTATGTAATCTTAATGAGGGGTGTTGAACAGTTAACCACATACATTACATAAATACTAACCAAGACTGCTCAAGCTGTTCATATCAGTATCCTTGTAGTTAAAGAAAGAAACAAGGGAACTATCTAATGCTTTGGAATGGCTACTTCATGCAGAAACAAAACTACTATCACCAGGCACCAATAAGATAATACTTCTAAACTAGAATGCACTTGACCAAGATGCTGACTCATGGCTTAGCGCTCTGTCTTAGTAATGCACTTAGTGACCCCATAACCTAGATAGGTAATCCATTGACCTCAAATTCAAAGCAATCATAATCTGTCGTAATATGAAAGGGTGTACTAAATCTGGTGATTCGAAGTGACCCCATAACCTAGATGTTTGATGTGACTCCTTTTTTCCTAGCCATCTATAATACGAATACATGTACCCACCTATAGTCTCAGTTGTTGGACTATGGAGTTAATGTTCGCATAAACAGATGGACAGCCAGCCAAACAGACCGCACCAATCACAATACTCACATGACCTTCGGTGGTGTGAGTAATTAATCATAATAATTTGAACCAGAGTATTTAACCATTCATTGTGTGACTATAATAGATTAGAACCAGTTAGTGACTTCAGTCTGGGCTTGTTCTGCTTTATGTTTAGGCATCATTGAACTAAATTCACTGACATGTAAAAATGATATTCCATATAGACCTACTTCTAAGTTACTGCTCATTACTCTGTAAGAATTTGGCTTGAATTCTTTTTGGCACATGGCAGCAACGACGTTCAGTCAAGATTTTTTCAAAAAACTGCTGGGTGCTATAGTTGCATCATGATGCATGTACCTATTGAACATTTTGAAACATGTTGACTGAAAGTAAATGCTGTTATTATTGTACTTATACAAATAGAAAAATAATTTAAATGACTATATGATCAGTAGATAGAGAATTATTTGTGTGTCTACATGCAGTGGGACTGCTGGCAGATGTAGCAAAATAGTTCCTATTCAATCAAAATTGCCGTGCCCATTAGAGTCATATAGATGAAGCCTAACCTGTTTTTGATGCAGATTTTACCCAAATTTGGCTTGAATTATCCTGTAAGGAGGTATGCTCCAGAATCCTATGCATTATATTGATTTGTCAGTTTTTCTGTCAACAATTTTGGATTTTCAAAAAGGTTTGTGGAAATCCTTTAACAAGTACCTCTCCTTAATCAATTGCCCGATTATAACAAAACTTCTCTGGAAAGATCCTGTGGTGATAGTGTAGCTCCGGTGTCGCGGTGCTCCCACATTTCCTCCTCGACGACTGGTTAGCTAGCTTCGGGAAAGGATTTAAGGGGAAGCATGTGTGTCACCGGGGACCACAAAAGACTACTTCGGTCGACGAGTCCTGAGCCGCAGAGCGGTACCTAATCATGTATCAGCACTACCACAAGAAACAGAACATTGACAGAAAACGCACAAAAGCATTGAATAACCACCGTATCTAGTTACGACGCAGACTAAGGAAACATGTGACGGACATTGGTGACCTTACTAGAAGGCGTGGAGAGCTAGTACACATCTCCCAGTCACCATTGGATTCGTCCACCAACCTCGTTCTTAGCCAACGCCAAGAGTTTCGAGAGCGAGCCGTTTGAGACTCGCTCCCTTGGGGCTAACATTTAACTGTCTAGGATTATGTGAATTGCCCATGAGATCCACTGCTAGGACGTACCTACTATAATTATGTTTGAGCAGTGAATTCTACTTTTGGTTTAAGACTAGCTAATAGGTACCACGGCAGGTACAGGGGGCATGCATGTGAAACATCGTTGTTTTGATTCTCACTGCCACCAAACCTGCGATTTCCAGGATCAGCGCTAACCAAACCAGCGGAGGGAGTTACCAGACAATTGGTGGGCCAGAGAGTCGTAGAAGAGACAGCTGCTCCAGAAGTAATTTAGGAGGCCTTAAGTTGATGGCCAATAATGTAAATCTGGCATGTTTGTGTAGCGTAGCAGCACTCTCGGGAATTAGTTATCAGCGCAAGTGGCGAAGTCATTGTCAGGAAACTTATCACAGAATGAAGAAGGTTGGTGCGGCGTGGCTCTGCTTGCTGCCCGCCCAAATAGTCATAAGTTAAGAAAGTTCATGATGCCGCTTTGGCATGGCGAGATACTAGGACGTCACTTTGGCACGGCATGTTTGGCGCGACGAAGTTCTCGGAGAAAAGATGAAGTAGTTGAATAATTGTTCGCTTCGTAATAGTTAGCACTGTAAATAATAATATCACATTTTAGTCAGGACTTGAGATGCCTGGGCTTTTGTACACTAAGCTTGCTACATGAAGGAATGCCTTCAGTTGTTACTGAGGCAAGTTATAGATTTACGGCACAAGACAATCTGCGTCGCTAGCTCATGGTGACGCTGAAGGCAATGTTCGTAGACAGATAACGAAAGTGTTTAATACATGATGAGCACCATATACAGACTCTGATTTAGTCTCCTCATTTTGACGAGGTACGGCAGGTTCGGCGAGACATCAGCACAGACTAATCGTTTCACATACTGATTGGATAGTTCAGGCCAAAAAGCCTGACTCAAGGATATCCCAAAGTTGTAAGATGGGAAGCCTTCTATTTAATTTAGATTTGGACTCTGGTAGGTTCAGGGCCTCTCAAAAATTGAGCCTGGAAAGAGGTTGGTGTATAGTGACTAATGCCAAGCTCTACGTAGTAATCATATGAATGGTCCTGCTCCGAGCGAACCGCCAAACCACCTGAAGAGCATGGCGGGAGCAAGGCCTTATATACTACACGGTGACCAATCAGCGTCACCTAGAGCAAATGTTGACCAATCATCGCGCACGTCATAGGAAGTCAGCCAGATGACGATCACCTGTTTATGACGTCAGTGCTACCAACACATGCGCGATGACAATTTAAACCAAGTCAGAATATTATTCAGTCTATTATGTATTTACTGATATCTCAGCCGTCCCTGGACCATTTTCAATTCTGTAAAAAGATTTGTGTTTCTCATCGCATCCTGGTGTCGATTCATACCAAGATGGATGAAAAGGGGCCTATATTAAGGAATCCCTAAATTACTGATGATTACATTGTTGGTATGCCAGTACACATGCACTTAACATCTATCTATCACCTATCTCTCACTGGCACGCATGCACGCTAGGCGATCTAACAGACTCTACTGTTTTGAGGCCTCTCATAATGGCTTACACACATTGCCCCACATGGCCTATGGGGGCATGCTTGGAACAAGTCAGACCGGGCCGTCCCGTACTCGGCTACACTGGGTCGGTAACCGATCGAACCGACCGGTCCGCGCTACACCAGGCTTCAGAACCTCCATTCAGAATTTTGATCGGTCAGTTTTTCCAGTCTGGGATTTTCTGAAAATTTGCCGGAAATCTTTTAGAATGTGATCCTAGTGTGGTAGGCTTCAACTTCCAAAAATGTCCAGGAAAACATTAAAAATATTACTCCTAAAATACTCGGCCATAATTTGTACATTTTAAAGCTTAAAATTTCTATTTTTCTGACCAAAACTCTTGAATTATAGCTCCACATGTAGAAGCTGGCCTTTCTCCTTGAAATGCTAATGTTCCAGGTGAGCCTGTTACTACAAGCATAGTGACATAATAACTGGCTTTTGTGATCCTATGCTATAGTGAACTTGTGTTTCAGCTTGACATTGGTCTGTATAATTTTCTCAAGCAAGATACATTTAAACATGCCCAGTCGCTCGAGGCGCAGTTGACGGCGCCCATGCGGGTCTTACTGAATCATGGCAATGTACTGACAAATTCTAAAATGACAGTATATCCGGTAAGTACATCTTTTGTGTGTTTAAACCTTTAGCACTCATCTCAACCGAAAACGGCTGCAGTGGTCTTGAAAACTGTCCATTTGCAGACCAAGAGAATACTTTTTTTCTGAAAATTTACCACTGGAATGACTGGCTGGATAACTGAGCCGGTTATTTCAGTGGTAAATTTTCAAAAATTGTATTTTCTTGGTCTGCAAAACAACATTTTTAGCTCACCTGGCCTGAAAGGCCAAGTGAGCTTATGTCGTGGCGACCATCCGTCGTCCGTCTGTCCGTCCGTCCATCAACTTTTCCTTTAAACGACTTCTCAAGAACTGCAGGGCCAATTTCAATTATATTTGGCAGGAAGCATCCTTAGGGCATAGGGATCCAAGTTTGTTCAAATGAAGCCAATTGGCCAATTAGGCCGGTGGCTATCTTGGATTTTGACTGATTTTTAGAAACGTCTTTGAAAATCTTCTCCGAAACCGCATGAGGGATTGAAGGAAACCTCATGAAATATGATTTAGGGCAAGAGCTCAACCATATTTGTTCAAGTGAACTTAATTGGTCAAATAGTTCGACGGCCATCTTGGTTGACCTAGTTTTAGCGAAAATAACCTCCAGAACCGCTGAAGGGATCAGGCCGAAATTTGGCAGATATGATTAGGGACCAAGGGCCAGTAAAGTTTGTTCAAGAGAAGTTGATCCGTAAAAAAACATGGCCACCATGGGCCAATCAAAATATAGCATGTTTGGCGGCCATATTGGATTTTTTTATTTCATGGATTTTGAGGCCGAAATTGGTTTTATATAGGTTTTTGGGTATTCTGATCACAAATTTGCAATTTTCGAAACTGTCGGATAAACGGTTTGGTGGGCATCTTGGATCATTTTCCCGCCAAAAGCTCCCATACTAAGGCTATGGAAAATTAAAAATATCTTCTCGAGAACTACAGGGCCGATTTCAATTATATTTGGCATGAAGCATCCTTAAGGCATAGAGATTCAAGTTTGTTCAAACGAACCCGATCGGCCAATTTGGCCGGCGACCATCTTGGATTTTGGCAGATTTTTAGAAATGTCTAAAAATCTTCTCTCAAACCATTTGAAGGATCGATTCAAAACTCACGAAATATAATCTAGGGTAAGCGCTGAATCAAGTTTGTTCAAGGGAACTTGATTGACCAAATGGTTCAGCGGCCATCTTGGATGACCTGGTTTTCACCAAAATGACTGAAGCGATCAGGCCGAAATGTGTGATATATAATGAGCAACTAAGGGTGATTAACGTTTGTTCAAGAGAAGTTGATTCATAAAAAAACATGGCCGCGGTGGACCAATCAAAATATAGTGTGTTTGGCAGCCATAGTGGATTTTTTTATTTGATGGATTTTGAGGCTGAAATTCGCTTTATATAGGTTTTTGGGCATTCTGATCTCAAATTTGCAATTTTCGAAACTGTCAGATAAACGGTTTGGCAGCCATCTTGGATCATTTTTCCGCCTAAAGCTCCCATACTAAAGCAATGGAAATTTTTTAATGTCTTCTCGAGAACTGCTGGGCTGATTTGAATTATATTTGGCAGGAATCATCCTTATGGCATAGATATTTAATTTTGTTCAAACGAAGCCGATCGGACAATTTGGTCGGTGGCCATCTTGGATTTCGGCCGATTTTTAGAAATGTCATTCTCCAAAATGGCTTAGGGAATCGATTCAAAATTTATGAAACCTCATGTAAGCAAAGAGGTAAAGCTAGTATGTTCAAGACGACTTGATTGACCGAATGGTTTGGCAGCCATCTTGGATGACCTAGTTTTCCCGAAAACGACTTCTCCAGAACCGGTGAATGGATCAGGCCAAAATTTGGGAGATATGATTAGGGATTAAGGGCCATTAAAGTTTGTTCAAGGGAAGTTGCTCCATCAAATAACATGGCCGCCGTGGACCAATCAAAATGTAGCGTGTTTGGCGGACATATTGGATTTTTTTATTTGATGGATTTTGAGGCCAAAATTGGTTCTATATGTGTTTTTGTGTATTCTGAGCTCAAATTTGCAATTTTCGAAACTGTCGGATAAGCGGTTTGGCGGCCATCTTTGATAACTTTCTCGTCAAAAGCTCCCATGCTAAAGCAATGGGAAATTCTAAATGTCTTCTCGAGAACTACCAGGCCGATTTCAATTATATTTGGCAGGAAACATCCTTAGGCCATAAGGATCCAAGTTTGTTCAAATGAACCCGATCGGCCAATTTGCCCAGTGGCCATTTTGGATTTCGGCCAATTTCAGCAAATGTCTTTAAAAATCTTCTCTCCACAATCACTTGGGGACCTTCATCTAGGCCAAGAGGTAAGCCAAGTTTATTCAAGAGGACTTGATTGACCAAATGGTTCGGCGACCATCTTGGATGATCTGGTCTTCACGAAAATTACTCTTCCAGAACCACTGAAGGGATCAGGCCGAAATTTGGGCCATTAAAATTTGTTCAAGGGAAGTTGATCCATCAAAAAAACATGGGCACTATGGGGCAATCAGAATGTAGTGTGTTTGGCGGCCATATTGCGCTTGCAAAAATGTCCACAAACTCATTTAAAAGACTGCTAAACCACCCACCAACAATTTTGACAAAAATTTATGGTGCTCCAGGTGAGCGACACAGGCCCCTTGGGTCTCTTGTATATGAATAAATTGACAATTTCTTGAGAAAATATACGGGTTAAAGGAGATGGTTGTTTGGTTTATCAGTCTTCATTGTACTAGACATGATGGAGAAGAATATGCACTTAATGCTTAGTTGAAGTGACCATTCCAGTTTTTGCTAAGCCCCGCCCACCTCTAGCAAAGCTCCACCCTCACTTCGCTCGTGTTGGGATCGATTGATCTCTGAATTCCATGACTATCAATTTCCAGAAAACGGCAGGTAAGCTGTTAAATATTTTGAAACTAATTTGACTGGGCGCTGTTGCTGCCTATGGCAGCAACAGCATCCAGTCAAATTAGTTTCAAAATATTCAACAGCATGTTTATTAAATAGTAGTGACATAAAATTCGTACAACGTGTCAGACTATTAAGTGTTAAAGATGGGCCAAATAGAATCATTTATGATCTAATAATTATGATGTCATCATATACACCACTTAGTAGCTGATTATGACGTTAGATGATAGATGGATACTCTGGAAATGTAAATTGTTGATATTTCACCATTGCAACATGTGAGATGGTCATGTTCTTTAGGATTTCCTTCTCATCTCTGTATTTATTTTAGCCATGTCATGATATATACACAATAGAGGGATCCATGTCTAGCCATGTCCCGCCCATTTCTAGCTAAGCTCCGCCCATCTTTTACATATGTTGGAATCGATTTGAAACTTTGAAACCTGAATTCCCAGAAGCTAGATTTACAACTACTCCCAGTCAAATTACATTCAAAATATTCAATAGCATCTTTATTAAATTGTAAATTCAACAAAGACATACAAATCATAGAATTTAATGACAGACTTTTTGATTTTCATGATGGAGGTACGTAGTTTTGATTTTAACATCAGCTATTTATATGATGTCCGATACTTGAGTGACATTGAACTCGTCACGGTCTATTACACATACAACTGAATTATCATATTTACAGGAATTCAAATTATCCTGGATGAACCACTAAGTAATAGGCCTAGTGACCAGTAGACTTCCGTACCACTGTGTTGTGAGGATTACTTTAACCCTTTAATCGTCAAGCCAGCCAAAACCGGCCTATGTTATTCTCTTGTGGAATATCCATTTACAGGCCTAGAGAATACAATTTTTGAAAATTTACCATTGGAATGACTGGCTCGATAACCGAGCCAGTCATTCTAGTGATAAATTTTCAAAAATTGTATTCTCTTGGCCTGTAAATGGATATTCAGTAGGCAGATATTAAAATTTTCTTGACCAAATTTGACCATTAAGGTGTTAAACTTGACAAATTACCTTGTCACAACCATTATATTACTGAAATATAAGTGTCTTGTTAATTTCGAATAATGACTGCTGTAATTTTGAAAAGGAGTGGTGTTGTGCTGCCTTGGTAGTAACAGCTTTGCACTTCAAGCGTATACTTAATGTCCCGAATACTCTTAATACAAATAATTTATCCTACTAGCTCACTAATGCACAGAAATAGAATAAAACTGCCCCTAGTTGGCAGGTTAATCAGCTTTCAGATCAGCTCGTCCAAGATAGAGCTCGTACAGGCGCCCAGCCGTGCATGCGCCGAACTGACATCTCAACGAAGCTTTATTGTGTGTTTCACTTTATAATTCACAACATGAATAATATAGCTGGTGTTCCTGTGGATGATTCGACTGAACATTCGCCTCTCTTATGTCTTTCCTTGTCCAGGTGATTGAGTGTTTGAAAGAAGTGCTGGATAATAATCATTCTTGGTTGTATTTGGGTTTAGATCAATATTATTTTATTATTATTCGTTAATGAGTGTTTTGTTACTCCAGAAAGAAAATAACGTCACAATCTTTGATTAATTGACTTAATCAGTAAGTAATTATCGTGATATATTGTTGACTTTATGCACCTTGCTTTTGGAAATGTTTCAATAGGATTAAAGTTGCAATTATTTATTTCCTCATTTCTAAAATGACAAAAAATTAAATCGCAGTGTGTTGTTTCAGAAAGTTATTACAGACTGTGTGTCCTATGGCCGATATGCGAAGGCTTGATAATGTACCCACGAGTGCTCCAGTCGTATCCCGTGTTTCCTCAATTATAGGTGTGAAACCTGTGATTAGTGGTCGCACAAGCTGCTCCAAGAGTTTCTCTCCTTGCAAGAATTTGACAAAAAATCAGGACAATTTGAGGAGGGTTTTGGCTCTGGGAGCCGTAAGAGGAATGCCACCATGCCCATGCCGGACATGAAGGCCTTCAAGGTACAGATGATGAGTAGGCTGAAGTCATTAACAAAATGGATGCCATAGATGCTTTGCAGCATGCGTCCTACATCCAATCTGCCAGTGCCTTTTTCTTCTTCAGGAATTCCCCGCCTCTGGTACTGACGCTATCTTTAGGGATTTACCAGTTTTCCCAGAACCAGAGGTGTCTCCTGGTGTCCAGGATTGTTCTTTGAACATCCTGTTGAACTGAGAGCAGGGGCTGTGAGCTTGATGTGGCATGATGCCTGCAAAGTGCCAATAGCTAGTAGGCGTTAAGCCAATGCTTTTGGTTGATCCATTGCACCCCCACCCCCGATCCTCTCTGATGGCATAGTATGCGATCAACATATACCACGCTACAGGACTCAGAGGAGAGCGTGCAAGGTGTGATTTTGGCTCTCTTGTATGTTTTACAGCTGTTACAATTGTTGACAGCAGCCTCTGCATCCTGTGTCCCATTGCCAATTTCAGTCCAGAGAGCCATACAGAATGCTGTTAACCTGTCTCTGGACTGTTAGACGTGATCTGTCACCAGACATGCCAGATCGTTCGCTTGACAACTTGATCCGAAAACTCACCAAAAGGCTCCTTCGGGCGCGTATGATTGGTCCTCGTCTCTTTTGGAAGTAGTGGATCCCAGTACCTCCATGAGGTTGTCAGTCTGTTTCCAAACCAGAGGGCCCAGCATGAGCAATGTGATGTGCTCAAAAGCAAACACAGTTGTGTACAGCCCCCTATACTAACTCATGAGCAGCCGCCAAGATGAGGTGGCCATGTAAGGGGTAAACCTCCCATGCGGCGGAGGCCTAGGCCTCGCCAGTGTAGGCGAGCAGTGGGGTGGGGCGGTTAAAGCTCAAGGTCATTCAGCTCTTGCTATTTGCCTTCTGCCTTTTCAACTAAGTCTCTGTTTAGCAAATCATTTACATTTATATTTCAGAATTGCTTAATAATACCAGAACTAATCTTGGACACATGGTTCCCTATACAATAAGGAAGCTGCGTGCTAACGGTGACATCACTCGGTCCAAGGCCAAGGTCATCGTATCCTTGATATTAGACCTCTGTGATGTCTACGTTTCCAATATTTGTGTTTGCCTATATTTTAGGATTGCTTAACCCTACTGAAAGCTAACGTGGACACATGTTTTCATATACCATACCGAGGCAGCATGGTGATAGTGAGGTCAACGGTCAAGGGCATTATAACATTGCTATTTGACCTCTGCTTTTTCAACATTAGGTTTTTCCATTTAACAAATCATTTACATTTATATTTTAGGATTGGTTAATTCTATTGGAACTAAACTTGAACACAAACTTACCTATAATGTCAGCATGATAACATTGAGGTCACAATGTCAAAAGTCAAGTTCAAGAGACAGGCGAGACATTTAATACTGCAGAATTCTTTGTTGTACTGTAGAAGTATTGTTGCTTTGTTCATAGTGCCTGCAATACTGACAGGCAGGTATCAGGGATCATATTGGCCATAGTGCCTGAGCCATACATGTATAACAATGCAGCAATACTGACAGGCAGGTATCAGGGATCATATTAGTCAGCAGTATCAGGGATCATATTGGTCAGCAGTATCTGGGATCGTATTGGTCAGCAGTATCAGGGATCATATTGTCAGCAGTATCAAGGACCATATTGGTCAGCAGTATCAGGGATCATATTGGTCAGCAGTATCAGGGATCATATTTGTCAGCAGTATAAGGGATCATATTGGTCAGCAGTATCAGGGATCATGTTGGTCAGCAGTATCAGGGATCGTATTGGTCAGCAAATCTCTGGTTGATATTTAGTATTGACACTTTATTTGTTAACTCAGACAAAAATTGCTTTTCTTCAGAAATATCAATTTACACACCAAGAACAAACTGGTTGTTGTTGATTCCTGTGTGAAGCGGAGGATGGATTGATTTAGTGACTTCACTGGCATACTGGGCACCAGACATGGTCTTCTATTACATTTTTGTGATCTTCTGATTTCTGGTGTCATTGTTTGTTGTCTTGAGACATGCCAATACTTCAGTCGTAGTAAAAATGTTATTTGTAATATATATTCTATGGCCGCTAGTGAGTTTTGCTGACACCTACTGTAGCTTTACTTTACCAGTAAAGTGGTTGACAGCTAAAACTAGAGGTACCAGTAATCCTCTATACGGTGACATACAGCAAGGGAGATAACTCATGGTCAAATAATAATGATCTATGATCAAAAGAAAATGTTTCTGCAAAAATTACTGCTAAGTTTGGCTTTGTAAAGAGCTCTTTGAAGAGTCAGTCCTGTCAGTAATCTCAAGGTCTGTACCATTGTAGGCTTCCATGTCACAATAATATAGCTGATAATTTATAGATTATAGGAGATATCTTCCATATTTTTGTGATTTAACCCTAAGAAAAGCCAAATCTTTGCTTAGGTGATGTCTATTTGATGGGCCAATAGATGGTTATTTCTGACAATTTATCATTGGAATAACTGGATCTGTTATCGAGGCAGTCATTTCTGTGGTATATTAAGAAAATACTTCTCTTGGCCTGTAAATGGACATTTCTCAAGACTGCTACAGAATCTGGTTTTTAATTTGCTCGACCATTAAAAGGTTAAACCTGTGAATGTGTGTGCTTATTTTCAGCTGCTAAAACAGATTAGACCAAACTTGATAATCTCAGGACATACACACTTTGTGAGTATTATGTGCCCTTAATTAATTTCTCTCTCTTTAAAATCGTACATACATATTTTATATGCCGCTTATTAATAGCCACATCTACCACCTCTGATAGACATATCACTATTTCTTTGCTATTCTGGTCTAACCATAATTTTAATGCTATACAATTGACCTTTCCACTTTATCCATCCATCCTATGATGTCATAATCAACTGCGCGACATGTAGAATGACATCATAATGAATGATGTCATAGATGACCTAGATAAGTACGTCATGAACACATATTTGAAAACGGACTATGCATTGTTGTACGAATTGTATGGCTAATATTTAATAAATATTCTTTTGAATATTTTGAAACTAATTTAACCGGACGCTGTATGATGATGATGCAACAGTACCCACCCAGTCAAATTAGTTACAAATCATTCAACAGATTACCTGTATGGTTTTCAGGAAATTGATAGTTAGGGCATTCAGGGATCGATCAATCCCAATACGACGATGTGTGGGTGGAGCTTAGCTAGAGGTGGGAGGGGCATAGCTAAAACTGGAAAGATCCATTAGATTCAGTCTTAAATCTAATCATTAGATATAATATGCCATGCAATGGATGCAATGGAGATCTTAATTTCTAGCTATGCCATGCCTATTTGTAGCCAGTCCCTTCCCACTTTTACTGCATACTGGAGTCGATTTGAAACTGAAAACTGAATTTGCAGAATCTAAATTTCAAGGTATCTTTACATGTAAGCTCTGGAATGTTTTGAATCAGGAACTAATCTACCCAGGGAGCAGGGGGGTGGGGGAGGGGAGTGGTGCAGTCAAATTAGTTTCAACAGCTTTCCTATGTCGTTGTTTTGAAATTGAATTTAAAGGCTTTGCTAAAGTTATAAAGCAATGAGATTAATGGACCTTTCCCGTTTAGCTATGCCCCGCCCATCTATGGCTAAGCTCCACCCACACATCACTCATGTTGGGATCAATCGATCTCAGAACACTGATTATCAATTTCCAGAAAACTATACAGGTAAGCTATTGAATATTTTGGAACTAATTTGACGGAGTGCTGTTGCAGCCTATGGCAGCAATAACGTCCAGTCAAATTAGTTGCAAAATATTCAATAACATGTTTATTAAATAGTAGAGACATACAATTCGTACAACATGTCAGACTATTAAGAGTTAAAGACGGGCCAAATATAATCATTTATGATGTAATGATTATGATGTCATCCTACATGCTACTTAGTCAGATGATAGATTGATACTCTAGAAAAGTGAATTGTGCTTGTTCTGTGTACAGTTGTCCTAACGCTGTCTCTATAATAGTGGTAGTTTTCAGAGTGTGTTTCTATGTAAGGATAACACAATGTTCTACATACATGTGGGTATGCATGTAATTGTAGGATAATGGACCTTTCCAGTTTTAGCTATGCCCCGCCCATCTCTAGCTAAGCTCCACCCACACCGCCCTTGTTGGGATCGATCAATTTCTAAACTCCCTGACTATCACTTTTCAGAAAACTATACCGGTAAGCTGTTAAATATTTTACTACAGCGCCCAGTCAAATTAGTTTTAAAATATTCAAGAGCATGTTTATTAAATAGTAAAGACATACAATTCATATAGCAATTCTTAGTCCATCATCAATTATGCATTTGTGACAAACTTATCTACGTCATTAAAGATGTCATTGATTATGATGTCATCCTACACCTCATGTAGTTGATTATGATGTCATATGATTGATGGATAAACTGGAAATGTCCATTATCAGCTCTATTGCTGTTTTGAGACCTTGCTACTATTAGTGGTATTGACAGATGTGGTTGCCCCCCCCCCCCCCCCCCCTAGGGGTTTACTCGCTATTATGGATCTAACATGATCATGATTATGAAAATCATACCATCGTGTAAGTGTATGTGCTACCACAAACTTATCAGTGTATTCTTTACGAGAGCCTAGGGTGTTAGTCTGAGATAACTACCAGTATTCCATCATCATCATCATACTTAACCCTTAAATCTTTTCAAGGAAATTTCAATTTTCTCATAGAAAATGTCCATTTGTAGATCAAGACAAGATTAGGTTTGAAAATTTATCAGTGGAATGACTGGCTCGGTTATCGAGCCAGTCATTGCGATGATAAAGATTCAAAACTAATCTTCTCTTGGTGTGCAAATAGACATTTCTCAGGACCACTACAGAAGGCATGTTTTGGATGGTTTGAGTGTTAAAAGCTTAAGGCAGCACTTATGACATCATTCTCATCACATCATTCTCATCGACATATTAATCAGAATTTGAACCATGGCAATAGTAATTTGCTATATCTGATTTCAATTTGTGTAAAAAGTCATTGGGGTGTCAAATACTGGGTACTAGATATATATTTACTTAATGTATTTTTGTGTATATTTCAGGCTTCTCACCACATGTGCAATGACTGTTTATCAGCGGCATCCAAACCTGATGATAGCAGATGGTCAGTCAGATCAGAATCTCTACACGGCTTGTCACACTCAGTGTTTGTTAGCCTACAGAACACACACCAACTAAGCGAGTTTGTCATTCCCACTTGTAGTTATCGAATGGGCGTCAAGAACATGGGAATTGCTGTTGCCCAGATCAGTAAGTTCACTAGTGCTTCGTGGAAATGTCTGTTACATCATACAGTACAGGCCATGAATGTGTTAAAATGCTTCCAAAGCAACAACAGAAACATATTAGGTAGTAAGTATTGTTCTCTTGAATATTTTGAACATAGTTGGATTGGATTGCTGCCTTATACGATGTCCTTATGGTGTGGAGCTCATTGAGCATTGCCATGGAGATCTTGCTCTGGCAAGTAGTTTGCCATTTCAAGATCAGATTGTATCCTGTTGTCAGCCATATTCATTGTGATTTTGCATAATACTCATAGCTTCTATAGGGCTGAAGCATCACACATACCATACCATACCATACCATACCATACCATACCATACCATACCATACCATACAATGTACCAAACCAAACCATGACTTACGTGATATCATGCCATACCATACCATATGTCATAGCAATCCAAATTTACAAATTTCATGACAGTCTCGTATATGATGTGTGATATGTGGAAAAGCAAAAAGGCTCAGACTTATCGAACGTTTAAAGGTTATGAGTGTCTGAAGCAAGTTATACCAGGCTTAGTCTATGTAAGTCATCAGACCATGTAAGTTTGTTTGAAGAGGCTGCTTCGTCAATTAGTTTGATAGCAATATTGGTGCAATTTCTCACCAATCCTTTACCTGGACTGAATCACTCCTGAATGAATCACTAATTACAATCTGCGGCTATATTTCAGTGGATCTCTAAATACATGCCCACTAAGGACCAATCAAAACCGTACATTTGACATTCATTTTAACAGTGTCATAGCCACTGAGTGAATGTGATGATGGCAGGCAGGCCCAGAGTATAGAGGTGCATCTTAAAAAAAAATTCATTGCAATTAAAGATGCTACATCATTTGACTTAGACATGAATTATGAATCTCTGCAAGAGTGCTTTTAATGAGATGGAGATTTAACAGTGGGTCACTACAGACTGCATGCAGAACACTTTCATTATTAGCTCACCTGGCCTGAAAGGCTTTCAGGCCAAGTGGGCTTATGTCATGGCAACCATACATCGTGTGTCCATCTGTCCGTCTGTCCATCTGCCATCAACTTTTCCTTTAAATTACTTCTCAAGAACCGTAGGGCCAATCTCAATTATATTTGGCAGGAAGCATCCTTATGGCATAGGGATCCAAGTTTGTTCAAACGAAGCCGATCGGCCAATTTGGGTGACAGCCATCTTGGATTTTGGCCAATATGTAGAAACATCCTTAAAAATCTCCGAAACATCTTGAGGATTGAAACAAACCTCATGAAATATGATCTAGGGCAAGAGCTGAACCAAGTTTGTTCAAGGGGTTTGGTCAAATGGTTCGATGGCCATCTTGGTTGACCTAGCTTTAGAGAAAATGACGTCTTCTCCAGAACCACTGAAGGGATCAGGGCGAAATTTGGCAGATATGATTAGGGACTAGGGGCCATTAAAGTTTGGTCAAGGGAAGTTGATACGTAAAAAAACATGGCTGCTATGGACCAATCAAAATGTAGCGTGTTTGGCGCCATTTTAGATTTTTTATTTGATGGATTTTGAAGCCGAAATCGGTTTATATAGGGTTTTGGGGTATGCTGATTTCAAATTTGCCACTTTCGAAACTGTTGGATAAACGGTTTGGTGGCCATCTTGGATCGCTTTTCTGCCAAAAACTCCTATACCAAAGCAATAGGAAATTTAAAATGTCTTATCGAGAACCACTGGGTCGATTTCAATTATATTTGACAGAAAGCATCCGTATGGCATAAAGATTCAAGTTTAGTCAAACGACTCTGATTGACCAATTTGGCCGCCAGCCATCTTGGATTTTGGTGTATATTTAGCCTAAAGCATCCTTATGGCATAAAGTTATAGGCTTGTTCAAACGAAGTCGATTTGGCTGGTGGTCATCTTTGGTTTTTATCTGATGTCTTTAAAAATCATCTCCATGAAACCACTTGGGGGATTGATTCAAAACTCATACACCATCACCTAGGGCACCAGCTGAACCAAGTTTGTTCAAGGGAACTTGATTTGGCGGCCATCTTGGATAACCTAGTTTTCATGAAAACAACTGCAAAACCGCTGAACGGATCAGGCCAACATTTGTGAGATATGATTAGGGAATAAGGGCCATCAACGGAAGTTGATACATAAAGAAACATGGCCATTGTCTTCATGGTACAATTCTAGTCAACTCCTTAAGGTTCTGCCAATAGCCAATGGCCTTTCTAGTTGAAATGCATATGTTCCAGGTGGGAAATACAGGCCCCTTGGACCTCTTGCTATCGAAGACATACTGCTAGATATTTATATAACTACTTTAATTCAAAGCTGGCGCTCTTTGTGCAACAAAGGTTTCCAGTTAAATTAGTTTCAAATTATTCAACAGCTTCCCTGTATCATTTCTTTGAACGCTGTAAATAGATACGTACTTACGTTGGTTCAAAACTATAATAATAAATGTTGCTCTTATTTTATGTTTTTCACAGAAATTAATGGTGAGATGACATTCAATATTCTGTGGTCACCTGGCAGATATCCAATCATACATTCTTACTGGATCATACTTAGTCTGCTCATATTTGCTCAGTTTATACGCTTTATTTTATGTCACACAAACCTTGTCAAAGTAAAGCGTTAACCATTGAGTTCCCAATAAATCATTTTCAGCCCTCACCATGCACAAAAACAGTTAAAATATTTTGAAATTAATTTGACTGGAAGCCATCGCTGCCTAAGACATCAACAGCTTCCTGTCAAATTAATTTCAAAATATTCACCAGAATAAGTTTTATAGATACTTTTCAGAGACTTGTCTGTGAATGGGATAAATTAATCATGTTAGTAACTGTGATATTTCTTTCCTCTATCTGACAAAGTCAGTGAATGATTCATATTGTCAAGCGGATCACAGTGGACAACAAAACTGTAGCGGAAAACAGAACTGGCCATCTTGAAAATTGGTTTCCGAATGGTACATGTAACTCCAATTTTGTGTAGTGGATCACTTTGAAACTTCAACAAAGTCTGAGGAAGAAGATTACCGAATTTGAAGATGATCCGAAATCCAATATGGCCGCCATCTTGAAAATTGGTTTCCGGTCGATAACACTATAACCGTTTAGTGGATTAATTTGAATCTTCTGACAGCTCTCATTTATTGGTTTGTCATCATGGGGTAGTATGCGCTGTTTGCAGAGCTTTTGTTATTTGGTGGATTTTGAAGATAAAAATGGGTTTAGGTTTTTGGGTAGGCTGATTTCATGTTTGTCATTTTCGAAACTGTCGGATAATGGGTTTGGCAGCCATCTTGGATAACCTTCCTACCAAAAACCCATATTAAAGCAATGGTAAATTTAAAATGGCTTCTCGAAACCCACTGGGCCAATTTTAATTATATTCGGGGTGTGTGGGATCGATTCACAACTCATAAATCATGGAAAAACCTTTAAATGAATTTCTCGTGGAATTTGAAAAAAAAACAACCCCAAGGATCAGGGAAAACTGAAGCAATTTGGCAGTGAGCCAGAAGGGAAGGTTTCAGCTTTTGCCAGTTTGCTGTATGTCATGTGTCCACGTTGTGTCCATATTTCCATGTATATATTATCAGCATCTTAGTTAGGCTGCTACAACCACCTCTTGAGCATCTTAGTTAGGCTGCTACAACCACCTCTTGAGCATCTTAGTTAGGCTGCTACAACCACCTCTTGACTTCCCAGCAACCTTGTTAAAGTGAACATTTTTCTCATTGAATTTTGTAAATTTGTCGGAAATATCAGGGAAAACTCAGGGAATTTTGCTTTGATAAAATGCCCTGAAAGATAATCTATGAGAAGTTGGTTCAAGGGAAGTTGATTCATTAAAAAAACTAGCAACTATATTCGATTTTTGACCGAAATTGGTTTTATACAGGGTTTTTTGGTATGCTGACTTCAGATTTGCCACTTTCGAAACTCTTGGATAAATGGTATGGCAGCCATCTTGGATCATTTTCCTGCCAAAGCCCCCAAAACTCCCATACTAAAGCAATGAGAAATTTAAAATGTCGTCTTTTAAACAGAATCAATCTGTGCTTTACAACAATCCTCTAGATAATTAGTTTGTTTCGTGTAATATTTTGCTTGGTCGTTGGGATGGGGGTTGTGGAGGTAGCAGCATTAAAAATAATAATTTATGGCCAATAGTTATTTATGAGTAGTTGCACTGCTTGGGGCGCTTTGCTAATAGGCATTATCATGCTTACCATTGCCCTGTAGGTGGGGCTTAGAATACACCTTCCGTATCCTCTGCGTGTCGTAAGAGGCGACTAAAGGAGGTGAGGGTGAGGTAACCCTGACAGAAACCTCGAGTGCTGAAGACGGAGGTTCCAGGCCGCACGGCGCACTCTAATAAACCATGGATTCACGCACTTAATGCTTATGATCATGTCGATAGTCACTTACAGGACTGGCGGTATGATCAGCGAACGAAAAGAAGAAGAAGATGCTTACCATCAGAATGGTTTATTAATAAACCTTTCCTAGTTTGTCCACCTATCATATGATGTCATAATCAACAAAGTGACATGTAGGATGATGTCATAATCATGATGTCATGGATGATTCGAAATAGTCAGTTTTTAGTGCTTAATAGTCCGACAAGTTATACGAATTGTATGTCTTTACCATTTAATAAGCATTCTGTTGAATATTTTGAAATTAATTTGGCTGGGCACTGTTGCTACCATAGGCAGCAACAGCACCCAGTCAAATTAGTTTCAGAATATTTAACAGCTTACCTGTATTTATTTCTGGAATTGATAGTCAGGGAGTTCCGGGATCGATTGATCCCAACATGGTGAGGTGTGGGTGGAGTGTAGCTAGGGATGGGCGTGGCATAGCTAAAATTGGAAAGGTCCATTACAATGCAGATTTTAACAAAGCCCAAACCCAACCAGGAATGATATGTTTTAAATATCCACAGGTCATTCCACAGGTCATTCCTTTTTTTAGTCAAGCTAATTATTATATCAATTCTTGTCACCAAACAGAGAGGTCAGATTTGAATTTTTTATATCTATTTATTTTTAGAGCGATATGAATATGTTTTACAAGTTTTACATTATGTATTATTCTGTTATGGACTGTTATTGTCAAATTGTTTGCTGTTAGGTGCAATTTCTTTATTACAATATATGCTATTGTATAAATAATGATACTTAAATTGATTCAGAGCGTGAGAGCCAATTTCATTCACCACCAACCCTAGAGTTGATTTGCACCATTTGCTAAGCACATGATACCATCGCCTTGTTTTTAAACTTGAACAGAAGTTACGCTAGAAAACCTTGATGTGTATTTTCGTAATAAATTCACACCTACAGTTCTCTTACATGTCTTAATAGATTATACAGACTGATGGGTATAGATGTTATTTGTGCTTAAATTATTTCTGTGACTGCGAGCATGTTCACACAGTGCAGCAAAGACGTCAATTTCCGTGAATTTTATATTTATCTTTAACACTAATGGTCCATTCTTGCTGTTTGATGTGGGTTATTTATCGTACATGTAGTGATTGATGGCAACACAACCCTAGTGTTATGAATTTAATTAATCGAGATTAGCGTGGATGAGCCTATATACAACATGGCTAGTGGTGCATAAATGAAGGACTAGCCAATATTCGACCAAATTTTCCACCTATGTTTAGTCTTAATACTTGAAAATTCAGAGCTTGTGTTATTTCATACCATTCTTAACAATAATTGTTATAACTTTGAAAACAGTGGCGATGTAAGCTGGCCAACAACAGCTCCCAGTCAATTTAGTTTCAAAATATTCAGCAAATATTCCTTAAATCATAAGGAATTTGTAATTTCTTGTCAATAAGGGTTAAAGGGTTAATTTCTATGCACACAATCTGTAGGATACACATTGGTCCTAGTTGCCAAGGATCGTCAAACGATCTATAGTGCTGGTCGTGCCTGGTCTGTCAAACTATCAATAGTACTAGTCCTGCCTGGTTTGTCAAACTATCAATAGTATTAGTCCTGCCTGGTCTGTCAAACTGTCAATAGTACTAGTCCTGCCTGGTCTGTCAAACTATCAATAGTACTAGTCCTGTCTGGTCTGTCAAACTATCAATAGTACTAGTGCTGCCTGGTCTGTCAGACTATAAATAGTACTAGTCCTGCCTGGTTTGTCAAACTATCAATAGTATTAGTCCTGCCTGGTCTGTCAAACTGTCAATAGTACTAGTCCTGCCTGGTCTGTCAAACTATCAATAGTACTAGTCCTGTCTGGTCTGTCAAACTATCAATGGTACTAGTCCTGTCTGGTCTGTCAAACT
Organism: Chaetoderma sp. LZ-2023a; assembly: GCA_034401795.1. Lineage (NCBI taxonomy): Eukaryota > Metazoa > Mollusca > Caudofoveata > Chaetodermatida > Chaetodermatidae > Chaetoderma > Chaetoderma sp. LZ-2023a. Next base: position 42,440,761 of record CM067372.1, on the reverse strand, counting down.
ATCAATAGTGCTAGTCCTGCCTGATCTGGCAAGCGATCAATAGTACTAGTCCTGCCTGGTCTGTCAAACTATCAATAGTACTAGTCCTGTCTGGTCTGTCAAACTATCAATGGTACTAGTCCTGTCTGGTCTGTCAAACTATCAATAGTCCTAGTCCTGCTTGATCTGGCAAGCGATCAATAATACTAGTCCTGCCTGGTCTGTCAAACTATCAATAGTACTAGTCCTGCCTGGTCTGTCAAACTATCAATAGTACTAGTCCTGCCTGGTCTGTCAAACTATCAATAGTACTAGTCCTGCCTGGTCTGTCAAACTATCAATAGTACTAGTCCTGCCTGGTCTGTCAAACTATCAATAGTGCTAGTCCTGCCTGGTCTGTCAAACTATCAATAGTACTAGTCCTGCCTGATCTGGCAAGCGATCAATAGTACTAGTCCTGTCTGGTCTGTCAAACTATCAATAGTACTAGTCCTGTCTGGTCTGGCAAGCGATCAATAGTACTAGTCCTGCCTGGTCTGTCAAACTATCAATAGTACTAGTCCTGCCTGATCTGGCAAGCGATCAATAGTACTAGTCCTGCCTGATCTTTCAAACTATCAATAGTACTAGTTCTGCCTGATCTGGCAAGCGATCAATAGTACTAGTCCTGCCTGGTCTGTCAAATTCAATAGTGCTAGTCCTGCCTGGTCTGTCAAGCTATCAATAGTGCTAGTTCTTCCCGATTTCTACTAGCCTCAGAATAGCCTTCATTTGAACACCTATGGCTGGTAAGAGACTTACTCAGATTTCTGTAGTGTTCACTACCTTGTTTATTAGCCTTGTCATACAATGAGTCCTTTAATAGTCAAGCCAGCCAAAACTGGTATCTGTAATGGTCTTGTGGAACGTCCATTTACAGGCCAAGGGAATACAATTTTTGAAAATTTACTAGTGGAATGACTGGCTCAATAACTGAACCAATTATTCCAGTGATAAATTTTCAGAAATTATGTGCATCTATTAAAATTGTTCTTGCCCAAATTTGACCATTAAAGAGTTAATGTTGCCATTGATTTACCCATGTGCATTGCTTAGTAACCGTACAAAATATTAAATACTAAATGTTATGCAATATCCTTGAATACAGAAGACAACTATATATTTCTTAGAGGATCTTCATGTGGGTAGTGTGAATATGTCCTGCTATATGACTACTCTATGTAACTTTGATAGAATTATGAAAAGCCACTGAAAATCCTTTATGTGCTATCCGTTGAAAATCACTTTCCATAACACCTCCCTGTACCTTTTGTCAATTGGTTACCAAGCAGCACTCTTGAATATCATTTTCCGGGAAATCACTTTATAGCTTTGAACAGTTGTTTCCAAACTTTGGAAATTCATTGCTTACATATTTGGGGTGGATCCCTATAAAATTGGTGCACATACGAGGTCTGATTTAGTCAACAGGTAACCTATTTGAAAATCAATTTTTGGTGACTATGTAGCTTTGACTGATAGTTAGAAATCCATTATATGTGGCAATCTGTCACTCAGGTATCTGACATGATAATCAATTACATCACTATGGAGCTAAATCTCACAATCATAAGGATGTATTATTCCTTTGTCATGAAGTGAGATAAGTCTGTAAAGTGTACAGATTGTATGTCTGATGGGTTTAAATTTAACACAGATTCTGTTGAATATTTTAAAACTGGCAGCAATAGCAGCCTCCAGTCAAATTAGTTTCAAAATATTCAACAGCTTACCTTGTTACCTTGACATTTAGATTCTGGGAAATGAGGTTTCAAGGTGTTTAATTGATTCCAACAGCAAAACATTGGGTGGATCTTAGTTAGCAATGGGCGGGGCATAGCTAGAAATGGATTCCTCTTAATTGTTGTTATGAAATTCAAGATACCCACAGGTTTCCATCTTGAAAAATGGATTCTGTGCAATAACTTTCATGGCCAGTTGCACATGTGTTGCTCAACCTAATAGTCCAGGAGCTAAAGCTAGGTCAGAATCGTGACGTAGCACACCCAGTATTCGGAAGGTCTGACACTTGCTGTGGCTTGGGGGACATGTCCCACACATTTTAAGCCCTGTTGTACAAACAAATTGTGGTAGCACTAATTAGTTATCCTGATTTCTTTGCATAGGGGGTCTAGGCTTTGGCTGTATCCACAGTGCACAATGATATAAGCATGATCGTGTCATAACTCAAAGTAATATCGTATTAGATTCACCATATATGATATTTAGACGGATATCGACCTAACATATACACCTGTGCAAAAGTTAAGCACCAGCAAAAACAATAGAACGTAGAAACATGATGGTACAACTAGACTGCCATACTTTTTGTCCCCGCGTTAGCTGACATAATTCCAAGTACGAAATGCACATGCATGCATGACTTCACGCCGCTTGATGTCCGTGCATGGCAGGAAACAGCACACGTGTTCAGTTATGTAAAAGTCCAGTTTGAGGTGTAGAACATTACATACAGATTTAGGCGACAAGATTAAGAATTTTGTGTTCATGACCGTGGTTTATTTGTACAGAGAGAAATAGCTCTTGATTGTGAACCGCTATGGCAAGACGAAGGTTAAGTGATCGTGTGAAATGGCAAATCATAGGCATGCATACCACTGGTATGTCATGCAGAGAGATTGGCAGACAGCTGAACATTAACCATACTGTAATCAGTCATTTGATTGCAAAACATGGGCAAACTAATGAGGTGAAGGACAGGCCTAGATCTGGAAGACCGAAGAAGACTACTGCCCGTGATGATCGAGCCCTAGTATGCCTTGTTAGGAGATCTCCATTCACCAACAGCAGAGTGCTCAGCCAGCAATGGGAAACGCGCAATAGAGTGTCAATGTCTACCATCAAAAGGAGACTGTATGCTGCTGGCATGAAAGCTAGGAGACCTGTCAGACGTCCTCTCCTCACTGCACACCACAAAGAGGAGCGTCTGAGGTGGTGCAACGAAAGAAGACACTGGAACATGAGATCCTGGAGACGGGTACACTGGTCCGATGAAAGTCGGTTCCTGCTTCATGCCACAGATGGTCGAACTCGTGTATGGAGGTCCAGACGCACGGCGTACGACCAACGTAACATCATGGAAGAAGCTCCATTTGGTGGCGGTTCCGTTATGATATGGGGGTGCATCTCATTTGATTGTAAGCTGGATCTGTTGACTGTACCTGGAACACTAAATGGACAAAGATATCAAGATTCCATACTGGATAGAGTTGTGGTCCCTCATTTTGTAAATCATGCACCTGGAACCCACCCTATATTCATGGATGACAACGCCCGACCACGTCGTGCTAGAGCTGTGCATGAATACCTCCGCCAGAATGCCATCGAAACCCTACCATGGCCGGCAAGGAGCCCTGACATGAACCCTATTGAGCATATCTGGGACATTCTGGGAAACATGGTGAGAAGGAGGGATCCTCCTGTGCAGAACCTACAGGAATTAACAGACGCACTCCATCTTGAATGGCAACGAATACCACAATGGCGTATCAGTCGGTTGGTGACCAGCATGAGACGTCGTGTCCAGGCCGTCATCCAGGCACAAGGTGGATATACCCGGTATTAATAATGACAGTCTCAAACTCGTGCACAGATGTTAAACTTCGTTTTCAGACACCATTAATGACAATCTAGCCACGTGTGTCAACTGTAGGGCAATAGTTGTCAGTTGTGTCAACGTAACCATATTCAGGCCTCGTTTTCAAGTTCAAACAAAAACATACAGTGTTTCCCCACCATCATAATCAGCATTCCTCTAGTTGCATTATTACCTCTTGCACTAAGATGGATGGGTACATAAATGTTTATGCTATTGCTTTCTTCATAGCACATGAATATACCCTCGCATGTGCGTAAAAATAGGGTGGTGCTTAACTTTTGCACAGGTGTATATATCCAACATACATTTTGCATGCATATACCAAAGGCGAGGGTGAAATGTGAAGGTTATATTTTATGTATGTATACTAACTCCATCATAGAATCTGTATATCCAGCTGTACCACTGTTGACAAAGCACCCAGGTAATGGTGGTTGGAATGAGACAGATGGATGTGGTGGTAATCGGTGCGGAAAAACTAATTAAAATGAATACTACACCTCACATCGCTCTCATTGTCATTGCCATATATGTCAAGGCAAAGGAGATACAGTGGCGATATAAAGAAGAGTTTAGTGACACTGTGATCAGACTGGGGGGATTCCACATTGCACTAAACTACTTAGCTGTTATTGGAAAGATGTTTGATGACTCTGGCTTAGAAGATCTCCTCATAGAGGCCAACACATATGGTAGCAGCACGGCTGCTGCTCTACTTAAAGGGAAGTCATATAATCGAGGAGTGAGGGCTCACAAATTGGTTCTGGAAGCGCTGCTGCGATTACAATGGCAGTCTTTTTCCAAATGGGTTCAACAAAATGGACAACATGAAGACCACATTACTCCAGATTTGGAGAGTCTGAATGAGAAAATTAAGATGTGCCGAAGCAGCATTGACGATTTAGACGCACTGCAAGAAAATTTCAAAGAGGTGTGTATGTACATGAATAAATTGCAACAGCTGTTCAAATCCTTTAAAGTTGAGTCAAGCTCGAAATCACACCTGTTCGCATTTTGGAAATCATATATTCATATGGTAGAGCTGCTGCTTGGATTCATAAGAGCTGAGAGAACTGGAGATTGGCAGGCACACCTATCTGCTACTGCTGCTATGGCGCCATATTTCTACAGCATGGACAGAACCAATTATGCAAGATGGCTGCCAATATATCTTGCGGACATGAAGATGCTTCCAAGTACACATCCCCATGTACATGAACAATTCTTGAATGGAAATCATTCCGTAAGTCGCTCACACCATCCATTCAATCAAGTGTGGACAGATATGGCCTTAGAGCAATCGATTAATTTGGATTCCAAAAAGCGAGGTGGTATTATTGGAATAACACAAAAGCCAGGAGCTCTGGAGAGGTGGTTTTTAACTAGCCACGAGAGGGCAGCCATAACAACGGTCACAAAGCAAATGTGTGGGTTACAAGATAGTCACATGTTTGGAGTACATAAGGAAATGGGGACTAATCGAATGAACAGGGATGAAACCGATGTGCAGAAGATACTTTCGATGTTCTCATCAGATATAATGACCAATCCCTTTAATATTGCGGAAAACGACGACAGCGAGTGTCTACCGCTTGTAAACATTGCAACTGGCGTGGTATTGCCTAGTGAAATCGCCAAGAGACTTGTTTCCGCCTGTGACATTGGTAAGGAGATTATGGACAATTTTGTTCAGGAGCGGCTGGACACTAACACGAGAAGCTTTTGGGACATGTTGCCACACTTAAAACTTAAAACATTTGCCAGCCTAGCACAGAAGAAAAAACTCAAAACAAATGATGAAAAAATTCACAATGTGAGATCTGACCGTGAACTATTTGGTCGATTAATTATTGCCGCACGGTCCAGAGATGTTGATTTAAAACTAGTGATGACGTATGAACTGTCTGCTGTTCCACTATCATTGTCACATACGGATGGGACTCTAAGAAAGAATGTGAAAAGTGTTTTGTTAAGTGAACTAGAAAAGGAAGTAAATGTTGATGGACGGCTTCCACCTGTTGACAAGACAGGCGCAACAGCTTATGTAGTAGATGGCATGGCAATTGTGCAAATGGTTAAAACTGGAGGTACGTCTACATTTGGAGAATTGGCTGATAAATACTGGCACATCTTTACAGTTCCACTGAATCAAGAAGACTGCAACAGAGTAGATATAGTTTTTGACAGATATGATAGACTGGAATCTCTCAAAGCGGAAGAGCGGCTAAAACGTGGGTCATCAACAGCATTGGAAGTAAAGATTGCTGGAGAAAATACTCCCGTTCCAAAGCAATGGGCCAAGTACATCAGCAATCCAAGCAACAAAAGTAACCTGGTTGCATTTCTCAGCAAGCGGTGGCATGATACTGGTCCAAATATGCTATCTGCCGACAATTGCGTCATTCTTGCTGGTGGCTTTAATGATGGAATGGATGTTGTTGTCATTTCAGCGAACAATTCGTCGTATTTGGAAGAACTTCGATCAGATCACGAGGAAGCAGATACGCGTATGATGTTGCATGCGCTACACGCTTCAAAAGACCACATGCGTGTTGTTATACAGTCTCCTGATACAGACGTGGCAGTACTTAGTATATATACGTATCGTTCGCTTCACTGTTCTGAACTATGGTTCCGTACGGGCACAAAGGACAAATTGCGATACATACCAATACATACAGTTGCTCAAGTACTGGGCCCAGCTATCTGTCTGTCTTTGCCTGGGTTTCATTCTCTTACAGGTTGTGATAGCACTAGTGCATTATTTGGAGTCGCTAAGAGAAAATCATTCAATCTCTTAAAGTCATCTGAATGTCATCAGCTTAGCTTAGCCCAACTCGGCGAACATGTTGACTTATCACCGAATACTGCAATTCTATGTGAGAAATTTGACTGTGAGTTGTATACCACCAGGGATGTGGGAAAGACAGCTGATGAAACCCGCTATTGGCTCTTTTGTCAAAAGAGACAAAGAAATGAAAATCTTCCACCTACATCGAATAGTCTAAAGCATCACACCAAAAGGGCCAATTTTCAAGCTCTTGTTTGGAGACGTTCATTGCAAGCTGTTCAGAATCTTCCATCTCCAAATGGACATGGCTGGAGTATAGTAGATGGTCTACTCAAGCCTGTTCTAATGTCAAAGGATCCTGCTCCATTTGGATTAATTCAACTCGCATCATGTAGATGTCAAAAGTCTGCCTGCAAAAGAACAGATCTCTGTCAATGCAAGGCTAACAATCTACTCTGCACTGAAGCATGCCTTTCTATGGGAGGTGAAATGTGTGACAATGTTCAGCATACAATTGTCGAAGATGACTCTGACACGGATGAGTAACATTCTCTCATTTGCTCACGTGATAAATATGTCCTGCCTGCTTGTGTAGACATGCACTGCATGTCAGTTAAAAGTTTAATTATGAAAAATGTAGAAAACATGGGCATTGTTGTAGCTAAGGTATTGCTAGTCACAAGAAGACCTAAGTGCCCCAATATGTATAAAGCAACATACGGGTGTCTTAAACGAGGTTGATTATGTATAAATCTGCGATATACGATCACTCGTTTCCATTTTGGTTAAGATTGTATTGATATAACATGCGCTTAAGTTTGTGAAAAATTTACCATTGTGAAAATTGTCTGAAAACTACATTCAACACCTATTGTAAATGGGCTTCTCACGGGTTAGTGATACCACAATTTTCTTGTACAACACGGCTCAGAATATACCCAAGACATCGGTCTAGCATAATATAGAGACAAACCTGAATACTGGGTGTGCTACGAAACCATTCTTCTAGACCCCTTTTGAAAATTGGCTCCCGGACTATAAACTCTGATTTGGACACGGCTTGGTATTCATGTACGCTTGCACACCAGCTAAACCCGCGTAAGCTCCGCTCAGATAGGTTACAAAATCTGAATCTGCTAGGAGCGGTTCAGAGCCGAGATCAGTGTTAAAGATAGCAGATTATTTAAACGTAACTGATCAAATTGATGTTGTTGAGTTTTGTTTTTGCCACACTGGTAAACACTGGAGTAAAATTTGAAAACAAAATTGCCTAAAGCTTTTGTCAGCTTATAGCAACATTGTTTCTTAAGCAAATACCCGTTATTATGATTACTCACACCGCTAAAGGCCAGCGTGAGAATTGCAGTTGGTGCCATCTTTCTTTGTCTGTCTGCCTGCCGGTGGCAGTGGTGGTAGAAACTTCCCTCACACCCCACCCTATCTCTATCCCTCCATCACTCTCCTCCCTCCCATTCCCCTCCCTCCCACCAACCCTCCATCTCCCTCTGCATGTGTGGGTATCTTAAAATTGAATACAGGGAATTTCCGGCTCAAAAGCGTTAAATTTCATCATTTACTTCCTCGTTTACCCCATCAGTAAGATTTTCTTCATCTCCGTGGAAATTGGCGTCATCATCATATGAGTTATGCAAACTGTGTATCTGTTCTTGGAGCATTTTCATGTTTTCATTTTTGAATACATTGCGAAAATAATTGAGTCAGACCCAAAGTCCAACTGGAGCTGGGTTCCAGCAAGCTGAACTCGGTTTGCCGGTTAGCAAGTGAAATCCTTCTCAGTTGATCTGAGCTGAAGCCTAGTTTAAACTGCGCTTATGTGAGCCACTGGTCAACAGGCAACTCCAGCCTACCTGAGCCAGCGATGTACAACCAGCCATCAGTAACTTTCAGCCATTAATTTTACAATGTGTAAATCAATATAGTATAGTATGTGAATGTGAAGGTTGCATAGGATAGTATTATATGGCATTCATTCACTTTATAATCCCACCTAGCTTGAAAGGCCAAGTGAGCTTAAGAAGTGGCATCTGTCCATCATGTGTAAACATTTGCTTTAACCCTCTGGGCCCTACCAAGAATTTACAAAAAGGGCTGCAAAGCCTACAGCCAAAAGCTAGAAACTTGCTTAGAACCATAACCTATAAGCTGTAACGGCGTGATAGCGGCGTAGTGCTACCATGCCGACTATATTAATTATTTTTGGCAAAGTAACAGACCACTATATATAAAACTGTATATCACTAGAAAGGGCAATAAAATTCCTTTTAGTACATATAAAATTTGTATGAATAAAATATATTTTAGTTGGCCAACGTGCCTCCAAGAATGGACACCCCTTGTAGAATAAATACATTGGTCTATTTTTGCCAAATTTATCGAATTTAAGAAAAATGGTATTAAAACTAACAGAATACCAGCGTTTCGTCAAGATTTTCATCCGATAAGATGTGAAAATTACATTTATATTATACCATGTTACCGTGAAAGATTTTGGGGGGAGGCCTCATTCGATGTTGAATAATTCCTTTATACATAACCGAACACATACCAGGGTTTCTCAGCGTTGACAGCGAATAAATGGCAAATTTTATGCTGTATAAGCATTGCTGGTTGCAATCGGCGAATGCGAATGTTTTACACTATGGTTCTATAGCATCAGACATTTTTTCGTAGCGGCGTCTCCAATAGGAATCGTTTATCGTAAAAGATTTGTACCTGTATCTAATATACGCGTACCAAGCTCATTACCCGTTATTGGGCAACACCGTATCACGTGCTAGAAGATTAACGTAACATTTGCGTGTTCAAACATGTCAATCTATGCATATTTCTTGTACACCACAAACGAAAAAGTAGACAGATGACTAGATTAACGATATTGCCAATCGGAAAGTGATGCCGATATATTTGACAGCTTTCGCATCTCAACTTGGCCGTATTACTGCCGGTAATTTGAAGAGGGGGTTTTCTCGGAAATTGTAAACAAAGACACGCATCGATGATTGAGATTATCAGATTGTTTATCTATAACCTTATTGTTATTTCACGATCAGAGGTAAGCGAAATGGATTTATATATTATTGGTTCTGCTGCTCTCTTACCACAATCTATAACTTTCTTGGTTAAATTAGTCATTGAGTAACTGAAAACTTGGAAGTAACAACACATTTACTAATAATCATTGATGATTGGAACTTATTAATTATTCCTTAGAAAACAAATATTTCACTGTTGCCCTGGTTACAAACATTCTATCACCATTTACTGTGTGGCCAGTATCCTCTGATCAAAGATATAAAGAACTGGGGCCCTGGAACAAACCTGCACTATCATGGAAGTGTGCCCAAAATCAAAAACATTTATCACATTTGAACCTGAAATTCCAAAATTTCACGTTTACAGTCATTATAAAGGTAAGATGTAGAATATTTTGAATCCAATGTGAAGCTGTTGCTGCCATAGCCAGCTTCCAGTCAAATTAGTTTCAAAATATTCAACAGAATTTTGACATTCGTAACAAATTTATTATTCGCTCATGTCGATTGAAAAGGTTAATCCAGTAATTAGTAGTCATACTCCCTTGTTGGACTATATATGCCCACCATTTATTATATTATTCATTTAATTTCTGCACTAAAATCTGAAGGCAGTGTATGACCATAACAGCCGTGTTGGGTCATAGAGCTTACCAGTATATCCTTATGACCCTGCGCCGTACATGTATATTGTTAACCATCTAATATTTGAGTCAGACCAAAACTGCTGCAGTTGTCTAGGAAAATGTCAATTTTTGAAAATGTATCACTGGAATCACTGGCTCTTGGTCTGCATATGGGCACTGTCTTTGAGAAATGGAAATTTTCATGAAAAAAATTGATTGTTAAAGTCTTAATATAACTCTTAGAATTTGCCTATTTCTAACTTATTGTTCCTATTTTTTCAGGTGAACGGACAATGGCTTAAGAAAATCAGACACTCTCCTGCTAAGTAGGCTGATGGATTTACTAACATGGATTTTATAGAGAAAAATTTGGTAATCTGTGTAAAATAAGACTGCTGGGATATTGCAATTGCCTCCATTCATCTGTCTATCCATCCATCTCCAAAAGCTTTTTTGATAGAATTATTAATATAAATTACTGATATGATTATGGATTCGGAGACACCGTATACACTAGGTTCCATCACAATGAATCGGCCAAGAATGACGCACAGCAAAGATGATTCGCAGGCAGTGAAATATACAACATAAATCTGCACACAAGCAAGGTAAGATTAACCCTTTTACCGATGAATTCCTCATATCTCATTTTAATGATACCATAAAGGAAAACTGGTGAATATTTTTTAATTAGTTTGACTGCAAACTGCCTTAGGCAGCAATGGCTTTCAGTCAAATTAATTTCAAAATATTCAATAGAATAAATTTTATATCGTAAGCATCATACTTTTTCAGGGATTTATCATGAAAATGAGAAAGGGTTAAATAATAGATGAACCAATCTGTCACCCAAGTATATGACATCATAATGAATTACGTCAGATGTAGGCTGACGTCACAATCAAAATATCTATTGGATGATGTAGCTAAGTCTATCATGAACTTTTAAATGTCTGTCAGTTGTACGAATTGTATGTCCTTACTATTTAATAAACATTCTGTTGAATAATTGAAAACAGACCCCAGTCAAAATAGTTTCAAACTATTTAGCAGGTTAGTTGTATCTATAGTTATCATGGAATTGGGAATTTAGGATTCAAAGTGTATAAACTGATCCCAACACGCGCAAATCATGGATGGAGCTTACCTAGAGATGGGGCAGAGCTAAAAGTGGATTCATCTATTAGAAAATCTAAATTTCTGCCATGTCCACTTGTCAATTCCAGTCTTTGTTATGTTTAACCCTTTCACCGACAAATCCTGGAAACGATGCGGCATGGCCAATGATGGTGGTAGCCTAATTTCTCAATCTGAAACAAATTTACATTTTTGTATAAAGATTTTGGATTAATTACCTACCTGTATCTTATCACCTTGGGTCTCTTTCATGATCCCCATGTTTTGAAAAAATTGAGATATTGTAATCGCCTCCATCTACCCATCTGTCAATCCATCATTCTATCCCCTCCCAAACACAAGGGTGGAATTCAACCAAATTTGGTATGTGGGTTACCCATGATTGATCTTTGCAAGACCACATTTAGATTTGGTTCCGAAAAACTGTCCATCACGCTAACTCCTCCCAAACTGTTGTGTGGAATTCAAAGGAATTTGATATTGGTTACCATACAATTGTGAATTTCCTCCCCCCCCCCCCCCACCTATGGAGGGGTGGGGGGGGGAGGGGGGAAGAGTGGGTGTTCAAAAGATCGCTCTCACACACCCTCTCCATGAATTGAAATTAAGGCCAAATTAACCACTACATGTCTCTAGCAGGATTACTAGATTCTACTTTAGCTCATGAAATTTTCATTGGTGACCAAGGGAAGACTATCTTTGAAATTTTAACACTGGAATGACTGGTTCGGTTATCGAGCCAGTCATTCTAGTGGTACATTTTTACAAATAGTCTTGTCTTGCTCTGAATATCTACATTTCTGAAGATCACAGCAATGACATTTTTTGGCCACCTTGACCATTGCCATATCAAATTGTTACCATCAGGCTGGTCGGTTACAAATTGTACTAGTCATAGTCAATTTCTACTAGCCTCTGTCTCATGTTAATTTTTAACTCCTGCTTTCACAGATCATTTCCCCTTATGACATCCAGATTTTCCACAACAATCCACTCCAGCCTCTGTGTAATGCAACTCTTCCAAAATCAGTGGTTGGAATTCAAACAAATTTGGTAGGTGATTATGCAGTGCTAGGCAGCAAGAGGGCATTTACATTTGGCTCCGCCCCCAGGTATTGGATGGGGTAACGAGGTCAAAGTGGTGAACATGGGTTCTGCTATAATGCATCTCCGACCAAGCAATCTAGTTATCACTTAGATTCCATTGACGGGTAGATTCAATTTTTTAAAGCACAACGGTGTTGTCGGGGACTTGATGCTTGATAGATAACATTATGAACAAGAGTAATCAGAGATTGTAAACCACTGCCGAGACTACCCTACCATTTTTCTCACAATGTACATAGCGGTTTTAAAATAAATTTTAGCACATCCAAATTTGTTAAATCATAGTGTATGGCCCTCTACTTTGTTAAAATTTGAGCAAAATCTAACCAGTAGTTTCCGAGATGTCCATAGATTAAAATGTGTATCCAATCTGGATCCTGGGTTTTTGTCCATATCAGACAACTTCTGGAAATCCTTGTTTAGGTTATGTTGCTTTGTTGCGTTAAAATTTGAAACCAGTAGGATCAATATTTTAGATGCAATACCGGGCGCACACAAATGTAATACCCCCTTCCCCTTGCAGGACAAAGGTAAAGATCCTGAAGTCTAAAAAAGTAATCTGTTGAGTATATTGTGATATATTTAATTGGAATCTATTGTTGCTTAAAGCAGCAGCAGCTTCCAATCAAATTGGACTCGATATATTCAACAAATCTACTATACATAGTCCAGTCTGATTACCTAATATGAGATTCTCTCTCCCTCTCACTTCGAGAAAACTTTATTTGATATTTGCACTGGTAGTTTACACAATACACTATTTAAATATTATTAACCCTATAACACACAAGCCAGCCAAAAACGGCTACAGCAGTGACTTTGCAAAATGGCCATTTGCAGATCATGAGAATATTTTTAAAAAGTACGACTGGAATGTCTGCCGCAATAACCGAGTGGTAAATTTTCAAACAGATTCTCTTTTGTCTGGAAATGGATATTTACTGTGAGATGTATTTTTTTTAGCAAATTTAAGTGTTACAGGGTTTATAAAAATCATCAAGTTTAAATTTCCTTTCATTTTTCTCTCAAATGGTGTTTCAAGCTGAAAAATAAAAGGATAGATACATTAATAACATTGCAACATGAGCAGCAGCAAACCCCAGTAAGTTTGACAAAAATTGACAGGGCAATCAAACGCAATAACTGGGGTGTCGGAATGTGTTTTGACCTGGGTGGGGTGGGGGTCTAAACTGTGGGAGAGGAAAAAAGGGGGCGGGGGCATCTCCCAATTCCCCCCCCTCGTTCTGTCCCCATGTGAACCATATCTCCACAGTGGTCAATATCTTTAAAACAATTGCATTGTCTATGCTGATATGTCCTTCAAGGTTCCAGACCACAGGCCTTTGAATTTTCGTCCATGCATACCACTACCACATATCCCCCTACTATAATATATATAATTTGAAAAAACATCACATATATCATAATTTTCGTCCATGCATACCACTACCACATATCCCCCTACTATAATATATGATGTGATGTTTTTTCAAATTATTGGCACGTGTCTCAATACCTAAACCCCACTCAACCATTGATTTTAAATAATTTCACCATGATGGATGTTCAGTAATTTTGAGAGGCTGAGTTATTCAGTAATGGCAAATTGTCATTATAAAATAATTTAAAAGCGTGGAAACTAGTTTCATTAAACTTAAACTAACTGTCATAAGCTGTAACACCATATCATGTGACAAAGATAACAAACGAAATTCACGATCTTAACTACCGAGAGCGGGTTTGCTTTCGCATTTACGTATTATATATGACAGTGCTAATATAGGATGCTGTTTAGAAAGATTTTCCAGCTTGCCCAATCTTTGAGCAGCTCTATAATAATAATAATGATAATAATAATAATACCCGATTCCATCTATCCGGATAATTGGGTACTCGCGGGTACTCGCTTAAATAAAGGAATTGCTTCGTCATCGACATTTTTATGCAAACTATTTCATTCACAAAGATCTATTTATATTTTCCCGCATAAATTTGTAAATAAACTGAATTGACCAATTGACAGTGGATTTAGATAATTCAGCCTTCTGACATAATGTAACGCTAAGTTTGATTGGATAAAACACCAGTAATGCTTGCGTATTTAGCGATCGAAAACTGGTCGTAGCTTGAGCCGATAATACATCCCGTTGCTCCCGACGTCTAATTGTCTCTTGTCGATAATACGTCCCATCGGACTAGGAACATAATTATTTCAAGCCGATAATACGTCCCGTAGCTGCCACAGGGTTAAAAGGCTACTCATTAATTGCTCGGCAGATTTCAACCTACATTGGCTGGATGTACTCGAGGGTAGGCTTCAGAAATTATACACAGAATTTTGATTGTTAAATTTTTTTCGATGGCCATCTTGGATTTTTCAAAAATATTCGGAAAAAGTTAAAGAAGGTGGTAGGCTTCAGAACTTGGTATACAGAATATTGATTGGTAAATTTTTCTGGGGCCATCTTGGATTTTGCGAAAATTTTGGGAAATCAGTTAAAAGCCTACAGGTACTCCCCATTAACCACTTGGCCAATTTCAACCAAACTTGGCTGGAAGACCCCTAGGCTGGTAGGCTTCAGAACTTCATATCATTATCTCACCTGGCCAGAATAGCCAAGTCAACATATACCATTGCGACTGTCTATCCATCCGTCATCTGTCGGCTTTTGATTTAAAAGGTCTTTAAAAGGTATCTTCCTAAACAGATTGGCTGATTTTAACCACATTTGACTGGACTATGGTTGCATTTTGGTCAACTTTTTTTGGGTGGCCATCTTGCATTTTCGAAAGATTTTCCGGAACCTTTTAAAATCAATGGCCCAATTTCCATGAAACTTTGGTGAATCCTATGGCGTTAGGCGTCAACATATCAAATGAGAATTTAGATTGGTGTATTTCTTTAATGACCATCTTGAATTTTCTGAAAATTATCTGGAAATCATTTAGAACATCTAAACCACTTGGCAGATTTTAACCAAATTTGTCTTGAAGTATACTATTGGAGGTTTCTGAACTTCAGAATATTATGACAATTTTCCACAAATTCTTTAAAACATCTAAACCACTTGGACGATTTTAACCAAATTTGGCTGGAAGGTATTTTGACTGGTAAATTTCTCAGGTGACTATCTTGAATTTTCCCAAATTTTCTGGAAATAGTTTAAATCAAATGCTACTCTGTCTTCAACAAAACTTGGGTGAAACGATCCTAGTGTGGTAAACTAACACATTAAGAATTTGAAATGTTTAATTTTTTGGGTGGCTATCTTGGATTTCCAAATATGTTCTGGCAAGAACTGTTGAATTTCCTATCAAAGATTCTCTAGACTACCAGGTGAGCGATACAGGTCCTTGGCCTCTTGTTGTAGCTCAGCTAAATATATGTCAAGATGTCTGAGCAACAGAAAATATTGAAGTACCACATATACCAAAGCATTCAGAATGAAAACAACATTGAACTAAGAATGAAGCGCAACAATATCCTGCATCAAATCAGGGAACTTTTGGAAATGAGATAGATCCTGCCCACTGATGATCAGAGCAGCTAAAGCGTTCAGAACCAGCACACAGCAGTAACCACTCCCTGTACAAACCTCTGATAGACACTTCATCCGCGCTGAACAGGGACAGGCTGACACAATCAGAATGGTTCAAAGATCAGTTGACATATATAGAAGATGAACCACTAATACCATTTGACGGCCAGCCATGATCATGCAATACCCAATAGTCTGTTATTGTAGGCAGAGGTGGGGAAAGTAATGACAGCCCTAAAAAATGGGCACTACAACAAACTAGTTGGATATCCTGACTAATCCTATCCACGATTCTCTTGAGAATTATTGCTTTTTTCGTATGGCACATGCCATACGAAAAAAGCAACAATTCTCAAGAGAATCGTGGATCTGATTAGTCAGGACCTCTATCACAGAAATCATCGTGAACAATCCCTTAGATAGATGTTGTGGGAGAAGGCACACTCATCAGCCTGCCTAAACTCGAGAAACCACCTGGATCTCTCCAACCAGTGGCCAATCATCCTCTTGAATGGTATTAGAACAGGAGGCCCGAGGATTTACATTTAAATAGACATGGTGGATGATTTTCAGAAAATCCAAGATGGCCACCAAATAATTGACCAATCAAGATTCTCGTTTAATTTGTTGAAGCCTATCATCATAGGTTTATTCCACCCAAGGCTTGTAGAAATCGGGCTATTGATTGAAGTAGCAGCGTTTTTAAATGATTCCGGGAAAACCTTCAGAAATTCAGAGATGGCTGCCAAAACATTGACCTATCAAAATTCTGAATAGAATTTCTAGAACTACAACAATATGATCCTTCCAGCCAAATTTGGTTGATATTGCCCAAGCGATTAATGAGTGGCATTTTATACGAATTCCCATTTTACAGAAAACCCAAGATGGCCACCACCAAGATCAAGCCATCAAAATTCGTCAAAGTTCTGAAGCTTACTGGCCTAGGGTTCTTCCAGCTGAGTTTGTTTGAAATCGGCAAGTGGTAAATGAGTACGGTAGCCTTTTAACTGATTTCCCAAAATGTTCACAAAATCTAAGATGGGCAGCAAAAAAATTGACCAATAAAAATTCTGTATACAATTTACAAGTTCTGAAGCCTACCGCCCTAGGCTCGTTCCAGCCAGTCTGATTGAAATTGATCAAACAGTTAACGAGGAGTAGTGTTTTAAAAGATTTTCAACCATTTTTCGAAAGATTCAAGATGGCCACCGAACAAATTGAACAATCAAAATTATGTATACAAGTTCTGAAGCATACGACTTTAGGGTCCTTCCTGCCGAGTTTGCCTCAACTTGTTTAAGTGGTTAATGAGGAGTAGCCGTTTAACTGATTTCCCAAAATTGTCAGAAAATTCAATATCGGCGCTGGAAAAATTGACCAATCAAAATTCTGTATACATGTTCTGAAACCTACAAGCCTCGTATCCTTGCAGCCAAGTCTTGTTGAAATTGCTCAAGCAGTTAATGAGTAGCATTTTAAACGATTTCCCACCATTTTTCGGAAAATTCAAGATGGCCACCAGGAAAATTGACCAATCAAAATTCTGTATACAAGTTCTAAAGCCTACCCCCACAAGATCATTCATGACAAATTAATTTGAAATCTGCCAACTGGTTAATGAGTTGCTTTTTTAACAGACGACGGATTATCGGCATGGCATAAGCTCACAAGTGAGCTAAAAACTGTGTCAAATGTGACCTTATTTCATCACAGATTTATAGGAAACTGGTAGAAAAAAGATGCAATTGCGCCAACATTGTTTAGACTCCATCTATACTAACATCGGTAGTTCTATCAAAGCTTTGTGATTTCAACGAGATGGGAATAAACATGCGACGTGCATTTGATGCCATCGAGATCACAGATTCTTCGATTCCTCCATCAAGCCAATTCACCTTTCCAGAGTATCTATCTATCAATCTGACATCATAATCAGCTAAGTAGTGTGTAGGATGACGTCATAATCATTATGTCATAAATCATTCTATTTGCCCCGTCTTTAACTCTTAATAGTCAGACACGTTGTACGAATTGTATGTCTACTATTTAATAAACATGTTGAATATTTTTAATATGGCAGCAACAGTGCCCAGTCAAATTAGTTCCAAAATATTCAATAGCTTACCTATATAGTTTTCTGGAAATTGATAGTTAGAGTTCAGAGATCGACCGATCCCAACACGAGTGAGGTGTGGGTGGAGCTTAGCTAGAGATGGGTGGGGAATAGCTAAAATGGAAATGTCCATTGTGATGATGAACTAAGCCTTGTGAGACTCCTATTGGCAAACATGAAATTAATGCTTTTATGCAAAATTTGATGAGCAATAGGATGACCACAAGGAGATGGTTTGTCTGTCACCAGTGCTCTTCATCTGTTAGTGCACCACAGCCACATCATCTGTTAGCGCACCACAGCCACATCATCTGTTAGCGCACCACAGCCACATCATCTGTTAGCGCACCACAGCCATATCATCTGTTAGCGCACCACAGCCATATCATCTGTTAGCGCACCACAGCCATATCATCTGTTAGCGCACCACAGCCACATCATCTGTTAGCGCACCACAGCCACATCATCTGTTAGCGCACCACAGCCACATCATCTGTTAGCGCACCACAGCCACATCATCTGTTAGCGCACCACAGCCACATCATCTGTTAGCGCACCACAGCCATATCATCTGTTAGCGCACCACAGCCATATCATCTGTTAGCGCACCACAGCCATATCATCTGTTAGCGCACCACAGCCATATCATCTGTTAGCGCACCACAGCCATATCATCTGTTAGCGCACCACAGCCATATCATCTGTTAGCGCACCACAGCCATATCATCTGTTAGTACACCACAGCCATATCATCTGTTAGTGCACCACAGCCATATCATCTGTTAGTGTACCACAGCCATATCATCTGTTAGTGTACCACAGCCATATCATCTGTTGGTGCACCACAGCCATATCATCTGTTGGTGCACCACAGCCATATCATCTGTTAGTGCATCACAGCTATATCATCTGTTAGTGTACTACAGCCATATCATCTGTTAGTGTACCACAGCCATATCATCTGTTAGTGTACCACAGCTATCTCATTCGACAAGACCAAGCTCTTCAATCTCAAATCTAGATCATGCCACTAGAGAGTAATTCTCTGATTTGAACATGGCCGTACAGTATTTCTTATTTGGCTGTGAACCTGGATACAGTCACTAAACAAACTACTCTCACTAAAGTAGGGTAATTGTAGTGAATATGTCACTCGGAAATATATAAATCAAACAATTTATTCAAATATAATTTTGAGATTTATGTTATGAAACAGTGTTGTGAAATAAAATATATATCATAGAATATGTTCGTAATAAAAAACCTAAAACCAGTCAAACAGAATCTCATATTATATAATCGTATAAGAGCCAAAGACATTTACATCTTTCAGTGTAGTCTCTACATCCACTCCTATCATTCATCCACTCCTATCATTATGGTGCTCATTTTGTGAATTGTCTTTGAAAAGAGTTGCTGTGAAAAGCCTAGCGCATATGACCGTTTTAAGCGCATCTGTGCACGTAACTGTTCTCGTGTGCAGAGATTATTACATTTTTGGAATCAATCAATGCACTTTTGACGATCATGTTCAAGATGGCATGAGATAGTCAAATCATGGAAATGCAAGGAAACAGAGCCATAGTGCACCTGCACATCATTACATTCTTCTAAATGTGGCAGTGTTTGCCCGACTTGAATTTAGAACTGGATGAATAAATGGTCATGTGTGCTAAACTTAAAACTGTTCAGCATGGGTGAATAGTTTCTACAAAATTTTATAACCTATAAAGCAAGAAGCCCATGGGCCTGGGACGCTCACCTGGGACGCTCACCTGAAACAGCATTTGAACCATTTGCATTTAAATACACATGATGGATCATTTTTGGAAACTCCAGTCCAATTTGATTAAAATCCACAAACTGGTTTAGGAGGTCCATTTTAAAGGATTTTCGGATAATTTTCAGAAAATCCAAGTTGACTGCCAAAGAAATGGACCTTTCCATTTTTAGCTATGCGCCGCCCATCATTAGCTAAGCTCCACCCACACCTCGCCGTGTTTGGATTGATCGATCCCCGAATGCCCTAGCTATCAATTTCCTGAAAACTATACAGGGAAGCTGTTGAATATTTTGTAACTAATTAGACTGGGTGTTGTTGCTGCCATAGGCAGCAACAGCGCCCAGTCAAATTAGTTTCAAAATATTCAACAGAATATTTATTAAATAGTAAAAGCAAACAATTTGTACAACAGCCCATAGACCGTCTTCAAATATGCGTTCGTGACGTACTTGTCGACATCATTCATGACGTCATTCATTATGATGTCATTGCACACATCACGCAGTTCATTATGACATCATATGAGGGGTGGGTACTCTGGAAAGAACCATTGACCAAACAGAATTCTCCTTTGATATGCTAAAGCCTAGCACAGTAGGAGCATTAGACACGAGTTTGATATGCTAAAGCCTAGCACAGTAGGAGCATTAGACACGAGTTTGATATGCTAAAGCCTAGCACAGTAGGAGCATTAGACACACACGAGTTTGATATGCCAAAGCCTAGCACAGTAGGAGCATTAGACACGAGTTTGATATGCTAAAGCCTAGCACAGTAGGAGCATTAGACACGAGTTTGATATGCTAAAGCCTAGCACAGTAGGAGCATTAGACACGAGTTTGATATGCTAAAGCCTAGCACAGTAGGAGCATTAGACACGAGTTTGATATGCTAAAGCCTAGCACAGTAGGAGCATTAGACACGAGTTTGATATGCTAAAGCCTAGCACAGTAGGAGCATTAGACACGAGTTTGATATGCTAAAGCCTAGCACAGTAGGAGCATTAGACACGAGTTTGATATGCTAAAGCCTAGCACAGTAGGAGCATTAGACACAAGGTTCATTGAAATCAAGCCATTAATGAAGTAGTACTAGCATTTTTTAGTCTGGAAAAATCTCTGGCAAATTCAAGATGGCTGCTGGAAAAACTGACCTATCAAAATTGTGAGTAGAAGTTCTAGAGCCTACCACCCTAGATTTATTCAAGTCAAATTTGGTTAAAATCTGTCAATCAGTTTAGGATATACATTTTAAAGAAAAAAATTGATGGCCAGACGGATGACGGAATGTCGCCAAGGCATAAGCTCATTTGCTCATTCTGGCCATGTGAGCTAACAATTACTATATATGCAGCAAGGGTGATAAGTCTTTAAAGGGGGTATTTTTGAAAACTTGCTACTGGAATGTGTTGCTCGTTTATCGAATCAGTAATTCCATTGTTAAATTTTCCAAAATAGTCTTCTCTTGGTCTGTAAATGGACATTTCTCAAGCCCATTTTTGGCTGGCTTGGCCATTATAGAGGTGCTCATATTAGTGCATGGTCTTCGGACACATAAACTGCATGGGCCATTTTCACGAAGAGTGTCTAAGTTACGCATCAGCCTAACTGCTTGCCCCTATTGAGAAGACCTGACTACTAATGTAGGGAAATAGCGACTTAGGCGTTTTCTGGACTTTTTTTTGTACTTAAGTACCCTTTGTGAACACGGCCTTAGATTTGTAACTCATAGGCGTTCACTCGCCAGTGACACAGAAAAGGTTGATTTGTGTGAAATATAAGGCTGGTTTTGAAGAACAAGATGCCCAAGGGCCTGTGACGCTCACCTGGACCATTAGCATTTGAACCATTTGCATTTAAATAGACATAATGGATAATTTTCTGAAAATCCAAGATGGCAGCCGCACAAAATGACCAATCAAAGTTCTCGTTTGTTTAAGCCTACCGCCATCGAACCTTTCCACCCATGTTTCATTGAAGTCAGGATCTTGATTAATGAGTAGCGTTTTAAATGGTTCCGGAAAATTTTCAGTAAATCCAAGATGGCTACCAAAAGTTGACCAATCAAAATTCTGAGTTCTAGAGGCTACCACCATAGGATCCATCAAGCCAGATTCTGCTGAAATCTACCAAATGGTGCAGGAGATACGTTTTAACGAATGTCTGGATAAGTTTCGGAAAATCAAAAATCGTCGCCAAAAAATAGACCAATCAAAATTCTAAATATAAATTCTAGAGCCTACCACCTTAGACTCCTTAAAGCCAAATTTAGTTAAAATTGACTAAGCGGTAAAGGAAGAGATGCGTTTCAAAACTTTCCATAAATCTCTCAAAAAATCTAAGATTTTCACGCCAAGAATTGACCAAGCACAATTTTGATTTGATGTTCTGGAGTTTACTACAATAGGATCCTTCTGGCAAAATTTTCCCCCCAAAATTGACCAAGCAAAATTCTGAATAGACGTTTTGAAGACCATTATGATAGGGCCCTTCTAGCTAAATTCCGTTGAAAACTGCCAAGTGGCTAATGAGGAGATGCGCTATGACAATTTCTGGTCGTTTTTTTTATAAAATAATAAGACTTTTGACAATTTCCAGTAAATTTTCCATAAAATCTAAGATTTTCACCAAAGAAATTGCCCAATCAAGATTTTGAATAGACGTTTGGGAGCCTAGCATGCCAAATTTGGTTGAAATTGCTCAAAGCTTAAATGAGAAGCAATTTTATGAACGGACACCATGGCATAAGCTCACTGGCCAGGTGAGCTAAAAACAAATGAAATTTAGCTGAATATTTGGACAGTTAGCCTGGATAAAAATTATATATATATTTTCAAATGGTATCAAGTATTATACTATATTTAGATAACTAACACATGTACTATTATCTCTGGCTAAATACAAATGACAAAATATGAGCAGAATATAATCAATTAAAATTTGAATGGAAGTCCATGGTTTAACAGCAGTTAGTAGTTTGATTAAAATTAAAATATATAAAAATACATTATAACAGTTATAGTTTATTGAAAATATTAATACTTTCACAGGCACTTAATCGCACAAACAAGAAATCAGAAAAATATAAGTTGCATAAACAGGTGTTAAAAATTGACCTTGTCGAAATAAAAAAATATATCATTATCAATATACATATTATTAAGCTTTTCAAACATACTGGTTAGTTCTTCCATTTGTGTATCCATCATGGAGCCATCCCTGAAGATACAGGTCAGTGCTTTCATTTGCACATCCATCATGGATCCATCCCTGAAGATACAGGTCAGTGCTTCCATTTGTGCATCCATCATGGATCTGTCCATGAAGATACACGTCAGTGCTTCCATTTGTGGATTCATCATGGATCCGATACAGGTCAGTGCTTCCATTTGTGAATCCATCACGGATCCATCCATGAAGATACAGGTCAGTGCTTCCATTTGCACATCCATCATGGATCCATCCCTGAAGATACAGGTCAGTGCTTCCATTTGTGCATCCATCATGGATCTGTCAATGAAGATACATGTCAGTGCTTTCATTTGCACATCCATCATGGATCCATCCATGAAGATACATGTCAGTGCTTTCATTTGCACATCCATCATGGATCCATTCCTGAAGATACAGGTCAGTACTTCCGTTTGTGCATCCATCATGGATACATCCCTGAAGATACAGGCCAGTGCTTCCATTTGTGCATCCATCACGGATACATCCCTGAAGATACAGGTCAGTGCTTTCATTTGTGCATCCATCATGGATCCATCCCTGAATAATACAGGTCAGTACTTTCATTTGTGCATCCATCATGGATCCGTCCCTGAAGATACAGGTCAGTACTTCCGTTTGTGCATCCATCATGGATACATCCCTGAAGATACAGGCCAGTGCTTCCATTTGTGCATCCATCATGGATACATCCCTGAAGATACAGGCCAGTGCTTCCATTTGTGCATCCATCACGGATACATCCCTGAAGATACAGGTCAGTGCTTTCATTTGTGCATCCATCATGGATCCATCCCTGAATAATACAGGTCAGTGCTTTCATTTGTGCATCCATCATGGATCCGTCCCTGAAGATACAGGACAGTGCTTCCATTTGTGCATCCATTATGGATCCGTCCATGAAGATACAGGTCAGTGCTTCCATTTGTGCATCCATCATGGATCCATCCCTGAAGATACAGGTCAGCGCTTCCATTTGTGCATCCATCATGGATACATCCCTGAAGATACAGGTCAGTGCTTTCATTTGTGCATCCATCATGGATCCATCGCTGAAGATACAGGTCAGTGTTTTCATTTGTGCATCCATCATGGATCCATCCCTGAAGATACAGGTCTGTGCATCCATCATGGATCCATCCCTGAAGATACAGGTCAGTGCTTCCATTTGTGCATCCATCATGGATCCGTCCATGAAGATAGGTCAGCGCTTCCATCATGGATCCATCCCTGAAGATACAGGTCAGTTCTTCCATTTGTGCATCCATTATGGATCCGTCCATGAAGATACAAGTCAGTGCTTCCATTTATGTATCCATCATGGATCCATCCCTGAAGATACAGGTAAGTGCTTCCATTTGTACATCCATCATGGATTCATCCATGAAGATACAGTTCAGTGCTTCCATTTGTGTATCCATCATGGATCCAGCCATGAAGATACAGGTCAGTGCTTCCATTTGTGCATTCCTCATGGATCCGTCCATGAAGATACAGATCAGTGCTTCCATATGTGCATCCATAATGGATCCATCGATGAAGATACAGGTCAGTGCTTCCATTTGTGCATCCATCATGGATTCGTCCATGAAGATACAAGTCAGTGCTTCCATTTGTGCATCCATCATGGACCCATCAACGAAGATACAGTTCAGTGCTTCCATTTGTGTATCCATCATGGATCCAGCCATGAAGATACAGGTCAGTGCTTCCATTTGTGCATTCCTCATGGATCCGTCCATGAAGATACAGATCAGTGCTTCCATATGTGCATCCATAATGGATCCATCGATGAAGATACAAGTCAGTGCTTCCATTTGTGCATCCATCATAGATTCGTCCATGAAGATACAAGTCAGTGCTTCCATTTGTGCATCCATCATGGACCCATCAACGAAGATTATAATAATGACCACTATCGTGGATGGCTGCCGTTATTATATCCATTAATGTCATTCAGCTTTACATATAATATATCTTATATCTATGAGTGTTATTGTAACCATTTAGCCATTGAAATGACAATGTATCAATTTCACGGTAATAATATAGGACAGCTGCTGAATATTTAAACTAATTTGACTCGATCATGTTGCTGCTATAAGCAGCAGCAGCAGCAGCTCCCAGTCAAATTACAGATTCAACAACATATTCCGTAGATTGTGAAGCATCTGGCATTTCAGGCATGTATGCGTGAATGGATTAAGACTCATTTCAGACGAAATAATAATAATATAAAATAACAATTGGTTATTAAGACTCATTTTCCACGCACCGATCCTAAGATTATATCAATAATTAAAGCTGTAGTGTTAACAAATAATTTAAACTTATGACAATCTGCCATAATTCAGATTGCAAAATCTGCATCCAATTGTCCTGTTACTGCTTTGACATTCAACATAGAATTATTGAGATTAAGACACTAAAGATTAACAAGGCATCAATCAATGGAGGAAACCAATCTGTCACTCAAGTAGCTGACGTTACAATCACAATGACAGAGCACCATCATGACAATCGAAAAGTCTGTTTAATAGTATACAGCTCACAGTCAAATTAGTTTTAAAATATTCAACAGCTTAAAATTTAGAATCTGGGAATTCAGATTTCAAAGTTTCAAATCAAATCCAAGACATGCAAAAATGGGTGGAGCTTAGCTAGAAATGGGCGGGGGGCATAACAAGAAATGGATCAATCATTGCATTTCATTTTCCTACAACAAAACTCTAACATATAAGATTATTTGATTGACAGATGCATCATGAACCTAGTAAAATAATTATTGCTTTGAATCTCTTATTATACAACATTTATAACATAAGGTATTATTGCTTAGTAATATTAACATGCTATGGCTAGCAGGTAAGATTTAGTGGTCTGTATCTTCAACTGATCCACTTCAATGTAGACATTGTACAGTGGAGTTGATTTAGGCAAAATACAAAAATGTAGTTTTGTCAGTAGTTTCTGTAAAAGTGATATTAAAGGAAATCTAACCTTATTTTATACTAACTATTCAGGTGATAGAATTTACCACAAATAATCCATCCATGGCATTTTAGATTTTTATCATGCTGACAACAAAAGATATTCAGGCTTTTATAGCCAAATGTTGATACATTTCTACAGCCTATGATTGTCATGATTTACTTTTCAACCAATCAGAAAAAAACCTAGCGTGTCTGCCTCTGGATATCCGCTCAATCATAGAGGTGCCAGCTATAGTTTGGCAATGTGCTATAAAAGCAATCATACAGGTAAGCTGTTGAATATTTTGAAACTAATTTGACTGGAAGTTGTTGCTGCCATAGGCAGCATCCAGTCAAATTAGTTTCAAAATATTAAACGAGATGAATATTACATAATAAAGAATGTAATGCATTGGCATTTACATGACATTACTCACTATCACTTGAAGCGACAAAATGGCAGTGATCACTGTTCAACATTTACGCGATATTACAAAGCAGATAATTGTGATACAGATAAGGGAATGCGACAGGAAATGAATGACACAGAATCTATAAACCATGATCTACCGGTACAATACAGAATTAAATATGAGTTTAGCATCTCTCTTTAGCATTATATTCATATATTATATTAGCATCAATACTTCACTCTCCAAACAATGTTAATATCCATTACTGACAGAACACTATCAAGATACTCCATATATATATATATAAACTCCCTGGCATGAAATAGTTAAGATTATACTGAAGCATTTCGAACCCGCCATTTTAGTTTGATTATTTGGAGAACGATTTGGCTGCCAGGTCATAGTATAGGTGGGAGAAATTTTCAGTAAACTTGGTATAAAAACATCTTTAGCCGTGCATATTTCACTTGTCCCATAGGACATGGACAATTACTATTCTAGAACAGCTATAATCTTACTATGCGCTATCAAGGCAGCTCTGCTCACCTTCAAAGCGATTGGTACAATGGTTATCATAAGCATCAGGGGAATGGTTCTATATTTAGCATTGCACAGCAGTGAGGGCAATGGAATCCCAAATAACGACGGCTGCAAATATCAAACTAAGAGGGAGGTTTCGAGCAAGATGATTGTCATTGAATTTTTATAAAGATTTCCTTCTATATTTCCCTTGAATAATTTGCACCTTGTATCCCAGAAAATTGAAATTTCAGATTCTTTAATTCCATTCCTTTTCATAAATGATAACTGGCATTCATTTCCGAAACAATGTTGCTGTCAAAAAAAAAGTATATAAGTCAATATGGTGTCTGCAATAATAAATCTACTGACATCAGTGTGCTAAGGCACAGCCACATGTAATTAACCCTTTAATGACCAAAACCGCATAGCCCTACAAATGGATATTTCAGCAATACCACTGAATAATGAAATTGTCTCATATGTCTTGAACTAGATTTGAAATATTACAACAAATTTCGAACATGTGGCTTGCAGTGGACACTGATTTGCTTCATCAAACATGAACATACAAGCAGGCGAATGCACGCACGCATGCAAGCACACACAGGAATTAGTCACATAAATAATTTATATATGAGATCATGTTAGAATTGTTCACAAAATACAGCAGTAATTATTCTTTAGTCATACAATAATAACTCGAGGACAACAATAAATATCTCACACATACACAACATAGTATGCACATCGGAGGCAAGTCAGGTGACAGAATTAATTAACAACTAGTTTCTTAGGCCGTGTTCTCACTAGAGAGTTAATCAGGAATAATGCCATACTTGAGCATGGTATTATTCCTGATTAAGTCACTAGTGAGAACACGGCCATAGATATGTTAGAGAAAGAGAAGTAAGACATATGGTGATCTGGGTGAAAACAGATTGCTTGACAGACAGGTAAAAACCATAGCTTTCTCATATTTTGTTTGGAAGGCAAGTTATTTGTGCTTGTATTCAGAAAGTAGTATGGCCACGCGCACACGCTGTCCACACTCCATGATGGAGGATAAGTTTAGTTCCAATAGGGTTAACCCATCCTTAAATATAAATGTAAATGTAAAAACTTAATATTGAAACAGCATAGGTCAAATAGCAATGTGAGAATGGCCTTGACCTCTAACCAAATCACCTCACTATCATCGTGCTGCCTCAGTATCATAAATGAAACCATGTGTCCAAGTTTGGTTCCAGTAGGATTAAGCAATCCTGAACCATAAACAAACACAAAAACCAACATTGAAAAGACAGACATAACAGAGGTCAAATATCAATACTACGATGACCTCGATATTGATCTAGTGATGTCACTACTACGATGACCTCGATATTGATCTAGTGATGTCACTACTACGATGACCTCGATATTGATCTAGTGATGTCACTAGTACGATGACCTCGATATTGATCTAGTGATGTCACTATTACGATGACCTCGATATTGATCTAGTGATGTCACTACTACGATGACCTCGATATTGGATCTAGTGATGTCACTACTACGATGACCTCGATATTGGATCTAGTGATGTCACTACTACGATGACCTCGATATTGGATCTAGTGATGTCACTACTACGATGACCTCGATATTGGATCTAGTGATGTCACTACTACGATGACCTCGATATTGGATCTAGTGATGTCACTACTACGATGACCTCGATATTGGATCTAGTGATGTCACTACTACGATGACCTCGATATTGGATCTAGTGATGTCACTACTACGATGACCTCGATATTGATCTAGTGATGTCACTACTACGATGACCTCGATATTGGATCTAGTGATGTCACTACTACGATGACCTTGATATTGATCTAGTGATGTCACTATTACGATGACCTCGATATTGGATCTAGTGATGTCACTACTACGATGACCTCGATATTGGATCTAGTGATGTCACTACTACGATGACCTCGATATTGGATCTAGTGATGTCACTACTACGATGACCTCGATATTGGATCTAGTGATGTCACTACTACGATGACCTCGATATTGGATCTAGTGATGTCACTATTACGATGACCTCGATATTGGATCTAGTGATGTCACTATTACGATGACCTCGATATTGGATCTAGTGATGTCACTATTACGATGACCTCGATATTGATCTAGTGATGTCACTACTACGATGACCTCGATATTGGATCTAGTGATGTCACTATTACGATGACCTCGATATTGGATCTAGTGATGTCACTATTATGATGACCTCGATATTGGATCTAGTGATGTCACTATTACGATGACCTCGATATTGATCTAGTGATGTCACTATTAGCACGCAGCATCCTAGTGTATAGGGATCAATGTGTCCAAGAATAGTTCTGATAGAATTCTGAAATATAAATGTATATGATTTGCTAAGCGGAAAGACTTAGTTGAAAAAGCAGAGGTCAAGAATGACCTTGACCTGGTGACCTCCATGTTACCATTCGACATCCTCTTGGCATAAGCAACCATGTACCATCTTGGACCATTTTCCCGCCAAAAGCTCCCCTACTAAAGAAATGTCTTCTCGCGAACTACTGGGTCGATTTCAATCAATTTTTCGCAAGAACAGTCCTTAGGGCATAGAGACTCAGTTTTGTTCATACGAAGCCGATCGACCAATTTGGCCAGTGGCCATCTTGGATTTTAGGGGATTTAAAAAAAAAATCTTTGGAAATCTTCTCCGAAACCGCTTGGGGCATCCATTCAAAACTCATGAAATATGATCTACGGAAAGAACTGAACCAAGTTTGTTTAAGGGAACTTGATTGGGCAAATAGTTTGGCAGTGATCTTGGATGACCTAGTTTTCACGAATATGACTTTTTCAGAAATGCTAAATGGATCGGGCCGAAATTGGGCAGATATGATTAGGAACTAAGGGCCATTAAAGTTTGTTCAAGCGAAATTGATAACTAAAAAGATATGGCCGTCATGGACCAATCAAACTGTAGTGTGTTTGGAGGCCATATTGGATATTATTATTTGATGGATTTTGTAGCCGAAATTGGTTTTAAATAGGGTTGTTTTTAGGTATTCTGATTTCAAATTTGCCATTTTCGAAACAGTCGGATAAACTATTTGTCGGCCATCTTGGATCTTTTTCCAGCCCAAATCTCCCATACTAAAGCAATGGGAAATTTAAAATGTCTTCTCAAGAACCGCTGGGCCGATTTCAAGTATATTTGCCAGGAAGCATCCTTAGAGCATAGAGATACAAGTTTTTAAAAATCTTCTCCGAAACCGCTTTGGGGATCAATGCAAACCTCATGAAATATGATCTAGGGAAAGAGCTGAACCAAGTTTGTTCGCTGGAACTTAATTTGGCAAGTGGTTCAGCGGCCATCTTGGATGACCTAGTTTTCATGAAAATGACTTCTCCAGAACCACTGGATCGGGCCAAAATTTGGCAGGTATGATTAGGGCCGAAATGTCATTAAAAGTTATCTATGCAAAATTGATAGGTAAAAAAAAATGTCCGCCATGAATCAATCAAAATTTAGCGTCTTTGGCGGACATCTTGTATTTTCGGCAAACTTCTGGGACAATTTTAATAACACTTTCTTCACAGAAATCTGATTGGCAAATTTCTCGTGTTGTCATGTCATTTTGTTCGGTTGTGCCAGTAGCCAATAATTCCAGGTGAACGATGATACAGACCCCTTGGGCCTCTTGTTAATAGAGTGCAAAAGCCTATAATTAATGAAATAACAGAAACATTTCCTGTTTATCAAGCATCTGATTATTGTTAAAACCAGATCTGCTTATAATGTAGCCATAGGTGAACATAAACAAGAGGTCACTAAAGACGTAATTCACGTCAGCGTACACAGTATATGGCTTGTGATATCAGAGTTCTTCACTCACCTTCCGGCCCTTATCTTAACAAACCTTGTGCCTTCAATATATCAGGGATAATAACCCTTTAACACCCACAGATACCGCATAACAAATTCTTTGATTCAAGAAATATTCTGTTGAATATTTTGAAACTATTTTGACCAAGAGCTCGTGCTACCTATGGTAGTGCGTGACCGGTTCCCATTGAGACTGGAATTTCCAGCGTGAAAGGGTTAATGACGAATTTGGTTTAAAAAATAATGGATTTCACAATGTCATAAAAGTACAGTTGTAGAAAATAAAATATAATATTAAAATCATTAAAATAAACAGTAAATATTTTTTAAAGAATACATTTTTGTGAAAGTAACAATGGAATAAGGCTAAATTGACCAAATATTTCATTGTCAGCATAAATTAGGATTAGCATCTTCATTATGCTTCATCATCAATGGTTGAAACAGTACATCTATTAGCATAAACACCTACATGCAAAAGCATCTTCTAACCACTTATAATAGCGATGAACAATAAATTTGTAATCAAGATATATTCATAGTAACAATTCTACACGTTTATGTGCATGTGACTGCATGCCTGTGTGTGCACAAATGTGAAGTATTCTGTCAATCTGAATCACGGTATTGACATAAAATTCACTAGTATTGATGTTCTGTATGACGATATAAATCACACCAGATATGATCTCATGCTGACATCAATGTCAACGATCACCACCAACGAGTGTATAGCAGTTGATATGGATGTTACTTTTTCTGTTTTTTGACATCTACTGCTTTTGCAAATGCCTTACCAGCTGCAAGAGAGCACAAACACATTATGAGACACTAGTTATTTTCAGTGTATGAATGTAAGTCACGATGAGGAGGGTGGTGATGATAGAGTTAATGTTGGGATCAGACCTATCAATCAAGCCTACAGCGCAATCATAGCATGCTATTTGAGAGAATGGATAAGAGAGACGCACGGAATAGAGGGATCCATTTCTAGCCAGGCACCGCCCACTTTATACACATGTTGGAAGCGATTTTAAACTGAAACTCAAAGACAAAATATATTTCAACGTAATTATACAGACACGTTGAATATTTTGAAATTAATTTGACTGGGGGCTATTTCTGCTTATGGCAGCAACAGTTCTAAGTCAAATTAGTTCCAAAATATTCAAAAGAATGTTTATTAAATTGTAAATTCATCAAAGACATACAATTCATATGTTGTGAGTAGTGACAGACCTTTCGATTTTTATCACAGAGCTTTACATCATTTTGATTGTGACATCAGCTAACTATTTACTTAATTGATCATGACGTCAGATACTTGAGTGACAGATTGGATCATTTTATTCCAATAAGAGGCCCACGAGCCTGTTACACCCACCTGGAGCATTGGCATTTAAACCATTTGCATTTAAATAGACATGAGATGATTTTCAGAAAATCCAAGATTGCCACCAAAACAAGTGACCAATCAAAAATTGTGCCATTGATTAGAGGATTTTTTCAGAAAATCAAAGATGGCTGCCAAAAAATTGACTTATCAAAATTCTGAATAGATTTTCTAAAGGCTACGACAATAGGATCCTTCCAGCCAAAGTTTGTTGAAATTTCCCAAGCGATTAATGAGCATAACATTTTATACGAATTCCCATTTTAGGAAAATCAAGCCATCAAAATTCTGTATATAAGTTCTGATGCATACTGGCCTAGGGGTCTTCCATTTGAGTTCCCCACCCCAACACCCCCCCTCAAACATTTGGAATGTAGATGTATCATGTACACAGGAAGATGACAGTTACCATATAGTAGATGATCTTTTCATCCACAACATTGCAGGTCTTTAAGACTGGTGGTTATAAGACCAATCATATGATCAGCATCAAACTGTGATCCCAAAAGCAGATGCTCATTAACCCTTTAATAGTCAAGATTGGTCAAGACAATTAAAATGTTTGCATAGAGAATGTCCAATTGCAGAGCACGGGAAGACTATTTTTGAAAATGTATGACTGGAATGTCTGACTCGATTATCGAGCCAGTCATTCCAGCGGTAGCGTTTCAAAGATAGTCTTCTGTTGGCCTGCAAATGTTTATTCTTCAAGAGCACTGCAAAGAACCGTTTTGACATTACATAGTTAATAGAGCAGCTTGACTACAATACCCTTGCCATGCTTACAACCCTCCTCCTCTCCCCACCCCCCCCCCCCCCCCCCCACCCACCCTTCAGGCCTGATGATAAGTATACACATACCTGGCGATCGTACAACACTGTTTGATGGGTTCATGCTGTGCATGGATGTGCTAGCAGTCTCCATAAGTGATTGATACTTTTCACAGAGATAAGACCTGTCTTGTCCCTCCTGTCAAACAGATAAAGCACAATACAGCCACATTTCGCTCAATAGTTCACAAATTGTTACATATGTGCTGTAGTTACGATCAAGTTGGCTACTTTGAAGACAAGATGTCTGCCAATACGTGTGCATGCATGCGCGCATCCTAGAGGTGATGGAGTTAATTTTGGACAGGAATTTTCAAACCCCAGACCATAGGTCACAACCCTAGGACCATGTCAGGAATACCACATCATCATCAGATGTAACTGCGGATCCCCTGCTACCATGTCAGGAATACCACATAACCTGTAACTGTGGATCCCCAGGTACCATGTCAGGAATACGTCACCTGTAACTGTGGATCCACTGATACCATGTCAGGAATACCACATCACCTCTAACTGTGGATCCACTGGTACCATGTCCGTAATACCACATTATCTCTAACTGTGGATCCCCTGGTACCATGTCAGGAATTCCATGTCACCTGTAACTGTGGATCCACTGGTACCATGTCAGGAATACCAGATTACCTCTAATTGTGGATCCACTGGTACCATGTCAGGAATACCACGTCACCTGTAACTGTGGATCCACTGGTACCATGTCAGGAATACCACATCACCTCTAACTGTGGATCCACTGGTACCACGACAGGAATATCACGCCACCTGTAACTATGGATCCCCTGGTACAATGTCAGGAATATGTCACCTGTAACTGTGGATCCCATGGTACCATGTCAGGAATACCATGTCACCTGTAACTGTGGATCCACTGGTACCATATCAGGAATACCACATCGCCTGTAACTGTGTATCGCCTGGTACCATGTCAAGAATACCACATCGCCTGTAACTGTGGATCCCCTGGTACCATATCAGGAATACCATGTCATCTGTAGCTGTGGATCTTCACGATTTACTCTATTGCTTTTAACCATCTGACCGCTGAGTTTTTGCAGATGACATATTCAATTATATCGCTGGACCTGCTTAATATTTTGAAAACAATTTGATTTTCAGTCAAATTGTATTCAAAATATTCAGCAAGTCAAGAGTTATTGCTAGTTGAAATTATTGTCTGGTGGCTTGCGGCAGCAGTAAGACAGTTAACAGCTTATAACATAAGCCAGCCTGTCTATAGAGTGTCTGTTGGTGTCGCATAACATGGAAATATTTATGAAAGATATTTGAGTGATTACTGTCTTACCAGATCAAGCTGATGCTTAATCAATGACACCATCTCTTTATGTCCCAGCATCACAATACGCAGATAATAACAACCCATGCTGTAACATGAAAATACAAATTAAACTACAACAGGCCCAAGAGGCCTGTATCGCTCACCTGGACCATAGGCATCTCAACTAGAATGGTCATTAACAATAAGTAAAACTCTAATGAGTTGAGCAGACTTGTAACAAGAAAGCAGAGGCCATGTTTCTTTATGTATCAACTTCACTTGAACAAACTTTAATGACCCTTAGTTATCAATATCATATCTCCAAAATTTCAGCCCAATCCGTTCAGTGGCTCTGGAGACAAAGTTGCTTTCATGAAAAACAAGCCATCCAAGATGGCCACCCAACCATTTGGCAAATCAACAATCTTGGTTCAGCTCGTGCCCTAAATTATATTTTATGACTTTTGAATCAATCGCTCAGTTTTGGTGAAAATTTTTACATTTTAAAAAATCAGCTGAATCCAAGATGGCCGCCCGATGGTTGAGATCAGAATACCCAGAAGCACATATAAAACCAATTTCAGCCTCAAAATCCATCAAATAAAAAAACCCCAATATGGCCACCAAACACACTATGTTTTGATTGGCCCACGGTGGCCATGTTTTTTGATGGATCAGCTTCCCATGCCAAATTTCGGTCCGATACCTTCAGTAGTTCTGGAGAAGTCGGTTTCGCTAAAACTAGCTCAATCAAGATGGCCACCAAACCATGGGACCAATCAAGTTCCCTTGAACAAATGTTGTTCAGCTCTTGCCCTAGATCATATTTCATGGGGTGTGTTTCAATCCACCAAGCGGTTTCGGAGGTTTTTAAAGACGTTTCTAAAAATCGGCCAAAATCCAAGATGGCCACTGGCCAAATTGGCCGATCGGCTTCGTTTGATCAAACTTGAATCTCTACACCCTAAGAATGCTTCCTGTGAAATATAATTGAAATTGGCCTAGTAGTTCTCGAGACGAAAACATAAAAAATTTCCCATTGCTTTAGTATGGGAGCTTTTGGTGTATGTATGTATGTATGTATGCATTTATATAGCGCCAATTCCAGAATTAACTGCCCAAAGGCGCTTTACAAAAAGTTAAAGCTAATTTAAAATAGTGAAATATGCTTTTTGGAACAAATGGGTTTTTAGAAGAGTTTTGAAAGCCTCAACATTGTTGCTGTTTTGAATGTTGGATGGAAGGTCATTCCAAAGTTTTGGTCCAGCTATGGAGAAAGCACGCTCTCCAATGACAAGATTGGAATTGGGTACTACGCAGAGTAGCTGTTCACTCGATCTTAGTGCTCTCGGTGCTATTCGTCTAGTTATGAGTGATGATAAATACGGTGGGGCTAAGTCATGTAGGCATTTGAACACGAAAAGTGCGACCTTAAATTCGATTCGTTGTTCCACTGGCAGCCAGTGTAGCTCTTTGAGGACTGGTCGAATGTGTTCATGCACTTTTGTTCTGGTTATTAACCGGGCTGCCGTATTTTGTGCTCGTTGGAGACGTTGTAACTGCGATGATGATATGCCTGTGAGAAGAGAATTGCAATTGTCCAGCCTTGATGTAATGGTTGCGTGGATGAGGGTACTGACTGCATTATAGTCTAGCAATTTCCTAATTTTACCGATGTTGCGAGTGTTCAGAAATATAGATTTACAGATCGACGTCACATGGCTTTCCATAGACATAGTATTGTCAAAGACTACGCCAATATTTCTCGCATTAACACTAAAAGGAATGTTGGCGCCACCGATATGAACCGATTCAATTTCTATTTTTGGTCTCAAGTGACGGGAAGCGATCATAATTATTTCTGTCTTTTTCTCGTTGAGTTGCAAAAGGTTGTTTAACATCCAAAGTTTCACATCGCGAATACAGTCCTCCAGAATTTCCCGGGCATTCAATTGGTTGGGTGTGTGAAAAGCTAGATACAGCTGAGTATCATCGGCGTAGAAGTGATAGCTCATTCCGCGTGCGTCTAGAAGTCGTCCCAGTGGTGCCGTGTAGATAGTGAATAATATAGGCCCGAGCAGACCCCTGCGGCACACCAGAGAGCAACTCATACTGAGATGACCTAGCTTCATTTAATGTGATTGTTTGATAGCGACATGTTAAATAGGATTTGAACCAACTCAGTGATGTACCAGATATGCCCAGTTCTGCTAGTCGTGATAGCATAGTTGTATGATCTATCGTATCGAAGGCTGCAGATAGGTCTAGGAGTGTTAATAGCACACACATACGATTGTCCATAGAACATAATATATCGTTCTGCACGCGTAGTAAAGCCGTCTCTGTGCTATGAAGCTTGCGGTAGGCACTTTGGTACAACTCACGTAGGTTATTTACTTCTAGGTGATTCTGAAGTCGTTCTGCAATCACTTTTTCTAACAGTTTTGATAGATATGTTAGATTCGATACCGGTCGGTAGTTGTTAAGAAGGTTATAGTCCAGAGATGGTTTTTTGAGCAGTGGTATCACGTTTGCTGATTTAAAGATAGTAGGCACAGAGCCACTCTCCATGGACATATTTTTCATATTTGTAATGACTGGTGCAAGGTCGGCGATACAGTCTTTAACCAAGTGTGTGGGTATTGGGTCTAGAATACAGGACTTTGGTGGTGATTTCCTGATTAGTGTTGACACCTCACTGATGGAAGCTGGTCGAAACTCTATCAGAGGACATTCTGATACCGGTACATCGTTCAGAATCTGTACTGAATAATCTGGATGTCTCAAAATGTTTGCACGAATGAGTTCGATTTTTTCAGTGAAAAACTGTCCAAAATTGCCAGCTAGCTCAACTGAATTGCTGTGCTGTGGTAAGGTATTTCGTCCTTTATCTTTGTGAAGGAGCCTGTTGAAAACGGAGAAAAGTTTTTTCTGGTCTGCTTTGTGTTCGGACACAAATGTTGAGTAGTAATCCTGCTTTGCTACAGTTATCATTTTGTTAACCACTTTACACTGATCAGCATATAACTGTAAATGAACGTGTACATTCGTTTTGCGTGCAAGGCGTTCGTATTTTCGTGAAAGTCGTTTTGCTTCCTTTATCTCACTGTTGAACCATGGTGAATGTGGACGAACAACGATTGTTTTATGGTTATGGGGAGCATATTTATCAAGAATGGCTCGTAGTTCATTGTCGTACTGGTTCACGAGTTTGGACATGTTCTCAGATGGATTCGTGCACATACTACTTGCACGTATGTCTGATCTGATTGATTCAATGGGAAGTGAACGAAGTCGCCTATAAGTAATCGTTTTTCGTGGCAGAGCAGGTTTTGGAAGAGAAACGTCGAATGTTATAAATGCATGATCAGACGCGATTGCGCCTGCATCAAGATCAACATTACTGACGACAGATTCATCTGCTCGTGTTATAATTAAGTCCAGTAGATGTCCTTTACTATGGGTGGCATGTTTCACATGTTGTATAAGACCTGATGTTTCTAATAAAGCCCGCATAATTGATGCATTATGATCGTCTGCAATTTCCATGTGTACGTTAAAATCACATAGTAACAGTAAATTTCCGGTACTGAAAGTATATCGGTCAAGTAGGGAAGACACTTCTTGGAAGAATTCTGACGAGAGTGGGTTATGTTTTCCAGGTGGCGGCCGATATACTGTTATGAGTCTTAATAGGACTGAGTTATGCATAAACTCGCATTCAAGACAGTCAAATGTGTGATATGATGGCGATTTTATTACTTTAAGATCGAACGCCTCTTTATATAACACAGCGACTCCACCCCCTCTTCTCCCATGTCTGGGGTTGTGCTTTAGCTGGTACCCGGTGGGTGTGAGGTCACCTATTGTTATATTATCACACTCAGTCTTGAGCCAAGTCTCTGTTATTGCAACAATATCAAGGTCCCTTTCAAGGATATAGTCCACAATACTAACAGTTTTATTGCACACTGATCTAGCGTTCAATAATCCACCCCTGCACATGTCAGCTGGGCGAGGTTCTGTAGGTACATGGGTTAAGTCAATAGGGTTTGGTACGATGGATATTTGAATCAGATTGGCAGTACATATGCCTTGTCCAGATTTACACTTTGGTCTGCTCTTAAGTGATGTTATTAAAGTAGGATTTGTTCGCTGTCTTTTTCTGCCGGCTCGACACCCACGTCTTGTAGGGTTAATAATACCGTATTTGTGAAGACAGTTCAACACGCTGATATCCAATTTGTTCGAATATCTGTGATTGTATTGTGAAAGCCGTATTGCTTTCAGGTCCGACACCGAGTATTTAATCATTGTTGTTAGTAAACAGTTCACTATACTTGTCCTACTACCTGAGCAGTGCTCACTACCTTGCTGAACTACTAATGGCCGCCTATACTCTGGTTCTATTCTAACCACGTTGAAATTTAAATCACTAACGATAGGTAACTTCCAAAGAATAATCAATAACTGATATAAGAAGCACAATTTACATTTACTTAGAAACATTTTGACTCAAAGAATACTTCAAAAACTTGACGGCAAACATAAAAGATTTGATAAAACGTTGGAACAGAAAATTGCATGCGGCCATTGATTTGGCGCTACGTTGGGAAAATGATCCAAGATGGCCGCTAAACCGTTTATCCGACAGTTTCGAAAATTGCAAATTTGTGATCAGAATACCGCAAAAAACATAGAAAACCAATTTCGGCCTCAAAATCCATCAAATAAAAAAATCCAATATGGCCGCCAAACACGCTATATTTTGATTGGCCCACGGCGGAAATGTTTTTTGACGGATCATCTTCTCTTGAACAGACTTTAATGGCCCTTAGGTCCTAATCACATCTGCCAAATTTCGGCCTGATCCCTTCAGCGGTTCTGGAGAAGTCATTTTCGCTACAACTAGGTCAACCAAGATGGCCGCCTAACCATTTGACCAATCAAGTTCCCTTGAACAAACTTGGTTCAGCTCTTGCCCTAGATCATATTTCATGAGATTTGCATCAAGCCCCTCAGCGGTTTCGGAGAAGATTTTTAAAGACGTTTCCTAAAGTCAGCCTAAATCCAAGATGGCTACCAGTCAAATTGGCCGATCTGGTTCATTTGACTAAACTTGGATCTCTATGTCCTAAGGATGCTTCCTGCTAAATATAATTGAAATTGGCCCTGTGGTTCTTGAGAAGTCATTTAAAGGAAAAGTTGATGGATGGTTGGACGACGGACGGTCGCCATGGCATAAGCTCACTTGGCCTTTAGGCCAGGTGAGCTAATAATACCATGTCTAAAGCAGTTATTACCCTTGCACCATAAGGGGAAGAGGGTATTGTGATCGGATCTGTCTGTCTGTGGGTGTGTCTATCTGGGGGTGTGTATCTGTCTGCATGTGTGCGTGCGTGCGTGAGTGAGTGTGCGTGCGTGTGTGCGTGTGTCTGTATGTGGGTGTGTCTACCTGACTGTCTGTGGGTGTGTCTATCTGTCTGTCTGTAGGTGTCTGTCTGTCTGTGGGTGTGTCTAACTGACTGTGTATGAGTG
Organism: Chaetoderma sp. LZ-2023a; assembly: GCA_034401795.1. Lineage (NCBI taxonomy): Eukaryota > Metazoa > Mollusca > Caudofoveata > Chaetodermatida > Chaetodermatidae > Chaetoderma > Chaetoderma sp. LZ-2023a. The sequence continues at coordinate 42,400,857 of CM067372.1, read as the reverse complement.
CGCGTGCGTGATCACCTAAAGTCTGCTACACAAGGGACAATAATTTATATACAACTTGTTTGCCCGTGTGTATCATTGTTGAGTAGAGCTGGGCGAGTTCCCGATATTAGCGAGAATATTGTGATATTATCATTATCGTCATCATCTGATTTCCGAATATTGGCAATATCGTCAGTTGTCTAAGTTGTATTTATGACTAAAAACCAGTATAAAACAGATCTGACTAATCTGTGGTATTTATTTCAATACAGTACTATGTTAACCGGAGTCAATTCAAAGTTTATAATCATTCACTTAATCTTACTCTATAATGGGCCGTGTGCTGTATCAAAGCATATATTTTTCATGCTATCTTTATTATTCCCCGTTTTTATTCCATGTTTTATGGTAATAAATGCTGGCATATTCGCAGATTATTTCTATTTCTGCAAAATATAAAATGTCAGCCATTTTGATAGATACACTACATTTAGCCTCGCTTTCATTTTTCAAATTGGAAATCCCTTCAGCATGCCATTCTGATGTCATTACTAAACCACCAGCTGCGAGTTCTCCATGCATTGATACAACTTCAACATTATAACAGTACTAAATAGACCACCCTCTGCTGAGAATATGCTCGGCATAGCTCTTTCATCCAGCAACCCACCACCATAAGAAGTGATTCCAGTTCTCAGGGGTAGAGTATTTTTTCATCAGCTCCTCAGCAGACGGTTATTACAAAACTGCACTAACTAACTAACAGGCTCTCGTAATCGATGAGATAAAATATTACGCACCAAAATATTCATTTGAAATTGTGATTTTATAACGAATAACGGGCCTAAATTATAAAATATTTCCACAGGAAAAGATATATCTGATATATTTTTAACCACAGAACTATAGATAACTGTAGCTGATTATTTGCCAGCCGAAAGTGGTGCGTTCGACTGTAAAATACTCATCTATAGTTAACCATATTTGTCTAGTCGAAGACGACTGTAGACCTACATGTAATTCCGTTTTAGCTAATCAGATTTAAGCTTTAGGAATTCCTTTTTGCAAATGGCGAGAACGGCATAAAATACAGTTTATGCTTGGTTAATATTCACGCAGGAATCAGATCAATTTAATCCATGCTACTGCTAATCAGTATTTTGTTGTAGGTGATCTGTGGTATGAGCCATGATCACGGTGAGGGTTGGGGTTTCGTGGTAATTATTACACATTTTAAAATACTCCTTGTTCTCAAGCCCAATCGCCTAGATGATATATTGTGATATCGCGATATTTTCCTAGATATCATTATCGTCTTCTAAAAGCCAATATCACCCAGCTCTATTGTTGAGGCAGTTTTTAAATGACTGACCAACAAAGCATACAAATGGAGCTTATGTGCAGTATGACGTTCATAACAGTAGCCATCCATTGAATTTACCATACATAAAGGATTTATCTGTTTAATGAGAGAGTTGATACTTTCCACCACGAAGACTCTTGATATATATATGCTAATATATTCAACTGGCTCAATTATGCATAGAATCTAAACTAAAACTGACCCCATTATGTACATTAATCAGCTGTCTGATTGGCACATCTGGAAGCCCACCTGTGCATGCGTCGACTGACAAGTCACTATGATAACACAAGGATGACAGTCAAAGACCGCTGATCCATGCCACCATTCTGCATTACCAGTCTTATATTCGCCTATTTCTTAAATTGGGTCACCATTTTGACCCCAAAATCGATATGGTTCTGCGGACCACCAAGGACAAGCTCCCACCCAAGATTTCTAAAGATCCCATCAATAAAACTCGAGTTATCATTTGGAAATGCAATATTATGTCATTAATTAGGTCACTGTGACCTTGACCTTTAAACTGAGTGACCCCAAAATTAATAGTGTTCTTTGGGCCATGTCATTAATTAGCTCACCATGACCTTGAACTGTGACCGTTTTACTCCAAAATTGATAGGGTACTCCGGACCACCAAGGACAAGCTTGCATGCAAGATTGGTAACAATCCCTTCAATAGGACTCGAGTTATGATCCGGAAACTCAAAATTACGTCATTAATTAGGGCACTGTGACCTTGACCTTCGACCGTTTGCCTCCAAAATCGAGGGTTCTTCGGATCCCCAAATGCAACCTCCCTCCCATGGTTAGTAAATATCCATTCGATATAACTCGAGTTATCATCCGGAAATTCAACATAATGTCCTTAATTCTGTCATATTGGGTCACAGTGACCCTGACCAGACCTTTAGACCTCAAAATCAATAGGGTTCTTCGGGATGGCAAGGGCACGCTACCAGCTGCGCTCTCCTCTTTCTTTTTAATAGTAGGGAGCGATAATTGCATCAAATATGTTCTACACGCTCTCTAGGGCAGTATTATAGATCGAACGATTGTGATTTTCATTCGAATACTCTCGAGGTCAGACCGATATAAAACATGAAGCATCACCAGATTAGTTACATAAAAGACTAATAGGTGACAAAACGGAAATATACAAAAATCGGGCAGACCGTGTTCAATGAATGAAGACATCTTTCATGCTTTTATGATGAGATGTGTAGCACATTTGTTTGAGTGACTTTTGATCATAGGTGTAACATGCGATCAATGGCCTTTATTAACACATTTCAGTGTTTCAAAATCGCTAAAGAGGATTATTCGTGTCAATGAGGTAATGGTCAGTAAAACTAGACAGTGCCACTGGGTTACGGACAAAATATCTTCCATGGAAACTCCATGGAATAAAGCCGTGGAAGCTACTAGCCCACAGGCATTGTGAGACTTGGTCAAATCATGTTAACTAACCGTGGTAAGATTGGATGCTTTCCACAATCCACCTTGAAATGGTATCCCTGAATACCCTGCCATGGGGTTCAATGTAGGGTAGCCACAGAGAACTGGGGTCTGTCCACTATTCTTCCGTATGTTGTTTAGAGCAGATCAATGCATGGACTGAGCTAGGGTCTAATCTCGTTAAGGCAGGCAGAATAATGGGCTGGTTCTTAGCCATAAAATTAAGTCTATGTAGAAGCCTACGGCCTCACCGTGTAACCACAAATCAGTCAGGTTCAGCTGACAAAGCATGAATTTCACTTCTTCGCCTAGTCGATATTGCAGCTACTAGAAATGACACATTAAGCGTCAACAACTTCATTGAAGAAGCACTAGGTGGTTCAAAGGGTTTATCGGCTAAGACTTGTAGTATAAGTGATAAACTCCAAAATGGAATCACCGGCAGATTCCTTGGTCTTAAGTTACCCCTCCCTTTAATTAAAGTATTTAAACTATATAATTCATTACTTCCCCTATTAGCAAAGCAAGGAATAAGTTACCAAGGCTGATTTAATTTGAGCTATTGAGTTAGGCTTAAGGTTACAATTATCATATAGGTAACAGAGGAAATCAGCTACTACCTGAACAGTTGTTTCAATTGGATTGACCAAGCTGAGCACCATTCTGAAAATCTTCTAACATTGACCATGAAAATGGTTGATTGCTCAGAAAAATTGCAGATTCCTTGCCAACATCCATGCAGTCAACTAGAACATTGGTGGACTGTTGTGCAGAGACCTACGCTGGAAGATTATGGTGTCTATCAGAGGCAGAGGAACCAGATTGCAGACCAGAAGGTCCATCAGATCCGTATACCATGATTGAACAGGCGATCTGACACACACTGATTCAGTTGTCTTTCCGTTTCTAGAATGCTTATCCTTCAATTCAAGGAGTCTGCTAGGAGACTTAGCCTTCCTGGAATAAAGCCGTTTTCAAGGTAATGTCATGATCTAGGCATCAACAAATCAGTTTCCATACATCATACTTCATTCCGCCCTGGCAGTTGATGTAAGTCACTACTTTTGAGTTGTCTGATGGAACTGGAACAATCTTGCCCTGGGGGGGGGGGGGCTTCGCAAGTTTGCCCTTGGTTTTAAATGCTTACTTTGCCTGCTAGAACATATCCATCGTTGTTTAGCATATAGCAGGGATGGCACTGCCGTCGTCGTCGGCTTATAACCTAAAGACATGGGCGTGGTACCCGTGAGGTAGTCAATGGGTCTAGCAGGAGCTCTGGTTTGACACCAACCAGCCATTGGCACTCGTCATTCCAGTCCTCCTCAGTAGCCAGCTGGGACCTCTCGATGAGCTGGAGCCATACTCGTCATCCAAGATGTGCTCACTGGTTTCATACCAGGTGGATTAATGGCTGGCCCTATGGAAATGCTGGAGGAGCCAAGCAAGCCATACGGACACGCGAGGACCAACATGGCTTGAGGTGTGGCTGCTCTGAGAGCCTGAGCCATGGAACCATGCAGAGTAAAAAGCATGGAACTACGGTCCGCACCTTCCACAACGAATCCTTCATTAACTTGAGCGATTCAATATGGCCAGCCATACGTGCCTACCAGGCCAACCCACTGAGCCGTGAAGGTTACCACTCCATGGGTAACTTCATGGAAAGAGCTACCCGTAGTCCTCATGGGAGGCCTGCGGGTAGCAACTTCCATGGTCTCCAGCTCATCTGTTCAACCATGCAACAAGATTTCCTATTTCTCCTGCTCATAAAGGTTAGATGCCGGGTTAGCAAAGAGACACCCCACCCTGAGCAGGAAGGATACCACTGGAAGAAGCGGTACCCAGAACTGCTGACTCAAGACCAGCCGATAAGCGACTGGCCGAGCTTACAGCTCCTGTCCCCAAGTCAACAGGTATTTGAACGATCAATCCCGGACACTCAGGAACCACCTCTGGTTCTGCGAAAACTGTTACATCCCTATTGGAAGAACCCGAACCAGAGGGGGGGGGGGGGAATCTTGCCCGAGTGCCGATGTAGAAGTCACTGAAAGATTGGAAGCAGGCAGCGTGCTGCGAAGCATCTCTGGCTTCCAATCATTCAGTGATTCCTTCATCTCACTCATCAAGGCCTCCATATTCGGCATGGGCTTGAAGGCTTTTCTCTTACGGCCAAAAGCCTCTTTCTTCTTAAGATTCTCATTAATTTTCTTTTATTTTGGAAGGTTTAAGAACTCCAGGAAAAGCTCCTCTGACCATTGATCACAGGTGCTACACACTTTTCAAAAGAGAGCAGCCGCCCTCCCTAACACTGTACTGGAAAAAGGATTGCATGCTCTCCAAGCCTGGCATCAATATACTGCGTACAGAGAGCTATGTCATCTCAGGTACCTCTTTACAGCTAGGTCGACTTGAGCAATGCAGAGTTAAGTACCGTGCTCAAGGACACATCATGGCAGATCAGCAGGGAAGCGAACTTGCGACCCTAGAATTACGAGTTCAAATCCCTAACCACTCACCCACCGCGCCTCTGTGTTATGTCCAGATGTGTGCAAGAGAAAGCTGCTGATTTAAAGGTGTGAGGCTGATCCAAGGGCAGAGATGAATGGGCTTCTTTTATATACCCATATTACATTTCCAATATCTTTGATTAATGGACCTAGGACTCAATGGCTGACAGAGAGGGAAGATTACTACCCTTTACATATGTACATCATAGAAAACTTGATACCAACAACACCACAGTCAAATATGCTTACATTTTCTGACAGAAATACGAAAACAGGTACACTTATATGGTTTACATAGACCTGCGAAGGATAGACATCCATGGCATTCTCAGGGGTATTCGGTAGAGTAACCATTATGTCAATTCCTAGACTAATCTATCACAATGTAGCACGAGGTTTAGTTGGTAAGGCAATTATTAACAAAAGTGACCTGTCAGTCAGTGAATGCATGCATGGACGGGTTTCCGGATGCGTCGATCTGACAGCTGATTAACCTTCCTAATAGGGACAGCTACTACCTCTAGGTTTGGGAACATGGGACATGTATACTAGTAGTTGTATTTAATTACTTTGGAAAAAACAAGTATTTGTATTTGAAGAATTGCAAGGTATTTGTATTTGTAGTTAAACACTTTTGAAAGTATTAAAGCCAGTCCTGAAACAAAGTTGTCTTGAAATTGAGCCGCTGGAATTTCCAGGATTAAGCACGGTAATTGATACTTAGCTAAGCTAAGTATGTCAGAACTGCTTAAAATTACAGCATGGACAAGAATTTTCTATGCTGCTCAGTGAACCAGGACAAGTAGATGACACTGACCTACTTTTTTATTCCAGGTACACAGTTCCCCTAAGATGCATCCCTTACTACACATGCAAACGTCTTAAAACTAAAACATGAACAAGAATTTTCTATGATGTTCAGTGACCAGTGAAAAGTAGGTCATGGCGACCTAGTTCTGATACACCTTTAGGCTATGATGCATCCATATACCAAGCTGGGTGACGCTATGTTTATATCCATTGAAACATGCTGCCATTCCTACAATCTTACCATAACAAGAGAAAAAGACAAGCGATCATTCCTGGTGAAGTAATGAAGTCAATGGTATCCGATAATCCCTCAACTGTCTCCTTCCAACCTTTCATTAGATCAATCACTGCTGTGTATGTGGTCGGCTGATTCCTGAATGGACCACAACTAGGACTCGGCTTAATACTACAAATAATCATCATCGGACATCATCATAATCATTAATAACTTTTCACCAAGAATAAAAGGTTTTCATTAAAACTACAGAAATTAGGCATAAAATTGTCTTCATTGTCAATAAAGCATTGCCCTGAAAAAGCCCAAAACAGTTTTTCAACAATCATGGTATAGGCTAGGACTAGGTATTAATAATTATTTAACATGGTGCAAGTCTATCAGACAGATGCTGTGCAAATGAAACCTTATGAGAATATACAGCTCATCAAAATGTGAATGAAAGCAGATGAAGCCTGTTATAAATGTCCTGTTTTTAAATCAGCAATTATACGGGTAAGTCATATGACATATTTGGTTGAATTCTACCAAACTGTCTCAGAGAATGTGATGGATGGAATTTTTATGATATTTGAACTGATGACCAACCCACCCCCATGAACCCTCAGGGGCTGAGTCCAAAATAAATGGCAAACCACAATCCGCAGACATATGGCGATCTCATATACAAATTTTTTATATATTACTTTTGACCCGCCCAGGCCCCAGAAAGTAGAGCCAAATATAATGTCATCTCACAATTAGCAATCATATTGGTAGCTCACATAACAACGTTGATTGAATTCTGCGGATAGCTGGATGAAGAGGCAGGTGGATGGCTGTGATTAAAAAAAGCATCCGCTTTTGTGTCTACGAGAATTCTTAATACTTACCAGATGTACTATTATGATAATGCCTATTATCTAGTCTAGCTCAAAATAAACAATTAAAAACTCCGCACTCTCCTGGTCCTACCCATACTGTGTCCGGGAATTACCATAGCCCCAGGTACTGAGTCAATTCCCAATCACAGTCAGATTCATCTTATATTTGCCTTGACAAACAGCGAAAGCAGTTCAGCCTTACCTCAGCGGGGCGGCTGAGGCTGGGTCATAGTACATCTGGTAGGTATTAAGAATTCTCGTAGAAACAAAAGCAGATGCTTTTTTGATTCTGCTTCAAATAATACTTACCAGATGTACTAGTATGATAAACTTCGGATTTCGACAACCAAGAAATACCGGTGGGAGGAGGTGAGGCTCGAACCAGCACTCATCTACCATCTGACAGAGAAGGTTGTGAAGAGACTAGAACCCTGGCATACGCTTGGGTTCTGCCATCTGACTCATAGAGTGCTAAACTTCCATGGTCTAGACCGCGCTCCCCCCCCCCCCCCTCATTTGTCCGCACAAATTCCAGAGGGCTGTCAAACAGGGGAAGCAACACCCACCAGACCCGTGTCAGGCCCAAGTCTCAGCTAGGGAAGTCCAGTAGAGTGCAAAGAAGCTACGACAACTTCTAAATTTTGAAAAAACTATCAGTATATCGATTAGATTTTCAAATTGGAATGAGTCTAATGTCTGTTAAAAGAATAAGATGTTCTTGGCCAGACTATTTACTTAGATAGTCTGGTATTTCGACTATAAGTAAACTTAAGATTAGTCACTTAATTAAGGCAAACACTCATCATTTTTGAGTGCTTGATCTTTCTTTCTTGTTCATCACAGGAGCTCGGCCAATCCACGGTCGTTCTCAGGTCATGTGCATGGCCATTGTTCAGTGCAAGTGGAAGAAACTTGTGATGTGTGCGAAATAGTGGTCAGATGTGGCTTTAGTTCAGATTTGATAAATTGGCGACGGCTACCGGATTAAGTGCGCTGGAGATGTCGCGAAGGTAGAAATCAGTAAATGACGACACGGCATGCCATTGTGCTACAGATATCACCTCCTCTAATGAGACACCCTTATAAAGGGCCGATGATGCTGCTAGTGCTCGGACCAGATGGGCATTCGCACGATCAATCTGCTTTCCTGTAGCGATTTTGTGCAACATCTGAATAGCATCGACTATCCAACGAGAAATGGTATCTTTCGAGGCGCGCAAATGAGGAGCTTTGAGACATAACCACAGAGATTTCGGGTCATCTCTCCACTCCGCAGTATGTTTCTTATACATTTTCAGACATCTGACAGGACATCAAGCAGAAGAGTTTGGGTCATGTCAAATTAAACTTGGCAAATTGATCGGCTGTCCTGGATATTTAAGTAACTGATTCTTTGCCAGGAAACAAAGACATGGAAGTAGTCTTAAACCTTCACCCGTGACGACAAAACGGTCTTGTTCGGCAGAAAGCGCATGTATTTTGCTTCTCCTTCTCGCCGACGCTGCTGCAACCAAGAAAACTGATTTAATAGTTAACAGTTTAATACCTATAGATCTAATCGGTTCAAAGGGAGCATGCCCTAAAACCTGTTGAACAAGAGATAGATTCCATGCTGGGATAGGAATTGGCTGTCTAGGTCGCAGATTGCCCATTCCTTTAATAACTTCATTTAAAGTGTCATTCTCCACTCCTTCAATGGCCAGACTGGGAACGACTGAAGCTAATGCAGACTTATATGCTGCTAGGGTTGAAGGTACAAGTTTGTCAACTTCGTAAAAATGACAGATAAAATCTGCTACATGTTGAACAGGTGCAGAAAAGGGATCGATATCTCTTCCCTTACACCACTCTGCAAATTTGTTGATTCTATAATTATATGTTTTTGTGGTTGACCCTCTTCTGGCTGAAGCAACAAACTTCGCTGCTTGCTCAAAAAAGCCACCCTTAATTGCACGCTGCTTGATAACATCCATGCAGTCAATTTGAACATTTCCGGTCTGTCGTGGAAATACAGACTCCTGTTCTGAGAGATTAGATCTCTTCTGTCTGGAAGAGGGATTGGATTGCAGACCAGAAGGTCCAGCAGATCCGTAAACCATGATCGACCTGGCCAATAAGGGGCGATCAGTAGTACTTGGCACATACCCTCTCCTATCTTTGCCAGAACTCTTGGGATGAGAATCATTTGAGGATACGCATACGCGTATATTCCCTTCCAACTTATCGCCAGTGCATCTACTGCCAAAGCTAGTAGGTCCGGCATCGGTGACACGTATGTGACCGTCTTTGCATTCTGTTTTATCGCAAACAGGTCCACATTTGGCTTGCCCCAATGTTTGAATAGAACCTCCGCTACCGATTGGTTACGCTGCTACTCCATCGGACGACAAACCGTCCTTCGACTGAGAGCATCTGCTAAGATGTTCAGTCTTCCTGGAATGTGTGCTGCCCGAAGAATAACATTCCTCTCTTGGCACCACAGCAGAAGGTTCCAAATCATCATACACAACTCCGGTGATCTCGTCCCGCCTTGGTGGTTCAAATAAGACACCACTGTTAAGTTGTCTGTCCTTGCTAGGACAATCTTGTTTCGGATTAAGTTCTCGAATTTTCGAAGTGCTAATGCCACTGCTAATAATTCGAGAACATTGATATGTTTCTGTGCATTGGTCCGATCGCATTCCCCTGACACTGACTGATCGTCGAATACCGCTCCCCAACCCATCGTTGATGCATCTGTGAAGATGGACATCCGTGGTTGAGGAGGTTGTAGAGGAACACCCCACAGGAGATTCTGTTCTGATAACTACCACTGAAGGTGGAATATCAATGGCTCTTTTACTAGAATTCTCAGAGATAACGGATCCGTTCTCTGAGACCAGAATGCCATTAGATACATCTGAATTGGCCTGCGCCTGAGTGCCGCATAAGGAACCACTTTCTCCAGAGACACTAGTAAACCCAGTATCCTGAGAAATTGGCGCGCCATCAGAAAGGCTCCTAGAGAAACTGACTCCAGTACTACAATCAAACTCTTGACTCTGCTCTCCCCCGGAAAAGCTACGCCGTCCCCGAGGTAGCAAAATATTCCCACTAGGTCCTTTAGTAAGGCTAGGACTACCTGAAGATTGTTGCGCAGAGTGACTGGATTCCCCGCCTTCAGCAGCCAGTCGTCTATGTAAGTATGAACAGCTATGTTTCTCCTGCGAAGATAAGAAGTCATGGCGAGAACCACTTTGGTGATGACCCTCGGTGCTGTGGTCAGGCCGAATGGAAGCGCATTGAATTCCCAAACATTGTCTTGGAATGCAAAGCGAAGGTATTTCTGAAAAGGAATTGACATTGGAATATGAAAACATGCATCCTTCAGATCTATCGACACTGCCCATATGCCTTTTCTCAGTCCTGTCATCACCACTGCTACAGTCTCCATCTGAAACTTTTGAGAAAGAATAAATTTGTTCAACGGTTTGAGATTGAGAATTGGTCTCCAACCTCCAGTACGTTTCGGAACGAGGAACATCATCGAATAGAAGCCTAGGGAGGACTGATTGCAGACTAGATGAATCGCGTTCTTCCGCTGAAGATCTTCGATTTCTGAGCAAATGGCATCTAGACGATCGGATTCCCTTGGAACAGGAGTCCACACTGGAGTCGATGTTAACGGAACTAATGATTGACGGATGAGCCAGTCCGGTTCGTAGGCGTTTCTTAACCACTGACAGACTAAACAATCTCGCATGACCCATTCCCATTGGCTTAAGAACAGTTGAAGCCTGCCTCCGACGGTAGGAATCTGCACACAGCTGGCGGGCGATATTGCACGATAAGACGCTAAATCGCTTGGGTGAAGATTCTCGACTCCCTTCGTTCCTGACGTCACTGGAACTGATCCCGCCGGAAACCTGTCAGGACCGACCTCCACGGCCGCCCCGACCTCCACGGCCACCCCACAGTTTCTTGGAGTATGATGGTCCAGGACTGCCGCCACGACTCTCCTTATGATAACCACCGTGACCCGAACTGCCACCCTTCCTGGCCTCCTCATACGGCCTTAGAGGACCTGTATGAGGACGAATGGCCAGGTCCCTGCGATCCGGATGCCCATCGTCAGAAGGACGGAAGGGTGATCTCTGGCGCTGCCTCTGTTGCTCCTGCCGATGCTGCTTGTAGGACTGCTGTGGCTGTGTCCTCTTAGTCGACTTCCACAACTTGCCGACTACTTCCTGCTCCACGACCATTGAAGCGACTGGATAAGGCTTGCCGTGCCGAGCCGCCGAACAAGCCAGGACCAATGAAAGGTGCAGAAGATAACACAGCCCTCATCTCAGGTCCTGGTTCTAAACAATCGAGAATGATTCTCTTGCGCTCCGCCAATGATCTGGTGATCACCCTGGCCAGGCAATCCTGGGACAAGCGCATGGTGTCCTGGACAACTCCGGGAGCAGCCTCTGGCACTTTCCCACCTTCCGCCACGCAAGTCAGCATACCCTGCAGGACGGTACAACCATGCGAGAGGCTGCCCTCGCCGCATCCTCAATGAGCGTTAACTCATTAAAAGGATCCTTATTGGCCTGGGAAACTAAGGGACGAGAACGACCCTTCGATTTGCCAGCCAATGGCCTATTCAACGCCTCTCGCTCCCCGACGGAAAGCTGTGGAACCCGGGCATATTGATGGTAGGCCTGCTTAGGAAAACGGACCCTACTCCTTATCCCCTTCCGGGTCTTGGGCAATGAATAGTCTGGTTGAACCAGACGATATGCCGCAACTTCCAACATGTCAGAAGTCTGTGTGTCCAAGGGGAGCGTCGGCATGGCTGAAGAGCCACTTGACAGAGTGCTAGCCGCTCGCTCTGACATCCGTTCCATCGTCGGATCGCGCTGAGATCCCAGATCTGATGCCAACCCGAGACAGCCGGACATCCAGTCAAGGACCTGCACCCATTCAGCATCAATGGACTACCGTTCTCATCTTCCTTCTCACCCTTGAGTAGGTCACCGACGACCCATGCTGAGAACTATCGCCCGCACTTCTTCCACCATGAGGCGCGTCCATAGCCCGACTACTAGCGGCACCAGTGTCCAGCGAATCGCCGGACACGGATTCACCGCAGTCCATCGGCTCCAACACGGGAGCCGGGACTACAGCCGCTTTCACTATGGTAGATGACGGAACTCCGAGAGGAGCCGCACCTACCGCCACCGGGAACCGCAAAACACGGCTCCAACGACTACGCGGGTTGAGTGAAATCCGCGTGAAAAATGCCCGACGGAACGTCGACATCACCACCCGCCTGGCAGACCCGTACAAAACCTGAGGGAGATCCCTGGGACGTACCTGGTTGTGCCATTAATGAAATATCCGGCATGCCAGAATCTTCCATAAGCAGAAGATCTTCCTCCTCCGCCGTCGGCTCTTGAGCCAAGGTCGGAAGAAGGACAGGTGCTCATCCCTCCACAGAACTAGCCAGATCACCGAAAGGTTGCCCTGCACCAGCCTGCATCGTCGGGATCGACAAACTTTTGCCTTAAACTGGGCCGCCCATACGCCAAATGCTGAGTCCATCCGCTTGTTCAGACGCTCTTCAAGACCCTTTACTGATGCCTGATCCAGCTTGGCCGCCTTGTCCCTCGTGATTCTCTCCAAACGCGCACGTCGATCATGATCGAACTCCGCCACCAACTCCGACGACCAGTTCGCGCACACGTCACAAGGACTTCCAACTTTGCACTTTGCGCAAGCCACACAATGATGACCACCGAACTTGCGCTTCATGAACCTGTTACACTTTTGACACAGTGTCCTGGGTTTTGGTCTTCTGCGAACACAGAGTAAGAATTAAAACACTGCATATGACATACGATGACGCGCAATATGCACAATTGACTTGATTGTAAGATAGAATTACTTAGAAACATTAACTTTCTCTTAACTTAATGATAATCAAACCTTTAGGCAGGAAATATTTGAAACTTTTTAGAGTGAAATTTTCTAAACACAACTTGGTAATTAACTAACGTTAATAAAGCCAAGAAATAAATGCCGATCACTACAAACACCCTCGACAATCAAGCGAGAGGTAAAAGCCGGCATCAAAATGCGTGCATAGACATGCCAAGCCATAAAATAACAATAATCAAGGGCGCCACCATCTTGGCTATGGGCGCATCCATCTTGGAAGGAACCGAGTAGCAAGAGAAATTAACTGAGTACCCGGATAAGATTAAACAGTTAACGGGTACCAGAGCGACTCCAACAATGGCTACCATTTTAGAATAATGGGCCAATTTAAGAAATTTTCAATCAGTCATTACGGCACGAATGTATAAATTCTAGATTGATACAACCTGCCCCTGTGATGACTTTCCTTTTCCTTCCATGATGCCAGCAACGAATTAGAGAGCACGCATAAATCCGAAAATTTGCGCAAATTTTAAACTAGAAAACACATGCGACTTTCCAAGTCAGCAAAATAAGCGAATCTGACTGTGATTGGGAATTGACTCGGTACCTGGGGCTATGGTAATTCCCGGACACAGTATGGGCAGGACCAGGTGAGTGCGGAGCTTTTAATTGTTTATTTTGAGTTAGACTAGATAATAGGCATTATCATAATAGTACAACTGGTAAGTATTATTCGAAGTAGAATACAATATCTCCAACGGTTTTTTCAAGATGTATGAGGGTTAATTTAAAAATTCATAAAAATAATTTCTATTCAAAAGGTTTTATCAAAGTCTGATAGACTGTGCCATTATTTACAAGAAAATGATTTTGAAAATTTGTGACTGTAACAGCTGGCTTGATAATCGAGCCAATCATTCCAGTGGTAACCTTTCAACAGTAATCTTTTGGCTTGCAAATGGGCATTGACTAAGAAAAACTGCTGATTTTCTTGACCAATCTTAACAATTAAATGCCTAGAGGATCAATGGAGGATTCCAGTTTATCCAGCAATCATATGACGTCATAATGAGCTACATGACATGTAGGCTGATGTCATAATCAATTACGTCATGAATGATATAGATAAGTTCATCACGAATGCTTAACTGATGACAAACTAAGTGTTGTTGTACAAATTGTATGTCTTTACTATTTAACAAACATGCTGTTGAATACTTTGAAACTAATTTGATTGGGTGCTGTTGCTGCCTGCAGTCAAATTAGTTTCAAAATATTCAACAGCTTACCTGTATAATTTTCTGGAAATTTATAGAGTTCGGGGATCGATCGATCCCAACACAGGCGAAGTGTGGGTGGAGCTTAGCTAAAGATAGGTGGGGCATAGCTATAATTGGATTCCTCCATTTAAGCCTAATTCCTCTGTCTCATCCAAAACTAGTGCAACATGTTTTATGCTAGCGTCTACCTGGCTGTGTCAAAGTACAATATGATATCCTGTATATTAAGCACAACATTGGTGCCAAAGCCAAAGCCAGCACATTGATGAAACACAAACTCACAAGATAATACTGCAAGTAACAGTCACTGAGGCCAACAGAAAGAAACAAAAGAGAAAACCAAGGAAGATGGTATGTATGCGAGCGGCTCGCCATGGCTTCAAAGATGGTTTGCAATTCTGCATAACACTCACCTAAACACAAAACAACGACTTTGAAAAATACAGATAAAACATGAATGGAAATATCAGAAATTGATATCTTAGTTAATGGAGGAAATCAGTTTCTCAATCAATCATGATGTCATACTCAACAATGTCACATGTAGACTGATGTCAAAATCAATTATGTCATGAATGATGTGATTTAGTACGTCACAAATGCTTAATCGTCTGTCAAGTTGTATGAATTGTATGTCTTTACTATTTAATAAACACTCTGACTGTTTTGCAACATAGGCAGCAACTGCAACCAGTCAAATTAGTTTCAAAATATTCAACAGCTTTCCTGTATGGTTTTCTGGAAATTAAGATTCAGAGAGTGCATGGATCGATTATTCCCAAAGCATGGGTCGAGCGTAGCTAGGAATGGGTGGGGCATAGCTAAAATCGGATTCCTCCATTCTTCAATGGTAAAAATTGGTAAAGAAACAATAGATGGATCCATTTCTAGCTACGCCCCACTCATTTCTAGTTAAGTTCTGTCCACTTTAAGATGTGTTGGAACTGATTTATATATGTTGACATATGAATTCCCAGAAATCTTATTTCAAGGTAAGATAAGCTGTTGACTATTTTGAAACTAATTTTACTGGGAGCTTTTGTGACCTGTGGCAGCAACATCTCTCAGTTAAATTTCTTTCAAAATAATCAACAGAATGTTTATTAAATGGTAAATTCATAACAGACAATATAATTTGTACACTTTAGTGATGGACCTCTCGATTTTCATGACAGAGCTTTGTCACTTTGATTGTGCTGTCAGCTAACATGTGACGTTACTGACATATATTGATTATGACATCAGATACTTGGGTGACAGATCAGAGTCTCTCCATTCTGGTCTAGTAGTCCTGTATATTTACTTATCTCATACTTCAAGTACAACTAACATTATTTCTTGAAATCAAGGAATAATTCAATTTTCTGTCAGTTACGCAAACAGGGGAGGCAACTTTGCCTACTAGGGACTGCTTCCTCATTAGAGTTGACATTAACCAAGCATAGCAACCACTGCTGGTAGCAACATACCGTAATTTCTCGACTAAAGGCCGCCCTCGAATATAGGACGCTGTCCCAAATTTGACCAACATCAGCCCAAAAAACTCTTGTATTCAAGTATAAGACGCTGTTAAATTTAGAAAAAACGTACCTTTAAAAAATCGAAAATTGGTATAAAAAATAACCATCACTCCGCGTCATGTTTAATGCATGAGTAAAAATTATCATGATGTTAGAGAAATTATTAAATAGGACCGCCTAAATATCGTGTATCTTCAATAAAGATTGTTTATTACATCAAAATCAATCTAATTTTGGCATAAAATGTCTCCTTGAAAACATCGAAATCGCATGATAGAAACAGATTGTAATGGCTCTTTTGCGTTTGGAGGCGCTGTGTGATCTTTTGCGATTGGAGGCGAATCACGTGATTTCTACACGTATCTTTTCTCGACGCCATTTTATGTCAAATTCTGGATTAATTTTGATGTAATAAGTGATATGTATTAAAGAATAAGCAATATTTAGGCGCCCCAATTTAATAATTTCACTTCCGCTTGGTGTTTTTGGAGTATACATTAAACATAGTCGTCAGGCGGCATGAATTGGCTAGGGTAACATTTAGTTCAATTTCCGTGGTATAATCTGACTTTTTAAGAAAAATTTCGACCCAAAAATGTGCTGAAGGAATGTTCTCGATTATAGTACGCACCCCCCTTTCTAGTACATGTGTTTTGACCAAAAAACTGCGTCCCTTAGTCGAGTTTTAATGGTAATTGAATAGATAAAACATATTATAATGAATATCAATGCATGCCAATCTATAATTATGTTATGTTGTATTCTTATTTCATACTTTCCCCGACAAATAGATTCAAGTACAAAGATTTTAGACACATTAATGACTCCATGTGGCATATGCTTAATATTAACTTACTCTTTTAACATAGAATATAATGAACAGCTTGAGCAGGGTGATAAAAGACAGCATTGGACAGTAGAATGTACCCAGCCTGAAAAACAAGCAAAAAAAAAAGAACTAGAAGCTTTATTACAAACCACCTGATTTATACATTCTGTTATTCATGTGTTATATGTAGTAAAATAATTATTATTTAATTACCGTACATCACCTATTAGTAACCGCATCCCTAATATTTCAAGTCATATGCCAATTTTTTAGGTTGAGCCATTTCAATTTCTTAGCCATTTTAAAACAGCAATTGTGTCTTATAGAAGTCGCATTCAAATTTCAGCAGTTTGGGAAACGAAAAAAAATAAATTGTGAGAATTAAATAGCTTATAAATGTTAAATAAAAAGAAATTTGAAGAAATTTTGCTATAACTTAACGGAAACAACATCAAAATTATAGCACTTCCTTCTATGAAACAGTGGCTATCAATGAAAAACTATCAAACGGGTACCCATTATGTGGAGGTAATCGAATTGAATCAAAAATGCATCCGCTTTTGTTTCTACGAGAATTCTTAATACTTACCAGATGTACTATTATGATAATGCCTATTATCTAGTCTAGCTCAAAATAAACAATTGAAACTCCGCACTCTCCTGGTCCTGCCCATACTGTGTCCGGGAATTACCATAGTCGCAGGTACCGAGTAGTAGCAATAGGGGGTCAAAATGATACCACCTCCCTCAACTGGCCGCCATTCGGCGATACGTGGCCCCCACCGCCCTCTCAATCCCTGGGGCATAGGTTGTTGAGATCACCACGGATCGCCGAACAGCTGCCAGGGAGGTAGGATCATTCTGGCACTACTAATACCAGGGGCTGAACGCCCATTTAGAGACAAGCTTCCACAGTGATATACACCACTGATCACCCACAGGGCCGGCCTCTCTATTCTGTGTAGGCTTAGGCAAACATGTAGTCTCTGCCAGAGTCGCATCGGCATGATGGGACCACCCATACGGGCTTCCATCTACCTTGACAACGCTCACCTGGGAGGAGGCTAAAGTGGTTAGCATGTGAACCACGGCAGACTCTGGCATGTTCACATGTTACGCAGAGAATCTGGTGCTGAGCAGGGGTCTCCAGCAGACAACCACGGCCTACCCTCTCCACCCCATAGAAGTGGCAGACAGACTCGATCTCTTTACGTGGGTGAAAGCGGTCGTAAATGTTTCTCTGCAAGGGGTCGACCCAAGGATTGTACTGGGGGTCATCCCGGAAGTAGGCCCACTTGGCATCTAATATCATGGCAGTCTCAGTTCCCTGTGCCACTGCTGTAGACGCCACACGAGTAGTATGATGAGAATCATGGCTATATATGAAGAGTTAAACTGAACAGAGTGAACCCCTCGAGAAATATCTGTGCCAGATCGAGCCCTGTTCCATCCGGATCGATAGTGATCTTCATCCCCTCAGGGGCAGGGGCTAGCTGCTTCACTCTGCCGCCGGCTAACAAACATAGCTCTAGGACTATATGAGTCATTTGCGGGCTAGTGAGTCCGACTCGCTGAAGCAGTTTAACAGCACCCTTGACTTTGGAGACATGTGACACACCATCTACCTGTAGGATGCCCTCCTGGAAGTTAACAGCTTCTTCTGGTCCATCGAATGGATGACGCAGCAGGAACTTTCCACCTCTAACCCCGATCCAGTGACCCACCCTCGTCAGGGAGACACCTTCACCTATGTAGGTGAGGAAGGATGATCCCCGATTGTAGAGCTTTCGAACTGTCCCATCCTTTTTCACAACAGTGGAGAGGGGAGTAACCTCTATGTCAATGACTGCGGGAGGCCTACATAGGGGCAACAATGTTTGCCAGTCACCCCCAGGTCCGGCGCGGTACCACACTTCATTCGTCCCAAATATGAACCGCAGGTTTTTTGCCAGGGTCAATAGCAGGGCCATCATGGGCCATCGGCGGGGCACCGCTCGAATAGGGTTTGACCAGATGAAAGCTGAGGTTGTTATTTAGGGTGTTGATGTCTGCCACCTCTGTATCCGAGAGCTCAATCAACGGCTCAAGGATGTATTTCCTCTTCAGGAAATCGTACCGAAACACAATCTTATGGCCATCTATGTTGCGACCCAGGCGCCCCTTCGTCACATCCTTGAGGTCTGTGAGCAGCTCCACCCCATCAACACCAATGGGGTGAAGGGAGAATGCCTTTGAGCTTGCTTCGTACTGTAGGGCGAATGACTTGCCATCGCTCTCTTCTACACATCTGCCAGGTCAGCAAGACCAGTGATGTGAGCAAATATGGGTTCCATACCACGCTATAGGAGGGGTTTAAACAAGACATATAACCATGCCGATTGTCCGACTGCTGCTCTCCGGTGGTGAGAATGTAATCTCACCCTCTTTAGAGGGGAGACGGGTGGTACAGTACCATGTAGAAAGGGTCCTCTTCGAGGTGCCCCAGAAGGGCACAACATACATACACGCCGATGTGCTACATCTACCTCCGGGCAGTGCACACAGCAGCTCACTGGTAGAAGTCGGCCGGGACATGATAGAGTATCTCCCAGGTGCCAACAGCAACCTATGGAAAGCTATCAGTCCAGCCTGTTCACACCTGTAAATCACCTGTTTGACAGCCCCTCCATTAACATATATGCCAGCACGGATGGGATATTGGACTCCCATTTAGAGCTTACACTCTTATTACTCATTGACCTGACGACCACATGATATCATACCAGGAATATCTGACCTTTGCCGAGATGATGAAAGAGGGTTGCCCCTTCATGACCCCTGCACAAAACGAACAGATGCTCGCACTGCAACAAGAAGGAGCGCGACTACAGTGGGAGAGCTGGTATCAACAGAACGCGAGCATTGCAAGGAGGCGAAGGAACAGTGAAGCTTCCAAATACTGGCAGGACCTCCTGAAGAAGAGTAAGCGGGATGCAGGAGTCTTGACAGACGGCGATGAGCCAGATGTCTTCACATACGACGATGAGCCAGATGTTTTCGCAGATGAGGACGAGCCAGGTGTCTTCTCAGACGAGGATGAACCAGAGGTCATACAGTGGGAAGAGGAGATGGCACAGAAGTGTAAGACCAAGAAAGCCATCCAGCGGCGGACCTACTATCTTGGTGATAAGGTGAAGTTCCAGATGTCACATCTCAGAAAGCTACTGGCACCCGACATAGTGCTGGATGACCACTGTCTAACAAACATCTGTCTCAACACACTCAAGCTGGTACGGTTCGCCGGGCTCTCCAAAATGAACCCTTCTATGACTCATGAGCAGATTCTGCAGATGATGCTGGTTTAAGCCCCCAGATATACTATGGCAAAATCAGAGTGGAGGAACCAACCAGAACTATACCCCTCCCTGACTGCTGACGAGGGTGGTACCATCCATGGCTGGCGACTCCAGCAGATAGATACCATCAGGAAGAATCTCGTCCGTGAGGCAGAAAAGTACAGCAGAATGCGCAGGCGATATAAAACAGCATACAACGTCCTCGCGCGTACAAACACTGCTGCGGGTGTGATTGGAGCCAGTGCTGGTGTGGCAGCTGTGGTCACTCTCACTACAGAGGTGGGTGCCCTCATCGCCATCCCGCTGGGTGGCGTGACACTAGCCGCCACTGTCTTGGCCACCGGCTTGGGGGTGGGGCAGCGGCAGATCACAAGGAGGCTGGAGAAGCATGCTAAGTATGTGACACTGGCACGGAGTATGCTACAGACTATCGCCGAGGCTGTCAGCAAAGCTCTCGATGATGGCCAGGTCACCGATGAAGAGTACCACCATATATTGAAGGTCCAAGCACTGTACCGCACGGAGAAACCTAAAGTGCGACAGCAGTACCTCAAAGGCTCCAGCGGGCGGGTTGATATGGAGGAGATAAAAAAGGAGATGTTACTGCGAGGTCGCCTCACTGGTCTCTGGAGTCTGGACGACTACAAATAGTGTGCTGCCTGTACGGTAGCTTTAAGAACACCAGTATAGATGGCCTTCCCACTGAACCTCACGACAGTCATCCGGAGCCAACCGCCCCTCCTGGGTACACCCTTGACTGGCCTGAGAGGTCTACTGGATGATATACCAGAGCTAACACCGTTGTCCATCACAGTGGATGGACGGTCCCGAACCAGCTTCTCCGTCAACCCATGACTGCTGACCAACCGCCCCATCACCATCAAGGATGCGAAGCAAGCTCATACTTGGATGGCTGCTCCAAGTCTCTCATACTGGAATCAGCAGCTGAACTTTGCTGTGTAGTGTGCCACGGCAGGATGTGGAGTAAGTTCCACCCTGCTTCACTCCTATTCTGATACTCCTGAAGCTGTGCTCATCGCCAGCTGTCTCAGATTCCATGTGTACTTCATGGTGCGACGAATCCTCCATGAACTGGGTGCAAGCCTCCCTGATACAAATGACTTCGACCCACAACTCAACAGTCATAGCGTCTCAGCGGCCAGCAGACTGCAGAGAGAGTTCAGCACTCACCATGGAGGTCATTCCAACAGGACGGAGAGAATCTCAGGGTAGGCACCATTGGCCTGAGCAATATCACTGTTGATGGCAAAAAAGGTCCTACTGCCAGCCTCCAGCTACCAGAGGTGAAGAAGTTAGGGATCTTTAGTTTGCCGTTTAAGACCATAGGATAGTCATAGCTTCCCGTGCATGTATCATACAGATACTGGATGTACTAGACACTGCTGTGGGTGCTGACACAGGCCCTCTACGCTATCTTCTCAGCTGCTGCTGGGATTTCATGCTTGACGCCTCCATCGTATCCGCCGGACGTGCAGGATTCCCCGCTCTGCAGGCGAAAGAGCTGGTGCAGAAAGTACTGCCGTTTAGTCTCCCAGATATAGATGAGGCTACCGCCTACCAAGTGCTAACCATCCTCCACACGCATGTCTGTATCATTCGACAGTAGGCCGGCTGATGCTGGCCAGGTGGTGCTGATCATCGCTCCGTCAGGATACGGGAAAAACATCCTGCTGCGGGCTCTCCTGGCCGAACATCTACACTCTCAATACATCCTTCTGGTGTCTGACTCCGCCGCTGAGGCGGTTGACAGTAATGATCAATAGTACAATGGCCCAATCACCAAGACACAGAACCTGCAAGCACTGATGGAGAAGCTGCTGGCAGCCCGACTGACAGAACCACTTGTTCTAGTTATCGATGACCCTGCAATGGACCAAAAGACAGTCACCTACCTCAGCAACATCACCAGGCGCATCCAGCACACAAAGATAACTGTCTTCATCCTCTTTCAGAAGTACACCCGCGAGATCTCACCGGACATCCGCCACAATGCCCGGTTGCTATACTTCAGCTCCAAGTGTGGACGTGGCCTGCTCGAGATCATATACGACAGCCTAACCCTCAAGGAGACCAAAGGGAACTTTATTGCAGGTGTACAGAGGGCAGCTTAGCTGTACCGCTTCATCTTCAGCAACAAGGAGACAGGTGAGCTGTCACACCTCAAGTCATCTCTGGAAAAGGTGCAGACCTTCACCCACAAGCTGAATCCAGCCAGGAAACTAGCCTGCTCTATGCGTCATCGCTGACTGACTGTCGGCCGCAACTTTTTTCATTCATCAGAAGGCTGAGTAACTTCGTCCAAGGTCTCCACTACTTCATCAGATGTTTGAGGACCTTCATCAGAAGCTTGAGGAACTTCGTCAGAAGCTTGAGGAACTTTGGCAGTTTCGTCAGAAGCATGTCGCTTAAACTGTTGCTGAAACTCTACCCACTGACGGTCAGAGTCTAGGACTCTCTTCTTCTGGAACTTCTCACGGAAGACCCACTTTTTCCATGCGCGACTAGCTTCGTGCTTGCGAGTGGATTTGATGAGGTAGTCCTGGTAGCTATCTGGGAATTTCAGAAATGCTGGCAGATTACTGGCCAATCTCCTGCGCCCTCTTTCATTGAAGATGTGCTCAATAACCTCCTTGCGGCCAACAGTGACCCCCTCCTGAGTACCGGTGTCGTGGCTCTCCGCTACAGCGGCACTGACCTCCTCCATGAAGTAGTTATTTGCTCCAGACTGGAGGCTATCCAGCATATCTCGGTCTTCCTGGCTATGGAGGCTAAATACGGCAGCCCACTTCCCGACTGTTAGTAGATCTTTGGGGTTGACCCTCACCTTTTGGAGAGCTAGAATAACAGGACTGTTGGTTTGGGCCACAGGTAGGTCGAGTGTCCTGCCCTGGGTGCTGTCAAACTTCCGGTAGAGTATCCGAGTCAGGAATTCTTTTGTACTATGAGCTGGCGCTCCTTGCTCTATGGTGGCCAGTATCTCCGCATCAGACGGTGTAACCTTGGCTCGCTTGTGGATAATGTTGATGTCACGAATCAGTCTTCGGACCCTGTCACAGTGGGACAGTGCACGCCATGGCTGTCGTGCCGACTTGTCCGGCTGCCTATACACAATCTGCTGGAGAACTTGACCAAACATGGCAGCCATTTAACCCCTCTATATACCCAGACCTTAAACATGCTGCAGTATGTGCAACATCCAGATGGGGGCCATTGAACCCGCGACATCGCACCGCACTGATCCTCGGAAGGACTGCCTGATGGTCATTCGACCCAGTATACATGATGAGAACCCGTTGTCCGCTGCTGGGAAGTACACTGACTTTGCAATCTCGGCACAGATCCACGAGATCAAGTGCATGACACCCGAGTTCAAGCTTCAGAGCACAACAGAACAGACGGTAGAGCTCCCGCAGATTCTGAACATGTGGGAGATCGTGCAGAGCAACAGCATCGTGGACACCACCTATGTGAACGATGAGTACTGAGTCCTAGGTCCGCTGGCACGTGGCCCAACCTTCTATGCGAAGGGAAAGGGGTACTACGCTGTGGGGTGCAATGAGGGATTCACGGAATTTGAACTACGGGCAGGTGTCGAGAAGCCTGTGGCAGTTCCACTCTTAAACCCCGTCGAGAACACACACGTGAATCTGGCTGCCATGCAGGATAGGCTGTTCCTCCGGGTGTACACTGAGCATCTTGCAGATGCGACGATGAATGCTCCAAGACTTCATGTCTGGCATGACGAGAGTGACCAGGAACTAAAGCAAACGGGTTCCAAACAGCGAATCGTGCATGTGGAGCGAGAACACCAGCAGGTCCAAGCCACAGCTAAGCAACGGGTAGAGCTGACACTGCATCGTGGTGCATCGGACTGTGTCGCTGTTGCGGTTCTGGTTCAGAAGGGAGGAGCCATCCAGCAGGTGGATAAGCTAGACGACTTCAAGCTTGTGGTTGCTGGGACCAATGTTCTTGGTGAGGTACACGAGTTGGCTGACTGCCAACTCTACAGACAGAAAACTAAGTCATATGAACTTCTGCGACTAACCAGTGGAAGCGATGACTTCGAGTCAGCACTCGAAGGCCATCACCACCTCGGGGGGAGGATAATCTCACCTAATCAGGGCAACCGGCTCAGCTTCAACATCGGAAACCTCATAGCTGGGACTCGCCCATTAGGTGTGACGGTACTTTACATTGGCTATGCTAAGGTATGCGTGTCGAACACATCAGGTATTCAGCTTGAGCATGCATAGAGCACGACTCCTGTCATCACCGCTGCAGCTGCCACCACTACTATAAGCTCTGCTGTCTTATGACCTGTCGATGCTTCATAGTCGAGCGTTGGCTCAGATACAGCCTCGTAGTACTCATCGAGACTCTCATCTGTCTCTTTGAGGCTTTGGTTGGCCTGAGCTCGGAGTTGGCATCAGCGTGCCTCCCTCTGGTGCATATGCTCGAGTGCTTTGCTGTACTCAAACTTCTCCTTAGACAGCTTCTCCATCGCTAGGTTATGACGCTCACGCTCGACCTCTGCCACCGTCTTGTCGGCGAAGCCGAGTCCCCAGTTCGCTAAGGCAAACACGCCCGCATTCAAGATTGCGGATGCCTTGCTATAGACTACAGTTTAAAGCTACTATATAGCTGTCCCCCAGCGACGGATCCCCAGAGCGATGTATGAAACAGAGGCTTATGAAGATCCAGTCGAGGAGGAGGATGCAGACGACTACGATGTAGCGGAGACCGCGGGTAAGTATGATGATGTAGAGCCTGAATCCCGCAAGCTAGTACACAGAGCGAAAGGAATCTATCGCACTTATGTAAAAAGTTCTATCGGTCCGCTGACAGCAGTTGGGGCTCTGATTGCTCTGTTCACAATGAAGGCTGGCGAGATGGTCCGCAAGATCGCCAACAACATGGGGTGGAGAAGATTTCTGAAGCCATACCAGCCATCGCCTCAGGAGTAGGTACATTCTACGGAGTCGCAGGCCCTTGGCTACCATACGTTGCCATAGCGCTCGCGGCCATCTGGTTCGCCGAACATTTAAGCTGTACTACATAAGGATGGCATCTCTGCACGACCTGGTCAAGGCCCTTAACTTCCGAGGGTTGGTCGATAAACTACTGTTCAGTGAGGATCCAGCAGAGATTAGACGCCAGTGTACGGCGGTGTTTGAGGAGGTCTTCAGTGATGGTCGAATGAATGACAGCCGTCTGTTCATCTGTTTAGAGTTCACCCAGGCCGTGCGTGACAGGACGGGAGTGGACGTCAGTGATGAAATCCGGGAGTTTATCAACCGTCTTTCTTGAGGAACTCTACTCTCAGCCTGGTGGATATTACAGTGAGCCCCCTCAACTACTTGAGGCTGCACGTCGCAAGGGTCACAACTTCACATTGGAGACATTTAGCCAGTGGCTCAGCCGCCAGATGATGTGGCAGATATACAGACCTCGTCCATGGCACATCAGCCATGCCCATTTCGAGGAAACTGTCCCGAACAGAGTTCACCAGGCGGATGTTCTATTCCTTCCACATGACTCAGTTGGTCATAAGACCTACAAGTATGCCCCCACCATCGTCGATGTCACCAGCAGGTACAAGGCGGCAGTACCGATCACAGACAAGTCAGCTGGCCAGGTGGCCCAGGCATTCCAGGGTGTCTACAAGGAGGGTGTCTACAAGGCTTCGGAAAATTCCCTCCAGTGGCCGGAATTGTTGCAGGTGGATGAGGGTAAGGAGTTCAGAGGGGAGACTGCAGTCCTCTTGCGGAAACATGGTGTGGGAGTTAGGCGAGGCGAGGTAGGGCATCACCGTGCCCAAGCTATCGTTGATCAGTGGAATCGGACATTGGCAGAGAGATTGTTCCCACACCAATACGCCCAGGAAATGGCCGCGCCGAGTGACTGTTCTAGAGTATGGGTGAGAGGGCTGCCTGCTGTGGTGGAGAGATCCAATGCAGAGGTTACCAGGCTAATCGGGAAGAAGCCGGTAGAGGCTATCAGACACTCTGCTGGTCACAGCTCTAGAGGAACGAACAAGGGAGAGGAGTGCCTACCACCTGATGCTCTGGTTCGGTACCTGTATGAGCCTGGTGAGCTGGAAGGCAGTCGACGGCATGCAACAAATCCTAACTGGTCGACAGATGTTCACAGGATTGACAGGTATGTGGAGGCAGAGGGGCGGCCCACACTGTACTACCTGGCACACCAGCACGGAGTGCCTAGGTGACTATTTGTCGTAGAAAAGCTTCAGCTAGTCCCTGAAGACACACAGCTACCACCCCCTAGGGTGCTAACATGATACTCTATGGGCTCGGTATGGACCCCATCTGGCAGCACATGGCGCTTATCACAGTAAGCGGAGAGTCCAAGTTTTTCCTGCGCATACGTCAGCATACCCTGGTTGCACATGCGTAGGCCTAGGTTTTTAGCTCTGTCCACCCCGCTATGTAGGGCACTGTAGAACCTCTGCCAAGCGACCTCATTCTGCCGCTTTGACATTCCCTTAGCCGAGCACATACTTGCAGCTGCGCTCTCCATGTAGTAGCATTTGGAGCAGAGAGCGATGCCACGAGAGTCCCAGAGTCCGTCCAGACCATTTGTCCCAAACTAGCCAGTCCCGCTTATGAGCCTGGTACTCCGCATCTGAGGGTGAATGACGTCATCGAGGTTGGAGCCTGCTATAGCAATATACGCGGAGTCAGTGTCCTTCTGCAGGTACTCAAAGCTGTCACGAGCTATGTAGCGATCGAGGAAGTCGTAGTAGAACTCCAGCATTCGCAGCTTCGCGAGCTCATAAATGGCTATCCCCACCTGGAAGGGCCATCGAATAGTGATTCTCGGCTTGCGACTCTGGAGCTCGTATGACTCACCAATCTCCTCGAGATCTTCGAACCATGCACTACGCAGGGCCTTGTCTACCACACGTTCATCCTTCGTGAAGCTGTTGTTGCTATGGCGTTCTAGGGCCTCGATGAGCTTCCCGTAGGCACTGTTGCCGAGGAGTTTGAAGAGATCTGCCAAGAGGGCTTTGATCTCCATAACATTCTCCACGAACCACTCGAATGGGCGCTTGGCCTCATAGTCTATGGTGCAGTATACAGCAGTGATCTCCAGGCCATGGGTTATATACCACTTGAGTGTCGGTGCGTACAGCAGCTGCTTCTTGCCAGAGAGGGCGCCGACCAGCTTCTGGGTCGCTTCCGCCCTGTACGCCCTAGAAATGCCTGCATCTCAGAAGAGACGCCCTCTACCGGGATCTCGTGGTTATAGAAGAGCGGGGGAATTTCCTCGAACTTTGCCCAGAGAGCCTTAGGGACCTCTATATCCACCTCAGCCATCCAAACCAGCAGTCTGCTAGGAGCTCCTCCTTAAAGCTGGCTACACCACTGACACCGGACCAATGGCACACTGTCTCCTTATGACAGGGCATCTCTTTGGCCATCGTTGACAGGTACAGAGCATTTACAGAGCATTTGCATCGTAGCCGAGTAGACGTTGGCAGACCCGCTTACTCTGGCGGATGCGTGTTACACCTGCCTCGTGGTATCTGGTGAACACGATGCTAGGCCCTCCAACAACCGCATCCTTCAGCATCTCGTAGGCCTCCTTGTCCGGAGAGTAGAGGCTAACATCCGGCATGTGCTGAGCGGTTTCACGTAGGGGGTACTGCAGTGACACACCTGGGAGAGTCTTTGAGGATGTCTATTTCTCGTTCTGTGTAGAACTCCCGCATCCGCTCTAGGGCTTCAATGAATGGACTGACGTCCAGGTTGTTACATGATCGTGTCAAGAGGTAGCCACCCTTGAGCTTAGATGTCAATGCTGAGTAGTCAGGAAGCCCTGGATAGTTGAGCTTCTCATGTGTGTCAAACCATTCATACGGGAGCCAGCTCTTCTGCTGTGTACACCCGTAAGCTTTGACCCATACCTCGTACGATGTTCCTGGGCCGAGGTAGTTCAGCACATCGAGAAACCGTAGCTCAGATGCTATGAGGAACATGGTCTGACTAGCCTAGCGACTTTCACTGTACCTGTACTGTCAGTCAGCTCATCAACAAAGTACTTCTTGATGAGGTTCATGTCATACCGCCCAGAGTTGAACCCCAGTACAGGCACTTGGTCACACCACTCGTTGATCAGTCACTGCTGTTGCTTTGGGAGCTTGTCCAGGTCTGTCGGTATGTACTGTGCCAAAACCCTTGTCCGGATTAGAGATGCTCGCCGTTGGATCACCAGCATGAACTCTCTGATCAGTTCTTTGGTGTCAGGACACAGATAGGTATGTGAGTACTCTCGATCGTGAGAGTCTCTGTCTCTTGATACCATCTAAGAGTGCTTTGAATTCGTAAACTATGAAGTGTGGGTATGGAACAGTCCGAACTCGTTTAGGGACGCTTGGACAGCGTTTTATACAGCACCCCCACTGTACCACAAGCATGCATCCAGACGCTCTCAGCTTCTCCTCTCTCAGGACTGTCTTGCGGTATCTTTGTTCGGCATCCTCACCTCGCTGGTATTGTGGACACCCATGCCAGTGACAGCCATGGAACTGATAAACGGTGTTGGTGGTTGGATCATAACCATCTATGGGAGCACCCTCGATCCAATGCTCGCCACCGTGCCCACACTCTACATGGTGTATGTGATGCCTCTGTTTCTCGACTCATACTCGACCCAACGAGTAGCCGCTGAACTGGGTGGTTGAGGCGGATAGAAGGCTTTCTCATATGCAGACTGTGGCGCCTCAACCTTCTCGCCAGGACACACAATTTTTGTTTTGCCGCCTGTACAGTGATCAGCGTGGCGTTGAAGATGGCATGCCTTTGTAAACCTCTGCTGACAGTGACTGCAGACTAGTGTATGTGCCAGCTTGGAGATGTTCTTGATGCAGAAAGCGTGGTGGTCCCACACTCCAATGGTCATGGTGTCACGGTAGTCAGCTGCTTGCCTGATCATGTGCCAGGTGCCCTCTTTGGTTGGTTTATACACGCGAATCCCTATCTTGGCGAAGAACTGTACCTTGTCCAGCTGATCCAGCGAGGTCTTGCGGACATCAGGTAGTCTTGCCGTAGAACTGTGTGGCAAGCTCTCATGCAGGAGCTGTACTTCTATCAGCTTCTGTCGTAGCCAGTCTGGGAGGGGGCCTGTTCCAAGCAGAGGTTGGCAGTCGATGACAGCCCTGACCTCAACGTTGATTGATCGAACGAAAGCCGACTTGGTGTTGGGTCGATCGATATTGTCTGTGTCGAGGCGGGTTTGCTCTCTTGCTGCCACCCAGTCCTGAGCTGCTCCTATCGTGTTCAGCCATGGGCTCCATGGAGCATTCTTGTGGAAGAGCATCACCCTACCGTCTTCGATGTGACGGATGCGATAGGTATGGGTGTAGCAGAGGTAGAAGGCATTCTGGACAGTCTGCTGGATCCTTTGCATGATCTGGCCTGTCTCCTTCTAGACCTCTGAAGTGTCCAGCGTACTGACCGGCATCCTCTATCCTCTGTCTCCCTTTCACCGAGACGCTGGTCGAGAATGTGTTCGCCTTCTCGCCTCATGCTCCGGGCTAAGGGTTAAGACCTCGGCCCCCTCATCACTCGGTTAGTGATCCTGCGTAGGAGAGGTAAGCGCTCCAGTGGATGGTCCGCCCTCCCCCTCCCTACAGTCTTGGCTCGCAAGCTAGCAGTCACCCCCTCGTCCAACTGACGAAGCTCACGTATCCGCTGCGCTTTCTTGTGGGGATGCCAAGGATCATCTTTGGTATGCGCTGGAAACCTTCCCGTCTTCATTGCTCGGGAGAGTCGCTTCTGCCACTGCTCGGCACGGACCTGTCCGATCATCTGGAGCCGGTCGGCTTTCTTGGCCTTAGGGTAGCCTCTAAAGCTGAATTGCTTTGCAATAGCGCGAAGCTGTGCAACAGTAATCATGGTGTATGTCCCTGTGGATGCCTGTCTCTAAATGGGCATTCAGACCATATTATGTGTGGCGATCAGTACCTGTGGGTGGTGTATATCCCTGTGGATGCCTGTCTCTAAAGGGCGTTCAGACCCTATTACGTGTGGCGATCAGTACCAGTGGGTGGTGTATATCCCTGTGGATGCCTGTCACTAAAGGGGCGTTCAGACCATATAAATCCAGTTTAGGGAGGTGGTATCCTTTTGCCCCCGACACTACTAACGCGTAGCACGCATGTGCACATGTTAGATCCACGTGTCAGTATTATGAGAGAGTGTATGCTTATATTGTACCGAGAAATCACTTCTTTCTCTGCGTTCTTGGCACCGATTAGGACCGGAATAAAGCGAGAATTTCAAAACTGTTTACCATTTTAAAATCAGACCAGAAATGGCCGAGTTATCCACAAATGGTAATAGTGAGATTTGAACCTGTGATTTTAAGTTTGCTAATAAACACAACACAAGGATCTCACGCCTTAACTACCTCAGTCATGTACACATTAGTAATTATAGCTGATAAGTTATGTCTTCTCATTGCTGTATTACTGTGCTTATCAGTCCCTCTAGATCTTGACGTCGCTTCGAGATAACGTATATATTATAGACTGTAATTTTGTAGTTACCATATTGCACACGTGTAGTTACCAGTGTGTTATTGATCTGTTTGCTATTATTGCACAACAATTAGTATCATTATTTGTAATCTAATTATCGGTTCTCCGTTGGCTCAGTTGATAACAGCGCTGAATTCTAATTAAAAAAACCATGGTTCAAATCTCTCAAGACGTCAGCTAGATGGTACCAAGTTCGAAACGGTACACACTAGTGTAGGGGTACAATGACAGGGTACAAGGACAAAAAATAGGAGCAACGGAGAACCACTGAAAAAACCCCTGCAGAGATAGAGAGAAAGCGAGAGACAGAGAGAGAGAGAGAGAGAGAGAGAGAGAGGGCCGGCGATAATAAGCGGGGGTTCTCTCGAAGAGGTGGCGCGGGAGTTTTATATATATATATATATATATTTTTTTTGTTTCATGACAGTATTACTCTTTACCCGTCGTTACCCAAGAAGCATGACATCACGTCAAGACCTTGGCTCTAAATGGGCGTTCAAGTAGTGTGATACTACCTCCCTCTCAACAACCTATGCCCCAGGGATTGAGAGGGCGGTGGGGGCCATGGATCGCCGAATGGCGGCCAGTTGAGGGAGGTGGTATCATTTTGACCCCCTATTACTACTCGAGTCAATTCCCAATCACAGTCAGATTCGTCTTATATTTGCCTTGACAAACGGCGATAGCAGCTCAGCCTCACCTCAGTGGGGCGGCTGAGGTAGGGCCATAGTACATCTGGTAAGTATTAAGAATTCTCGTAGAAACAAAAGCGGATGCTTTTTTTATTCTACTTCGAATAATACTTACCAGATGTACTATTATGATAAATTCCGGATTTCGACAACCAAGAAATACCGGTGGGAGGAGGTGAGGCTCGAACCAGCACTCATCTACTATCCGACAGAGAAGGTTGTGAAGAGACTAGAACCCTGGCATACACTTGGGTTCTGTCATCTGACTCATAGATGGTCTAGACCGCACTCACACCCCCCTCATTTGTCCGCACGAATTCCAGAGGGCTGTCAAAAATGGGGAGCAACATCCACCAGACCCGTGTCAGCCCCAAGTCTCAGCTAGGGCAGTCCAGTAGATTGCAAAGAAGCTACTACAACTTCTAAATTTTGAAAAAAACTCAGTATATCGATTAGATTTTCAAATTGGAATGAGTCCAATGTCTGCAAAAGAATAAGATGTTCTTGTCCAGACTATTTACTTAGATAGTCTGGTATTTCGACTATACGTAAACTTAAAATTAGTCACTTGTTTAAGGCAAACACTCACTATTTCTGAGTGCTTGGTCTTTCTTGTTCATCACAGGAGCTCGGCCCAATCCACAGTCGTTCTCAGGTCATGTGCATGGCCATTGGTCAGTGCAAGTGGAAGAAACTTGTGATGTGTGCGAAATAGTGGTCGGATGTGGCTTAGTTCAGATTCGATAAATTGGCGACGGCTACCGGATTAAGTGTGCTGGAGATGTTGCGAAGGTAGAAATCAGTGAATGACGACACGGCATGCCATTGTGCTACAGACATCACCTCCTCTAATGAGACACCCTTATAAAGGGCCAATGCTGCTGCTAGTGCTCGGACCTGATGGGCATTCGCACGATCAATCTGCTTTCCTGTAGCGATTTTGTGCGACATCTGAATAGCAACGACTAGCCAATGAGAAATGGTATCTTTCGAGGCGCGCAAATGAGGAGCTTTGAGACATAACCACAGAGACTTCGGGTCATCTCTCCACTCCGCAGTATGTTTCTTATACATTTTCAGACATCTGACAGGACACCAAGCTGAAGAGTTTGAGTCATGTCTAATTAAACTTGGCAAATTGATCGGCTGTCCTGGATATTTAAGTGACTGATTCCTTGCCAGGAAACAAAGACGTGGAAGTAGTTTTAAACCTTCACCTGGGACGACAAAACGGTCTTGTTCGGCAGAAAGGGCATGTATTTCGCTTCTCCTTTTCGCCGACGCTGCTGCAACCAAGAAAACTGATTTAATAGTTAACAGTTTAATATCTATAGATCTAATCAGTTCAAAGGGAGCATGCCCTAAGACCTGTAGAACAAGAGATAGATTCCATGCTGGGATAGGTATTGGCTATCTAGGTCGCAGATTGCTCATTCCTTTAATAACTTCATTTAAAGTGTCATTCTCCACTCCTTCAATGGCCAGAATGGGAATGACTGAAGCTAATGCAGACTTATATGCTGCTAGGGTTGAAGGTACAAGTTTGTCAATTTCGTATAAATGACAGATAAAATCTGCTATGTGTTGAACAGATGCAGAAAAGGGATCGATATCGATTCCCTTACACCACTCTGCAAATTTGTTGATTGTATAATTATATGTTTTAGTGGTTGACCCTCTTCTGGCTGAAGCGGCAAACTTCGCTGCTTGCTCAGAAAAGCCACCCTTAATTGCACGCTGCTTGATAACAACCATGCAGTCAATTTGAACATTTCTGGCCTGTCGTGGAAATACAGACCCCTGTTCTGAGTGATTAGATCTCTTCTGTCTGGAAGAGGGATTGGATTGCAGACCAGAAGGTCCAGCAAATCCGTAAACCATGATCGGCCTGGCCAATAAGGGGCGATCAGTAGTACTAGGCACATCCCCTCTCTTATCTTTGCCAGAACTTTTGGGATGAGAATCGTTGGAGGATACGCATACGCGTACATTCCCTTCCAACTTATCGCCAGTGCGTCTACTGCTAGAGTTAGCGGGTCCGGGATCGGGGACACGTATGTGACCGTTCTGTTTCATCACAAACAGGTCCATATTTGGCTTGCCCCAATGTTTGAATAGAACCTCCGCTACCGATTGGTTGAGCTGCCACTCCGTCGGACGACAAACCGTCCTTCGACTGAGAGCATCTGCTAAGATGTTCAGTCTTCCTGGAATGTGTGCTGCCCGAAGAATAACATTCCTCTCTTGGCACCACAGCAGAAGGTTCCGAATCATCATACACAACTCCGGTGATCTCGGCCCGCCTTGGCAGTTCAAATAAGACACCACTGTTGAGTTGTCTGTCCTTACTATGACAATCTTGTCTCGGATTAAGCTTTCGAATTTTCAAAGTGCTAATGTTACTGCTAATAATTCGAGAACATTGATATGTTTCTGCGCATTGGTCCGATCCGATTCCTCTCACACTGACTGATCGTCCAATAGTGCCGCATAAGGAACCACTTTCTCCAGAGACACTAGTAAACCCAGTATCCTGAGAAATTGGCGCGCCATCAGAAAGGCTCCTAGAGAAACTGACTCCAGTACTGCAATAAAACTCTTGACTCTGCTCTACGCTGGAAAAGCTACGCCGTCCCTGAGGTTGAAAAATATTCCCACTAGGTCCTTTAGTAAGGCTAGGACTACCTGAAGATTGTTGCGCAGAGTGACTGGATTCCCCGTCTTCAGCAGCCAGTCATCTATGTAAGTATGAACAGCTATGTTTCTCCTGCGAAGATAAGAAGTCATTGCGAGAATCACTTTGGTGAAGACCCTCGGTGCTGTGGTCAGGCCGAATGGAAGCGCATTGAATTCCCAAACATTGTCTTGGAATGCTAAGCGAAGGTATTTCTGAAAAGGAATTGACATTGGAATATGAAAATATGCATCCTTCAGATCTATCGACACTGCCCACATGCCTTTTCTCAGTCCTGTCATTACGCTGCTACAGTCTCCATCTGAAACTTTGGAGAAAGAATAAATTTGTTCAACGGTTTGAGATTGAGAATTGGTCTCCAACCTCCAGTACGTTTCGGAATGAGGAACATCATCGAATAGAAGCCTAGGGGGGACTGATTGCAGACTAGATGAATCGCATTCTTCTGCTGAAGAGCTTCGATTTCTGAGCAAATGGCATCTAGATGATCGGATTCCCTTGGAACGGGAGTCCACACTGGAGTCGATGTTAACGGAACTAACGATTGACGGATGAGCCAGTCCAGTTCGTAGCCGTTTCTTAACCACTGACAGACTCAACAATCTTGCACGACCCATTCCCATTGGCTTGAGAACAGTTGAAGTCTACCTCCGACAGTAGGAATCTGCACACAGCTGGCGGTCGATATTGCACGATAAGACACCAAATCGCTTGGGTGAAGATTCTCGACTCCCTTCATTCCTGACATTACCGGAACTGATTCCGCCGCAAACCCGTCAGGCCCAACCTCCACAGCCGCCCTGCGGTTTCTTGGAGTATGACGGTCCAGGACCGCCGCCATGACTATCTTTATGATAACCGCCGCCACCCGAACCGCCACCCTTCGTCCTCCTCATACAGCCTCTTATTAGAGGACTGTATGAGGACGAACAGCCCGGTCCCTGCGATCTGGATGCCCAATGGGAATCACGGCCAGAAGGACGGAAGGGCGATCTCTGGCTCTGCCTCTGTTGCTCATGCCGATGTTGTTTGTAGGACTGCTGCGGTTGTGTCCTCTTAGTCGACTTCCATGACTTGCCGACTACTTCCTGCTCAGCGACCATTGACGTGACCTTGGATACGGCTTGCCATGACGAGCCGCCGAACAAGCCTGGACCAATGAAAGGTGCAGAAGATAACACAGCCCTCATCTCAGGTCCTGGTTCTACACAATCAAGACCCATTCTCCTACGCTCCACCAATGATCTGGTGATCACCCTGGCCAGGCAATCCTGGGACAAGTGCATGGTGTCCCGGACAACTCTGGGAGCAGCCTCTGGCACTTCCCACCTTCCGCCGCGCAGGTCAGCATACCCTGCAGGATGGTACATCCGTGTGAGAGCACAGCATGGCTGCCCTCGCCGCATCCTCAATGAGCGTTAACTCATTAAAAGGATCCTTATTGGCCCGGGAAACTAAGGGACGAGAACGACCCTTCGATTTGCCAGCCAATGGCCTATTCAACGCCTTTCGCTCCCCGATGGAAAGCTGTGGAACCTGGGCATACTGATGGTAGGCCTTCTCAGGAAAACGGACCCTACTCCTTATCCCCTTCGGGCCCGTGGGCAATGCATAGACTGGCTGAACCAGACGATACGCCACAACCTCCAACATGTCAGAAGTTTGCATGTCCAAGGGGAGCGTCGGCATGGCCGAAGAGCCACTTGACAAAGCGCTAGCCGCTCGCTCTGACATCCGTTCCATCACCGGATTGCACTGAGATCCCTGATCCGATGCTAACCAGAGACAGCCGGACAACCAGTCAAGGACCTGCACCCATTCACCTGCGGTGCAAAATGAAGACTCGTCCATCAATAGACTACCGTTCTCATCTTCCTTCTCACCCTTGGATGAGTAGGTCACCGACGACCCATGCTGAGAACTATGGCCCACACTTCTTCCACCATGAAGCGCATCCATAGCCCGACTACTAGCGGCACAAGTGTCCAGCGAATCGCCGGACATGGATTCACCACAGTCCATCGGCTCCAGCACGGGAGCCGGGACTACAGCCGCTTTCACTACGGTAGATGACGGAACTCTGAGAGGAGCCGCATCTAACGCCGCCGGGATGCCGCTAGGAACCGCAAAACATGGCTCCAACGACAACGTGGGTTGAGCGAAATCCGGGTGAAAAATGCCCGACGGGACGTCGACATCACCACCCGCTTGGCAAACCCGTACAAATTCCGAGGGAGATCCCTGGGATGTACCTGGTTGAGCTATTAACGAAATATCTGGCATGCCGGAATCTTCCATAAGCAGATGATCTTCCTCCTCCGCCGTCGGCTCTTGAGCCAAGGTCGGCGAAAGGACAGGTGCTTGTCCCTCCGCAGAACTAGCCAGACCACCGAAGGGTTGCCCTACACCAGCCTGCATCGTTGGGATCGTGGACTGCAAGGACACAAACATTGCCTTAAACTGGGATGCCCATATGCCCAATGCTGAATCCATTCGCTCGTTCAGACGCTCTTCCAGTCCCTTCACTGACGCCTGATCCAGCTTGGCCACCTTGTCCCGCGCGATTCTCTCCAAACGTGCAGGTCGATCACGATCAAACTCTGCCACCAACTCTGATGACCACTTCGTGCACACGTCATAAGGATTTCCCACTTTGCACTTCGCGCAAGCTACACAGTGATGACCATTGAACTTGCGCTTCATGAACCTGTTACACTTTTGACACAGTGTCCTGGTTCTTGGTCTTCTGCGAACACAGAGAAGAATTAAAACGCTGCACATGACATACGATGATGAGCAATACGCACAATTGACTTAATTGTAAGATAAAATTACTTAGAAACGTTAACTTTCTCTTAAATTAATGATAATCAAGCCTTTAGGCAGGAAATATTTGAAATTTTTTAGAGTGAAATTTAATAAACACAACTTGGAAATTAACTAACGTTAATAACGCCAAGAAATAAATGCTGATCGCTACAAATACCCTCGATAATCAAGTGAGAGCTAAAGATCGGCATAAAACAGAGTGCATAGACACGCCAAAACGAAACATTAATCATGGGCGCCACCATCTTGGCTAAGGGCGCATCCATCTTGGAATGAACCGAGTTGCAAGAGAAATTAACCGAGTACCTGGATAAGATTAAACAGTTAGCGAGTACCGGGGCGACTCCAACAATGGCTACCATTTTAGAATAATGTGCCAATTTAAGAAATTTTCAATCAGTCATTACGGCACGAATGTATAAATTCTAGATTGATACAACCTGCCCCTGTGATGATTTTCCTTTTCCCTCCATGATGCCAGCAATGAATAGACGAGAGCATGCGTAAATTAAGAAATTTGAGCAAATTTTAGACTAGAAAAAACATGCGACTTTCCAAGTCAGCAAAATAAGCGAATCTGACTATGATTGGGAATTGACTCGGTACCTGCGGCTATGGTAATTCCCGGACACAGTATGGGCATGACCAGGAAAGTGCAGAGTTTTAATCTTTTATTTTGAGCTAGACTAGATAATAGGCATTATCATAATAGTACATCTGGTAAGTATTATTCGAAGTAGAATGTACATGCGGTAGGGCTGCGCGGTTTGGCATACAGCCATATCGGTTTCGGTACGACTTCATACCAGTTTTAACAGAATATCGGTTTTATGGGTGGCGTCTATCAAGAAAAAGTTGAAATCCATTCTTGAAAACGCTTAGAAAATGATCGCTATAACCCGAAAATAGAACCGTATTTCCCGGTACAAATTCTTGCCGCCTTACACATATGCTTAATAGACCATCATTGCGGGAGTGAATTTATTATCTGGGACCGCCTAAATATTAGGTATACTCTAATAACCATCGTTTATTACATCAAAATTAGTATACAATTTGACATTTCATGTCATCGTGAAAAAATACAAATCACGTGATATTAGAAATATTTATTTCCGATATTCAGAGGGAGTACTTGTCTGCAACTCACAGGCCGCAGTTTGGACTCGGAACTCAGAAATTACTATATCCGCAATATAGACCGAGTACAGTACTTTAGATCCGATCCGAGTTTCATCCAAAGAAGCTGGGATCAGTCAGTTATCTCACCCTGGCATATGAAATCTCACGAGGTTATGAATGTGTGTCTTCAAACAAACTCTTCCGTGAATTGATCAACCAATTATTTACAAATATATACCAGAATTATTTTTTAATTAGATTGATCGCGTGATCCGGTTGTTATTGTTAGCTTGTTCAACTCACATGCTAATCAAAAAGTATGTTTTAGAGACAATGGGGGTGTGTGAAAAAAGATATTCCATTTTCAACAGTCTATCAAGCGTGTGTTAGATATTTAACGTCATGCGTGTGTATAACCATTCATTGCGGCAAAGATCATAAAGTGACAGCCATAACGTGATTGGATAAACAATGTTCATTCGTAGGAAGAAAGATTATTCTTCATATAGTGATTGGATAATTTTTGTCATGCTAGCCAATGAGAAAATGGGAATGGAATGATCAGCAGAAGCGGCTTAAACGATATAAATATTTCATGGAAAAACATGTCTTAGCCATCAATGATTATTCATTGCGCCTTTCATGATTGTCGCTGGTTAGTATCATCCTTTATCACAGGCATTTTATTATATATGTAATAGGCGAATATGTGGTACTGGGATGGCTGGACGAAATTTTAGGGCAATGCTTTTAAAAACCGAAAATATGTTCAAATTTGTTTTATTCAATATTTATATTTTATAAGTGGTTTTGAAAGTCAGTGCGTGATATCGGTTTTAAATATGGTACCGGTATATCGTGCAGCCCTAATATGCGGTCACCATCACGTATTGATTAATATATGTATATAGTACTTTCCGAGTTCCCGAGTCCAGTATATTAGGTCTGTAAATCGGAGACGATTCTACCGAATACTGGCTCTTAGTATTGATACTTCTTAATTTAAAAATGAGTTTAAGCCATCACTATACTAGCTACTCGGGTAGGTACTCGAGGCTACCCTTCTATTTACGTGTATTGCGCAAGTATCTACCGGGTACGAACATTAGCGTTTTCGCGCTACTCAGGCAATGCGAGTTGCAACCTAAACTTTTCCAATAGTGGAAGCTGACTCATCATGTGTTTTACATTTTTTCTTGACGAAATTTTATGTCAAAATTAGAATTTAATTTTGATGAAGCAAACGATGTTTATAAAAGCATACCCAATATTTTTAGCCGTCTCATTTAATAATTTCGCTCCCTCGATGATGGATATAAGGTATACATCAAGCAAGGTTGTAAGACAGTAAGAATTTGTCATGAAATTGTGTTCTATTTTCATGCTATTTTCTTTATCATTTCAAGGAATCGATTTTAATTTTTTCTTTAAATATATATATAATAGAAGTCACCCATGCTACATACGCTAAGCCTAAAACATATACATATACTAAGGTTGATTACTGTATACAAAAAGCTCATGAAATGATAGGCAGAATGAAGCATTTGTGATTGACTGACTGATGAACTACCTAGCTAACTAACTCATGAGCATCGTGTGTAAAGTGCTTAGAGCATGTATTCTCGTGATTAGGTGCTATATAAATGTACCATCTATCTATCAAGGTTTATTGAGCTGCTATCTGCATGACCACCTATCGTATGCGACAAGTGACTGCTAACCATATGTAGATGAGCAGAAATTTGTGTAAGACTCTTGTCATTCTGGTTTGGAATTTTTAATTGCGTGACTGTGATCTAGATGTATTTGTCTTTTTAATACCAAATTTATTACACATCTTGGGGTCCCATCGGCAATCTTCTACCCAGGTCTGATCAAGATGTCTCCAGTAGAAACAGAGTTATCGACAAATTGTGTCTTTCATAGTTTTCTAATCTGGTCGCCATGGCCTTAACCTCTTCAACCCAAATTTTTCACAGATCTTCAGGACTCCATGGGTAACCTTTCCCCCCAAGTGTTTACTGTATAAAAGAAGAATTCCGTAGAATTAAATGTCTCGCCTGTCTCATGTTTGTCACAGTGACATTGACCTTGTGACCTTCGTGTTACCATGCTGCTTCCTAACATTATAGGTAACTATGTATTCAAGCTGAGTTCCAATAGGATTAACCAATCCTGAAATATAAATGATTTGTTGAGTGGAAAAACTTAAGGTTGAAAAATCAGAGGTCGAATAGCAATATTAGAATGGCCTTGACCTTTGGCTTGGTGACCTTCATGTCACCATCCTGTATCCTCTTGGCATAAGCAACCATGTACCCATGTTGTGTTCCATTAGGATTAAGCAGTCCCAAAATATAACATGATAAGCTTAACACTGAAAAATAAGTTTTGTAGAGGTCAGAATGACCTTGACCTTCGACGTTGTGACTTCAGTATTAGAATGCTGCTTCCTAACCAATCCTGAAAAATAAGCCAAGTAATTTTGCTAAACACAAAAACTTAACATTGAAAAAACAGTTTTGTATCAAGGTCAGTGACCTTGACCTTGTGATCTACGTATCATCATGCTGCTTCCTAACAGTATAGGCAAGCACATAGCCAAGTGTTAGTTGCAATAGGATTAATTGATCCTGAAATATAAACTGAGAAATTTTCCTAAACGCAAAAACTTAACATTGTTGACACTGTTGACGCCGTCGTCGGCTGTGTTGGAAAAGAGACATTTTTCTCGCTTTTCTTGCTTCGCAGGCGAGACAAAAACTGTTGAAACCTTGTCATGGAGTTGCGGTTAGATGGAGATAATTTTCTCCAGTATTTTAGACTCAGTAGAGAGCAGTTTGTAAAGTTTTGTTTCTTGTGGAGGCAGATCTGGTCAAATAGTGTAGATGAAGAGGCTATAAATCCCTGGCCGAATGATAGCACATGAATTTAGCACATGGATGACACAAGAATGATGCGATTTTCAAGGAATCTCACATACAAATGCTGTCCGTATTCAAAAGAATTATCTACATGTAATGATTGGATACAGAGACATACTGGTTAACCCTTTAACCCTTGTATTTGTTCAAGAAAATTTTCTAATAGAAAATGTCAACTTGCAGACCAAATGAAGAGTATTTTTGAAAATTTACCACTGAAATGACTGGCTCGGTTATCGAGCCAGTCATTCCGGTGGTAAATTTTCAAAAATACTCTTCTCTTAGTCTGCAAATGGACATTTCTCAAGACCACTGTAGAAGCCGCTTTTGACTGATATGAGTGTTAAAGGGTTAAGCATATGCATATGGCCACATGGGATTATAGTATCTATTTGTAATTGCATTGAGTGAATGGAATCCAACCTTTACTCTTATAGTCTTCATATTTCTAAAACATATTTATTTTTTAGCAGATGAGTCGACAGCAGTAGAAAAATTATTTGAAATGAGTTTGACTAAACGTTTTTATTGCCCGAGAGAACACAAACTTTCAGTCAACTATTGTTAATGTCACTTTCAACGCAGAGCTTTAGTGAATATTAGAATATTATTAAACCTTTTAGCCCTGAATACATAGAATCTCAATGTCACGGTAGCTATGCGGGTAAGTTGTTGCATATTTTGAAACTAATTTGACTAAGAGCTGTTGCTGCCATTGG
The DNA here is from genome assembly GCA_034401795.1 of Chaetoderma sp. LZ-2023a. Taxonomy (NCBI): domain Eukaryota; kingdom Metazoa; phylum Mollusca; class Caudofoveata; order Chaetodermatida; family Chaetodermatidae; genus Chaetoderma; species Chaetoderma sp. LZ-2023a. The sequence goes on along the minus strand of CM067372.1, from coordinate 42,359,205 downwards.
CAGCACTGGCTCCAAGTCAACTTAGTTTCAAAATATTCAACAGAACGTTTATAAAATTAAATTATAAATCAGTTTTCAAATTTGATCTTTCGGGTGAGAAGGGTTAAGATTATGTCAAATATGTATCACTGACCAGCAGAGTGTCTGAGAATAGATAAGGCTGAGTGTATTCCGGCCAATGTTAAACTCTGGATCCGCTAGCTTCTTACTGCAACAATGCTTATGCAACAAACTAAAAATAAAAACATTTCAGTAATAAAAAGTATTCATTCATTCATTCACATCTTCAACCATTCATGCATTCATTCAGAAAAATATATTCACTGATTTAGATCTAGCCATTATCTCTGCATGATCATTATCATCATGATAATCCAACATAGGATAAGTTAAACAAATATATGGCACAAATGATAAGAGGCGCACTAGAGCGTAGAATGCACTCTAGGGAGATGCTGACTCATGCCTTTGTGATCTTGTCTTGACAATGCGCTAAGTGACCACCATCACCCCTATACTTGATCTGTTGACCTCAAACTCAAACTTACCATAAAGTGTCGTAATAAATGTATATTCTAGTATGCATTTCGCGACACTGTGGCTTAGATATTGGCGACTTTGTCCTGAGACTCATCAAACTTCTAGCCACCTACAATATGAATGGATATGCCAAATTTGGTGACTACCCATAGGATTCCGGAGATATGTCTCAGACAAATATACAGATAGACAGATAAACAAACAAACAAACAACCAATCAAGCAAATGGCACTAACTACAATACTCACACCAACCTTCAGCGATGTGTGCAACAATACCACCATTAAAGTCTACCAGTTAAAGTAATGGATTGCAAATAAAATAAATTTCTATTTTAATTAATTTTGATTTAAATTAAACTAAATGTTTATCACATACCTCCTGATAAATTCTACAAAGAATGTGACAAAAAGAATGAAGATGAAGTCGACAAGAACAAGCCTATAGATCTGCTGGCCCATGAGAGTCTCCCAACACTGAAATGCAAAAATGTCCCAGTACATAACATTTTACTCTATATCCATTAGGCATGGCTACATGATTATTCATTTGTGATTTTCTTTTGGATACCGTGACCATTTGTTCCCAAATTGTGCTAGTAATAGTGTGGTTTATTATTGAATACCTCACTTTAGCTCATGTGGGTGATTGCCTGAAAGTATGTACACTGTGTTTTAAACACACACATGCATACATACATACATATATGCATACATTAAACGAAATCACGGATTTCTTTTTTCACGAGAGTTGATACTTACCTCCCTAATACTCTTTGATATTGCTAAATATCGGCTTTCACTCAATAAAACACTCAGATTAAAAAAGTTAGGTGCCCCTACTGGGCAGGTAGTCAGAACACAGTCTAAACGAAATCTAGGATTTCTTTTTTCACGAGAGAGTTGATACTTACCTCCCTAATACTTTTGGATATTGCTAAATATCGGCTTTCACTCAATAAAACACTCAGATTAAAAACAGTTAGGTGCCCCTACTGGGCAGGGAGTCAGAGGTAGTCCGGCGGATGCTCGCCCCACCACCGCGCATGCGCCGACTACTACTTCCTCTGGCTCATTTATTGGCTAACACATGCAACTACCAAGAGCCTGAAGACCGAGCCTCTGTGGGGCGGAGAGGCCGGGTCCGTATCTAGGGAGGTAAGTATCAACTCTCTCGTGAAAAAAGAAATCTTAGATTTCGTTTATTTCACATCAAGAGTATACTTACCTCCCTAATACTTTTGATATTGCCAGAATTCGAAAGTGAATCTGGCGGGAGGGAGGCGAGGTCAAAAGACCAGCTCTTCCCTATACGCTTTCAAGCGTTTAAGGCACTTATGACGTCTGAAACTGTGTGAAAACACAGTCAGGATTAGATAAACCATCGGATAACACAACCGATGCCTGAGAGATGACCGATTTGTCATATGCGCTCCCCCCCCCACCCTTGGGAGGAAGATTAAATGACCTCAATGTCCTACACGCTCTCTTCGTACTAGTGCCAAGTACTATAGGACAGAGACGAAAAGGCTCCATTTTCGTATACTCTCTCTAAAGAACCACAACCCACATAAACCATCACCATATTAATAACACTGGGTAACGTGACAATACAAAACAATGAACAACACATGAACAAGACTGACCTTGTTGTACTAGGAAGCTGTCATCACGATTCCAGTAGAGAAGCATGATACAGTCCCGACAAGTGGTTGTCACCGTCGCTGAATGGCGAAGTATATAAGCAATGCGGAAGCACTCTTCACAAACATAAAGCGGTTATTGTTTCAAAATCGACAAGGCGAGAGGGTTAGAGGTGTCACGGAGGTAATGGTCTGTAAAACTTGACTCACAGTGCCACTGAGCCACTGACATAATATCATCCACAGGGACCCCACTAAACAGGGCAGTGGATGCCACGACACCGCGGACACTGTGAGCCTTGGCCACGTCAACCTGTCGCCCGGTGGCGGATTTGTGACAAAATTGAATACATTCCACAATCCACCTAGAAATGGTGTCCTTAGACGCCCTACCATGGGGTTCAATATATGACAACCATAAAGCTGATAGGTCGGTACGCCACTCCGAAGTACGCTGTCTGTACCGGAGCAGCGCCCGGACGGGACACCATACTTTAGAACCAGGATCATATCTAGTTAAAGATGGCAAAAAAATAGGCTGACCTGGATATTTCAATGACTGATTTTTAGACAAGAAATTAATCCTAGGTAGAAGCTTAAGGCCTTCCCCTGTAACCACAAAACGGTCAACCTCGGCTGATAAGGCGTAAATCTCACTCCTACGCCTCGCCGAGGCCGCAGCAATTAAAAATACAGTTTTAAGAGTTAACATTTTCATAGAAATGGAACTAAGTGGTTCAAAAGGCTTATCACCTAGTACCTGGAGCACCAGTGATAAACTCCAAGACGGAATCAGTGGAGGATTCCTTGGTCTTAGATTGCCCATGCCTTTAATTAATACATTTAATGTACTTACTTCATCACTCCCCCTATTAGCCAAGCAAGGGATAACAGTCATTAAAGCTGATTTATAACCAGCAATAGAGTTAGGCTTGAGGCTATAGGCATCATATAGGTGACAGAGGAAATCAGCCACTACCTGAATAGATGATTCCATTGGATCAATACATCTTTTTGAGCACCACTCTGCAAATCTGTTGATTTTATAATTATATGCTCTGGAGGTTGACCCCCTCCTGGCTTTGGCCATAAACATGGCCGCTTGCTCAGAAAAGCCCTCCTTAATTCTAGATTCCTTGACAACATCCACGCAGTCAATCGGAACATTGACGGATTGTCATGAAGGGCCTTGCCCTGGAAGATAAGGTCGTCCATCAGAGGCAGCGGAACCGGATTGCAGACCAGAAGGTCCAGCAGATCCGTATACCACGATCGGCTTGGCCAATCCGGGGCGATCAGAAGCACTTGGCACTCCTGCTGCCTGATTTTCTGAAGCACCTTTGGAATCAGGATTGCTGGGGGGAATGCGTATGCATACATTCCCTCCCAGCTGATAGCTAACGCATCTGTTGCGAAAGCGCTTGGGTCTGGAATCGGAGAGACGTACGTCGTCATCTTCGCATTCTTCTTCGTTGCGAACAAATCAATGTTGGGTTTCCCCCAATGGTCGAACAGACGATCCGCCACACATTGATTTAGTTGCCATTCCGTGGGTAAAACACTCATCCTTCGGCTCAATGAGTCTGCTAGCAGATTTAACCTCCGCGGAATATGAACTGCTTTCAAGGTGATCCCATGATCCAGGCACCAACAAAGCAGTTTCCATGTCATCATACAGAGACTGGGCGACTTCGTTCCGCCCTGGCGGTTTATGTAAGTCACTACTGTCGAGTTGTCTGAACGAATCAGAACAATCTTGCCCTGAACATTCTTTAAGAAATGTTCCAGGCCCAGGACTACTGCTCTTAGCTCTAGTAGATTGATATGTTCCTTGGACTGATCCAGATCCCAAAGCCCTGATACTGTGGACTCTTCCAGACAAGCTCCCCACCCCTCCATCGATGCATCTGTATACACAGTCACCTGAGGGTGGGGAGGGGTTAGCAAAACCCCCGGCAAGAGATTCTCTGTATTCAACCACCATTGCAGGTGGTGAATCAGAGGCGCCAACACTGACACGTTCGAGTCCAGCGAACGTGAACTCTGGGTCCACTGTGTCATGAGAAACAACTGGATCGGGCGCCTGCGCAAGGCGGCCTGCGGAATGACTGGTTCCAAAGAAACCATCAAGCCCAGCATTCTCAAGTAAACCCGTGCCAGGACATGACGACTGTCGCACACCGACTGTATTACCGAGATGAGTATTTGAACCCTCTCCTGAGTGGGGTACACATACCCCGTCTCCAGATCGAAGAACATGCCCAGGTAAACAAACTTCTGGGATGGAGTTAGCTCTGATTTCGGGAAATTGATCATCCAGCCTAAGTCCGAGAGAGTTTTCAAAACAATCTCCAGATTGGCTGACAACGATTCCCGGGTTGCTTTCAACAGCCAGTCGTCTATGTACGTGTGGACTGCTATGCTTCTCCTGCGGAGGTATGCAGTGATCGCGAGAACCACACGGGTGAAGACCCGAGGAGCCGTGGAAATCCCGAAGGGTAACACCCTGAATTCCCACTGCCTGCCCTGAAATGCGAATCTCAGGAAGTGACGGAAACTCCTCTCTATGGGAATGTGGAAATACGCATCCTTCAATCTATGGAAGCGGTCCACATTCCTCGCTCCAACCCCGCCAATACCGAGCGCACAGTCTCCATCTTGAAACTGGACGTCTCTATGAACTTGTTCAAAGGCTTGAGGTTGAGAATCGGCCTCCACCCTCCGGTGTTTTTCTTCACTAAGAAGAGGGTTGAATAGAAGCCCGGGCACCTCTGTGCCGGCTGAATGGCTTCTTTTAGTATGAGGGAACTTATTTCCTCCTCTATACACAACCTCTGATCCGGATCCCGTGGAATAGGAGTCCAGATCGGCGCGAGAGACAGTCGCGATGGCGGGCCTGTCATCCAGTCGGGACGATACCCGACTGAAAGCCATCGCAAGACTAAACGGTCCTGAGTCAACCGCTTCCACTCTGGCAAGTGGCCGGCCAAACGGCCGCCCACCGGTCCACCTAGGGATAGAGGCGGACATAAGGAGTGCCAGAGTGGCACTGTCCTCTCGGCGTGAAACACCGGAGTGGTTCCCACCGCGGTAACCAGCCCATCAGGCCCGATTGCCGCGACCAGATCCCCGCGCGCCCCGCCCAGCGCCGCGCGCACCACGGTGCGCGGGCGGCTGTCTGGCTGGGTGCGGCTGGGGAGCCTGCGCCCCCCTCGCTGCTGGCCGAATCGCACGTGGCCTAGGCCTACGTTGCGACGGTGGCTGGCCTCTGACCTGGCCAGCACCACCTCGAGCCTGCAGAGGACGATACGCAGGGGGTGCCGCGCGAACATGCTCCCGCCGGAGCACCTCAAATTGTTCACGCAGCGCCCTCTGGTTGTTAACCAGAGTGACCGTCTCCTGGAGGTGCCTGCATCCCTCACCTCCAAAGAGACCAGGACCTGTCATAGGCGTCCGCAGCAGCCTATTATACAGATTGTCAAGGGCAAACGTGCGCCTCGCCCGGACACTTCTGGTCACCGCCCGCGTCAAACAGTCCAAAGCCAGGTTGATACCATCCTGGATGGCTCTCTGGACTGTTACCGGGCTTGGCTGGCGTGATGCGGAGGCCGCTACCACCCCCTGTAGCAGCTGGGAGACGTGGGACAGAGCGGCAATCGACGCCCTCCCACTCTCCTCCGCATCACGCAGCGCGGCATTCGCCGAACGCAACGCGTTCGAGCACAAGACTCCCGTGTCAGAACGGGAGCCCGGCCGCGCATCTTCGCCTAAAGCCGCGCGATCATCCACGCTTGGCTTTGGCACCACACCGTACCGCTGGTATTCCCGGGGCACGATGCGGCAACGCTTCGCCACCTCGCGAGGGGCCTTCGCGAGACGTCCATTAACCTTAATGGACGCCTCCGCCGCTTCGAACATGTCCACGACATGCTCAGCCAGCGGCAGAGATGGCATAGCGGTAGCCGCCGGCCTACCAGCTAACCACGGCCTATGGTCACGCTGGCTAGCCGGCAACTCCACGGGTAGATCGGGCCGAACACTTACCAGCCACTGGCAAGCGTCCGACCAATCCTCCTCCGTGGCTAACTGCGAGCGCTCTACTAGACGAGGGCCTTCGTCTTCCTCCAGAGCACTCGCAGTTGACGTCGACGGCGGATAAGCTGATACCCCTGGCAAGCCCGGAAAAGCATGCGGGCCCGAGAGAGCAGGCATGCTGAACTCCGCGGCTTGACCAGGAGCAGGCGCCGTGGCAGAGCGTGGGGTAAACACCGCCCTACCGCGGCCCTGACCAGCACCAGCGACACCATCGGCAAGCCGAGGTATGCGGTATCCGTGGTCAACAGCACCGCCCAGGGACACCTTCTGGACCGTGAAATCTACTCCTGCGAGAGTAGAACCACGGAACACGTCGCCTGTATTCCCCGCGAGGGGTGCACAGACGTCGTATTCCATGGCCACGTCCTCAGAAGGCGACCCTAGCAGGAGATCCTCTTCCTCCTGGCCAGAAAGATTAGACTCCGGGTCAGCAAAGAGAGCTAACCCGGACTGGCCAGGAAAGGTGCCATAGGAGGCCTTGACACCTTCGGCGCGCGGATACCCGGGGTCTGATGAGCAGACCGCGGGTCCCAGCAACAACCGTTGTCCATGGCCCCTCGGCGCGGCGCCATGCCTGCTGCCAGGGTCTTGGACTGCCCCCAACAAAGGGGCCACCTCTGAATCCACAAACGGACCGGACCTAAAGAGACCGGATTCAGAGGCGGGGATCACCTGCTCGGAAGCAGATGCCGAGGACAAAAAGGAGCTGGCCCAGGAAGCATGCTGCGAAGCAACTCTGGGACCAAATCCTTTATTGTCCTCTGCATCTCTTGCAACATTTCGGACCTGAAGGCCTCCATATCCACCGCGGATGAGGCCTTCTTCTTACCCTTCTTACTACCCTCCTTCTTCTTCTTCCTCTCTTCCTCCATCACCTTCTCCCTCGCCTGCAATGAGAGAAAATCAGACATTAGATCTCCCCCCCACTGCTTACATACATCGCACTTCAGCAACGGTCCACAGGGACTGCAGCTGAAGCACAAGTGCGGTACGAATCTATTCTTCAGAAACCTCCCGCAGGACGGGCAACCAGGTCTCTGAAACAGGACAAAGGACAAGGACAATGAGCAAGATAGTTAAGGTTAGCGAACTCAAAACCAACTAAAAAGAGAGGGACAGGATCCTAAAGATCGCAAGTCAAGAAGAACCAGCGTTGGACAAAACGTTAAATGTTAATAAAGGCCAAGGCCGATTATGACGTCATCAATCCCGTGACAAAAATAATCGATCCGCAACAAGCACCAAGTGCAAGAACGAATTGTATAAGTAACCGGAACATTCCCGTTGAATTGGCATTTCGAGTACACAACAATCAGATATACAGAGATAACTCCTTCCAATTCTAGCATTGGCAAAAAAGGAAATTATCTCCCCTTTTGTTTATCAATAATTAGATACCTGACACCTTGTACAGACAAACCATCCAACGTGATGTACCGGAGAACTCCACCATAGTACGCCTCTACATTCTCTCCACCGAAGGGGAAGGAATTGGATCAAGAGGGCAAAGTGAGAAGACCTTTATAACAAGCCTCCAACTCACTGAACATAGATTTTTTGGTTAGATAACCTAACAGTATTAGTAGGAAATGGAACCGTGGTGGAGAGAAACATATCCTCTTGTGACGAGAAGTCCATCAAAGCTTCTACGTGATACCTGTGGACAAAAACACAAAGAGAAATGAGACTTATGAAGCACCATGTTGTAAAAAACCAACTCAAACAGGCGCTAATCACGGTAAGCGCGAGTCCCGGAAACACATTAAACCGGGATAAAACACGCTAGAATATCAAAGAAATCACCTGATAAAGAGATCCAGCTCCTTCCAAAGGTGAGTCCTCTCTTTCCGACATGACACGAACGTACAACAACCGTCAAATAAGTGAAAAACAAGGTAAACGCGCAGAAAATGTAGAGTAGCACAAAACCGCATGTAACCCTTAGCCAATAAATGAGCAAAGAGGAAGTAGTAGTCGGCGCATGCGCGGTGGTGGGGCGAGCATCCGCCGGACTACCTCTGACTCCCTGCCCAGTAGGGGCACCTAACTGTTTTTAATCTGAGTGTTTTATTGAGTGAAAGCCGATATTTAGCAATATCCAAAAGTATTAGGGAGGTAAGTATACTCTTGATGTGAAATGGCGGATGCTAGCCCCACCACCACGCATGCGCAGACTAGTACTTCCTCTGACTAATTTATTCGCTGACACTATGCGACTTTACAAGAGCCTGAAGACCGAGCCTCTGTGGGGCGGAGAGGCCGGGTCCATATTAGGGAGGTAAGTATCAACTCTCTCGTGAAAAAAGAAATCCGTGATTTCGTTTATTTCACTTCAAGAGTATACTTACCTCCCTAATACTCTTTGATATTGCCAGAATTCATCCGGGAATTCGGCAGGAGGGAGGCGAGGTCAAAAGACCAGCTCTTCCCCATGCGCTTTTCTGCGATTAAGGCACTTAAACTTCTGAAATTGTGTGGAAACACAATCAGGAATAGATTGAAACATCGGCTAACACAAACCGATGGCTGAGAGATGACCAAATGTCATATGCGCTCCGCCCCTCCTCTTGGGAGGAAGACTGAATGACCTCAATGTACCATATGCTCTCAACGTACAAGTGCCATGTACTATAGGATATTAAACGAAAAGGCTTCATTTTCGTATACTCTCAATAATGAACCACATAAAAAACACGTACCATCACCATATTAATAACGAATGGTCACGTGACATTACAAAAAACCATGGACAACACACACAAGACTAGCCTTGTGGAAGATTGGTGCTGTCATCATCTCCCCTTTGGTGAAGACTGATGCAGCCCATAAAGTAGATGTTTCCATTGATTAAATGTGAAAATATATAAAAAATGAGGATACCTCATCAAAATATGTACACTTAGATTAGCTTTTCAAAATCGATAAGGTGAGAGGATTCGAGGTGTCACGGAGATAATGGTCAGTAAAACTTGACTCACAGTGCCACTGAGCTACTGACATAATGTCATCCACAGGTACCCCATTAAATAGGGCAGTGGAAGCCACTACACCTCGGACACTGTGAGCCTTGGCCATGTCAACTTGTTTACCTGTGGCGGATTTATGGCAAATTTGAATACACTCTACAATCCACCTGGAAATGGTGTCCTTTGACGCCCTGCCATGGGGTTCAATATATGACAATCATAACGCTGTTGGGTCTGTCCGCCATTGCTGAGTACGTTGTTTGTCCTAGGTAGAAAAGCCTAAGGCCTTCCCCTGTAACCACAAAACGGTCTGCCTCGGCTGATAAGGCATGAATCTCACTTCTACGCCTAGCCGAGGCTGCAGCAATTAAAAATACAGTTTTAAGCGTCAACATTTTCATAGAAATGGAGCTTAGTGGTTCAAATGGCCTATCAGCTAGCACCTGAAGCACTAGTGATAAACTCCAAGACAGAATCACTGGGGGATTCCTTGGTCTTAGATTGCCCATGCCTTTGATTAAAGTATTTAATGTATTTACTTCATCACTTCCCCTATTAGCAAAGCAAGGGATAACTGTCATTAAAGCTGACTTATAGCCAACAATAGAGTTAGGCTTGAGGCTATAGGCATCATACAGGTGACAGAGGAAATCGGCTACTACCTGAATAGATGAATCCATTGGATTAATACATCTTTTTGAGCACCATTCTGCAAATCTGTTGATTTTATAATTATATGCTCTGGAGGTTGACCCCCTCCTGGCTTTTGCCATGAACATGGCTGCTTGCTCAGAAAAGCCCTCCTTAATTCTAAATTCCTTGACAACATCCAAGCAGTCAATTGGAACATTGACGGATTGTTGTGAAGGTTCTTGCCCTGGAAGGTAATATTGTCCATCAGAGGCAGAGGAACCGGATTGCAGACCAGAAGGTCCAGCAGATCCGTATACCATGATCGGCTTGGCCAATTTGGGGCGATCAGAAGCACTTGGCATTCCTCCTGTCTGATTTTCTGAAGAATTTTTGGAATCAGGATTGCTGGAGGGAAAGCGTATGCATACATTCCCACCCAGCTGAAAGCTAACGCATCTGTTGCGATAGCGCTCGGATCTGGAATCGGAGAGACGTACGTCGTCATCTTCGCATTCTTCTTCGTTGCGAATAAATCTATGTTGGGTTTCCCCCAGTTGTTGAACAGATTATCCGCCACACATTGATTTAATTGCCACTCCGTAGGTAAAACACTCATACTTCGGCTCAATGAGTCTGCTAGCAGATTTAACCTTCCCGGAATATGAACTGCTTTCAAGGTAATCCTGTGATCAAGGCACCAGCAAAGCAGTTTCCATGACATCATACAGACTGGGCGACTTCGTTCCGCCGTGGCGGTTTATGTAAGTCACTACTGTTGAGTTGTCTGATCGAATTAGAACACTCTTGCCCTGAACTTTCTGTAAATGTTCCAGGCCCAGGACTACTGCTCGTAATTCCAGTAGATTGATATGTTCCTTTGACTGTTCCAGATTCCAAAGCCCTGATATCGTGGCTTCTTCCAGGCAAGCTCCCCACCCCTCCATCGATGCATCTGTATACATCGTTAACTGAGGGTGAGGAGGGGTTAACATCAACCCCACCAGGAGATTCTCTGTCTTCAACAACCATTGAAGGTGATGAATTAGAGGCTCCAACACTGACACGCTTGAGTCCAGTGAACCTGTACTCTGGGTCCATTGTGTCATGAGAAATAACTGGATCGGCCGCCTGCGTAAGGCCGCCTGAGGAATGACTGTTCCATGGTTCCAGAGAAACCATCAATCCCAGCATTCTCAGATAAACCCGTGCCAGGACATGACGACTGTTGCACACTGACTGTATTACTGAGATGAGTATCTATACCCTCTCCTGAGTAGGATAAACATATCCTATCTCCAGATCGAAGAATATTCCCAGGTAAACAAACTTCTGGGATGGAGTCAGCTCTGATTTTAGAAAATTTATATCCAGCCTAAATCTGTGAGTTTTCAAAACTATCTCCAGATTTGCTGATAAACTTTCCTGGTTGTGTGCTTTCAACAGCCAGTCGTCTATGTACGTGTGGACTGCTATGCTTCTCCTGCGGAGGTATGCTGTTATCGCGAGAACCACCCTGGTGAAGACCCGAGGAGCCGTAGAAATTCCGAAGGGTTCCACCCTGAATTCCCACTGTCTGCCCTGGAATGCAAATCTCAGGAAGCGACGGAAACTCCTCGCTATTGGAATGTGGAAATAAGCATCCTTCAAATCTATTGAAGCTGTCCACATTCCATTCTCCAACCCTGCCAACACCGATTTCACAGTTTCCATTTTGAAACTGGGTGTGTCTATGAACTTGTTCAATGGCTTGAGGTTGAGAATTGGTCTCCACCCTCGATTGCTTTTCCGTTACCAAGAACACGGATGAATAGAAGCCCGGGCAATTTTGTGCCGGTTGAATTTCTCCCTTGAGTATGAGGGAATTTATTTCCTCCTCTATACACAACCACTGATCTGGATCTCTTGGAATATGAGTCCAGACCGGCACCAGAGACAGTCGTGATGGTGGGCTTGTTATCCAGTCGGGATGATACCCGACTGAAAGCCATCACAAGACTAAACGGTCCTGAATCAACCGTTCCCACTCTTGCATGTGGTTGGCCAATCGGCCTCCCACTGGTCCACCTAGGGAGAGAGGTGGACATAAGGAGCGCAAGAGTGGCACTGTCTCCTGGTGTAGATGCACTGGGGTAGCTCTTACTGTGGTAATCACCCTGTCAGGTACGATTACCACGACCAGATTCTCGCGCACCACAGCTCGCACCGCGCGCACCTTGGTGCGCAGGCGGCTGCCTGGCTGGCTGCGCCGGACGAGCCTGCGGCCGCCTCGCTGCGCTGGTGGCTGGCCTCTGACCTGGCCACCGCCACCTCGAGCCTGCAGGGGATGATACGCAGGCGGAGCTGTGCTCTCTATGGAACACTTCAAATTGCTCACGTAATGCCCTCTGGTTATTGACCAGGGTAACCGTCTCCTGGAGATGGTTACATCCCTCACCTCCAAAGAGACCAGGACCTGTCATAGGCATACGCAGCAGCCTATTATATAAATCCTGGGATGGGCACAAGTTATCAAGAGGAAACGTGCACCTCGCCCGGACACTCCTGGTTACAGACCGGGTTAAACAGTCCAAAGTCAAGTTAATTCCATCTTGGATGGCTCTCTGGACAGTCACCGGACTAGGCTGATGCAATGTGGATGCCGTTACTACCCCCTGTAACAACTGTGAGACATGCGAAAGCGCTGAGATAGATGCCCTCGAACTCTCTTCCGCATCACATAACGCGGTGTTAGCCGAACCAAAACGTTCGAACACAGTGCTCCCGTGTCAGACCGGGAACCGTATCATCACCCAGCGCAGCACGGTCATCCGTGCTTGGCTTAGGTACTACACTGTATAGCTGATATTGATCCGCTATAATACGGCACCGCGTTGCCACTTCGCGGGGGGCCTTCGCTAAACGTCCATGTGTCTTAATGGAGGTCTCCGCCACAGTGAACATATCAACAATATGATCAGCTAACGGCAAAGATGGCATAGCGGTAACAGTCGGTTTTCCTGCCAGCCACGGGCGCTGGTCCCGTTGACTGGCCGACTGATCCACAGCAAGATCTGGTCTGACGTTGATTAGCCACTGACAAGCGTCAGACCAGTCTTCCTCTGTGGCCACCTGCGAATTCTCTACAAGACGAGGCCTTCATCATCCTCCTGAGCAATCACAGGTGTGTATGTGGCTGGAGGAACTGATACGCCTGGCAAAGCATGAGGGCCTGAAAGAACAGGCATGCTAAACTGATTGGCTTGACCAGTAGGCGCCGTGGTATTGCGTGGGGAAAATTTCGCCACACCACGGCCCTGGCCAGCACCTGCTACACCATCGGCAAGCCGAGGTATGCGGTAAAACTGGACATCAGATCCAGCCTGGGCTACCTTCTGCGCCGTGAACAATACTCCTACGTGAGTAGTTCCATGGACAATGTCGCCCGTATTCCCCGCGAGGGGTGCACGTACGTCAATGTCTATGGCCACGGCGCCAGAAGGAGAACCCAGCAGATAATCCTCTTCTTCCTGGCCAGAAAGATTAGACTCCAGGTCAGCAAAGAATGCTAACCCGGACTGGCCAAGAGAGGTACCATAGGAGGAACTGGTACCTGCAGGGTGCGGATAATCCTGGCCTGATAAGCAGGCAGGTTCCAGCGACACCTGACCACGAACAACCGGCGCGGCAAGCCTGCTGCCAGTGTTCTTATAGTGGATTTCACCCTCTATTAGGGCCACCTCTGAATCATGGTCGAAAACTGGTAGGTCCCTAAATAGTACTGATTCAGAGGCGGGGATTATCTGCTCTGGAGCAGATGAAGAGGACAACGAAAGATTTGGACCAGGAAGCATGCCACGAAGCAACTCTGGGACCAAATAAACGAAATCTAGGATTTCTTTTTTCACGAGAGAGTTGATACTTACCTCCCTAATACTTTTGATATTGCTAAATATCGGCTTTCACTCAATAAACACTCAGATTAAAACAGTTAGGTGCCCCTACTGGGCAGGGAGTCAGAGCGTAGTCTGGCGGATGCCAGCCCCACCACCGCGCATGCGCAGACTAGCACTTCCTCTGACTAATTCATTGGCTGATACACATGCAACTATTAAGAGCCTGAATACCGAGCCTCTGTGGGGTGGAGAGGCTGGGTCCGTATCTAGGGAGGTAAGTATCAACTCTCTCGTGAAAAAAGAAATCCTAGATTTTGTTTATTTCACATCAAGAGTATACTTACCTCCCTAATACTTTTGATATTGCCAGAATTCGACAGTGAATTCGGTGGGAGGGAGGCGAGGTCAAAAGACCAGCTCATCCCTATACGCTTTTCTGCGTTTAAGGCACTTAAACTTCTGAAACTGTATGAAAAAACAGTCATGATTTGACTAACCATCGGATAACACCACCGATGTATGAGAGATGACCGAATGTCATATGCGCTCCCCCCCCCCCTCCTTCCTGGGAGGAAGAGTCGAATGACCTCAATGTCCTATACGCTCTCTACGTACAAGTGCCATGTACTACAGGACAGAGACGAAAAAACTCCATTTTCGTATACTCTCAACAATGAACCACATAAATACACAAAACCATCATCATATTAATAACGGGTAACGTGACAAGACAATCAACAATGGACAACTCATACACAAGACTGACCTTGTTGAAATGGCTGCTGACATCCTCTTCCCATTGGTGAAGAATGATGCAGTCCCAAAAAAGTGGTTGTTTCCATCAATTAATTGTGAAATATATAAGCAATGAGGAAACCCCATCAAAAATATAAGCCTAGTTATCTTTTCAAAATCGACAAGGCGAGAGGATTAGAGGTGTCACGGAGATAATGGTCTGTAAAACTTGACTCACAGCGCCACTGAGCCACCGACATAATATCATCCACAGGGACCCCATTAAATAGGGCAGTGGATGTCACTACGCCGCGGACACTGTGAGCCTTGGCCACGTCAAACTGCTTCCCGGTGGCGGATTTATGACAAAACTGAATGCATTCTACAATCCACCTGGAAATGGTGTCCTTAGAAGCCCTGCCATGGGGTTCAATATATGACACCCATAACGCCGACTGGTCGGTGCGCCACTCCGATGTACGTTGTTTGTACCGGAGAAGCGCCCGGACGGGACACCATGCTTTAGAATTAGGATCATATCTAGTTAAAGCAGGCAAAACAATAGGTTGACCTGGATATTTCAACGACTGATTCTTAGCCAAGAAATTAATCCTAGGTAGCAGCTTAAGGCCTTCCCCTGAAACCACAAAACGGTCATCCTCGGCTGATAAGGCATGAATTTCACTTCTACGCCTAGCCGAGGCTGCAGCAATTAAAAACACAGTCTTCAGTGTTAATAGTTTCATAGAAATGGAACTAAGTGGTTCAAATGGCTTATCACCTAGTACTTGAAGCACTAGCGATAAACTCCAAGACGGAATCACAGGGGGATTCCTTGGTCTTAGATTGCCCATGCCTTTAATTAATACATTCAATGTACTTACTTCATCACTTCCCCTATTAGCCAAGCAAGGAATAACAGACATTAAAGCTGACTTATAACCAGCAATAGAGTTAGGCTTGAGGCTATAGGCATCATACAGGTGACAGAGGAAATCAGTTACTACCTGAATAGATGAATCCATTGGATCAATACATCTTTTTGAGCACCATTCTGCAAATCTGTTGATTTTATAATTATATGCTCTGGAGGTTGACCCCCTCCTGGCTTTGGCCATAAACATGGCTGCTTGCTCAGAAAAGCCCTCCTTAATTCTAGATTCCTTGACAACATCCACGCAGTCAATCTGAACATTGACGGATTGTTGTGAAGGGCCTTGCCCTGGAAGATAATATCGTCCATCAGAGGCAGAGGAACCGGATTGCAGACCAGAAGGTCCAGCAGATCCGTATACCATGATCGGCTTGGCCAATCCGGGGCGATCAGAAGCACTTGGCATTCCTCTTGTCTGATTTTCTGAAGAATTTTTGGAATCAGGATTGCTGGAGGGAATGCGTATGCATACATTCTCCCCCAGCTGATAGCTAACGCATCTGTTGCGAAAGCGCTTGGATCCGGAATCGGAGAGACGTACGTCGTCATCTTCGCATTCTTCTTCGTTGCGAACAAATCAATGTTGGGTTTCCCCCAATGGTCGAACAGACGATCCGCCACACATTGATTTAGTTGCCATTCCGTGGGTAAAACACTCATCCTTCGGCTCAATGAGTCTGCTAGCAGATTTAACCTTCCCGGAATATGAACTGCTTTCAAGGTAATCTGGTGATCCAGGCACCAACAAAGCAGTCTCCATGTCATCATACAGAGACTGGGCGACTTCGTTCCGCCCTGGCGGTTTATGTAAGTCACAACTGTTGAGTTGTCTGAACGAATAAGAACAATCTTGCCCTGAACTTTCTGTAAGAAATGTTCCAGGCCCAGGACTACTGCTCTTAGCTCCAGTAGATTTATATGTTCCTTTGACTGTTCCGGATTCCAAAGCCCTGATATCGTGGATTCTTCCAGGCAAGCCCCCCAGCCCTCCATCGATGCATCTGTATACACAGTCACCTGAGGGTGGGGAGGGGTTAGCATAACCCCCACCAAGAGATTCTCTGTGTCCAACCACCATTGCAGGTGATGAATCAGAGGCGCCAACACTGACACGTTCGAGTCCAGCGAACCTGTACTCTGGGTCCATTGTGTCATGAGAAATAACTGGATCGGCCGCCTGCGTAAGGCGGCCTGAGGAATGACTGGTTCCAATGAAACCATCAACCCCAGCATTCTCAAGTAAACCCGTGCCAGGACATGACGACTGTCGCACACTGACTGAATTAATGAGATGAGTTTCTGAACTCTCTCCTGAGTAGGAAAAACATATCCTGTCTCTAGATCGAAGAACATCCCCAGGTAAACAAACTTCTGGGATGGAGTCAGCTCTGATTTTGGGAAATTGATCATCCAGCCCAAGTCTGTGAGAGTCTTCAAAACAATCTCCAGACTGGCCGATAAACTTTCCTGGGTGTGCGCTTTCAACAGCCAGTCGTCTATGTACGTGTGGACTGCTATGCTTCTCCTGCGGAGATATGCGGTGATCGCAAGAACCACACGGGTGAAAACCCGAGGAGCCATGGAAATTCCGAAGGGTAACACCCTGAATTCCCACTGTCTGCCCTGGAATGCAAATCTGAGGAAGCGACGGAAACTCCTGTGTATGGGGATGTGGAAATAAGCGTCCTTCAAATCTATCGACGCTGTCCACATTCCCCTCTCTAACCCCGCCAACACCGAGCGCACAGTCTCCATCTTGAAACTGGGCGTCTCTATGAACTTGTTCAATGGCTTGAGGTTGAGAATTGGTCTCCACCCTCCGGTGTTTTTTGTTACTAAGAACAGGGTTGAATAGAAGCCCGGACACCTCTGTGCCGGCTGAATAGCTCCTTTTTGTATGAGGGAATTTATTTCCTCCTCGATACACAACCTTTGCTCTGGATCTCTCGGATTTGGAGTCCAGATCGGCACTAGAGACAGTCGCGATGGCGGGCCTGTCATCCAATCAGGATGTTTCCCGACTGTAAGCCATCGCAAGACTAAACGGTCCTGAGTTAACCGTTCCCACTCTTGCATGTGGTCGGCTAGCCGGCCTCCCACCGGTCCACCTAGGGATAGAGGTGGACATAAGGAGTGCAAGAGCGGCACTGTCTCCTTTGCCAGAAACACCGGCGCGGTTCTCACCGCGGTAACCGTCCCATCAGGACCGATTACCCCGCCCAGATCTTTGCACGCCACGACCAGCACCGCGCGCACCTCGGTGCGCGGGCGGCTGCCTGGCTGACTGCGCCTGAGGAGCCTGCGCCCCCCTCGCTGCTGGCCGAATCGCACGCGGCCGAGGCCGACGCTGCGATGGTGGTTGGCCTCTGACCTGGCCACCACCACCTCGAGCCTGCAGGGGACGATACGCAGGGGGTGCGGCGCGAACGTTAGCACGACGAAGCACCTCAAACTGCTCGCGCAGCGCCCTCTGGTTATTGACCAGAGTAACCGTCTCCTGGAGGTGCCTACATCCCTCACCTCCAAAGAGACCAGGACCTGTCATAGGCGTACGCAGTAGCCTATTGTACAGGTCCTGGGATGGGCACAGATTGTCCAAGGCAAATGTGCACCTTGCCCGGACACTCCTGGTCACCGCCCGCGTCATACAGTCCAGAGCCAGGTTGATACCATCCTGGATGGCTCGCTGGACTGTGACCGGACTTGGCTGGCGCGATGCGGATGCTGTTACTACCCCTTGTAACAGCTGGGAGACGTGGGACAGAGCGGCAATCGAAGCCCTCCCACTCTCCTCCGCATCACGCAACGCGGTATTTGCTGAACGCAACGCGTTCGAACACAAGACTCCAGTGTCAGAACGGGAGCCTGGCCGCGCATCCTCACCCAAAGCCGCGCGGTCATCCACGCTCGGCTTAGGTACCACACCGTACCGCTGGTAATCCAGGGGGACGATGCGGCAACGCCTGGCCACCTCGCGCGGGGCCTTAGCGAGACGTCCACTCGATTTAATGGACGTCTCCGCCAGCGGCAGAGAAGGCATAGCGTTAGCAGTAGGCTTACCAGCTAACCACGGCCTGTGATCACGCTGGCTAGCCGACTGCTCCACGGGCAGATCTGGTCTAACACTCACCAACCACTGGCAAGCGTCAGACCAATCCTCCTCCGTGGCTAGCTGCGAGCGCTCTACAAGACGGGGGCCTTCGTCTTCCTCCTGAGCGCAAGCAACAGAGCTTGATGGCGGATACGCTGATATCCCTGGCAAGCCAGGGAGAGCATGCGGGCCTGATAACACCGGCATGCTAATCTCACTGGCTTGACCAGGAGCAGGCGCCGTGGTAGAGCGCGGGGCATATACCGCCCCACCACGGCCCCGGCCAGCACCAGCGACACTCTCGGCAAGCCGAGGTATGCGGTAACGCTGGCCCTCAGCGCCCAGGGCCACAGTCTGAACCGTGGATTCCACCCCTGGGAGAGTAGAACCGTGGAATAAGTCGCCTGTATTCCCCGCGAGGGGTGCACAGGCGTCATAATCCATGGCCACGTCCTCAGACGGCGACCCCAACAAGTAATCCTCATCCTCCTGGCCAGACAGATTAGACTCCGGGTCAGCAAAGAGAGCTAACCCGGACTGGCCAGGGAAGGTGCCATACGAGGTACTGGCACCCGCGGCGTGCGGATATCCCTGGACTGATAAGCAGCCCGCGGGTTCCAGCGACAACCGTCCACGGTCCCTATTCGGCGCGGCACTAAGTCTGCTGCCAGGGTCGTGGAACGCCCCCTCTAATGGGGCCACCTCTGAATCTTCGAACAACGGAAGCGTACTAAGGAAAGGTGATTCAGAGGTGGGGATTACCTGCTCCGAAGCAGATGATGAGGCCAGCAAAGGATTTGGTCCAGGAAGCATGCCACGAAGCAACTCTGGAACCAAATCCTTTATTGTCCTCCTCATCTCTCCCAACATCTCGGTCTGGAAGGCCTCCATGTCCACCGCGGACGAGGCCTTCCTCTTACCCTTCTTACTCACAACCTCTCTTTTCTGCTTCTTCTTGTCCTCCTCCACCACCTTGTCCTTCGCCTGCAAGCACAAGAATTCGGACATTAGCTCGCCCCCCCAGTGCTTACATATCTCGCAATTAAGCAAGGGACCACAGGGGCTACACTGATAACAGAGATGAGGCACAAACTTGTCCTTCAAAAACCGTCCACAGGACGCACAACCAGGTCTCTGAAACAGGGCAAAGGACGAGGAGTATGAGCAATCTAGTTAAGCTCAGAAACTCACCAACTCAAGAGAAGGAAATGATCATAAAGATCAATATTAATCAGAAAACCAGCTTCGGACAACTTTAATTGTTAATAAAGAGCAAGGCTGATTATGACGTCATTAATCCTATGACAGGAAAAAAATCGATCCCCAACAAACATCCAAGTGCAAGGACGAATTGTATCTCTAACCAGAACATGTGCAGAATGGACATTTCGACTACACAACCATCAGATATATACTGATAACAATGGCAAATACTGTTAATTATCTCCCTTTCCTCTAAATAATTAACATCACCTCATATCAATAATTAGATACCTGACACTTTGTATAGACAAACCATCCAACGTGATGAACTGGAGCACTCCACCAACTGAACGCCTCTTAACTCTCTCCACCTCTAGGGGAAGGAATTGGATCAAGAGGGCAAAGTGAGAAGACCTTTATACTAGGCCTCCGACTCACTGGACATAAAATTTTTGGTTAGATAACCTAACAGTATTAGTAGGAAATGGAACCATGGTGGAGAGAAACAAACCCTCTGCTGATGTGATGTCCATTACATGTCGTCACACAGACCTGTGGACATAAACACAAAGAGAGATTAGTATGATATAGCACCTAGTTGAAATAAACCAACTAAACAAGGCGCTTATCACGGTAAGCGCGAGTCCCGGAAACACATTACACCGGGGACAAACTCGCTAATTTTACTAGAAGTCACCTGATTTAAAGGTCCTGGGCCCTCCTCTGGCGAAGTCATCCTTCCTGCCATCTTTATCAGGGATAAACACTTCCAAATTTTCACAAAAACACTAAGAATTGAGCGAAGAAAAGCACTTAGCACAAAAACATGTGTAGACTCTCTGCCAATAAATTAGCAAAGAGGAAGTGCTAGTCTGCGCATGCGCGGTGGTGGGGCTGGCATCCGCCAGACTACGCTCTGACTCCCTGCCCAGTAGGGGCACCTAACTGTTTTAATCTGAGTGTTTATTGAGTGAAAGCCGATATTTAGCAATATCAAAAGTATTAGGGAGGTAAGTATACTCTTGATGTGAAATCTTTAATTGTCCTCTTCATCTCTCCCATCATCTCAATACAGGAGGCCTCCATATCCATAGCGGACGAGGCCTTCCTCTTAGCCTTCTTACCAGAAGCCTCTCTTAATTTTCCCTGGTCTGCAATGATAGAAATTCAGACATTAGCTCTCCCCCTCCCCCCCCCCCCCCTGACTTTTTACAGATCTCACATTTAAGCAATGGCCCACATTGGCTGCACTGGGAGCATAAATGGGGGAAGAATCTATCCATTATAAACCTTCCACATGAAGGACAACCAGGCCTCTGAAACACACCAGAGGACGAAGACAATGAGTATTACAGATATTGAATTAAAACTCAACAAGAAATAAACAAGGAGGAAGGGGCCATAAAGACACAAGCTAATAATAATAAATCAGCGTTGGACAAAACTTTTAACTGATAGT
The DNA here is from genome assembly GCA_034401795.1 of Chaetoderma sp. LZ-2023a. Taxonomy (NCBI): domain Eukaryota; kingdom Metazoa; phylum Mollusca; class Caudofoveata; order Chaetodermatida; family Chaetodermatidae; genus Chaetoderma; species Chaetoderma sp. LZ-2023a. The sequence continues at coordinate 42,338,035 of CM067372.1, read as the reverse complement.
AAGGCGCAAGGCTGATTATGACGTCATAACTTCAAAAATAAGAAGTTAAATCGATCTGAAACAAACATCCAGGTGTAAGGACGAATTGTAATCATATCCAGAACATCCTAACTAGACAGGATAGTTTATACAGACTATACAAACATCAGATAAACAATGATAAATGGCAGTAAGATTTTATAAATATTGTCAAATATAATTGAAATGCCTCATATCGTAACTAGAGTACCTGAGTCTTTAGCATAGACAAACCATCTGATCTGATGTACCGGACGCTCCACCAACATTATGACATCTTAACTCTCTCCACCTTATAGGGGAAGGAAGTGGACCAAGAGGGCAAAGTGAGAAGACCTTCATCCGAGGCCTCCAACTCACTGGGAAAAGGTTTTTGGTTAGATAACCTAACAATGTTAGTTGGAAATGGAACCTTGGTGGAGAGAAAAACAAACTCTCTGATGATGTGATGTCCTAAACAATCATAGGTAGATACCTGTGGACATAAACACAAAGACAGATTAGCATTTCATAGCGCCATTTTGATATAAACTAGTTATTTTAGGCGCTTATCACGATAAACGTGAGTCCCGGAAACACATTACAACGGGGTAAACTCGCTAAAATATACTAGAAGTCACCTGGTGGCTAGGTCCTGGGCGCTCCTCTGGAGTGGTAGCACATTCTGCCATATTAATCCAGGTGAAATAGAACTTCTCCACAGACAAAACTTTCAGAAATTAAGGAAAAGCCTATGAGCATAGCAAACATGAGTTGTCTCTCAGCCAATAAATTAGCAAAAAGGAAGTACTAGTCTGCGCATGCGCGGTGGTGGGGCTAGCATCCGCCAGACTGTCTTCTGACTACCTTCCCAGTAGGGGCACCTAACTTTTTAAATCTGAGTGTTTTATTGAGTGAAAGCCGATATTTAGCAATATCAAAGAGTATTAGGGAGGTAAGTATACTCTTGAAGTGAAATGGCTTTGTCCTTTAACCCGGCTCAACCCCACAAACAAACATGTTTGTCACTACTACCAAATAAATGATGAAAGGGCACAGCAGACAGAAGCAACAACGTTATGTTTGTCAATGTGAACAAAGCAAGTAAATCCATGTGCACAATTGAAATATGCAGTAAATGTAGCATGGTCATAGCTTTGAACAAACTATCATAAAAGTATCTTTCCACATGTTGACAACTGTTTTCAAATACCATCGTACTTACAGAGCCAGCAACACAATGCAAAACCATATTGAAAACATGTAAAATTTCTTACCCGTGAACAATCGCTTGAACGATCATCCATCTCTGTGTGTTGACCATCGCCACTGTCAAACTGATCTGCACATGGCAGTTTATTGAACCAGTAGTAGATAAGAACACCCAGGACAACAGCCTTCAGTGTCATGGTCCTGGAACAACAGAAATGTGCAGTAATCATTTAAATATTTAATGGTCAAGACGCCAAAAACCAGGTCTTTGCAACGGGCTTGATGAATGTCCTTTTACCGCACAAGAGAAGACGGTGTCTGAAATTTTACCACTGAAATACCTGACTCAATACCCAAACCAGACATGCAATTTTAAAAGATTTGCGTTGCTTGGTCTACTATTGGAGATTCATTGAGCAAGAATTTAGATTTCTTTCTACTAATCATGACCATTAAAGAGCTAATGGTCAAGATTTGTCAAGAAAATTACAATATTTGCTCAGTGAATGTCCATTTGCATATCAAGAGATTATTTTTGAAAATTTAACACAATAATGACTGGCTCCATTCGTGGTCAAATTTCAAAATTAGTCTTGGACATTTCTCAAAACGACTGTAAAGGGCCACACTGGTCAACTTGATGACGTTGTCATAATGTCAAAAAGATATTTATGCCGTAATAGATATTTATTGATACAATTCTCCAGTCCCCCGCCTCGGTAAAAATGCTTAATAATATAGGTACCATCCAATTTAGCCGTGCGATGCTAAAGCAACAATACAGCTATTGCTGATTGTGACGAACTATGCATCTGACTTCATATGACGTATTAATCAGCTCAGCGCGTGTATGTTAACGTTTCCATATAGACTGTCATCAAATCTCAAATAGTCTAACATGTTGTATGAATTGTATGTCTTTGTAATTCTTTGCTATTTAATAAACATGCTGTTAAATATTTTGAAACTAATTTGACCGAGCACTGTTGTTGCCTTAGGCAGCAACAGCACCTAGTGAAATTAATGTCAAAATATTCAACAGCTTACCTGTGTATTTTTTTGGAAATTGATAGTCAGGGTGTTCAGAGATCAATTGATCCCACCATGAGCGAGGTATGGGTGGAGCATAGCTAGAGATGGGTGGGGCATAGCTAAAACCGGTAAGGCCCATTAACTGTTTGCGTTAAACCATCAATTTGTGAAAGATTTGGCACATTACTAGGATCATTAGATCAATAGATAGGTTATCACTAGTGCACTGGACTTGGCTTGCTGCAGCACTAACATCTGTTAGCCCTTACCACTCTGATGTCAAAAGTTTAAATTTTCAAATTAAATTAATAGATCAACCGGTGTTCATTTTTCAAGAAATTTGGTGGGAGATGGTGCTGTCGTAGACAGCAACATCGTCCATCAAAATTGTTGAAAAATGTACACCAGTTTCTTTGCCATTAAACACAGTAAAAGATATAATATTGACATCAGTATTGTAAGGGTTCAAGAACATTCGACAACAACAAGCCATCCAATCTCAAAGCCAGACATGAACCTAGAGAGGAAGTATGCATATAATGTTGATTTCATCGGTGAGGAGAAGAGTCCCCATGAGAGGGAGTATACAGATGATGTTGATTTCATCGGTAAAGAAAAGAGTTCCCATGAGAGGGGGTACGCAAATGATGTTGATTTTATCAGTAAAGAGAAGAGTCCTCATGAAAAGGAGCATACAGATGATGTTTATTTCATCAGCGAGGAGAAGAGTCCCCATGAGAGGGAGGATACAGATGATGTTGATTTCATCGGTGAAGAAGAGTCCCCATGAGAGGAAGTACGCGGATGATGTTGATTTCATCGGTGAGAAGTCCCCGTGAGAGGGGGTATGCAGATGATGTTGATTTCATCGGTGAGGAGAAGAGTCCCCGTGAGAGGGGGTATGCAGATGATGTTGATTTCATCGGTGAAGAGAAGAGTCCCCATGAGAGGGGGTATGCAGATGATGTTGATTTCATCGGTGAAGAGAAGAGTCCCAATGAGAGTATACAGATGATGTCGATTTCATCGGCGAGGAGAAGAGTCCCAATGAGAGGGAGTATACAGATGATGTTGATTTCATCGGTGAAGAGAAGTCCCCGTGAGAGGGGGTATGCAGATGATGTTGATTTCATCGGAGAAGAGAAGAGTCCCAATGATAGGAGTATACAGATGATGTCGATTTCATCGGTGAGGAGAAGAGTCCCCATGAGAGGGAGTATGCAGATGATGTCGATTTCATCGGCGAGGAGAAGAGTCCAAATGAGAGGGAGTATACAGATGCTGTTGATTTCATCGGTGAAGAGAAGTCCCCGTGAGAGGGGGTATGCAGATGATGTTGATTTCATCGGAGAAGAGAAGAGTCCCAATGATAGGAGTATACAGATGATGTCGATTTCATCGGTGAAGAGAAGAGTCCCCATGAGAGGGAGTATGCAGATGATGTTGATTTCATCGGTGAGGAGAAGAGTCCCCAGGAGAGGGAGTATGCAGATGATGTTGATTTCATCGGTAAGAAGAGTCCCCATGCAGAGTTGCCCATATGCGTCCTTTTGCGCGTATATACGCATAAAAATGGCAGAGGGACGCATAAAAATTAACCCTCTGCGTCCCTGAGGACGCACAAGGGACGCAGTGAAAAAGAGTAATGGAAACTGGTAACTTTGCGTGTGCTTAATTAGCGATTATATTATCGTGTGTGTATATTTATTTGTGCATGTTTTTACTTTAAAAAATATACCTAATGTATTGTGTGTTCAATAAAAACGAACTTACTGCGTTGTTTAAGACTATTATTTGTTGTATGTTTTCTTGCACAACCCAAAGTTGTTAATGCCCATAAATCAGATTCAACTACCACATTTAATTGTAAACACAATCCCCAAATCATCCTTAGTATTCCATTTGCTCTAATTTTTTATAAATAATGAGTTTACAAGCCCGATGTTAGTCGCCTTGTTTGGCCTACAAAGTGCAAAAATACCCGCCATGTTTCTGTCAGTTGTGCTAATCGTCAGTATGACGTGTCAGTATTTGATTGGATAACAGCGGAATCTCCCTCTAGAGGAACTCACGCTTGAGAAATCCAATACAACTGATCAAGCGTATACAAACGTGTTTGGGCGTCTTAACCCTTTCACAGCTCAGAACATTGGACAGACCACAAAGTTGTTATCACTAATCTGCTGAATATTTTGAAATTAATTTGCGCATGCCTACTTGCCTAACTTACAGGCAAAATATTTTTTCTATTTAATTATCAAAATATCTAAATGGATGAAGGAATATATGGAAAATATTGTGATATCTTTTACATATGAATGGTCATTTGACGGATTAGCGGCGGTGTCTTTGTATTGCTGTTTGAATAACGGTATCAATGCGCGCTATAAGCCGTCTTTTATTTAGCAATAGCGGCTGATTGATTGACTGATGGATTAGTGTTTATAATGTTTAACAATACTCGATCGTTAGGTTTTCCCAATTTCTCAACTAAATTGATCTGAATAGAATCTGTCCGCTTCGTCATTCTCTTTGAATTTAAGACAATAATTGAGCAAATCATGTCGAGTATTAGACTTGATTTATCTGTGTATATATACGAGAGAAATATTGACTTCATTAAATTAGTCAAAATGCAACGAAGCTTGTTTCAGTTTGGCGTTAAGCGACCTCTAGATTCTACATGTGCTGATAGTGATGATAACGATGAAAGTATGGCAAAGCGTAGCAAAATTTGTAGCGAGTCTTGCGACACCAGTGCGAAAATTTGTGAAAATGTGGTTAAAGTAAAGCAAGTGAAGTCTAGGAAATTCAGTGACGTTTGGTTAAAAACACTGGCGTATAGTAAATGGCTTGAGGTTCTGGATGGTAAAATGAAGTGTACGTTTTGTAGCAGTGCGAAGAAGACTAATAATTTCGTAAGCGGTAGTACAAATTATCAGAAATCCGCGTTAGACCGACATATTGCATCGCAAGACCACAAGGAAGCAGAGACTGCTTCCGTACTACGGATTCGATTAGAAAAATCAGTGGCCGCATCAAATGAAGAGTTCGATCGTCAGGTATGCCGGGACAAGAAGAGCCATGAGGCCCAGATCAGGACGGTATATATGATGAGTAAAAAGCTCATCCCAGCAGCGATGTTCAACGATATCGTCGATCTACAGGTAGGCGTACATTAAAATATTGATTTTTTCCAAACAGTGTATAGCTCAAAGCTCCCCGATACAAGAGTCCTTATTGGATACACGCTAATGCGTTATCTACGCTTCAGCCAATCAGCAATCGCGTTACATAGTTACTCCCTATGAATTAGACATATCCGGCTGATATATTTTCACTAATTACGCAGTTTAATCTGATTTATACAGATTATTTTTGATAAATTATTGTTTTGTCTGATCTTAGCCTATGTATTCCACTATATTTAGTCATTCCAGTTACATTATAAAAAATACGCCCGCATTATACCGAAGTAGGTCAAGTCGTCCTTGAGCAAACTCGTCCCAGATATTTCTGAAAATTTACAACTGGAATGACTGGCACTGTTTAGAGCCAGTCATTCAAGTGTTAAACTTTCAAAAATGGGTATTTTGGTGATCTACAATGGTGGCCAAAAGTGTTAAGTGCTAAAGGTTAATAAACTATGCATAGTTAATATTCTCTATATATACATTAACAGTATTTACAATGTCATAACTAGTGCTTTCAACATGTTTAATAAAGTGCTTTATAATTAGATCAATGTGTTGTGTTTATTTTAAGAAAAAAACATGGGACCCCATATTTCAGATGAGGACCCCATGGGACCCCCAGATTTTACAGTGGGACCCCAAAATCTGAGTGCGGGGTCCTTGGGACCCCCAAAAATCAGATGCTGTGGGCAACACTGTCCCCATGTGAGGGAGTATGCAGATGATGTTGATTTCATCGGTGAGGAGAAGAGTCCCAATGAGAGGAGTATACAGATGCTGTCGATTTCATCGGTGAAGAGAAGAGTCCCCATGAGAGGGAGTATGCAAATGATGTTGATTTCATCGGTGAGGAGAAGAGTCCCAATGAGCGGGGGTATACAGATGATGTTGATTTCATCGGTGAGGAGAAGAGTCCACATGAGTGGGGGTATGCAGATGATGTTGATTTCATCGGTGAGGAGAAGAGTCCCCATGAACGGGGGTATGCAGATGATGTTCATTTCATCGGTGAGAAGAGTCCCCATGAGCGGGGGTATGCAGATGATGTTGATTTCATCGGTGAGAAGAGTCCCCATGAGCGGGGGTATGCAGATGATGTTGATTTCATCGGTGAGGAGAAGTCCCCATGAGCGGGGGTACGCAGATGATGTTGATTTCATCGGTGAGGACAAGTCCCCATCAGAGGGAGTATGCATATGATGTTGATTTCATCGGTGAGAAGATCCCAATGAGAGGAGAAAAAAGATGATGTTGATTTGATCGGTGAGGAGAAGAGTCCCAATGAGAGGAGTATGCAGATGATGTTGATTTCATCAGTGAGGAGAAGAGTCCCCAGGAGAGGGAGTATGCAGATGATGTTGATTTCATCGGCAAGGAGAAGAGTCCCAATGAGAGGAGTATACAGATGATGTTGATTTCATCGGTGAGGAGAAGTCCCCGTGAGAGGGGGTATGCAGATGATGTTGATTTCATCGGTCAGGAGAAGAGTCCCAATGAGAGGAGCATACAGATGATGTTGATTTCATCGGTGAGAAGAGTCCCCATGAGAGGGAGTATGCAGATGATGTTGATTTCATCGGTGAAGAGAAGTTCCCATGAGAGGGGGGGGGGGGGTATGCAGATGATGCTGATTTCATCTGTGAAGAGATGAGTCCCCATGAGAGGGAGTATACATATGATGTTGATTTCATCGGTGAAGAGAAGAGTCCCCATGAGGGGGGTATGCAGATGATGCTGATTTCATCTGTGAAGAGAAGAGTCCCCATGAGAGAGAGAGAGTACGCAGATGATGTTGATTTCATCGGTGAGGAGAAGAGTCCCCATGATGAACCTCTTCCAATATCAGTAAAACAGATGAAAGCCATAGAAATGCTCAATGATTGAAGCCAACGCAAATAGATACCTGTTCTTCAAAAAACAGTGGATTCATGGCTCTAAAATTCTCATGAAAGTCCAGTTGCACCTATATGCTGCTGTTTGCATCTCAATAATACAATACAACCATGACAACTGTGACAGCTGGGAAGCTCCAAAGGCCCTCATGAGTAGACCCTTGTGAGCCATCAGGGGTCATCACCGATCACACCGCCTAAAAATCTCAAACTCAGCAAATTACAAACTGCATAACGCTGTTCCACTACCTGTGAGTGTAGTGTATAAGTGATGGTAAATATCTGAACATGTTTTTTCGAATGACAGAGAATACGCCAACTGAAAAAGCATTAGTTTTAGAATTAACACAATTCCTACCAATTGAAAAACTACAATTTTCACAGAAACATTTTCCTGATAGATACATAGATTTTAGCATTTCAAATCAGTCGATGATCCATTTACCCCTTTAAGTCAATATTTATAAAAAAGTTGAATTTTTCGATGTGAAAGTCCTTTTGCAGACCGAGAGGCTATTTTAAAAATTCATCACTGGAATGACTGGCTCAATTACTGAGCTAGTAATGGACCTTTCCCGTTTTTGATACGCCCTGCCCACCTCTAGCTAATCTCCACCCACACCTCGCTTGTGTTGGGATCGATCGATCACTCTTGACTATCAATTTCCAGAGAACTATACCGATAAGCTTTTAAATATTTTGAAACTAATTTGACTGGGTGCTGTTGCTGCCATAGGCAGCAACAGCAATCAGTCAAATTAGTTTCAAAATATTCAACATAATCTTTATTAAATAGTACAGATACAATTCGTACAGCAACAAATAGTCCATTTTCAATTATGCATTCGTGATGTACTTATCTACATTATTCATGATGTCATAATGACATCATTGATTATGATGTCATTCTACACATCATGTAGTTAACTATGATGTCATATGATGGATGGATAGGGTGGAAAGGTCTATTACAGTGATACAATTTTAAAAGTTGTTTTCTGTTCACCAGCAGATTAACTAATCTCTGGATTACTGCAGATGTCATCTTGGCCTTCTTAACCATTAAAATGTTCAACTATTTCCTGATTGATTAACACTCATAATAAACCTTTCTAGTTTATCCATCAATCATATGATGTCATAATCAACTACGTGACGTGTAGCCTGACATCATAAACAATGGTGCCATGAATGACATAAATAAGTTCATCACGAACTCTTAATTGATGACAGACTAAGTTGTGTTGTATGAATTGTATGTCTTTACTAAGTAATAAACATTTTGAAACTAATTTGACTCATGTTAGTTTCAAAATTTTCAACACCTTACATATATAGTTTTCTGGAAATTGATAGTCATGGGGTTCATGGATCGATCGATCCCAACACTGCCGAAGTGTGGGTGGAAATTAGCTAATAACGGCCGGGGTATAGCTAAAACTTTATCGCTCCATTGCATGCATACCTGAGCATTGTGAGGTAGAGCTCCACCTTTGGTTTCTCATAGCTCTCCAATGTTCCAATAATTGTGAAGCCAAATGGCAGAGCTACCAGGATAGCAGAGATACATAATGGCAATGCCATCTCGTTCAAGAAATCAATGTCAGTCTGAAAATATGAGACACATACATGTATATAAACACCACCTCCGTAGTACACCTCATAAACAATTTAATATGTCTCCAAAAGAAAAACAGAACCCCATTAGTTAGTAAGAAATGTTCTGAGCTGTAATGTATACACCTGTGCAAAAGTTAAGCACCAGCAAAAACAATAGAACGTAGAAACATGATGGTACAACTAGGCTGCCATACTTTTTGTCCCCGCGTTAGCTGACATAATTCCAAGTACGAAATGCACATGCATGCATGACTTCACGCCGCTTGATGTCCGTGCGTGGCGGGAAACAGCACACGTGTTCAGTTATGTAAAGGTCCAGTTTGAGGTGTAGAACATTACATACAGATTTAGGCGACAAGATTAGGAATTTTGTGTTCATGACCGTGGTTTATTTGTACAGAGAGAATTAGCTCTTGATTGTGAACCGCTATGGCAAGACGAAGGTTAAGTGATCGTGTGAAATGGCAAATCATAGGCATGCATACCACTGGTATGTCATGCAGAGAGATTGGCAGACAGCTGAACATTAACCATACTGTAATCAGTCGTTTGATTGCAAAACATGGGCAAACCAACGAGGTGAAGGACAGGCCTAGATCTGGAAGACCGAAGAAGACTACTGCCCGTGATGATCGAGCCCTAGTACGCCTTGTTAGGAGATCTCCATTCACCAACAGCAGAGTTCTCAGCCAGCAATGGGAAACGCGCAATAGAGTGTCAATGTCTACCGTCAAAAGGAGACTGTATGCTGCTGGCATGAAAGCTAGGAGACCTGTCAGACGTCCTCTCCTCACTGCACACCACAAAGAGGAGCGTCTGAGGTGGTGCAACGAAAGAAGACACTGGAACATGAGATCCTGGAGACGGGTACACTGGTCCGATGAAAGTCGGTTCCTGCTTCATGTCACAGATGGTCGAACTCGTGTATGGAGGTCCAGACGCACGGCGTACGACCAACATAACATCATGGAAGAAGTTCCATTTGGTGGAGGTTCCGTTATGATATGGGGGTGCATCTCATTTGATTGTAAGCTGGATCTGTTGACTGTACCTGGAACACTAAATGGACAAAGATATCAAGATTCCATACTGGATAGAGTTGTGGTCCCTCATTTTGTAAATCATGCACCTGGAACCCACCCTATATTCATGGATGACAACGCCCGACCACATCGTGCTAGAGCTGTGCATGACTACCTCCGCCAGAATGCCATCGAAACCCTACCATGGCCAGCAAGGAGCCCTGACATGAACCCTATTGAGCATATCTGGGACATTCTGGGAAACATGGTGAGAAGGAGGGATCCTCCTGTGCAGAACCTACAGGAATTAACAGACGCACTCCATCTTGAATGGCAACGAATACCACAATGGCGTATCAGTCGGTTGGTGACCAGCATGAGACGTCGTGTCCAGGCCGTCATCCAGGCACAACGTGGATATACCAGGTATTAATAATGACAGTCTCAAACTCGTGCACAGATGTTAAACTTCGTTTTCAGACACCATTAATGACAATCTAGCCACGTGTGTCAACTGTAGGGCAATAGTTGTCAGTTGTGTCAACGTAACCATATTCAGGCCTCGTTTTCAAGTTCAAACAAAAACATACAGTGTTTCCCCACCATCATAATCAGCATTCCTCTAGTTGCATTATTACCTCTTGCACTAAGATGGATGGGTACATAAATGTTTATGCTATTGCTTTCTTCATAGCACATGAATATACCCTCGCATGTGCGTAAAAATAGGGTGGTGCTTAACTTTTGCACAGGTGTATATAAAGGATGTTGCAATGAACAGAAACAAGCGAAAATAAGAGCAATATTACATTGAAAGCTGTCACCCTCCTCCCTACTTTTGCAAAGGTTTTTCAGAATTTCCAATGGTCACATCCTTTCTTGTGTTAAAATATTACAGGAAACTATGGCTATACTCTCATTTATTTTATCCTTACTCACTAGTTATTATGTGTAGTCGATTTAGACTTTCTATATATTTAACTTTTTAAGTCAGGTACAAGGATAAAATTGCGAAACTATGCGTAAATAAGTTCTATGATGTATAAACATTAGGGGCTATATTTATGAAAGGTACTTAAGTATGAAAAAAATGTGTAAATAAGGTGTAAGTAAGAAAAATGCCTAAGTCTGTCTTCACCAACATTAGATGAATTCTTAGCCACATCTCCATGAATACAATGTAGTCATAGCAACTAGGTCTTCTAAATAGGTATGGACAGTTAGGCAAATGCACGAATTAGACACTCTTCATGAATACATCTAAAAGTCTGGAATGGTCAGGCATAGGTTTTTCAGAAAATTTGTTGACTTGTCATGGAGTGACTCGCTAGTGACAATGCTAAGAGGAACTTAAATCTAAAAAGTAATAATTCAACAGCATTGATTAATTATAATTTAACTGTCTCGTTGCTGCAAGCCACCACAATAATTTCAGTGGGCAATAACTCTTGGCTTGCTGAATATTTTGAAAACAATATGACTGAATGTTGTTGGTAGCTAAGCCACCAACACCTTTCAGTCAAATGATTTTCAAAACATTTAGCAGATTCAGAGTTATAACCCTGGAATATGTTGTCTGCAAAAACTCAGCAGTCAGGCGGTTATGATGCCCTCTTTATCTAGTAATCAGTGAAAACCATAAATACTAACAAATGTCATACCTTTACAGAGTCAGAGACGGCGAGATAGTAGACAAGATATCCTGCACCAGCGATCAGTGCAATAACAAGCAGATTGAATGCCAGCCGAATAAGGATCCATTTGATCCACTCACAGCAGGTGAACTTCTTCTTGACCTTGGCATTATCTGCCAGATACTCCTAACATGACATGCGTACATAGAAATATTAACACAATTTTTTTGGCAAACACATAGCAACTATTGTTCAATATTTTAAAATAATTTAGCCAAAAATAAGCGTGATTAATTACTAGCTACGTCCTCGCCAATATCTAGCTACGCTTCGTTCACTTTTTTTGCATTTTGTAATTGATTTGAAACTGAAACCTGAATTCACTGACTGGGTGCAGTAAATTCAAGCATACAAATCATACACTTTAGTGACAGACTATTAAATTTCCATGATAGAGCACGGCCATTATCATTGCAACATCAGCTAACTATTGATGGAATTATTTCCACGTTTTTCGAAGAAAAGTGAGGAGTATGCTGTGCAACCCATGTGTGCGCACGCGTGCGTGCGTGCATGTGTGTGTCTGCCCATCTGTGCAGAAAATTGATTGTAACGCAACTCCTCCGAAACCCTTAGACGGAATTCACCCAAATTTGATATGCAAGTGACATATATTATTGTGAAGTGCAACAGGTCATTAACATTGGGCCCCGCTACCTGGAGGTGGGTAATGGGGTCAAAAGGTCAGAAATTGATTGTAATGGAACTCATAAAAGACCATTTGACGGATTTCAAGCAAATTTGGTATGGAAGTTACCCATATTAATGTGGAGTGGAGGAGTACATTTACATTTGGCCCGGCTAAGGGAGTAGGGGATGGGGGTCAAAAGATTAAGAAATTGGTTGTAATGCAACTCCACCAAAACTTTGGATGGAATTCAACCAAATTTGGTATGTGAATTACCTGTAGAATTGCGGACGGCAAGAGGACATTTACATTTGGCTCCACTCACAAGGGGTGGGTTGTGGTGGTCAAAGGATCAAAGCGGTGAACATAGGGATTTGCGATGACACGTCATCGACTGAGCAATCTAATTGATCATGTCAGATGCTTGAGTGACAGATCATATCCCTCTATCGTTATCTACATTAAAGTTTGGTCAAAGCATATTAGCTTTTACGAACAACCTAATTAATTTCAACAAGCTCACAACTTAAATGTGCTTCATCAGGCGATATCTTCAGGTGATATCATCAAGCGATATCATCAGAATTATATCTTCAGGTAATATCATCAGGAGATATCTTCAGGTGACATCTTCAGGTAATATCATCAGGCGATGTCTTCAGGTGATATCTTCAGGTAATATCATCAGGTGATATCATCAGGTGATATCTTCAGGTAATATTATCAGGCAATATATTCAGGTGATATCATCAGGCAATATCATCAGGCAATATCTTCAGGCGATATCATCAAGTGATATCTTCAGGCGATATCATCAGGCGATATCTTCAGGTGATATATTCAGGCGATATCATCAGGCGATATCTTCAGGTGATATCATCAACAGATATCATCAGGCGATATCTTCAGGCGATATCTTCAGGTGATATCATCAAGCGATATCATCAGATGATATCTTCAGGTAATATCAACAGGAGATATCTTCAGGTGACATCTTCAGGTAATATCATCAGGCGATATCTTCAGGTGATATCTTCAGGTAATATCATCAGGTGATATCATCAGGTGATATCTTCAGGTAATATTATCAGGCAATATATTCAGGTGATATCATCAGGCAATATCTTCAGGCGATATCATCAAGTGATATCTTCAGGTAATATTATCAGGCAATATATTCAGGCGATATCATCAGGCGATATCTTCAGACGATATCTTCAGGCGATATCATCAAGTGATATCTTCAGGCGATATCATCAGGCGATATCTTCAGGCGATATCTTCAGGCGATATCATTAGGCGATATCTTCAGGCGATATCTTCAGGCAATATCATCAGGCGATATGTTCCGGTGATATCATCAACAGATATCATCATGCGATATCTTCAGGCGATATCTTCAGGTCATATCATCAGGTGATATCTAGGGCTTCACGATATACCGATATTATATCAAATACCTGTTTGACTCATAACATTGATATTTGTATAATATCAAATCAAATATTTAGCTGTTCGCAGTTTAACTGGGCGAGTTTATATGGGACGAGATGGTCACTGGTTACCGGTATCTCATGATCTCCACATGAAAATAGTTGTAATTTTGTGGCAAATTCAAATTTTTTGTAGGGGCGATTTGGGAGAGTTTCAGCCATTTTGGGATATGATTTAACTCAAGACAGTTAAAACTTAGCATTTAATATCAGGATTCATGTAATTTCTTGGTTCTATTGTGGAAATTTGCGGCGGCTATTTAAGCAGCGCTGATATACGTTGAATATGGAATCATACTACTCAAGACTCACTCCATTTTTCCCATTGGAACAATACTGGTATTAAAGGTTTACCGGTATGAAAATTGACATCTGTACTGTGAAGCCCTAGTGATATCATCAAGCGATATCATCAGGTGATATCTTCAGGTGATATCTTCAGGTGATATCTTCACGTCAGATCTTCAGGTGATATCTTCAGGTGATATCATCAAGCGATATCATCAGGCGATATCTTCAAGCGATATCATCAGGTGATATCTTCAGGCGATATCTTCCGGTGATAACTTCAGGTGATATCTTCAGGCGATATCTTCAGGCGATATCTTCAGGCGATATCTTCAGGCGATATCATCAGGCGATATCATCAGGTGATATCGTCAGGCGATATCATCAAGCGATATCATCAAGCGATATCATCAGGCGATATCTTCAAGCGATATCATCAGGCGATATCTTCAGGCGATATCTTCCGGTGATAACTTCAGGCGATATCTTCAGGCAATATCTTCAGGTGATATCTTCAGGTGATATCATCAGGCGATATCTTCAGGCGATATCATCATGTGATATCATCAGGTGACATCTTCAGGTGATATCTTCAGGTGATATCATCAGGCGATATCTTCAGGCGATATCATCATGCGATATCTTCAGGCGATATCTTCAGGTGATATCGTCAAGTCATATCATCAGGTGATATCTAGGGGTTCACGATATACCGATATTATATCGAATACCGGTATCATCGCTATACCGTTAGTCATACTGATATGATTTTGCTGATACCGAAATATCGAGATATAAGATAAAACCGGTATACCATTTTGTTAGGCAGATAAAATGCTAACAGACTAACCATAGGAATTTTGACAATCTTTTGCACACAAACGTACTTCATCACCTGATGATAACACCTGAAGATATCGCTTGATGATATCACCTGATGATATGACCTGAAGATACCACCTTCGCAGGGCAAAATTTGTCAAACTATGAGCCAAAAAAGCTGTATATAGGTATATAACACGCAGTCACAATTCAGAAAGACTGCAAAACATTTTTCCGACGAACGAAAATTGGTACCGTAAAATGCGCATTAGTAACCGTGGCTTCTAATAGGACAAGGGCTGTAAATTCTTTAAATCCAAACCTCTGAGAAAGGGTGGCGACTTCTATTAGGTATATTTCAAGAAAGAATTGAAAAAAATAATACAAAAAAATAACACAAAATTAGAACACATTCTAAAATCTTCATCTTACCATCTTACACCTATGCTTAATGTATACTTATATCCATCATCGCGGGAGTGAAATTATTAATTAGGACTGCCTAAATATTGTGTATATTTTAATAAACATTGTTTATTTCATCAACATTAATCCAAAGTTTGACATAAAATGGCGTCTTGGTTTTATTGTGGAAATTTGCGGCGACTATTTAAGCAGCGCTGATATACGTTGAATATGGAATCATACTACTCAAGCCTCACTCCTTTTCTCCCATCGGAATAATACCGGTATTAAAGGTATACCGGTATGAAAATTGATATCGATACCGATATTCATTTTTCTAATACTGTGAAGCCCTAGTGATATCATCAAGTGATATCATCAGGCGATATCTTCAGGTGATATCTTCAGGTCAGCTCTTCAGGCGATATCTTGAGGTGATATCATCAGGCGATATCTTCAGGTGATATCTTCAGGCAATATCATCAAGCGATATCTTCAGGCGATATCTTCAGGCGATATCTTCAGGTGATATCTTCAAGTCATATCTTCAGGTGATACATGTATCTTCAGGTGATATCTTCAAGTCATATCTTCAGGTGATATCATCAGGCGATATCTTCAGCTGATATCTTCAAGCCATATCTTCAGGTGATAGCTTCAGGTGATATCATCAAGCGATATCATCAGGCGATATCTTCAGGTGATATCGTCAGGTGATATCTTCAGGTGGTATCTTCAGGTCATATATTCAGGTGATATCATCAAGCGATATCTTCAGGTGATATCATCAAGCGATATCTTCAGGTGTTATCATCAGGTGATGAAGCCCGTTTGTGTGCAAAAGATTGTCAAAATTCCTATAGTTAGTGATGAAAGGGACTACATTTGAATCCACCTATCATTATACCAGACCAACAGCAGTACAAATCATTGTTTCCTCAAAATATAGAGAATTTGAAATATGGCAACTGTAATGTTGACTTCAGTCTTCATGTTTATAATAGAAGACATTCATTGGCACAAGAATATGATAATGACATCTATTTACTGTGTGGCGGTACAACCTTAGTGATTCCACATTCTGACAAAACGCATAGTTCCTCTGCCACAGCAATTCTTGATCCAGAAGCTATCGTTATGTAAGAAAAAGTTTGTAATTGTGGGAGCTGAAAAGCGCATGTGTCTAGGAGTATAAATCACAGACAGACAGACAGACAGACAGATAGGGACTGATCTAACCACTAGCCAAATGCTAGTAAGATTGAAATCTGGCGATTGAAAAGCGTAATTGGCTAAATAATTCGCTAACAAGTAAAATTAACTTTCTTGATAGGTGGACATCCTGACTAAAGGTATCCATGTTTCCCACTTGAGAATCGGTGACAATGCGTGTTGAGTATTGTTGCTTTTTGTGTATGTCACACGTCATGTGAAAAACACAACAATAGTCAACAAGTTTTTCCAGCAATTTTCAAGGGAGAATCAAGGAACATAACAGCATGCAAAGCTTTCTAATTCAGGGCAGGTGAAGACCATTTTAAAACCCATGTAAATGCAATGTTTGTATTCAAAATACTAGAAATCTGATTGGATTACTTCCTTAAAAACATAAGTTCCAGCATCTCATTTGCAAAGCAAAATTCCTATCTATGTTGTTGAATATTTTGAAACAGCTTCTAGTCAAATTAGTTTCAAAATATTTAACACCTTTCTTAGATATTAAAACCCTAATGTATCTGGTATGTAGAATTCATAGTATTAACTGATGATGACTTACTTCAAACAGAGAAATGACTACGATTATATAATATTTGGCTAACAAGAATAGTAGTTGGCTAATATATTGGCTAGAACATTGCAAAAGCCAGTTCTGTCACTGACAGACAGAGGCATGCTGGCAGGCAGTCAGGCAGAGAAACAGACAAACACAGACCGACTGATGGCACAGACTGAAATACTCGACATGAGTAACAACATACATGTTTTACTGTTGGCTGGAGAATTCATGTCATACTGTTACTGGACAAGGTTGGTAAATTGGGTGAATGGAGAGCTGCAAATCTGTGTGCAGCGGGAGTTTTCTCCCTTGTTCAGTGAAAGTGTATGATAAATAATGACAATGCTAGGCACTTAAACGTCTATTTTCTGGTCATAAATATATTTTAGAAACTTAGCACCGAAGTGACTGCCTCTGTTACTTGAGCCATGCATTTCTCTCATAAGTTTCTAAAATATTATTCACTTGGTCTGCAAATGGACATTTCTATGGCTTGAACAGCAAAGGGCTTTTATCCTAGACAACGTAATTGATTGAAAATCAGGATAGCATAACAGACTTACATGTATTATTGAAATTAGCTACACCATAATATAATCATCTTGCTTACCAATAATTGATTGTAAAAACTCTTATTTTCAAGGTCAGCAGCATCTTTTGATGTGATGCCATAGTCCCAATGACAAAACAGTTTACATGTCAGCAAAAATCGAACATCACTACCAGTCTCGATATAGTTCTTACGATATGACTTGGACATGCTAAAAACAAAATAGGAAAATAAAGGCCGTATTAGGAGCTGTTTATCAGTGTTACATACATGTGCCTCTTCAGGGTTTGACATAAATATCTAAAAGCTGGTCAGAGGAAGTACTACATGGAGCATGCACAAACCTCGAGTTCAAGAAGGTTTGTTAAATTTGATGCATCTTGGAAAGTAAACGAAATCACAGATTTCTTTTTTCACGAGAGAGTTGATACTTACCTCCCTAATACTCTTTGATATTGCTAAATATCGGCTTTCACTCAATAAAACACTCAGATTAAAAAAGTAAGGTGCCCCTACTGGGCAGGTAGTCAGAAGTCAGTCAGGCGGATGCCAGCCCCACCACCGCGCATGCGCCGACTAGTACTTCCTCTGACTAATTGATTGGCTGACACTATGCAACATTACAACAGCCTGAAGACCGAGCCTCAGTGGGGCGGAGAGGCTGGGTCTGTATTAGGGAGGTAAGTATCAACTCTCTCATGAAAAAAGAAATCCGTGATTTCGTTTATTTCACTTCAAGAGTATACTTACCTCCCTAATACTCTTTGATATTGTCAGAATTCGTCAGCGAATTCGGCAGGAGGGAGGTGAGGTAAAAAAACCCGGCTCTTCCCTATGCGCCTTTTCTGCGTTAAAGGCACTGAAACTTCTGAAATTGTGTGGAAACACAATCAGGAAAAGATATGAACATCGGCTAACACAACTGATGGTTGAGAGATGACCATATGTCATATGTGCTCCACCCCACCCCCCCCCCCTTCTTGGGAGGAAGACTGAATGACCTCAATGTCCCATACGCTCTCTATGTACAAGTGCCATGTACTATAAGACAATAAATGAAAAGGCTTCATTTTCATATACTCTCAATAATGAACCACACATAAAACACGTACCATCACCATATTAATAATGAAGGGTCACGTGACAGCACAATTAACAATGAACACCGCAAAAACAAGACTGACCTTGTGAAGAAAGGGGGCTGTTATCATCTCCCCATTGGTGAAGACTGATGCAGTTCAAATAAGTGGTTGTTTCCATTGATTAAATGCGAAATATATAAAAAATGAGGAAAGCTCATCAAATATGTACACCTAAATTATTTTTTCAAAATCGATAAGGCGAGAGGATTCGAGGTGTCACGGACGTAATGGTCTGTAAAACTTGACTCACAGTGCCACTGAGCTACCGACATAATGTCATCCACAAGGACCCCATTAAATAGGGCAGTGGAAGCCACTACGCCCATGACACTGTGAGCCTTGGCCATGTCAACTTGTTTACCTGTGGCGGATTTATGACAAAATTGAATACATTCAACAATCCACCTGGAAATGGTGTCCTTAGATGCCCTGCCATGGGGTTCAATATATGACAACCATAACGCTGACGGGTCCGTCCGCCATTCCTGAGTACATTGTTTGTACCGGTTTAATGCTCGGACTGGACACCATGCTTTTGAATTAGGATCATATCTAGTCAAAGCTGGCAAGAAAATGGGTTGACCTGGATATTTCAAAGACTGATTCTTAGCCATGAAATTAATCCTAGGTAGAAGCTTAAGGCCTTCCCCTGTAACCACAAAACGGTCTGCCTCAGCTGATAAGGCATGAATTTCACTTCTACGCCTAGCCGAGGCCGCCGCAATTAAAAATACAGTTTTAAGTGTCAACATTTTCATAGAAATGGAACTAAGTGGTTCAAAAGGCTTATCACCTAGTACCTGAAGCACTAGAGATAAACTCCAAGATGGAATCACTGGGGGATTCCTTGGTCTTAGATTGCCCATACCTTTAACTAAAGTATTTAATGTACTTACTTCATCACTTCCCCTATTAGCCAAGCAAGGGATAACTGTCATTAAAGCTGATTTATAACCAGCAATAGAGTTAGGCGTGAGGCTATAGGCTTCATACAGGTGACAGAGGAAATCAGCTACTACCTGAATAGATGAATCCATTGGATTAATACATCTTTTTGAGCACCATTCTGCAAATCTGTTGATTGTATAATTATATGCTCTGGTGGTTGACTCCCTCCTGGCTTAAACATGGCTGCTTGCTCAGAAAAACCCTCCTTAATTCTAGATTCCTTGACAACATCCACGCAGTCAATCTGAACATTGACGGATTGTTGTGAAGGGCCTTGCCCTCGAAGATAATATTGTCCATCAGAGGCAGAGGAACCGGATTGCAGACCAGAAGGTCTAGCAGATCCGTATACCATGATCGGCTTGGCCAATTTGGGGCGATCAGAAGCACTTGGCACTCCTCCTGTCTGATTTTCTGAAGAATTTTTGGAATCAGGATTGCTGGAGGGAATGCGTATGCATACATTCCCACCCAGCTGATAGCTAGCGCATCTGTTGCGATAGCGCTCAGATCTGGAATCGGAGACGTACGTCGTCATCTTCGCATTCTTCTTCGCTGCGAATAAATCTATGTTGGGTTTCCCTCAGTGTTTGAACAGACGGTACGCCACACATTGATTTAGTTGCCATTCCATAGGTAAAACACTCATCCTTCGGCTCAATGAGTCTGCTAACAGATTTAACCTTCCCGGAATATAAACGAAATCACGGGGGAAAAAACCCATTTTTTCACGAGAGTTGATAATTACCACCCTGATACTTCATGATATTTCCTAAATATCGACCTAGCTTCAATAATACTCAGAATTAAAAAGAAACCACCCCCACTGGGCAGGTTACACAACTGACAGTCCAGCGGATGTGCAGCCCAAACTCGCACATGCGCGGGGCTGACTCATTCTATTCCAAAACATTGGCTGACCTAATTGCAACATAAAACGCCGATAGACCGAGCCTCTGTGGGATGGAGAGGCCGGGATAGTATCAGGGTGGTAAGTATCAACTCTCTTGTGAAAAAAGAAATCCGTGATTTCGTTTACTTCACATCAAGAGTATACTTACCACCCTGATACTTCATGATATAGCCAGAATTCGTAAGAGAATTCGGCGGGAGGGAGGCGAAGGTCAGAAGACCGGCTCATCCCTGGAAGAGCAAGCTTTTGCTTTTAGAGCACAACAAACATCTTAAATTGCGTATGTAAACACAATCAGGAAATGATTTGGACATCGGATAACACGACCGATGTTGAGAGTAATGACCGTTTAACATCCGCTCCCACCCCTCTTTTAAAGAGGGAGCAATGACCTCAATGTCCTATACGCTCTCTATGTACTCATGCTAAAGTACTATAAGACATCGGACGAAAGCTTCATTTCGTATACTCTCAGATGGAACCACAAAGAACACAAAACCATCACCATTTTAGTAAATAATATAAAAAGTCTGATAAAAAATAACCATCACCAAATATAGGACTAACCTATTTTGACGAGATTCCCCTTTGATCACCGCTGGCGATGATAGGTACAGTACAGAAAAGCGGGGATTCCCCCCCCACTAAATTGCACTGTGTGTGAGTCAACGGCCTTATATACAATATTTACAAATTTATATACAGATTTAACGTTTATGTAAAATCGATAAGGCAAGTGGATTTGAAATGTCACGTAGGTAATGATTTGTAAAACTAGACTCACAGTGCCATTGTGCTACTGACATAATGTCATCCACCGGCACTCCGTTAAACAGAGAAGTGGATGTCACTATGCCACGGACACTATGAGCCTTGGCCATGTCAACTTGTTTACCCGTGGCGGCTTTGTGGCAATGCTGGATGCATTCCACAATCCACCTAGAAATGGTATCTTTAGAAGCTCTCTCATGGGGTTCAATGTAAGATAGCCATAAAGCACTAGGGTCTGTCCGCCATTCTTGTGTACATTGTGTATAACGTGTTAATGCACGGACTGGACACCAAGCCTTTGAATTAGGATCAAACCTAGACAAAGCGGGTAAAACTATAGGCTGACCAGGATATTTTAAAGACTAGTTCTTCGCCATAAAGTTAACTCTAGGTAGAAGCCTAAGGCCTTCCCCTGTCACCACAAAACAGTCTGGCTCTGCTGACAAAGCATGTATTTCACTTCTTCGTCTGGCTGAAGCTGCAGCAATCAGAAAAATGTTTTAAGCGTCAACATTTTCATGGAAATGGAGCTTAGTGGTTCAAAGGGTTTATCTGCTAATACTTGAAGTACTAACGATAAACTCCAAGACGGAATCACTGGAGGATTCCTTGGTCTTAGATTATCCATGCCTTTGATCAAAGTATTTAGATTACATACTTCATCACTTCCCCTATTAGCCAAAGCAAGGGATAACAGTCATTAAAGCTGACTTATAACCAGCAATAGAGTTAGGCTTGAGGCTATAGGCATCATACAGGTGACAGAGGAAACCGGCTACTACCTGAATAGATGCTTCCATTGGATTAATACATCTTTTTGAGCACCATTCAGCAAATCTGTTGATTTTATAATTATATGCTCTGGAGGTTGACCCCCTCCTGGCTTTTGCCAAAAACATGGCTGCTTGCTCAGAAAAACCCTCCTTAACTGCTGATTCCTTGACAACATCCACGCAGTCAATTGGAACATTGACGGGTTGTTGTGCAAGGCCTTGCCCTGGAAGATTATGTTGTCCATCAGAGGCAGAGGAACAGGATTGCAGACCAGAAGGTCCAGCAGATCCGCATACCATGATCGGCGTGGCCAATTTGGGGCGATCAGAAGCACTTGGCATTCCTGCTGCCTGACTTTTGGAATCAGGATTGCTGGCGGGAATGCATACGCATACATTCCCTCCCAACTGATAGCTAACGTATCTATTGCGATAGCACTCGGATCTGGAATGTACGTCGTAATCTTCGCATTCTTGTTCGTTGCGAATAAATCTATGTTGGGCTTGCCCCAGTGGTTGAACAGGCGATCCGCCACACATTGATTTAGTTGCCATTCCGTGGGAAGAATGCTCATTCTTCGGCTCAATGAGTCTGCTAATAGATTTAGCCTTCCCGGAATATGAACTGCTTTCAGGGAAATCCCATGACCTAGGCACCAGCAAAGCAGTTTCCATGTCATCATACAGAGACTGGGCGACTTTGTTCCGCCCTGGCGGTTTATGTAAGTCACTACTGTTGAGGTGTCTGATCGAATTAGAACACTCTTGACCTGAACTTTCTGTAAGAAATGTTCCAGGCCCAGGACTACTGCTTGTAATTCCAGTAAATTTATATGTTCTATTGACTGTTCCAGATTCCAAAGCCCTGATATTGTGGATTCTTCCAGGCAAGCTCCCCACCCCTCCATCGATGCATCTGTATACATCGTTACCTGAGGGTGAGGAGGGGTTAGCATCGCCCCCGCCAGGAGATTCTGTCTTCAACCACCATTGAAGGTGGTGAATTAGAGGCTCCAGCACTGACACATTTGAGTCCAGAGAACCTGTACTCTGAGTCCATTGTCTCATGAGAAATAACTGGATCGGCCGCCTGCATAAGGCCGCCTGAGGAATGACTGGTTCCAGAGAAACCATCAATCCCAGCATTCTCAGGTAAACTCGTGCCAGGACATGACGACCGTTGCACACTGACTGTATTACTGAGATAAGTATCTGAACTCTCTCCTGAGTAGGATAAACATATCCTATCTCCAAATCGAAGAACATTCCCAGGTAGACAAACATCTGGGATGGAGTCAGCTCTGATTTTTGAAAATTGATTATCCAGCCTAAATCTGTGAGAGTTTTCAAAACTATCTCCAGATTTGCTGATAAACATGCTTGGTTGTGTGCTTTTAACAGCCAGTCGTCTATGTACGTGTGGACTGCTATGCTTCTCCTGCGGAGGTATGCTGTTATCGCAAGAACCACCCTGGTGAAGACCCGAGGAGCTGTAGAAATTCCGAGGGATAACACCCTGAATTCCCACTGTCTGCCCTGGAATGCGAATCTCAGGAAGCGACAGAAACTCCTTGCTATAGGAATGTGGAAATAAGCATCCTTCAAATCTATTGAAGCTGTCCACATTCCCATCACCAACCCTGCAAGCACCGATTTCACTGTCTCCATTTTGAAACTGGGTTTGTCTATGAACTTGTTCAATGGCTTGAGGTTGAGAATTGGTCTCCACCCTCCAGTGCTTTTTGATACTAGGAACACGGTTGACTAGAAGCCCGGACATTTTTGTGCCGGTTGAATTGCCCCTTTTTGTATGAGGAAATTTATCTCTTCCTCTATACACAACCGCTGATCTGGATCCCTTGGACTTTTGAGTCCAGATTGGCACCAGAGACAGTCGCGATGGAGGGCCTGTTATTCAATCGGGATGATACCCGACTGAAAGCCATCGCAAGACTAAATGGTCCTGAGTTAACCGTTCCCACTCTTGCCTGTGGTGGGCCAATTGGCCCCCACTGGACCACCTAGGGAGAGAGGTGGACGTAAGGAGTGCAAGAGTGACACTGTCTCCTTGGCCAGAAGCACCGGAGTGGTTCTCACCGTGATAACGGACCCATCAGGCATGATTACCACGACCAGATCCCCGCGCACCATGACCAGCTCCACGCGCACCAAGGTGCGCGGGCGGCTGCCTGGCTGGCTGCGCCAGAGGAGCCTGCGCCCCCTCGCTGTCGGCCGAATCACGTGTGGCCAAGGCCGACGCTGCGCTGGTCTCTGACCTGGCCACCGCCACCTCGAGCCTGCAGGGGATGATACGCAGGGGGTGCTGCGCGAACGCGCTCTCTGCGGAGCACCTCAAACTGCTCACGCAAAGCCCTCTGGTTATTGACCAGAGTGACCGTCTCCTGGAGGTGCCTACATCCATCACCTCCAAAGAGACCAGGACCTGACCTAGGCATACACAGCAGCCTATTATACAGGTCCTGAGACGGGCACAAGATGTCAAGAGCAAACGTGCGCCTCGCCCGGACACTCCGGGTCACAGCCCGGGTTAAACAATCCAGAGCCAGGTTGATTCCATCCTGGATGGCTCTCTGGACCGTTACCGGGCTAGGCTGGTGCGACGCGGATGCCGTTACTACCCCCTGTAACAACTGGGATACATGAGAAAGCGCCGCAATAGACGCTCTCCCACTCTCCTCCGCATCGTGCAACGCGGTATTAGCTGAACGCAAAGCGTTCGAGCACAGCGCTCCCGTGTCAGACCGGGAGCCTGGCCGTGTGTCCTCGCCTAACGCTGCGCGGTCATCCACACTCGGCTTAGGCACCACACCGCATTTCTGATACTCATCAGATACGATGCGGCAACACCTCGCCACCTCGCGAGGAGCCTTCGCGAGACGTCCATGCGCCTTGATGGACGTCTCTGCCGCTGGTGGAACATATTGTATTGTTCCACAGGCAGGTCTGGCCTGACGCTTATAAGCCACTGACAAGCGTCCGACCAGTCCTCCTCTGTGGCTACCTGCGAGAGCTCTACAAGACGAGGACCTTCGTCTTCCTCCTGAGCGTTCGCAGGCGTGCTTGAGGCTGGATAACCTGACACTCCTGGCAACCCAGAGAAAGCATGCAGGCCCGAAAGAGCAGGCATGCTAAACTGGCTGGCTTGACCAGGAGCAGGTGCCATGGTATTGCATGTGGCTCTTATCGCCATACCACGGCCCTGGCCAGCACCTGCTACTCTCGGCAAGCCGAGGTATGTGGTAGACCTGGCCGTCAGATCAAACCCGGCCCACCTGCGCCATGAACCCTACTCCTGCGTGAGTAGAACCAAGGATAATGTCGCCTGTATTCCCCGCGAGGGGTGCACAGACGTCAATGTCCATGGTCACGGCATCAGAAGGAGAACCCAGCAGATAGTCCTCTTTATCCTGGCCAGAAAGATTAGACTCCGGGTCAGCAAAGAATGCTAACCCGGACTGGCCAGGAAAGGTACCATAGGAGGAACTGGTACCTGCGGTGTGCGGAAAATCCTGGCCTGATAAGCAGGCACCAGCGACAACCATCCATGGATCACCGGCGCGGCAAACCTGCTGCCAATGTCCTGGACCACCCCCTCTAATGGGGCCACCTCTGAATCTTCGAAAACAGGTAGAACACTAGAGAAACCAGATTCAGAGGCGGGGATTATCTGCTCCGAAGAAGATGAAGAGGACAACAAAAGATTTGGTCCAGGAAGCATGCCACGGAGCAACTCTGGAACCAAATCCTTGATTGTCCTCTTCATCTCTCCCAACATCTCAACACGGAAGGCCTCCATATCCAGAGGACGAGGCCTTCCTCTTACCTCTCTCTTAGCTCTTCTCTCCTCAGCCACCTTCTTAGCCTGACAAAAAATCGGTCATTAGCTCGCACCCCCCCCCCACTGTTTACATATATCGCATTTAAGCAGTGGTCCACAGGGACTGCACTGGAAACACAAGTGCGGGGTGAAACGGTCTTTCAAGAAACGACCACACGAAGGAAACAGGCCAGAGGACGAAGACAATGAGTATTTTAGTTAATAGAATTAGTAACTCAAAACCAAAATAAAAATGAGAGAAAAAGGTGGTCATAAAGACCACCTACAAAGATAATAAACCAGTGTTGGGCAAAACTTTAAATGTTAATAAAGTGCAAGGCTGATTATGATGTCATAACTTCAAAAATAGGAAGTTAAATCGATCCGAAACAAACATCCAGGTGTAAGGTTGAATTGTATTCCTATCCAGAACATCCTAACTAGAAAGGATAGACCATAGAGACTACACAAACATCAGATAAACAATGATAAAAAGGCAGCAGATTTCAAAAATATTTTCAAATATAATTGAAGTGCCTCATATCATAACTAGAATACCTGAGTCTTTAGCATAGACAAACCATCTTCTCTGATGCACTGGAAACTCCACCAACACTATGACCTCTTAACTCTCTCCACCTTATAGGGGAAGGAAGTGGACCAAGAGGGTAAAGTGAGAAGACCTTCTTCCGAGGCCTCCAACTCACTGGGCATAGATTTTTGGTTAGATAACCCAACAATGTTAGTAGGAAATGGAACCTTGGTGGAGAGAAAAACAAACCCTCTGACGATGTGCTGTCCTGTACAATCATAGATAGATACCTGTGGACATAAACACAAAGAGAGATTAGTATTTCATAGCGCCATTTAGAAATAAACCAGTTATTTTAGGCGCTTATCACAATAAACCCGAGTCCCGGAAACACATTACAACGGGACAAACTCACTAAAATATAATTGAAGTCACCTGATGAATAGGTCCTGGGCCCTCCTCTGGAGACAACACACCTTTCTGAAGCTCAGACATCATTCACAAGGTATTTCTTCTTAGATTACAACACAACTTTTCAGAAAACAAGTTCAAAAACTTTGCATGGAACCCTCAGCCAATAAATTAGCAAAGAGATTACTAGTCGGCGCATGCGCAGTGGTGGGGCTGGCATCCGCCTGACTGACTTCTGACTACCTGCCCAGTAGGGGCACCGTACTTTTTTAATCTGAGTGTTTTATTGAGTGAAAGGCGATATTTAGCAATATCAGAGTATTAGGGAGGTTAGTATACTCTTGAAGTGAAATATTAGTCTAAAAGTTGACCAACATATATCTCAAGTGGTTGCTTCGATATGAACCAGAAATGACAATGAAACCTAACTTAGGATGTTTGGTATAACCTTTTAACCTTGAGTTGACATTTGATGTTGGTCTCTGATGCATAGAGAGTTGTATATGATACAGAAAAGCACAAGTGTATTTCTACAGGTAGGTGGTCTCTTAATAATACAAGGCTCTTGATATATGAGATAGAAACAAAAGATGCGCCCAGCATAATGTGGCTTCAAAATGAAGGTTGGTCTCTTGAGCCAGGTTCACTCTATCATTATCAAACGTCCTGACATTAGTTTACCTATAGCTGAATGTGAAGACGACTTACCTGTAAGCCAGTATGATCAAACAGAGAAGATAATAGCCTCCACAGGTAAATAGGTAAGAATACTGCATTGTATACTGATGATCAGAAACAAGCAGTATAGTTTTATTTGTGTAGTATCCATAATACAATTCAGTGTGGGTGAACCAGCCCTGTGAAAACAGCGATCACATATTTAGCAGATAAACAATCATGTCAAAACAGCGGTGCAGGATCCTTTTGATATATCCTAATTCAATAGTCACAATTTTTAAAATACTAAACTAACAAAGATGAGAAAATCATGTACAGTTTATGACGATGTGTTGAATATTTTCAGATTGCAGTCAGCTTCCAGTCAAAATAATTTTAAAATATTCAACATTTTGATGTTGTTTGTCATTATTGGCACTATTGTGCTGAGCCCATGCCAATCTATAAACAAAACAAAGATTTCTTCCATTATTGAGACATATGATATATTGATGTTGTTGGGGTTTTTTGCATGTGTGCCAAGCATGGATAATATTGCTCTCGACAAACCAACTCAGCAAGGCACTAACCACGACTTCTTCCATTATTGGAACATATGATATATTGGTGGGTTTTTTAT
Organism: Chaetoderma sp. LZ-2023a; assembly: GCA_034401795.1. NCBI lineage: Eukaryota > Metazoa > Mollusca > Caudofoveata > Chaetodermatida > Chaetodermatidae > Chaetoderma > Chaetoderma sp. LZ-2023a. The sequence goes on along the minus strand of CM067372.1, from coordinate 42,309,784 downwards.
ATTGCATACATGTGTGTTAGGGGTATATAATATTGGTCTAGATAGCAGACAATATATCACAGTACATATAGATGGAATATAAACAAACTACACAAATCTGGCTGCCTACGTAAGTAATAGAACTCTGATCAAACTTAATGCACAAATTTCCACTCTCTCCGACACCGGCGGGTCATCAACAATGTAGTTTTATCTAGATCACACAGTGTGTCTTCTGAGTGTCAGCTGATTGTGGATATTTGTGCAAGAAAGTTGGAAAAGATGCATGGTGCCCGATGAATGCGGTTAGTAAGCAGAAAATGATGGATCATGCTGAATGAAGCTTTGCCACATACAGAGTGAAATACAACATTCATAATACATACAGGATCTCACACGAGCTGACATTTCATAACAAATTTATCACAGAAGGTTAAGATTCATTTTGAACAGCATCCTTGCGTGTTAGAAAATGTAACTACAGAACAGCAGGATAAGGACAACCATGATTACCACACTTGTGAGAATAAAGTTAATATATTACGCAGATTTTTAGTAGAATGTAGGAACATCTTACCTCGCCTGTTATTAGTTCCTGGCCATGAAATGTGATGTTTTTGCCGTGTGCAGGATCTGTGTAGTTTTCATCAAAATGCTTGTACAGGATTTGTGGCACGATAATAAATGCAAACGAGAGCAGGAAGATTGGTATATTGATTAGGAACAGCCAGCGTAGGAACTTGAAGTACGATGTAACGCCTGTGCCAAAGTGACCTTCAATTTTCTTGATCTGACCTTTCCACAGGTCAAGGTAGTAGAACAGGTTCGCCACAATTTGTTTGAAATGCCTGAAGGTCTTGTAAATAAAGAACATCAAGACATGGATCAGGTTTTCTTATCTACGTCTGGACAGTTATTTTAAATGTTCATGCTCTAGTCAGTCAGAATGAGCCATTGCAGTGGCCTTGAGAAATGGCCATTTGCAAGGCAAGAAAACTCTTAAAATTTTACCACTGGATTGACGGGCTCGAGAAACTGCGCCAGTCAACCCACTGGTAAATTTTCAAACATAGTCTTCTCTTGTTCTGCAAATGGACAAGCACTAAGGAAAAATTACAATTTTCCTAACAAATCTTGACCATTAGCATTTGAATCTATTGCAAACAACGGATCTTCACCTTTAAAAATGGATGTATACAGATCTTGTAATTAAACTAATTTTGGCAAAAATCCTTCCAATACAAAACGGAATGTTTTGAATCATCTGTACAAAGCTTCAGCAAACTTTTGAAATAAAATAAAAAATTCTAAATGACAACCTCTGTCCATCCCGCTATTTCCTAGACATTTGTTGAAATTAAACAAATTTGTTATTAGGTTATATCATAAGTATTTTAAACCAAATTTGCCATGGAAGTTACCATATGATTATGGATTGCAAGATCACATTTATATTGGCGGCCATCACCACCTGAGGCACAGGGAGGTAGGGTAAAAAATCAAGGTTGGTGAAAGCGTAGGTATTTGTGATGGTGCACCATCAACTGCACATCATGGTGGATTTTACATCCAGACAAATGGACATTTCCAGTTTATCCATCCATCATATGACATTATAATCAACTAAGTGATGTGTAGGATGACGTCATAATCAATTCGGGCATGAATGGCTCGATTTAGTCAGTCTTAAAAGCTTAATAGTCTGACACATTGTATGAATTGTATGTCTTTACTATTTAATAAACATGCTGTTGAATATTTTGACACTAATTTGACTAGGCGATTTTGCCATAGGCAGCAACAGGACCCAGTCAAATTAGTTTCAAAATACTCAACAGCTTATCTGTATAGTTTTCTGGAAATTGATAGTCAGGGAGTTCAGTGATCGATCGATCCGAACACGAGTGGAAAGGTCTATTGCGATAGGGATCCTATGTAACCCACACCTACAGTCATGAATTTCCAAAATTGTGTCTGGTATCCAGATGTATATTCAGAAACAAAATACATACATAGAGTTACAAAAAGCATATATTTGCCTAATTTGGTTTGAATAGATCAACAAAGGTGAAACATTCCAATCTTGTCGACAGATGAAATGTGCTTAAACTGACATTATTCTACAGATCTATATTTTTATGCAGTTCTTAATTCTACTTACCATTGTTATATTGGACTTAAGCATAGCAAACCAACCAACAGATTTGTTCTTTGCTTTAGAGCTGAGCTGTCTCCTGTATACATAGAAACAAGACTTCACATCAGGCTCATTATGATCTGTTAAACACATGTACTCATAAAAGAAATCAATTTCAGTTTGGACTGAATGTCAAGATGATTAAGAGTTCCAAGGCCCTGTGGCGTTCACATGGAACTGCAGTATTTGAACAAAGTCAGTAAATTCAAGTTTTAATGGGCAAATTGACCAATAGGATTTCTGTATAGAAGCTCTGAAACCTAGCTCACACATCCCTTAGGGTTCTATGAGTCAGGTTTCATGACAATCAGTCCAGCAGTTAATAAATAGTCTTTTAAACCGATTTCGTGGCCATTTTTGGAAATCCAAGATGGCTGCCATCACAACTGACCAGTTTCTGTATTGACACACTGGAGTCTTACATATGTGCTTTCAGTGAACTTTGGTAGAAATCAAACCAGAAGTTTATATATATATATATATATATATATATATATATATATATATATATATATATATATATATATATATATATATATATATATATATATTTGCACATATGTTCTATAAATAAGTTGAGGGCCTCGGGGAAGAACAGTTGTATTGCTGACCGTGTTTTTACCCTCTATAAATAAAGATTTTATTATTATTATTATTATTATTATTATTATTATTATTATTATAATGAGGTTAGTCATTTAACTCAATTCTTGAACATATTAGAAAATCAATGATGGCTACCAAAGAAACTACCAAACAGTTTCTGTTTAGACACACTGAAGACTAGAGGGCTAGGGTATCCACCCACGTTTGATTAAACTTGACTCATTGCTAATTAAGCGTATAGATTTAAGCCTTTCCCTGAAAATATTTGAAGACTCCAATATGGACGCTAGAAACATTGACCAATCAGATTTCTTTATATAAGTTCTGAACAGTACCAATATAGGGTTGGAGTTGCAACTAATGATTCTGTGATGCTTACTTATTTTTTGTCAAGCTTTATTGAGATCATATGTGTTAATGTAGTCCTAAGCATGTCATAATCAAACAGGTCACATGTGTTAGACGATGTCACAATCAAAATGATGTAGCTCCATCATGAACCTCGAAAAGTCTGTTACGAATGTGTACATGTATGCCATTGGTGAATTTATAATTTAATAACAATTCTGCTGAATATTTTGAAACGAAAATGCAACAACAGCTTCCAGTTAAAATAGTTTCAAAATATTCAACAGCTTCCCTGTATACCGGGTAGTTACCATGAAATTTAGATTCTGGGAATTAAGTTTTAAGTTTTTATTCTATTCCAACATGTGTAATCGATTCCATCGTGTAGAACAAATGGGTGGAGCTTAGTTACAAATGGGTGGAACTTAGTTAAAAATGGGTGGATCTTCGTTGGAAGTGGGTGGAGCTTAGTTAGAAATGGGTGGAGCTTAGTTAGAAATGGGTGGGTTATATAGTTCCTGTCCTATTGTTGAAAACAATAGTTCCATGAGCACTAACTGGTGATTGTGTCATGTGGATGTTTTTATTCCCCGGTGCCTATGAAGTTTAAGCAGAAATGTGGTTGCAATGCAAACTATGAAGCTCGACTTTACAATGATTTTTTATGCTTGACGCTCACCTGGACTATTAGCATTTGAACCATTCGCATTTAAATAGACATGGTGGATAATTTCCGGAAAATCCAAGATGACTGCCAAAGAAATTGACCAATTAAAATTCTCACTTGATTACCTGAATTTTATCGTCATAGGATCATTCCACCCAAGTTTGGTTGAAATCTAGTTATTGATTAAGTTATAGTGGCAATTTAAACTCTGCTGGAGAATGTCTGGAAAATCAAAGATCGCTGCTGAAAAAAAATGACCAATCAAAATTCTTATTAGAACTCTTGAAGTTGATCATGATAGGAGCATTCCAACCAACTTTCATTGAAATTGGGCCATTGATTAAGGAAGAGTAGCGTTTTAAAGGATTTCTGGAAAATCCAAGGTGGCCACCAAAAAATTGACCAATCAAAATTCTGTATATAGTCTGAAGCCAAGTCACCTAGGGTCCTTCCAGTCCAATTAAGTTTAAATCCGCCAAGCCAAGCCGTTAATTATGAGTAGCATTTTGACAATTTCCAGCAAATCTTTCAGAAAATGTGTGATTTTCACCAAAAAATTGATACATTTAAAATTCTGTATACAAGTTCTGAAGCCTACCCACATTAGGTTGTTCCTGCCAGATTAAGTTAAAATCTGTCCAGCAGTTAATGAAGAGTAGAATTTCGACTATTTCCAGTAAATTTTTCATAAAATCTAACATTTTCACCTTAAAGATTGATCAATCAAAATTCTGAATACAAGTTCTGGATTATACCATGACATGGTAGCTCTAGGTAAATTTGGTTGAAATATGTTAATCAACTAAGGAGAAGTAGCATATTTGACAATTTCTGTAAAAAATTTCAAAGAATATAAGATTTTTACCCAAAGAACTGATCAATAAAAATTCTGAATAGAAGTTCTAGAGCCCAGCACCATAGAATCTGCCTAGTTATATTTTGTTGAATTATGTCCAGCAGCTTTAGGAGTAGCAAGCATTTTGACCATTTCTGGTAAATTTCTCATGAAATCAAAGATTTTCACCTACAAAATTGATCAATCAAAATTCTGAAAAGATAGTCTAGACCCTACCACCATAGAATCCCTCCAGCCAAATTTGTTTGAAATATCTCAAGCAGCTATGGAGGAGTAGCATTTTAACCAATTCAGATAAATTCTTTTATAAAATCTAAGATTTTCACTCAAAAAATTGATCAATTAAAATTCTGAATAGAAGTTAAAAACCTACCACCATAGAATCAGCTTTGCCAAATTTGGTTGAAATATGTCAAGTAGCTAAGGAGTAGCATTTTGACAATTTCTGGTAAATTTTTCATAAAATCTCAGATTTTAACCACAAAAATTGACCAATAAAAATTCTGAAAAATTGTCCGGAGTGTACCAGCATAGGATCCTTCCAGCCAAATTTGGTTAAAATCTGTCAAAGTGTTAAGGAGCAGAAGCGATTTTACGGACGGACGGATGATGGACAGAATACTGCCATGACATAAGCTCACATGGCCTTTCAGGCCAGGTGAGCTAATGATGATGATGTCATATTGACGTCAAACACAGCATATATATGCATAGCATAGTAAACCATAGTACAAACAGGCTTGTCTGTAATGAACACAGTGCCATCAACAAATTTACTCACAGACGCTTGCTATATACAGGTAGGTCAAAATATTACTTTCTTGGAGACAAAGAAGTCAACTATATTAAAGTGGCTACATAGGGTTACCACGCACGACTGTTGTGGTCGCTGATATCTGTCTGTCTGTAAAAACTTTTTTTGTTTTTTTTACCAATCTTGGTCATAAATGGTCAAAGAGTTAACACCGGCCAAAAACAGCTTCTGTAGTAGTCTTGAGAAATGTCCATTTGCAGACCAAAAGAAGACAATTTTTGAAAATTTACCACTGGAATGACTGGCTCAATAGCTGAGCCAGTCATTCCAGTGATAAATCTTAAAAAATTGTCTTCTTTTAGTCTGCAAATGGACATTTTCTATGAGAAAATTGAAATTTTCTTGACAAATTTAAGGCTTAAAGGGTTAAAAGTTACAAAGTTTGAATCTTGTTATTTGTATTATCAGACTAATACTGACTGAGCAAATCTTAATCAGCCTTGACTGGTCAAGTTATTCCATACATACAACCACACATACAACAACAATATGACTATACAGCACTCACTTAATCTGTAGTTTGGCAGATAATGATGGCGCCGTCATGTCTCTCAGAATTGTACTAGCTTCAGCATCCATATCCGCAGTATCAGCGTCACGAGCAAGGTCAGCTGACAACGACTGAGCCAGTGTATTAACAAACTCACTGTTTTTTTTAAAACGAACTGTGTGTAATGACTGATTTTTCCAGGCTTTTGCAGATTGCTTATTTCCAAACACTTGTTCTGAAAAATAACAATATAAATATATATACAAATTTATATATATATAATAAATGAAGCATTCATGGGTTGCGACATAACCAGGCACAAAGCCAATGACTTGTTCTGATACATCGCCATCATTATTTGCATAGCGAAAACAGCAAAAGTTCATTTTAGCACACTTCCATGATTTTGAATCATCTGCACATTTTTAATCTCCATGTTTTAGCTATATATTCACATGGTTGAGTAATGTTGCTTGTGCCTCTGTAGAAACCAAAGAACAATTGAGATAGACATATTTGCAGGACCAATGCCACAATGAGCTGGACCACTGAACTACCTAACACGCTGACAATACAGGACCTTGTTCAGGCATGCATAACTATTGCCAATTATCATCAACCCTTTAATGGTCAGAATTGGTAAGAAAATAGCAGATTTTGCTCGGCGAATGTACATTTGTCGGCCATAAGAAATTTTCCACTGGAATGACTGGCTGTTATTGACCTATTCTAGCGACAAATAGTCTTCTCTTGGCACACAAATCAACATTCCTCCAGACTAGTCCCACTTTCTTTTCATAGATCTCAAAATACAACACACTACAACAACCTCTACTCACAATGGACCTTTCCAAGTTTATCCATCCATCATATGATGTCAGGATCAACTAAGTGACGTGTAGGATGATGTTATAATCATGACATCATGAATGATTAAAAAAAGTCTGTCTTTAACACTTAATAGTCTGACACGTTGTACGAATTGTATGTCTTTGCTATTTAATAAACATGCTGTTGAATATTTTGAAACTAATTCGACTGGGTGCAGTTGCTGACCTAGGCAGAAACAGTCCCCAGTCGAATTAGTTTCAAAATACTCAACAGCTTACCTGCATAGTTTTCTGGAAATTGATAGCCACAATGTTCAAAGAGCGATCAATCCCAACATGAGCGTGGTGTGGGGTGGAGCTTAGAAAGAGATAGGCGGGGCATAGCTAAAACTGGATAGGTCCATTTCAATCAGGTTATAAGTTAAAGATTTCAATATTATAAATATACAAAAGTCAATCAACCAGATGGCTATTCATATAACCCAGTGCACGTCTCTTGTGCTGGCTATCTACATCCTATAATGACAGCACAGTGAATAGAAACCACACACAATACCTGTGGAATAGTGATTCTTAACCCTTTAAAGGGCAAGTCTTCCAAAACCAGCCAGTTCAGTGGTCTTGAAGGATGTCTATTTGCAAGACAATAGACAAATATTTTTGAAAATTTATCACTGGAATACCTGGCTCTTATCGAGCTTGAACCAGTCATTCCAGCGTTGAATTTTAAAAAATACTCCTCTGTCTTACAAACTGAAATTCACTAAGCAAAAACTCAGATTTGATTAACTAATCGTGACCATTACAGGGTTAGTTGTGTGTTGATATTAACCCTTCAACCAAATGTTTATAAAAATTTAAATTTTCACATAGAAAATGTTCATTTGCAGACCATGAGAAGACTATTTTTGAAAATTTACCACTGAAATGACTAGCTCGATAACCGAGCCAGTCATTCCAGTGGTAAATTGTCAAAATATAGTTTGGTTGAAGGGTTAATATCAACACACAATTAACCCAATTGAAATTTTCTTGAACAAATTCGAGGGATATGGGGTTAAACAAGTGTGAAACATAAACAATACTTATATAACAGGTACAGCAACACATGTTTGAAATGAATGGGGAATCAATGTAAAGATCAATATACATCCTCACAATTATATATACATGTGTGTGATTGTATCAATCTTATAAAGCTAGCAGGTGTGACTAATTAGAAATCAAGGCTTTGTGATATTAGAGTCAATGAATAGATTTCAGATAAATCACTGTCTTGACTCTTGACGTTGAAGCAGATATCATAATAAATCACAAGGGCCTAATGACAGAAATTGCTTTGTATTCTTACAGGACTTGTCAGAATATAATTTTAACACAAAGATGCATAATTTTTCATTATACATACTGTTTTTATTCGAGGAAATGACGCTAGCATGTATTGGCCACAGATTAAATTTTGTCCCAAAGCATCCCAAACCAGAATTGTGGTTTTGCAACCACGGAGCTTGCCTGTCGATATAATTCTACATATAAGGGTAATTTGCAAATGGTTAACTATTATGATTATATAAAATAAAGTAGTGCTATATATTCATTACTAATGCTAAAGGCATAATAGTTTAGCTGTAACATAGCTAACCAGAAAAGTTACACAGTATGCCCACTTTTGACCCCATCCCCTACCCTAAGTTTGACCCATAATCTAGTCTACTAATCATGTGCTTAAAAATGATATGCGACATGACCACCTTTGGAAAATTTCACTTTTGACACACACACACACACACACACCCGCCCCATGTATCGCATAAGCTCTTCTATTTTTGCTGAATAGGCGAGCTAATAATTCCTTGTAATGTAGTTAACTAATTTAATTTGGGGGGGGGGGGGGGGGGGGAGGGAAGGGTCAGACCAAAATTCCAACAGTGTCATGCACATCCCTGGCCATATGTGCAATCATCTCCAGTTTCAAATTTCTATTTGAAATGGTCTAGGAGGAGTTACATTACAATCGATTGGTGCCCACTTTTGACATTTTGACCCGGCCCCTACCCTCAGTTTGATCCAAGATCAAAATACTTCCTTGTACTGTAGATTACCAATCATTGCCTTGAAAATTACATACAACTTGATCACCTTTGGACATTTTTTAAATTTTGACCCCATATTCCCCATCCCCAGGGCCCTGCCAATGGGGGGGGGGGGGGGTTACACCAAAATTCCAAAAGTGTCATGCACATCCCTGGCCATATGTGCAATCATTCCCTAAGTTTCAAGTTTTTATCTGAAATGGTGTAGGAGGAGTTGCATTACAATCGATAATTACTGCCCAATTTTGACCCTTGGGCCCAGGCCGGCAGGGGGAGTTCAGAACAAAATTCCAAAAGTGGCATGCACATCCTTGCCCATAGGTATAATCATCCCCAAGGATCTATGCCTGATAGTTTATCCATAAAGGCGCTAAACACAAAACAACCGTTCTGCTCTAAAATGTCTAACTCCACCTAAATGCAAAACTTAACGTGAAATAACAGAGTCTGTGAGTGGAAAATGTAGGGGATAACATTAAAAATGGATTGTAGTGTCAATATATATATGTAGTAATAAGGCTGTATATCAACTTTGGTGGCTGTATGCCTGATAGGATTGCCATAGCAGAGCTAAACGCAAAACTTAACCAAAATTGGATGCCGCCGCCAAAGCAGCGCCCAGTATCGTATAAGCTCTTCTGTTCGCTGAACAGGTGAGCTAAAAATATGTATAGGTACTCATATATATAGGAAACATCGAAAATTTTCTAACCCGGTCCATTCAGCCGTTCTGGCCAAGAACTTGTTTTCACAAAAATGAGGTCACCCAAGAAGGCCGCCGATGCATTTGGCCAATCATGTTCCCTTGACCAATGTTGGTGCAGCTGTTGCCCTACATGTAGATGATGTTTCATGAGTTTTGAATCATTCACCTAAAGGATTTTGAAGAAGGTATTCCTGAAAGTACATCAAAATCCAAGATGGCTGTGGCCAAATTGGCTTCATTTGAACAAACTTGGACCACCCCCAAACTCCCCCCCCCCCCCCTATAGATGGTTTCTGTCATTTATAATCAAAATCAGAAAGATTGTTCTTGAGGCTTTAGTATGGGAGTTTGTGGTGGGGAAATGATCCAAAAGATGGATTAGATGCCAGACACCTTCTAAAGTGGCAAATTTGAAATCACCAAACCAAAAAAACTGTAATTTTGGCTTCAAATCCATCAATTAAAAAAATCCAATATGGCCACCAAACATACTACATTTTGATTGGTCCATGGGCCCATGTCCCCTGAACAAACTTTAATGGCCCTTAGTGCCCAATCACATCTCGAGGTCATACAAGATGGCCGCCTATACATTTGGCCAATCAAGTGCCCTTGACTAAAGTTGGTTCAGCCAGGGCCCTACATGATCTAATCATCTTTCATGAGTTTTGAATCAATCCACTAAGTAGCTTCGAAGATGACGTTTATAAAAATCCACCAAAATCCAAGATGGCTGCCGACCAAATTACCTGATTGCCTTAGTTTGAACAAACTTAGATCTCTATGCCTTAAGGATGCTTCCTGCCAAATATAACTGAAATCTACTGTGATTCTCAAGAAGACATTTTAAATTTTCTAATACTTTAGTATGGGAGTTTTGGGTGGGAAAATGACCCAAGATGGCCGGCAAACTGTTTATCCGACAGTTTTAAAAGTGGAAATTTGAAATCAGCGTACCCATAAACCTATATAAAATCAATTTTGGCTTCAAAATGTGCTAAATAAAAAATCCAATATGGCCGCCAAACATGTAACATTTTAATTCCGAAAAAGTTGGTCCCGATCCCAGGATGATTCATAATAAGGAAAAATTAGTTACCTCTCCGGGATGTAGAAATTGTTTGAGTGAAGCTTTCGTGACCATCTCGGTCACTTCTTCAGCACTAACTGACTGTCGCTGGCAACGTCACTCTGGTACGTTCTTGTGGAGTCACGTGACAGCATGGACTGGTAGACTGCTGGTATACGGTAGCCCTCGTCTCTGGTCATGGTTTGTTGAAGTCCCGCGCACACATAAACTAGTCTCCTTCGATGTATCTTCACTCTTCACGAGCATCCCAGTGGACAAGGCTCTTCCAGTCATCCAGAGAGTTCTGGGCCTAGACCCCTCCTTGAAAGACCGGACCAGCCTCTCTCCAACCCAGATTATTAGCCTCTTGAAGATCGTGTTAGACACCACATATTTCGTTCAGAATGGCTACTTCTACCACCAAATTCATGGAGTAGTTATGGGCTCCTCAGTGTAGCCAGTGATCGCAAACCTTTATATGGAATCCTTCGAGCAACAAGCACTTAGCACAGCCACAGACCCCCCAAATTTCTGGTACCGATATGTGGATGACACTTTCACATGCCTAAACCTCTACAAAATCCAACCTTTCACTGATCACCTCAACAGCATCGACCAATGCATCCAATTCACCAGCGAAGTCGAAGAAGACGGCCAGATTGCCTTCCTGGACGTCTTAATGCCGGAACCACCAAACTTACCGTGTGCAGAAAACCCACACACACAGATCAATATCTAAATTTTCACTCTAATCACCATTTGGAACACAAAAGGTCAGTCGTCAGAACTCTATTTCACCGCGCAGACTCCATCATCACAGAAACATCAGACAAAAAAGAAGAACATCATCACATCCAACAGTCTCTCCTAGCTAACGGTTACACTTCGTGGATGAGAAAACCACCTCCCCCACCTTGTAATAAACCACCAGATGTCAAAAAACTTCCACTAGTCGGACTTCCGTACATCCAAGGCCTATCAGAACAACATGGCAGACTCTTCAGAGAACACCACATCAAAACCTACCACAAGCCCGTCAAAACCGTAAGATCACAACTAGTAAGAGCCAAAGATAAACTGACCACAGATCAACGCTCTGGAGTGATCTACAAGATCGAATGTGATCAATGTGAGGGGACATACATAGGCGAAACCAAAAGGCCTCGCAGCACAGTCAAAGAACATCTTAAAATCAATTCCAACTCAGCTGTGGCAGAACATACCGAATCCACTGGCCACGTCATCCCCGCCAGCAGTGCCTCGGTCATCAACATTGAGACCAACTTATTCAAATGGAAGGTTAGAGGCCATAGAAATCTACAAGCATCAACCAACCATGAACGGTTTTTTAAAACCGCAAATGTGATGCCTTTATTAAAGAAACCGTCGTTGGATCCAAATATGCTGTCTAACTATCGCCCAGTGTCCAACCTCCCCTATGTCTCAAAACTCCTAGAAAAAGTCGTAGCTAATCATCTTAACAACCATTTGGAAGTAAACAATCTGCTTGAACCATATCAGAGCGCATACCGAAAGCTTCACAGCACCGAGACGGCACTAGTTCGTGTGCAAAATGACATTTTGTGTTCAATGGACGAACGTATGTGTGTGATATTGGTGTTACTAGACTTATCGGCCGCATTCGACACCATCGATCATACAATTATGTTGTCGCGTCTACAGGAACTGGGCCTTGCCGGCACTGTCCTTTCTTGGTTCGAGTCCTATCTCAAATGTCGCCATCAAACTGTCATCATAAACAACTCCAAATCATCCGATGGTACATTGACTTCCGGTGTGCCTCAAGGATCCATTTTGGGGCCCCTGCTGTTTACAATATATACATCACCACTTGGTCGATTACTGCAAAAGCACGGAGTTGAGTATCATTTCTACGCTGATGACACGCAGCTATATATAGCCTTCCGCCCAAATAGTCAATTTGATGCTCGTGAGAAATTAGAACTTTGCATTCGCGATGTAAAACTCTGGATGCTTAACAATTTTCTACAGCTAAACGATAAAAAAACTGAAATACTGCTTATCTCGTCACGGCAACTCCGACCAAAACTTGACATAGAGCATCTTCAAATTGGTGATGAAAACATTTCTTTTAACTCTAGTGCAAGGAACATTGGTGTCATATTCGATGACTCGATGTCCATGAACAAACATGTTACGTCCCTCTGTCAATCTCTATTTTTCACATTCAGAAACATTAACAAAATTAGAAAATTACTGACAGCAGATGCCACTAAGACCCTCATTCACGCCTCTATAACATCCAAATTAGACTATGGAAATGCATTGCTAGCAGGAATTACATCAGAGCAGATACAACGTCTCCAGAGGGTGCAGAACACGGCAGCACGGATAATAACACGAACCAAGCGAACAGACCACATAACACCAGTACTCAAACAACTCCATTGGCTTCCTGTGAGAGAGCGCATACAGTATAAAATCGTGCTTCTCGTTTACAAATGTTTACATGGACTAGCCCCACAGTATCTATCTACTTTAATTACAAAGAGAATTGCACCTCGGTCCCTAAGATCAAGTGATCAGACATTATGTGTGGTCCCGTCCACTAATTTAGTTGTTGGACAGCGTGCATTTTCGAATTCCGGTCCAAGACTTTGGAATAATCTACCTGCCCATATCCGAAACTGTCACAAAATTGAGCCTTTTAAATCTAGCCTAAAAACGTATCTTTTTCATCTTTAAAATTTGTAAAGCGCCTTTGAGCGATTAATTTCGGAATTGGCGCTCTAGAAATATTTACATACATTTACATACACAACAGAGAGGAGGGGTACCATATACCAGCAGTCTACCAGTCCATGCTGTCACGTGACTCCACAAGAACTGACCAGAGTGACATTGCCAGCGACCGTCAGTGCTTAAGAAGTGACCGAGACGGTCACGAAAGCTACACTCAAACAATTTCTACAAACCGGACAGGTAACTAATTTTTCCTTATTATGTAACATTTTGATTGGTCCACAATGGCCATGTTTTTTTACATATCAACTTTCTTTGAACAAACTGTAATGGCTTTTACATGTCTTAGTGCCTAATTATATCTCCAAAAGTTATTTTCACGAAAACTAGGTCATCCTAGATGGCCGCCAAAGCATTTGGCCAATCAAGTTGGCTTGTTCAGCTGTAGCCCTAGATGGTCTTTCATGAATTTTGAACTGATCACCCAAGCGGTTTCAAAGATTTTTAAAGACATTTCGAAAAACATTCAAAATCCAAGATGGCCACCGGCCAAATTGGTCGATCAGCTCCGTTTGAACAAACTTGGATCTCTATGCCACAAGGATGCTTCCTGCCGAATATAACTGAAATTGGTCCATGGTTCTTGAGCTAATAATAGTCAGATCTTATCTTAAATATTCTATGAGCCTCTGACATATCTGAGAGCCAGGGCGATTATTTGAGAAGAAAAGAACTGAGTTTACAATACTAGTACGCAGCAGAAGATGTCATTATGTATTATTTTCCAGACAGGCTTAAGGGTCATTACACTAATGTTATGATGTTAATTGTTAATTGAAGAATGGTTAGTTGGAGAAAGGATGATGACCATTTTGGAAAAGAAATTGCTGAAGCAAACGAATGACCCAAGGTATGTACTCAAATGGACAAGTCTCGATGCAAATGTGTATATAATATCATTCTAGGTATTCTACCCATAACTGAACACAAGTACATGTAATCTACATGTAATCATTGGCTTTATATTTCGGGATGATAAATTAAGTTCTAACAAAGAAATTTGTAACAAACTTGACAAGACTCCTGAAAATAGTTCTGACCGATGTAGCCAAAATATATTCGAAATCAATTTGGTATGGTATGTGAAGGGTGCCTAACAAAATCCAATATGGCCACCATCAATTAATGTTGAAAACAGATGGCTTTGAGCCATTAGTTCAAAACCGTGTAAATAATTCTGTAAAATATGGGGAGGATACCTAGAATGAGATTATACAGACATTTGCATCAAGATTTGTCCATTTGCATGTGACATGCATGTACACACAGAAGTGTGAGTATGCATGCGCTGCGCACACATGTGTGCACAGATGTGTGAGTATACATGCGCACATGTGCCTATCATTGTATGTACAGATGTGCTAATGTGCACAGATGGGACACCAAGCATGCGTGTAGCGATACAGAGAGTCACCATACCAATAAATCTGTTTACTATTACAATCATTTACCTAATTGTCTGCTTGGAAGGCTCTCCATAAGCTTGGTCATATCTTGTGGATTATGTCTGGCCCATGATCTTTGATCATTAAGATCATCCTCACTTCCATCAGCGCTTCCCATGTCTCTGGATATATTGCCATTGAAAGACTGCCTATTTCGCAAGCGTAGGCCACCATTGTCGTAGTGTTGATCCATTGCATTAACAATGTGCTGATTATCCTCCGGGTTTGGGCTAATCACTTCATACACAGGATTGGCTGAAACAGTAGGTATATTCAGACATACATAGTAACAATGTAGTAAGAACATCTAGGGATACATTGCTAGCGATGCCTTGCACATACACAGGATTGGCTGAAACAGTAGGTATACTCAGACATACATTGTAGTAAGAGCATCTAGGGATCCATTGCTAGTGATGCCCTGCACATTTCTAGCTAAGGAACACCCACTTTATACACGCAAAATGTACAGGTTGCTATTGAATATTTTGAAAATAATTTGACTGAGAGCTGTTGCTGTCTATGAAGGGCTAGGTGAGCTAAAAATTTATCAATTAACATTCTGTATACAAGTTCTGAAGCCAACCCCCATAGGCTACCATGTATGACAGATCTCGGTAAATCTTGCACTACATTAAATCTTGCACTACATTACATTACGTGTTTGGAGTAAAACAAATAAGAGTAGCAGTCAGTTTGTGTTTTAGGGTACAAGGGCTAAATGAAGGTATAAATTAAAATAGTGACATTTACAATGTATTTAAATGTTGCTTTACTAAAAGCTGAATGTATACCAGCATTCTACCAGCCAATGCTATCGCGTGACTCTACAAGAACTGACCCGAGTGACATTGCCAGCGACCGTCAGTTAGTGCTGAAGAACTGACCGAGATGGTCACGAAAGCTGCACTCAAACAATTTCTACATCCCGCAAAGGTAACTGATATTTCTTTATTCTGAATGCTATTGTTTTAGATAGAAACATAATTTTCAAAATGAATATTAAAGCATCCACTGTCATGTGTGTCCAGCAATAAAATACATTCAGGATTAATGTCCAAGCATTGCTTCAGGCGGTAAACATCTATCAGACAACCTTAATTATGACAGTGGATGGTTTGAACCTGCAGGTTGCTAAGGTAACCAAAATATAAGAGCAGATGCTGTTCAAGCCATGTCATTTTGCCAAATGTTATTTTGTCAAAAATAAAGTTTTGAAACTTGTATTATGCATTCAGTTATGTATGCATGTGTTAATATTAGTTATTATATATGGAATAATGGGCCATTGAAGGTGAAATAGGTTCAGTAGTACAAGTTAATTATAATGAAATAATTGTAAAACGAACCGTGAGTAATTGGCGTGCAACTCTTCTGCTGCATGTTGGGCATTGCAAACACTGGGTCGCTTGGTAAAACAGCAGTGTTATCTTTACATAGTTACTGGATGTCTTCTATTGTGCTTCTGCATCAACGTATCACTTATAATAGATTATGTCTAACTGTGAATATAAAATAAAAATTGAACTTTGCAGAAATATATTCAAAATTCAATTTGTATTCATTGCAATTTTGAAATCCTGAAGATGTGTATACATTGTATATATAAAGAAGGATTTACACATATTTAGCAAGAGGCCAAAAGGTTCTGTATCGATCGCCTGCAACATCAGTATTTGAACAAGAGGAAAATTGACAGCTAGAGATTGCTGAAGTCTTTGCCAGCTCATCAATAGCAGCACAATTTCCTTAATCGGGTCGTCATAATAACATTTGACCTTTTGACACTGTAACATAAGTCAGTGTCCAAATTCATATTTGCAATCAGGCATGGTGTCTATTCCAAAACCAAGGTTCCAACCTCTTAAATAATATCAAGATTGAACAAGGACAAATGTGTCCAATACCCACATCATTAATATATTTGTTCAATCGGGCTGCTATAAGGTCAAATATGTATATTTTGGAAACAATCTTGCAGAAAGCTGTTGCGTTTTAGCTTTTCACCTCAAATTACTCTTTTGGACACTATGGACAAAAGCTCACCCAAGTTTGGAGAAGATGGAGCCAGTAGAACCAGTTATTGAAAAATGTGTCAAAAATGTCTATTTTGAAAACAATCTTGCTGAAAGCTGTTGCTGTTAAGTTTTAGCTTTTGACCCCAAAATTGGCATATGCTTTCGGGACCTAACGGACAAGCATCCACCTAAGGTTGGAGAACATCGCTTTAAGTCGAACCAAGGTTATTTAAAAATGTCTTAAGAACAATAAGAAGAAGAAGCACTCCATGCTCACATATACATGCACCCTTGCGTCTCATGACGCAGGTAACAAGTCACAATCAGAGAATAGCTCCCACATAATTCAACCACCCATCATCTCATTTCCTAAGGCTCGAACAGTCTTAGGTTGGTCTGTATCACGCATGGTACATGCTACATAAAATCTTGTCATGGTTCAGTATTACCGTATGGTTTTAAGTCAGGTGGTAATCCTGTGGTAAGTAAAGTTCTTCAGAAGCAACATTTTTATTGTTATCATTTGTTGTCGTTAACAAGAATTAAATGTCTCGCCTGATCTCCTCATTGCCACAAAGCATCAGAAGACAGTTACCTTGACCTTTGGCTCAATGGCATCATGCTGATTCCAACAGCATTGCAAACCATGTATCCAAGGCTAGGACGAATAGGGTCAACCAATATTAGCCCTTTAATGGTCAAATTTGATCAAGCATATAGAAATATTTGTTTATTGAACCTCCATTTGCAGATCCAGAGAAGACTATTTTTGGAAATTTATCAATGAAATGATTGGCTCTGTTATCGAGCCAGTCATTTCAGTGATAAATTTTCAAAAATAGTCTTCTCTTGGCCTGCAAATGGACATTCCTCAAGACCACTGCAGAGACCGGTTTGACCATTAAAGGGTTAAAATATAAGCCAAGAAGTTTTCATACACAAAAACTAAAACGGCTTCGCAAGAAAGTCAGGGAGTCAACGCCACATTTTTGTAGAAAGACTGTAATCTGGTATTACTACATTTTAAATTTCAAATTGCTTTAGTATGGGAGCTTATGGCGGGAACAATATTCAAGATAGCCCTTAAACCGTTCAGCTAACGGTGTCGAAAATCGTAAATCTGAAATCAGAATACTCAAAAACCTATATAAAACCAATTTTGGCTTCAAAATACACAAATAAAAAAATCCAATATGGCTGCTATATTTTCGATTGGCACACGGCAGCCATGAATTTTATGTAGAAATGTATATGACCACATTGGAAATTTATGTTTACACTGCCAGCATTGTTTACATTGCCAGAATTTTAGCTGCGTACTGATCAAGCCTTAATGACCTTTGGAAACACTAATATAAATCTGTTTTGTTGACATTTTGGTAATGATTCCTGAATAGTAAGATGTTATTGACTAGTCCATAGTAATGCATAAACAGTGAATACCAGTCTATTACTTCGTAATTAATTAATTAATTCAATTGCGGATTATTGCTTTGAGATTTACTTGGAAACTGGTTGATTCAGCTTAAAATTATGCATTACTTGATGAAATATTGCATTTGCTATTTAAGGGCTAAGTAGCATTGCAAGAATGGAGTTCAGTCTTGATGAAGTTAAAAATCTCATGACAATATTAGGGAAAACTGGCTTACTCCCCAATGTTACCACCAGTGAAGAGTTCCGTAATTAGGTTCAAAATATCCAGGAAGATAAGATTGATGTTTAAAAGTCCACCCCACCACCTCCTGGGCCATCAGTCCATCCCCACATACCACCAGCTCCCTAGATTACTTTCTTCAGCGGCCAAAGTGAGAAAGACACAGCGCATGACCTGTGGTGTTTTGAGGTTGGTTGTCTGCGGCAGTCCAATGTTCATTCATCAGATGTCATTCTACAAACAATCCGAAAATCACTGAAACGGGAAGCTCCCATGCTAGCCATGAAACTGGGTCAACAAGCTGGGATTTACGCATTAAATCCAAGAGCACTTTTGGTATACTACGGCAATGATCAACACTAATAAGTGAATTCCAGTACCATACAAGGTGACAGTGAAGATGTAGCCATGTGGGGTTGTCGATTGGAAAAGCTGCTTTTCCAGATTTCACTAGATCATAGTTTTATGATTTATTTCTTAATAATAACCCAGCTAATGGAATTGCCATCTACAGCCACAAACTACTACAAGCTAGGCTTGCAAGATATTGTCATAGGAGGTATCGCAATATATCGTGATGAGAAAATCGTGATATTTCGATATATCGTATAGACTATTTTATGGTATATGAAATTATGGGGTGAATTGGTCTTGGGTTGAATTGGACTGCACGGTTCGGCTTATGTAGACATATCGGCTTCGCTATGAATTCTCATATCAGTTTTAACCGAATATGACTTCTAATTGGTAAATTTCAACAACAACTTTAAATCCAGTCGCCAAGATGCTTAAAGAACGATCATTAATAATACGAAAATATGACAATTTCCCGCTCTAAATTTTTGACGCCTTACACCTTGGCTTAATGTATACCCTGTCCATCATTGCGGGAGTGAAATTATTACATTGGACAACCTGAATATTGCATATTCTGGCGTACTCTGTTATAATCATCATTTATTACATCAAAATGTATCAAAAAATTTGACATTTCATGTCGTGTTTGTGAAAATGTAAAAATCACGTGATATTAGAAATGCACTTTAGATCCATAGATATCTAATGTTTAGATCTGATCCGCATTTACCAAGTACCCGTTTACTAATAATAGTTAGCCTTCAGAAACATCTCGTATATTTCACCTTGCAAGCTAAAGCGTGTATACCGTCTCATTTAGCTATCACATTTGTGAACGGACCACCTCTCGCCTCCAAAATCAGGAGAGCGAGCAATATCACGTGATTTAAATATTTTACTAATACTATTTAGCCTTCAGAAACATCTCAGATAGTTCACCTTGCAAGCTTAAGCGTGTATATCGTCTCATTTAGCTATCACATTTGTGAACGGCCCACCTCCCGCCTCCAAAATCAGGAGAGCGAGCAATATTACGTGATTTATATATTTTACTCATACTATTTAGCCTTCAGAAACATCTCAGATAGTTCACCTTGCAAGCTAAAGCATGTATACCGTCTCATTTAACTATCACATTTGTGAACACACCACCTCTCGCCTCCAAAAACAAGAGAGCAAGCAATATCACATGATTTATATATTTGCGCGACGCCATTTATTGTAAAATTTAGGGTTAATTTTGATTTTATAAACCATGCTTATTAAGAAATATCCAATATTTATACCATCCCAGGTAATAATTTCACTCACGTGAGCAAGGTTTTGAGGTGTACAGTACGGCAGCATGAAATTGTACTGGTAAATTGCGTTCAATTTTCCTATTATTGTCCATCTTTTAAAACAATTTTAAAGAATGAACTTCAACTTTTTCTTGACCTATTCCTAATATATGCCCACCTCTCTCGCAAAGATGTTGGTTTGGAAATAAATTCAACAGCTTACCGTAATAGAAGGCGATGTTACAAACACATGACAAATAGGCAGAAAACAGTGTGACAGTAAAATTTTCACGATATTTCAATTTTTTCAAAATCATATCATAATAAATCTTTGTTGGTAAAAAAAATATCACGATTTTCGATAATATAGGATAATCGTACAAGCCTACTACAAGCCCAACCTTGTGAGACAGTAAGTGCTGAGTCTTTCAAGGAGTCAGTTTGGTGTAAATGGACTACCAAGAATAAAGAAAATGTTTTAGTGGGATGTATTTATAGGAGTCCCAACAGTGATAGAGAAAATAATTTAAATCTCATGACCCTAATAAACAACACTAGTAAACTAAAACCAGACCACATTTTAATTACAGGAGTTTAACTTCCCAGATATCAACTGGTCTTCTGATCTCTTATGCTCTCGTGATAGTGACAACTTTATCAATACCATAAGAGACAATTTTCTCCACCAGTTTGTATTAAATAAAACCAACAAGGCACAGGATAGACCAGAAAGCAAATATCTTAGATCTCATTTTGGGAAACAGTACAAACATTGTCAATGATATAAGTCATCTAGCCCCTAAGGAAAAAGCGATCATGATGTCTTACATTGTTTACAAATAAACCTTCACGCCTATGTATTTAATGTTTCCACTGAATCAAATTTGCCCAAACCTTTGCTGAATAAAGGTTGGTACAACGACATGCGCAGGGAAGTCAGCAACATTGACTGGACAAACATGCAGGAACTTCATACACCAGAAGCATGGAACTTTATTTACAACATCTTAACCACAATGCTAAATCAACACGTGACACCCCAAAAATAAACAAGTCGAGTAAAAGGAAACACATATGGCTTGCTTCCAGTACCACACACACCCTTAAAGCCAAAAACAAACTGTACAAAAAATACATGTACAAGAAAACAAAGCGTTCTGACGATTATAACCGATATAACATGGCTAGGAATAATTCTACATCATGTATCAGACAAGCCAAACGGTCATTTGAATGAAATATAGCATCAGAATGCAAGAAGTCCTTTTGGAAATATGTCAAAAGCAAAACAACTCTCAAAGAAACAGTAGGCCAGCTTAAATATTCAAATGATAAAGTGTGTACAAATGACATAGAAAAGGCAGAAGTTTTGAACATCTATTTTGCAAGCGTATTTACAGAAGAGAACCTAAATACAATGCCAGATAATATCCCCAATATCATAAACACTGTCTTACCAGACATTTCTATAAACCCAGAGACTACTGAAGCCAAGCTTTATATTTTGCCAATCGAGCCAATGCGCCATGGTTGGTTGGTTGTAGGAAATTCCTCCTGTAAATTGGGAGCACCCTCTTTCGAGGTAGTATATAATATGTACACTTCTGAAGTATTTACTTCTGAAATATTTACAATTCTGATATGAGGAGAAAGGATCGCATTTGGTGGCATTGGTAGATATATTGTCTTGAGTACAACTCAATCAAATGTAGTAGGTTGTGTTGTTCACTGTTGATAAGGGTTAACGCACCAAGTAGAATTTGCAGGAATGTTTCATTCGACTGTTGCATGCTTTGCGCTAGCTCGCTTTGTTCACACGAGTCTAGTGATGTGCTGATCCTTTGTTTGTCGGATGTACATATTGAGTGATATTTGATGCAGGAGCAGAGGAAATGCATCCAATCTTCCAGTTCATGATTACATAGGACACACATCGGATCAAAATCATTCTGGTTAATACGTGCGCGGTTTGCTTGTAGAACATATGCTCTGGTCACAATCTTAGCTTTTATTCATGCTCTTTCGACATCCCTTATATATGCTGTTATGGTTGCCCATAAGTGATGCAGTTGATTGAGTTTGCATTCCTCCAGGTTAATGAATCGACTTGACATTTTCTGCGATGCTTCTTCTATTAGTAGCTGATGGTTATATTGATTAACATGTTTTCAGATAAATCTTTTTCCTTTATAAGTGGAGAGTGGATTCTGTAGCAGAGTTGATGCTTTTGGCATGTTGTACTTGTGCAGTAAGTATCTTATGTGCGTGAACCAGCTTTTGCTATTAAGAGCTTTAATTGTGGTTTGTCGTACAGTAGTCCACACAGGGACCATGATGGACTCGCTATGCTCAGCCACTGTGCCCTCCTCTGCTATATTGACGACAACGGTGCAAAAAAAAAAAGTCGCCCGATAGTGAACGACTTGGTACGTGTCTGGTTCGAAAACTGGTTGTTATCAATGCGAAATGACCTACCCAACGTCTAGCGATCATAATTTCATAACATTACCACATATAAACTCATATACATGTACAGGTCGAGAATAAAAATCCTATCGACGTAAATATTTTACTTTAAAAAAAGGGCAACATGGTGGTTGGTGAATTCCGGAACGAACGATCCAGTCCCAGGAAAATCTTTGCGTACTGCCTCACAAGCTGGGAGACGTGAGAGAAAATACAGAATATTGCCTGTGGGAATTTTTCCGACAGAAACAACAAAAACAAATCAAATGATCATTAGATATTATTAGATATTCCCCAGAAGGCACTTGCTACACAATTTCGGCTAGTCAAATACAGCAGTATAGCTGTACATGCGAATACAGGCCAAGAAATAATAGCTAGGCTATCTATTATAACTAGAGAATATAGTACGGTTCAGAGATCTGTATTACTCACAATGAAAAAAATGACTGATGAGAAATGACAGTCACTATAAGTGATGACACCACACCACACTATCAGGGATGACACCACACTATCAGGGATGACACTCATCAGCCATCACTATCAGGGATGGCATTCACTATCTGTGATGACACTCATCACTATCAGGGGTGACACCTCACTACCAGGAACGACACTCATCAGTCCTCACTAGCAGGGATGACATTCACTGTCTGTGATAACACTCACCACCATCAGGGGTGACACCTCACTACCAGGAATGACACTCATCAGCCCTCCCTCTCAGGGATGACATTCACTACCAGGAATGACACTCATTAGCCCTCACTACCAGGGATGACACCTCACTACAAGGATGACACTCCTCAGCTCTCACTCTCAGGGATGACATTCACTACCAGGAATGACACTCCTCAGTCCTCACTATCAGGGATGACACCTCACTACAAGTGTGACACTCCTTAGCCCTCACTATCAGGGATGGCATTCACTACCAGGAATGACACTCATCAGCCCTCACTATCAGGGATGACACTTCACTATCAGGAGTGACACTCATCAGTCCTCACTAGCAGGGATGACATTCACTATCTGTATTGACACTCATCACTATCAGAGGTGGTGACACCCCACTATCAGAAATGACACCTCGCTACCAGGAATAACTCCTCACTATCAGGGGTGGCATTCCCTACCACGAATGACACCCCTCATTATCAGGGTGACACCTCACTACCAGGAATGACACTCATCAGTCCTTACTAGCAGGGATGACATTCACTGTCTGTGATGACACTCATCACTATCAGGTGTGACACCTCACTACCAGGAATGACACTCATCAGCCCTCACTAGGAGGAATGACACCTCACTACCAGGAATGACACTCATCAGTCCTCACTATTAGGGATGACATTCACTATCTGTGATGACATTCTTCAGTCCTCACTAGGAGGAATGACACCTCACTACCAGGAATGACACTCATTAGTTAAGGCAGCAACAACTTTCAATCAAATACATTTCAAAATATTTTTAAGAGCATAGATGTCAGAGCACATAATACATATCTTAAATATTTCGGCAGTTTTGGAAAGGTTAATCTGTTAATTGGAATTTAATATCTAGTCTGGCAATAAAATCTGACATGGTGATAAATCAATGGAGTGAGACTGCAAATATTTAAGGAGTGATAACTCTGGCATTTGACATCCTATCAGTTTCATTTTCACAACACAGATATTAGATGCCAACATTAACATTGTGACCATTGTTGGTGACGGACAGACAGATGGATGGACGGACATACAGAAGGCGGATGGGGTCATCGCTATACAACACCTGACTGACAAGTAAGCGGAGTTAAGAAAACCAATTTCGGCTTCAAAATTCATCAAATAAAAAAATTGAATATGGCAGCCAAACACGCTAAAATTTGATTGGTCCACGGCGGCCATGTATTTTACCTATCAACTTCCCATGAACAACCTTTAATGGCCCTTAGTCCATAATCATATCTCCAAATTTCAGCCCGATCTGTTCAGTGGTTCTGCAGAATAAGTCGTTTTCACGAAAACCAGGTCATCCAAGATGGCTGCTGAAGCATTTGGCCAATCAAGTTCCTTCGAACAAATTTGGTTCAGCTCTTGCCCTATATGATATTTCGTGAGTTTTGAATCGATCCACTAAGCGGTTTCGGAGAAGATTTTTAAAGCCATTTCCTAAAATCGGCCAAAATCCAATATGGCCACCGGCCAAATTGACCGATCGACTTTGTTTGAACAAACTTGGATCCCTATGCCATAAGGATACTTCCTGCCAAATATAATTGAAATCGGCCCAGTGGTTCTTGAGAAAAAGTCATTTAAAGAAAAGTTGACAGACAGATGGATGGACGGACGGACGCCCGCCATGGCATAAGCTCACTTGGCCATTCTGGCCAGGTGAGCTAATGACACTCATCAGTTCTCACTAGCAAGGATGACATTCACTATCTGTGATGACACTCTTCAGTCCTCACTAGGGGGAATGACACCTCACTACCAGGAATGACACTCCTCAGTCCTCACTAGGATGAATGACACCTCACTATCAGGATTGTTACTCATCAGTTTTCACTAGCAGGGATGACATTCACTATCTCTGATGACACTCATCACTATCAGAAGTGGCACCTTGCTATCAGGAATGACACTCCTCAGTCCTCACTATCAGGGTTGACACCCTTCACTATTAGGGATGACACCATTTACTATCAGGGATGACACCCTTCACTATCAAGGATGACAATCCTTACTATCTGGGATGACATTCCTCACTATCAGGGGGGACACATCACTACCAGGAATGACACTCATCAGTCCTCACTATCAGGGATGACACCTCACTACCAGGGGTGACAATCCTCAGCCATGACTATCAGGGATGGCATTCACTACTAGGAGTTACACTCATCATCCCTCACTATCAGGGATGACATTCACTACCAGGAATGACACTCATCAGCCCTCACACTGAGGGGTGACACCTCACTATCAGGAATGACACTCATCACTATTAGGGGTGACACCTCATTACAAGGAGTGACACTCATCAGTCCTCACTAGCAGGAATGGCATTCACTATCTGTGATGACACTCATCAGTCCTCACTATCAGGAATGACACCTCGCTACCAGGAATGATGCTCATCGGTCCTCACTAGGAGGAATGACACCTCACCACCAGGAATGTCACTCATCAGTCCTCACTAGGAGGAATAACACCTCACTACCAGGAATGACTCTTCAGTCCTCACTAGGAATGACACCTCACTACCAGGAATGACCCTCCTCAGTCATCATTAGCAGGAATGGCACCTCACATCACAAATGCCCACATTTCCCGGCTTTGGCCTTTTAACCCGACTCTAGGGGGCGGAGTCAAATATAAGTGTCATCTCACAGTCCGTAATCATATCAGTAACTCACATTTAAGTGGTTTAGCACATTCGGTTGAATTCCATCCAATGGTTTAAGGAGGTAATTGAGTGACTGACAGTTGCTAGGATATTTAACTTTTTGACCCAGCTCCCTTGATCCCCATGGCATGGCACGAAAGATAGATACTGCGTCACAGAGCACAACCATGTATGGGTAACCCACATATCAAATTTTGCTGAATTCCACCCAATGATTTAGGGTGAGAGAGCGTGACAGACGGATGGATGGACAGACAGACGGAGGAGATTACAATATCCATAAAAAAAAAATTTTAATATGGGGATAACATTTCAATATTATTTGTTCACATTGCTGTGACTGACACTTTCAGACAGGAAAAATTAACAGATATACATACATAATTAACATGTAATATCATAAAAATATACTCACAAATGGCAAAAAAACACCATTTTGTCCCAAAAATTTTGATGGAAGGAAGAACGGAAGAAAATTAAATTTTGGATATGATGTAGAGCACACCTCATGCGTTATTGTCTGTAAGGCACACATTTCTTCCACCTATCCCACATGGTCATCCTGAGAGTTGAATACGGGATCATTTTCAGGTTGGGCCAATTTCATGGGCCTATTTTTCAAAAATGTTAAGAACCACATATTTTTTCTTTGATGTATAAACTAACAAATATATATGTAATTGACCCATCAAGTACTAAGTTTGTAACTCTAATAGTTTTAACATAATTGTAATCACAAGTGGGTCTGAAAATTTGTCACTGAATAAATTTTCATTTTTAATGTTACCTAGGTTACCAATATGAGCACAAAAATTATTATGCCCTGCATATTTCAAGAGGGTACCTACATGTGACCATGCACTGAAAAGTTTATTGGAATTGGATATCAGATTAAGAATTTGCAGAGCCTTGAAAATGCTACAAAATGACAATTGCATCACATGTGATGGACCCCCTTGATGTTCTAGCATCCATATCGCCAAGAATATTGGGATTTGGGTACTGAAATTGTGCAGGATTTCCTAAAACATAATAATACACCACTACACAAAGAATCTTGGAAATCGGAATTGGTCATACAACACCCATCGGTTGTCTTGACACGGAATGACCCGTCATCCCTAATAGTGAAGGTGTCACCACTGATAGTGAGGAGTGTCATCCCTGATAGTGAGTGTCATTCCTCCCTTCTAGTAACTGTCATCCCTGATAGGGAGGAGTGTCATCCCTGGTAGCGAGGCGTGTCACCCTGATAGTGAGGAGCATCATCGATCATAGTGAGGCGCGTCACCCTGATGGTGCAGCGTGTCACCTCGATAGTGAGTAGTGTCATCCGTGGTAGTGAGGTTTGTCACCATGAAAGTGAAGTGTGTCACCCTGCTTGTGAGGAGTATCATCGCTGGTAGTGAGGCGAGTCATGCTGATAGTGACGAGTGTCATCCCTGGTAGTGAGTTGTCATTCCTGATAGCGAGTGTCATCCCTGGTAGCGAGATCGAGTGTCATCGCTGTTAGTGAGTCCTGTCGCCATGGTGGTGGGGTGCAGCATCCATGATAGTGAGGAGTGTCAATGAGTATGTATGATTACTGTATTCTGCGGCTGTAGTAGAAACATCCTACAGCTGCAATCAGTCCTTTTTCGCTTTTGCCCACTGTGTCTTGTCCTCAGCCAAAATCCTTAGCTTCCTCATGTCCATTCTTGACTTGAGTGTACCGAGTCCTGCTTGTTGAGGTCACCTCGTAGCGCGCTTAGCAGATTTATGCAATGACGTCATCTCCTGGCTCTGTATTTGCTGGCTCCGAGCAGGGCGAATTCCAAGGCTCTCTGTGCTGGTGTTCTGGCATCCTTAGCACATGGCCAAACATGGACCATCTTTGCTGGGTGACTTTTACAGACAGTGGCGGCGTATTACACATCTTGTATAGTGCATCGTTGGAAATTATGCTCTCTGGACATCGGTGTCCAGTGATGGTGCGTAGGTGTTTGCGGTGACAGGCATCGAGTTTGCCTTTGGTGCTGCCCAGCTGTTAGAGTTATACATCATCAAGGATATGCAGGTTGCATTGTATAAACGTAGTATTTTTACCAAGGAGTAGTCATATACTAGGAGTTCTAGAAGAGTTCCGCACCATGGTGCCTGGCTCCACTCCCACCGACTAAAACAGGTCAGAACAGAGGTGATAAATATATATATATATAATGTAGGCGACATACCGTTACTAGACTGTTTTACTCTGTGGTAACTGCCAATCCACGATCCGTGACAACCACCGAGTAAAACAGGTCAGAACAGAGGCAATATATATATATATATATATATATATATATATATATATATATATATACAGTGTTGCCCACAACATCTGATTTTTGCGGGTCCCAAGGACCCCACACTCTCAGATTTGGGGGTCCCACTGTAAAATCGGGGGGTCCCATGGGGTCCTCATCTGAAATATGGGGGTCCCATGTTTTTTTCTTAAAATAAACACAACACATTGATCTAATTATAAAGTACTTTATTAAACATGTTGAAAGCATTAGTTATGACATTGTGTAAATACTGTCAATGTATATATAGAGAATATTAACTATGCAGTGGTAAATTTTCAAAAATATGTATTCTGTGATCTACAATGGTGGCTAAAATTGATCTATTGAAATGGCCCTTGTATATTTAACTAATAACATTTGAACTGCATGTTAATAAACAATAACTTAAAGCACTGTACTTGTTTGTTGTCTGATAAACCAACCAACCTACATTGACACCCTTGTATGATTAACATTTCCAAAGACCACTACATTAGTAATTAGCAAAGACCACTGCATTAGTTTTTCTATTAAACCCCGACTTGATTTTGGACGAATTGAAAAATTACGAGTGTCTGGGGCGACTTTTCTCAAGGACGACTTGACCATCTTCGATATAATGCGCGCATATTTTTTATAATGTAACTGGAACCTCTAAATATAGTGGAATACATAAGCTAAAATCAGACAAAACAATAATTTATCAAAAATAATCTGTATTTAAATCAGATTAAACTGCGTAATTAGTGAAAATATATCAGCCAATAACCGGATATCTCTAATTCATAGGGAGGAACTATGTAACGCGATTGCTGATTGGTTGAAGCATAGATAATGCATTAGCGTGTATCCAATAACGACGCTTGTATCTGGGAGCTTTCAGCTATACGCTGTTTGGAAAAAATCAATATTTTAACGTATGCCTACCTGGAGATCGACGATATCGTTGAACATCGCTGCTGGGATGAGCTTTTTAGTTGAGAAATTGGGAACACCTAACGATCGAGTATTATTAAACATTATAAACACTAATCCATCAGTCAATCAATCAGCCGCTATTACTAAATAAAAGACAGCGTATAGCGCGTATTGATACCGTTATTCAAACAGCAATACAAAGACACCGCCGCTAATCCGTCAAATGGCCATTCAAATGTAAAAGATATCACAATATCTTCCATATGTTCCTTCATCCATTTAGATATTTTGATAAGTAAATAGAAAAAAATATTTTGCCTGTTAATCGTGCTTTAGGCAAGTATTTCAAAATATTCAGCATATTAGTGATAACAACTTTGTGATCTGTCCAATGTTCTGAACTGTGAAAGGGTTAAGACGCCCAGACACGTTTGTATACGCTTGATCAGTTGTATTGGATTTCTCAAGCGTGAGTTCCACTAGAGGGAAATTCCGCTGTTACCCAATCAAATACGTGACACTGACGTTTAGCACAACAGACAGAAACATGGCGGGTAGTTTTGCAATTTGTAGGCCAAACAAGGCGACTGACATCGGACTTGTAAACTCACTATTTATAAAAAATTTGATCAAATGGAATACTAAGGATGATCTGGGGATTGTGTTTACAATTAATTTTGGCGGTTGAATCTAATTCATGGGCATTAACAACTTTGAGTTGTGCAAGAAAACATACAACAAATCATAGTCTTAAACAACGCAGTAAGTTCGTTTTTATTGAACACAATACATTAGGTATATTTTTTAAAGTAAAAACATGCAGAAATAAATATACACACACGATAATATAATCGATAATTAAGCGCACGCAAAGTTACCAGTTTCTGTTACACTTTTTACTGCGTCCCTCGTGCGTCCTCGGGGATGCAGAGGGTTAATTTTTATGCGTCCCTCTGCCATTTTTATGCGTATATATGCGCAAAAGGACGCATAAGGGCAACTCTGTATATATATATATATATATATATATATATATATATATATATATATATATATATATATATATATATATATATATATATATAATGTAGGCGACATACCATTGCTAGACTGTTTTACTCAGTGGCAGCTGCCAATCCATGATCCGCGGCTACAGGATGGAAAGCGGGTTGTCAAAAACAGAGGCGATATATATATAATGTAGGAAGCTGACTGTTGCTAGACTGTTTTACTCGGTGACAGCTGCGGATCGCTGATCGGCGGCTACAGGATGGAGGTAGATTGTCAGAACAGAGGCGGCTGACTGTTGCTAGACTGTTTTACTCGGTGGCAGCTGCCGATCATAGATTGAAGGAAATGTCAATTTCACTTTCTCCGAGATCTAACAATACTCACCATTCTGTTACTTCTGATATACAGCTGGCCTTGACAGCGGCTCTAGGATTATAGACTTAGAAAGCTTTACCGACTCCTGGGAACCGGGTACTCGGCTCCCAACTGCCGAGTACCCGTTTACCATAGAGCTCATATTGTTTGCATAGCCACCAAACAAGAGAAAACTATGGCTTGCCTCTGTGGGGCTGGGAGGCTGGGTCCGTAACAGAATGGTGAGTATTGTTAGATCTCGGAGAAAGGGAAATTGACATTTCCTTCATTCTCCTTCGATCAATACTCACCATTCTGTTACTTCTGATATACACCAGATTTGATCAGTAACCTGGTGGGAAGGGGCAAGCCATAAATGCTAATTTTGTCCCTTGGAGAAAGATTTTAGACTTCAAACTTGACTAACGGAGACCTAAAAGGACCGTCAAGTTCACGGAACCGAATCACATTCGCATCACCGCACCCCCCCCCCTTTTTCCTCCTAAGAAAAGGGAGAGAACTCACGAACATGTATCTCGCCTGAAACACAAATATGCCAAGAGGGTTAACTGCTCCCTGCATATTCCATGTATTAGCCTGGGAATGAGCATGAATAT
This sequence comes from Chaetoderma sp. LZ-2023a, assembly GCA_034401795.1. Taxonomy (NCBI): domain Eukaryota; kingdom Metazoa; phylum Mollusca; class Caudofoveata; order Chaetodermatida; family Chaetodermatidae; genus Chaetoderma; species Chaetoderma sp. LZ-2023a. Next base: position 42,278,511 of record CM067372.1, on the reverse strand, counting down.
ATAAGATGAATGAACATGATACACATCCATAATACAAAAAACTCTCACTCTTGAATTACCTTATGATAATTGGACTCCAGACGTACTGCCTCCAACCATTTACTGGTCCGGCCATCAGTGACACAATCTGGTTGTCATCCTCTCGCTTGACCATGCCTGCTTTAGGTTCTTTTCTTACCAAAGTGAAAAAAGGGTGAAGAGCAGTGTGGTCACTAACTATCGTTTCAAAACAGCTAAAGCGAGTGGATTGGCTGAGTCTGACACATCCCTCATATAGTAATCCGTAAATGAGGACTCACAGTGCCATTGTGCAACGGCCATGATGTCCTCTAACGGAACACCATTGTAAAGGGCGGTCGAGGCGGCTATTCCTCTGACATCGTGTTCTCTTACGCCTTGTACCTGGTGCCCAGTCGCCAACTCGTGAGTAGTCTGAATGCATTCGACCACCCAACGAGAGATAGTATCCATGGATGCGGCGCCATAAGGCTTTTTATGGCAGATCCACAGATGTCTATCGTTCGACCGTAACGAGTCAGTCCGTTTCTTGTACTTAGTCAAAGCACGGACCGGGCACCAGACACTGGCATCACGATCAAACCTAGTTAACTTCGGTATAATGATCGGTTTGCCGGGATATCTCAAAGATTGGTTCTTTGACATAAACTCTGCTATTGGCAGAAGACGCAGACCCTCTCCAGAAACAATAAATCGGTCCCTCTCTGCCGAAAGCGCATGGATCTCACTGCGTCTTCTAGCTGAGGAAGCTAAAGACCGCCTTTAGAGTCAAATGCTTTAGACTAGCCGAACGCAACGGTTCGAAAGGGTGCTTGGCCAGTACATTAAGCACTAAAGATAGACTCCAGGCTGGAACTGGTAGGGCTGTCTCGGTCGGAGATTGCTCATTCCCTTCAACATCACATTTAACTGGGCCACCTCTGGACTATCCCTGTTGGCTAGACAAGGGATAACTGATGCCAAAGCTGACTTGTATCCAGCAACTGTGACGGGAGCTAGTCCTGAAAAGAACAGCTCACAGAGAAAGTCTGCTATTTGCTGAATAGTGGATTGAAAGGTATCAATACCCTTTTCTTCACACCAGTCTGCAAATCTGTTAACCTTGTTGTTATATGACTTGAAGGTTGACCTCCTTCTCGCAGCCGCGATGAAATCAGCAGCCTGTCGAGAAAAGCCTTCCGACGTGGAACGTTGTTTGATAACATCCACGCAGTCAATTTGAACATTTCGGGACGCTCGTGTAGGAAGCGTCCCTTGGCCTGGGAGATTATGTTCGGAATCTCGGGCAACTGCACAGGATTTTCCACCAACAGATCTAGAAGATCCGTGAACCACTCCCTGCTCGGCCAATACGGCGCTATTAGCAGGACCAGACACGGTTCCTCCCTGACCTTCACCAATACCTTCGGCAGTCAATTTGAACATTTCGGGACGCTCGTGTAGGAAGCATCCCTTGGCCTGGGAGATTATGTTCGGAATCTCGGGCAACTGCACAGGATTTTCCACCAGCAGATCTAGAAGATCCGTGAACCACGCCCTGCTCGGCCAATACGGCGCTATTAGCAGGACCAGACACGGTTCCTCCCTGACCTTCACCAATACCTTCGGTAGAAGAATGGTGGGTGGATACGCGTAAGCGTGCATCCCTCTCCAGCTTATCGCCAGAGCGTCTGTATCGACGGCATTTGGATCTGGAATCGGCGAGACATATGTCATGATTTGAGCATTTTCCTTTGTGGTGAACAAGTCCACGTTGGGTCTGCCCCAATGCTCGAAGATCCGTCGTAGAACTGGAGGGTTGAGGGACCATTCTGTTGGCAGGATTCTCTGTCTGCGAGACAAAGCATCCGCCAGAATGTTCAATCGGCCAGGAATATGAGCTGCTTTCAAAACAACCGAGTAATTCCTGCACCATTGAATCAAGTGCCACACCCTGATGCACAGGGTGGGCGACCTGGTCCCTCCTTGGCGATTTATATATGATACTACTGTCGAATTGTCCGACCGTATCAATATCACCTTGCCCCTGATCATCGGAAGGAACTCTTCCAACGCCAGTTCCACTGCCATCATTTCCAACAGATTGATATGCAGCTGACTCTCTGGGAGAGTCCATGTGCCCGAGACCTGGTGTTCTCCCAGGCAGGCACCCCACCCTTCCAGCGATGCATCCGTGTAAACGGACAGCTGGGGGTGGGGTAGGTGCATCGAAACCCCTATTAGGAGATTCTGACGCTGTTTCCACCATAGAAGATGCGATATTATCGGCTCCAAAACTGTCACCAGTTTTGACAGGGGTTCTGTTCTCTGTTTCCACAGAGACATCAGATACAACTGGATAGGTCTTCGCATTAGAGCAGCGTACGGGATAACCTGCTCCATGGAGACCATCATGCCCAGCATCTGAAGGAACCGCCTTGCCTGAATGTGGTTTCCCACTCGAAAACTCACGAGGATGGCTAACAGAGACACCACTCTGGGCTCTGACGGGTAAACCCTGCCCTCCTCGAGGTCGAATCGCATCCCCAAATAAACGAAATGTTGAGTGGGTGTCAACTCGGATTTCTCCTCGTTGACTATCCAGCCTAGATCTGAAAGTAACTTCAGAGTCAGAGCAGTATCCTGGCGGACGGCTCCCACACCTGACGGACCGGCCACCGCTACTGGACCACCCGGAGGTGGCCGCAGAGAGACAGAACCCGTCTGGCCGAAGCCAGACGGACCCGCCAGGGGGCCGTACGAGACGCACCCCTCGGTAACCAGTCCAGAATCCTGTCCGAAGACAGGATCCGTACCAGGCATGGGGAGAAACTGCCCCCCAACCTTTGGTAGCAGGGACGACACCAGCGTGGGCAGAACGCTATGCAGAAAACCCTGCATAGCCGGACCAAACCACGCCGGCGGTGCCATCTCCGCCACCTCCAGCTGGGGACGTGGAGCACCCCCACCGGCCGAACCGGGCGCTCCACGATTTCCTCTCGGACCGCCTGACCCCGCGTCAGACCCAGCCAAGTCCTTCTGGGCAAGGAACTTAACCATCGTTTCGACGGACCACACTGCACAAACATTACACCTATGATCTATATTACACAGGGCACACCTAAAACAGACATGGTCCTTGAACATTACACGGACAAACTTATGGCAGTCGTCACATGATGGCGGGGCTGGCTTGGCCTATAAAATAAGCACAAACCTACAATAAACAAGCGGAACGAGACACGGATGGAAGGCAGACAATTAATTTTCAAATATTTTGACTCATAAATTAACCGTAACCTCCCGCACCCCACCCCGCCACGTTACAACAACGATCGCATTGACTATGACGACAAGAACGCGGCGGGCACAACACACCCATAATAGATCCTACAGGATGTGTAACGGCTCCAGGAATCATATCGCATAGCATTCAGGGTATATTTACTAATCAATATAAATTATACTCCTAACGAACGCAGCACGATATGTGAAGAAAACAACAAAATGTATAACAACTGCTGTCTCACACGGTAAAACCGCAGACCCCGCATCTACTCAAGAATTTTGAAACCAACGATCATTGCAAACCGATCGTGATCGCACGTAAACTTGATCATTCTAAAGTTTCCGGTACCATTTTTTAGTACGCAGCACCCAGAACAAGATGCGCGAATTAATGAAAAAATTTTTCTTCACATAAACATCCGAGCGACCGGGTGTGACGTCACCCGCTCGGATTCTACGGAGAACGACGTCAGCCGATATTCGTGTTAGAAATACCGTAGCAAACACCTATTTTCATATCTCCCGATCGCCTGTTGGGGTTTAAAGAAGGGCGATCGTCTGGCATATATCGTTGCTAGCACACGTCCCAGATTCTATGGGGTTAGAAATTGGAATATGCCACACAACGAAATTTAGAGACCTAAGTCTTTTAACTATGGATATAAAGAACAATACAACCTGGTTGTCTTGGGCGGTATTCTCCTTAGTCCTTAGTTATCCTTTCAGAACACACAAACTATCACTGATTAAAGACTTAGATTCTTTTTAAAAAACACTAAAATCCTTAATGCGAAAAGCAAGTATTGCACTTGTTGCTATGCAAACAAGAATGAGCTCTATGGTAAACGGGTACTCGGCAGTGGGGAGCCGGGTACCCGGTTCCCAGGAGTCGGTAAAGCTTTCTAAGTCTATAATCCTAGAGCCGCTGTCAGGGCCAGCTGTATATCAGAAGTAACAGAATGGTGAGTATTGATCGAAGGAGAACTGGTGTTCTCCCAGGCAGGCACCCCACCCCTCCAGCGATGCATCCGTGTACACGGACAGCTGGGGGTGGGGTAGGTGCAGCGAAACCCCTACTAGGAGATTCTGACGCTCCTTCCACCATACAAGATGCGACATTATCGGCTCCAAAACTGGTACCAGATTTGACAGGGGTTCTGTTCTCTGTTTCCCCAGCATCTGAAGGAACCGCCTCGCCTGAATGTGGTTTCCCACTCGAAAACTCTTGAGGATGGCTAACAGAGACACCACTCTGGGCTCTGACGGGTACACCCTGCCCTCCTCGAGATTGAATCGCATCCCCAAATAAACGAAATGTTGAGTGGGCGTCAACTCGGATTTCTCCTCGTTGACTATCCAGCCTAGATCTGAAAGTAACCTCAGAGTCAGAGCAGTATCCACGTTCAACCTGGCTGCCGAGTCTGCCTTGATCAGCCAGTCGTCTATGTAGGTGTGTAGCGCCACGTTCTCTTTTCTGAGAAACGCGGTCACCGCAAGGACCACTCTTGTGAAAACCCTTGGAGCTGTCGACAGGCCAAATGGGAGAACAATAAACTCCCATACTTGATTCTGAAATGCAAATCTCAGAAACCTGTGACAACTCCTGTTCATCGGAATGTGGAAATATGCATCTTTCAGATCGATCGATACACACCACATTCCTTTCCTCAATCCCGCCATTACCGACCTCGGCGTTTCCATCTGGAACCGAGGCGTATGGATAAACCAATTTAATGGCCTGAGATTGAGTATGGGTCTCCATCCCCCTGTGCTCTTGGGGACAAGGAACATGTTTGAATAGAAACCTGGAGTGTTTCGGTTTGCTGGTTTTATTGCTCCCTTCAGAAGCAAACCCGACACTTCCTTTTGAACGGCTTCTAACTTGTCTGGCTCCCTTGGTACGGGTGTCCAGACAGGTGCCAAAGACAGATTTTGTGGTGGAAAGTCCCACCACTCCGGCATGTAACCCTGGGATAACCATCCCAGGACCAGACTGTCTGACACCACACCTCGCCAGGCCTCGACGAAACGCATGAGCCTTCCACCCACCATAGACGCCTCGACGTCTAACAGGGTTGTCCGGCTCATAGTCCGCTCCCCCCTCTTTCTTAACAAGAGAGAGAGAGAACCATTTCATTCTAGGCACGACGGGTATAACTGGCACCGCTGTTCCTGTCGCACAGGCGCTGTCCAGACGGATATGAAGGGAGCTCTCGTACCCTCAGGTACGATCCGGCCCCTTCTGTCCGCCCTTTGAGGACTTACCCTTACCCGTCCCGCCTCTAGGGCGGTCAGGAGCAACCTTGGGGAGGGTAGGCGCCTCTACAACCTTCCTGGCTTTCTTCGCCGCCGCCGGCTGAGAAAAACCAGCTGAAGCAGAAGTCGCAACAGGCTTAGCTTTCGCCTTGCCCTTATGCTTCTTCTGCTTCTTTGAAGGTTGTCCCGCTAGCGGTTTCCCCACAGCCCCTAGTGCGTGCGCTTGCCGCACTAGCTCTAGCTGCAGGTTGACCGCTAACCGATTCTGCGCGATACTGGCTGTATCCTCTAAGAAGACGCACCCTGACTGCCGTAGCCGGACGCATATGGTAAATGACCATTTGCCTCCTGGATTTAGTCACTCGCGCTTGCACCCTTGCCAATGCGTCCATAGACAGCACCAGGCCGTCATTTACGCACGAAAGCGCCACAGGTGGCACAGGGTGGCCTGCCCCCGCTTCAGCCCACACCGACTGAAGCAGACGATACGAGTGGTTGACAGCACTCATAGCTGCCCTCACACCCTCATCGCATAGGGACAGGACTTCCTCCTGGTGTACCTGAGCCTTGTCCACAAGTGCCAGACCGGGGCCACCCGCCCCGGCACTCTGAACGTCCAGTACCCATCGGTCATCCTCGGTGACCGACGGGACTACACCATATCTGTCGTATTCCCCGCGCGGAATACGACATCCTGCCCGCACCTCCCTGGAGGCCGCAGGGAGCTGACCCTTGGTCATAAGTTGTTTGCTATAAATAGCCTCCAACAACTCTATGAACCGTGGATCTAGTCCCACCGATCCGGGCCGCGGGCAAAATCACATGGTTCCGCCGCCACCCCATGAAACACTCCGGTCCATGGGGTAGGTCCGCACGGAAAACCGTACGGATCCGTAGCAGTCACGGAACCGTAGCCAGACACGGGTGCCAACGGCACCCCACGTCCGACTGCCGGACCAGGCGAGATAGGTGAGTACCACGCCCGGCCCGGACGTCACGGAAACGGTGCCCGGTACAAGATTAGCCTCAGCCACAGGCGGAGCCGCTGCCCTGGCTTGTCCAGGACGGAATCGACCTCCATATTCTCCACCTGCGGCATCACAGGCCGCAGCAACCTCTCCTCCTCGGCCTCCTCGTCTTCAGACTCCGAAGAGTCGTCACTAGACGAGGAAACCGTGGAGCCATCCTGGCGGACGGCTCCCACACCTGATGGACGGCTCCCATGCCTGACGGACCAGCCACCGCTACTGGACCACCCGGAGGTGGCCGCAGAGAAACAGAACCCGTCTGGCCGGAGCCAGACGGGACTGCCAGGGGTCCGTACAAGACGGCCCCCTCGGAAACCAGTCCAGAACCCTGTCCGAGGACAGGGTCCGTACCAGGCATGGGGAGAAACTGCCCCCCCAACCTTTGGTAGCAGGGACGACACCAGCGTGGGCAGAACGCTATGCAGAAAACCCTGCATAGCCGGACCAAACCACGCCGGCGGTGTCATTTCCGCCACCTCCAGCTGGGGACGTGGAGCACCCCCACCGGCCGAACCGGGCGCTCCACGATTTACTCTCGGACCGCCTGACCCCGCGTCAGACCCAGCCAAGTCCTTCTGGGCAAGGAAATCATATCCATGGACCACACTGCGCACACATTACACCTATGGTCTAGGTTACAGGGCGAAAACCTAAAACAGACATGGTCCTTGAATACGACTCGTACAAATTTATGGCACTCGTCACATGATGGCGGGGTTGGCTTGGCCTATAAAATAAGCACAAACCTACAATTACAAGCGGAACGAGACCCTGATGGAAGGCAGACAATTAATTTTCAAATAATTTGACTCATAAATTAACCGTATCCCTCCCGCACCCCGCCACGTTACAACAAAGATCGCATTGATTATGACGACAAGAACGAAGCAGGCATTAAACACACCCATATTAGATCCTCCAAGATGTGTAACGGCTCCAGGAATCATATCGCATAGTATTCGGGGTATATTTACCAATCAATATAAATTATACTCCTAACGAAAGCCAAACGATGTGAAGAAAACAACAAAATGTATAACAAACTGCTGTATCACACGGTATAACCGCAGACCACGCATCTACTCAAGAATTTTGAAACCACCGATCATTGCAAACCGATCGTGATCGCACGTAAACTTGACCATTCTAAAGTTTCCGGTACCATTTTTAGTACGCAGCACCCAGAACGAGATGCGCGAATTAATGAAAATTTTTCTTCACATAAACATCCGAGCGACCGGGTGTGACGTCACCCGCTCGGATCCTACGGAGAACGACGTCAGCCGATATTCGTGTTAGAAATACTGTAGCAAACACCTATTTTCATATCTGCCGATCGCCTGTTGGGGTTTAAAGAAGGCGATCGTCTGGCATATATCGTTGTTAGCACACGTCCCAGATTCTCTGGGGTCAGAAATTGGGACATGCGACACAGCGAAATTTAGACCTAAGTCTTTTAACTATGGATAATAAAGAATGATACAACCTGGTTATCATCGGCGGTATTCTCCATAGTATTCAGTTAAATCCTTCAAGAACGCACAAACTATCACTTTACAGACAAAGACTTAGATTTCTTTAACAAAAGACACTAAAATCCTCTCCCTGCAGAAAGCATGTATTGCTCTTGTCGCTATGCAAACAAGAATGAGCTCTATGGTAAACGGGTACTCGGCAGTTGGGAGCCGAGTACCCGGTTCCCAGGAGTCGGTAAAGCTTCCTAAGTCTATAATCCTAGAGCCGCTGTCAAGGCCAGCTGTATATCAGAAGTAACAGAATGGTGAGTATTGATCGAAGGAGAATGGCCTGTTCCAGGCGAGATACCATTGCAGCAGCTCCTTATATCTTACCTGGCCCAGATGGGCACATGAGCATCTATAATTCTGTATTAGAGAAACGTTGCAGCAAACAAAAAATAAAAATAAAAAAATAAAAAATAAAAAAAATCCCGGACCCCACCTGTTCGGGAGAACCCCCGCATTATCGCCAGCAGGCCGCCTGTCTCTCTCTCTCTTATCTCTTTCTGCTGGGGGTTTTATGTGGTTCCCATTGCTCCTTCTGTCATTGTACCCCTACACTAGCGCGTACCATTTGAATTTGTTTCGAACTGGATACCATCTAGCTGAGGTCTTTTGAGAGATTTGAACCATGGTTTTTTTTATTAGCGAAACTTGAATTCAGCTCTGTTATCAATTGAGCCAACGATGAACTGATAATTAGATTACAAATAATGATAGCCAAGATAGCTAATGTGTTGTTTTGTTTATATGTTGAATTACACTTGAAAATCGCCGGCTCAAATCTAGCTATGTATTATTAGTGAAATATTATTCCAAATCACTTAAAAATTACACACACAGCCATAAAACACTTGCAAATGACAATACTGTTACAAAAGATATAGACCTGGATATATTACAGCCGACATGTGTACATATTTTCCATTAGAATATTCTAGATAACACATAACAGGTTATCAGCTAAATCGAGGTGATTTTTTAATTATTTATTAATACATACATAGCCGAGATAGTTAATATGTTGTATTATATGTTGAATTACACTGTAAAGTCGCAGGTTCAAATCGCGCTATGTGTTATTACCAAATGTTATTGAGAGTAAGAGTATTGCCAGATAGTCGAGCACGCTGGGCAACTTGATGTTGATAGATGATGATGATGATAGATGATGATGAAGATGATGAAGTTGATGATGATGATGAAAGGTAAGGTCCAGGATTTTTTTTTGTTTTTTTATTTTTTGTTTGCTGCAACGTTTCTCTAATACAGAATTATAGATGCTCATGTGCCCATCTGGGCCAGGTAAGATATAAGGAGCTGCTGCAATGGTATCTCGCCTGGAACAGGCCAATCTACGATCCGCAGCGGCGACCGAGTAAAACAGTCTAGCAACAGTCGGCCGCTTCTGTTCTGACAACCCACCTCCATCCTGTAGCGCCGATCAGCGATCCGCAGCTGTCACTGAGTAAAACACTCTAGAAACAGTCAGCCTCCTACATTATATATATATACACCTGTGCAAAAGTTAAGCACCAGCAAAAACAATAGAACGTAGAAACATGATGGTACAACTAGGCTGCCATACTTTTTGTCCCCGCGTTAGCTGACATAATTCCAAGTACGAAATGCACATGCATGCATGACTTCACGCCGCTTGATGTCCGTGCATGGCGGGAAACAGCACACGTGTTCAGTTATGTAAAAGTCCAGTTTGAGGTGTAGAACATTACATACAGATTTAGGCGACAAGATTAGGAATTTTGTGTTCATGACCGTGGTTTATTTGTACAGAGAGAATTAGCTCTTGATTGTGAACCGCTATGGCAAGACGAAGGTTAAGTGATCGTGTGAAATGGCAAATCATAGGCATGCATACCACTGGTATGTCATGCAGAGAGATTGGCAGACAGCTGAACATTAACCATACTGTAATCAGTCATTTGATTGCAAAACATGGGCAAACTAACGAGGTGAAGGACAGGCCTAGATCTGGAAGACCGAAGAAGACTACTGCCCGTGATGATCGAGCCCTAGTACGCCTTGTTAGGAGATCTCCATTCACCAACAGCAGAGTGCTCAGCCAGCAATGGGAAATGCGCAATAGAGTGTCAATGTCTACCGTCAAAAGGAGACTGTATGCTGCTGGCATGAAAGCTAGGAGACCTGTCAGACGTCCTCTCCTCACTGCACACCACAAAGAGGAGCGTCTGAGGTGGTACAACGAAAGAAGACACTGGAACATGAGATCCTGGAGACGGGTACACTGGTCCGATGAAAGTCAGTTCCTGCTTCATGCCACAGATGGTCGAACTCGTGTATGGAGGTCCAGACGCACGGCGTACGACCAACGTAACATCATGGAAGAAGTTCCATTTGGTGGAGGTTCCGTTATGATATTGGGGTGCATCTCATTTGATTGTAAGCTGGATCTGTTGACTGTACCTGGAACACTAAATGGACAAAGATTGCAGGAAATGTCAATTTCCCTTTCTCCGAGATCTAACAATACTCACCATTCTGTTACTTCTGATATACAGCTGGCCCTGACAGCGGCTCTAGGATTATAGACTTAGAAAGCTTTACCGACTCCTGGGAACCGGGTACTCGGCTCCCAACTGCCGAGTACCCGTTTACCATAGAGCTCATATTGTTTGCATAGCCACCAAACAAGAGAAAACTATGGCTTGCCTCCGTGGGGCTGGGAGGCTGGGTCCGTAACAGAATGGTGAGTATTGTTAGATCTCGGAGAAAGGGAAATTGACATTTCCTGCATTCTCCTTCGATCAATACTCACCATTCTGTTACTTCTGATATACACCAGATTTGATCAGTAACCTGGTGGGAAGGGGCAAGCCATAAATGCTAATTTTGCCCCTTGGAGAAAGATTTTAGACTTCAAACTTGACTAACGGAGACCTAAAAGGACCGTCAAGTTCACGGAACTGAATCACATTCGCGTCACAGTCCTCCCCCCTTTTTCCTCCTAAGAAAAGGGAGAGAACTAACGAACATGTATCTCGCCTGAAAACACAAATATGCCAAGAGGGTTAACTGCTCCCTGCATACTCCATGTATTAGCCTGGGAATGAGCATGAATATATAAGATGAATGAACATGATACATATCCATAATACAAAAAACTCTCACTATTGAATTACCTTATGATAATTGGACTTCAGACGTACCGCCTCCAACCATTCACCGGTTCGGCCATCAGTGACACAATCTGGTTGACATCCTCTCGCCTGACCATGCATGCTTTAGGTTCTTTTCTTACCGAAGTGAGAAAAGGGTGAAAAGCAGTGTGGTCACTAACTATCGTTTCAAAACAGCTAAAGCGAGTGGATTGGCTGAGTCTGACACATCCCTCATATAGTAATCCGTGAATGAGGACTCACAGTGCCATTGTGCAACGGCCATGATGTCCTATAACGGAACACCATTGTAAAGGGCGGTCGAGGCGGCTATTCCTCTGACATTGTCTGCCCTTACGCCTTGCACCTGGTGCCCAGTCGCCATCTCCTGAGTAGTCTGAATGCATTCGACCACCCAACGAGAGATAGTATCCATGGATGCGGCGCCATAAGACTTTTTATGGCAGATCCACAGATGTCTATCGTTCGACCGTAACGAGTCAGTCCGTTTCTTGTACTTAGTCAAAGCACGGACCGGGCACCAGACACTGGCATCACGATCAAACCTAGTTAACTTCGGTATAATGATCGGTTTGCCGGGATATCTCAAAGATTGGTTCTTTGACATAACCTCTGCTCTTGGCAGAAGACGCAGACCTTCTCCAGAAACAATAAATCGGTTCCTCTCTGCCGAAAGCGCATGGATCTCACTGCGCCTTCTAGCTGAGGAAGCTGCCAATAGAAAGACCGCCTTTAGAGTCAAATGCTTTAGACTAGCCGAACGCAACGGTTCGAAAGGGTGCTTGGCCAGTACATTAAGCACTAATGATAGACTCCAGGCTGGAATGACTACCGGTTGTCTCGGTCGGAGATTGCTCATTCCCTTCAACATCACATTTAACTGGGCCACCTCTGGACTATCCCTGTTGGCTAGACAAGGGATAACTGATGCCAAAGCTGACTTGTATCCAGCAACTGTGACGGGAGCTAGTCCTCAAAAGAACAGCTCACAGAGAAAGTCTGCTATTTGCTGATAGTGGATTGAAAGGTATCAATACCCTTTTCTTCACACCAGTCTGCAAATCTGTTAACCTTGTTGTTATATGACTTGAAGGTTGACCTCCTTCTCGCAGCCGCGATGAAATCAGCAGCCTGTCGAGAAAAGCCTTCCGACGTGGAACGTTGTTTGATAACATCCACGCAGTCATTGAACATTTCGGGACACTCATGTAGGAAGCGTCCCTTGGCCTGGGAGATTATGTTCGGAATCTCGGGCAACTGCACAGGATTTTCCACCAGCAGATCTAGAAGATCCGTGAACCACGCCCTGCTCGGCCAATACGGCGCTATTAGCAGGACCAGACACGGTTCCTCCCTGACCTTCACCAAAACCTTCGGTAGAAGAATGGTGGGTGGGTACGCGTAAGCGTGCATCCCTCTCCAGCTTATCGCCAGAGCGTCTGTATCGACGGCATTTGGATCTGTAATCGGCGAGACATATGTCATGATTTGAGCATTTTCCTTTGTGGCGAACAAGTCCACGTTGGGTTTGCCCCAATGCTCGAAGATCCGTCGCAGCACTGGAGGGTTGAGGGACCATTCTGTTGGCAGGATTCTCTGTCTGCGAGACAAAGCATCCGCCAGAATGTTCAATCGGCCAGGAATACGAGCTGCGTTCAAAACAACCGAGTAATTCCTGCACCATTGAATCAAGTGCCACACCCTGATACAGAGTGGGCGACCTGGTCCCGCCTTGGCGATTTATATATGATACTACTGTCGAATCGACCGACCGTATCAATCTCACCCTTCCCCTGATCATCGGAAGGAACTCTTCCAACGCCAGTTCCACTGCCATCATTTCCAACAGATTGATATGCAGCTGACTCTCCGGGAGAGTCCATGTGCCCGAGACCTGGTTCTCCCAGGCAGGCACCCCACCCTTCCAGCGATGCATCCGTGTAGACGGACAGCTGGAGGCGGGGTAGGTGCAGCGAAACCCCTAATAGGAGATTCTGACGCTGTTTCCACCATAGAAGATGCGATATTATCGGCTCCAAAACTGGCAACAGTTTTGACAGGGGTTCTGTTCTCTGTTTCCACAGAGACATCAGATACAACTGGATAGGCCTTCGCATTAGAGCATCGTACGGGATAACCTGCTCCATGGAGACCATCATGCCCAGCATCTGAAGGAACCGCCTCGCCTTGAATGTGGTTTCCCACTCTCTTGAGGATGGCTAACAGAGACACCACTCTGGGCTCTGATGGGTAAACCCTGCCCTCCTCAAGGTCGAATCGCATCCCCAAATAAACGAAACGTTGAGTGGGCGTCAACTCGGATTTCTCCTCGTTGACTATGCAGCGTGGATCTGAAAGTAACTTCAGAGTCAGAGCAGTATCCACGTTCAACCTGGCTGCCGAGTCTGCCTTAAGCAGCCAGTCGTCTATGTAGGTGTGTAGCGCCACGTTCTCTTTTCTGAGAAACGCTGTCACCGCAAGGACCACTCTTGTGAAAACCCTCGAAGCTGTCGACAGGCCAAACGGGAGACTGTAAACTCCCATACTTGATTCTGAAACGCAAATCTCAGAAACCTGTGCCAACTCCGATTCATAGGAATGTGGAAATATGCATTTTTCAGATCGATCGATACACACCACATTCCTTTCCTCAATCCCGCATTACCGACCTCGGCATTTCCATCTGGAACCGAGGCGTATGGCTAAACCAATTTAATGGCCTGAGATTGAGTATGGGTCTCCATCCCCCTGTGCTCTTGGGGACAAGGAACATGTTTGAATAGAAGCCTGGAGTGTTTCGATTTGCTGGTTTTATTGCTCCCTTCAGAAGCAAACCCGACACTTCCTTTTGAACGGCTTCTAACTTGTCTGGCTCCCTTGGTACGGGTGTCCAGACAGGTGCCAAAAACAGATTTTGTGGTGGAAAGTCCCACCACTCCGGCATGTAACCCTGGGATAACCATCCCAGGACCAGACTGTCTGACGTCACACCTTGCCAGGCCTCGATGAAACGCATGAGCCTTCCACCCACCATAGACGCCTCGACGTCTAACGGGGTTGTCCGGCTCGCAGTCCGCCCCCCACTCTTTCTTAACGAGAGAGAGAGAGAACCACTTCGTTCTAGGCACGACGGGTATAACTGGCACCGCTGTTCCTGTCACACAGGCGCGGTCCAGGCGGATATGAAGGGAGCTTTCGTACCCTCAGGTACGCTTCGGCCCCTTCTGTCCGCCCTTTGAGGCCTTACCCTTACCCTTGCCCTTCCCACCTCTAGGGCGGTCAGGAGCAACATTGGGGAGGGTAGGCGCCTCTACAACCTTCCTGGGCTTCTTCGCCGGCGGCGGCTGTGAAACCCCAGCTGAAGCAGAAGTCGCAACAGGCCTAGCTTTCGCCTTGCCCTTATGCTTCTTCTGCTCCTTTGAAGGTTGTCCCGTTAGCGGTTTCCCCACAGGCCCTAGTGCATGCGCTTGTCGCACTAGCTCTAGCTGTAGGTTTACCGCTAACCGATTCTGCGCGATACTGGCGGTATCCTCTAAGATGGCCCATGCTTGGCCACCGAAGATGCTAGGCCCTGTCAGGGGTGTCCCAAGGAGACGCTCCCTGACTGCCGTAGCCGGACGCATATGGTCAATGACCATTTGCCTCCTGGATTTCGTCACACGCGCTTGCACCCTTGCCAATGCGTCCATCGACAGCACCAGGCCGTCATTGACACATGAAAGCGCCACAGGTGGCACAGGGTGGCCTGCCCCGCTTCAGCCCACACCGACTGAAGGAGACGATAAGAGTGGTTGACAGCGCTCATCGCTGCCCTCACACCCTCATCGCATAGGGACAGGACTTCTTCCTGGTGTACCTGAGACTTGTCCACAAGTGCCGGACCGGGGTGACCCGGCACGGCACTCTGGACGCCCAGTACCCATCGGTCATCCTCCGTGACCGACGGGACTACACCATACCTGTCGTATTCCCCCCGCGGAATACGACATCTTGCCCGCACCTCCCTGGAGGCCACAGGGAGCTGACCCTTGGTCATCAGTTGTTTGCTATAAATAGCATCCAACCATTCTATGAACCGTGGATCCAGTCCCACTGACTGGATCCGGGCCGCGGGCAAAATCCCCGTCCTGATCGACGCAACCGACGGACGGGGCGCATCTTCATCGGCCGTGGCCGAAACCACAGACGGGTCAACCATGGCTAGCCACGCCAGAGCATCTGACCAATCTACCTCCGATGAAGACACCCCCGCAAACACGTCACCCGTTGACGTGCTCACGGGTCTGCCAGCCACGGCCTCCCAGCAAGGAGCCACGGCTGACACGCCAGGTACTCCGGTACCACACGGTTCCGCCGCCACCCCATGAAACACTCCGGTCCATGGGGTAGGTCCACACGGAAAACCGTACGGACCCGTAGCAGTCGCGGAACCATAGCCGGACACGGGCGCCCACGGCACCCCACGTCCGACTGCCGGACCAGGCGAGATAGGTGAGTACCACGCCCGGCCTGGCACACCCGTTCCCGTGACGGCTGGTGCCAAACCAAGCCGCACGGAACCGGTGCACGGTAACGGATTTGCCTCAGCCACAGGCGGAGCCGCTGACCTGGCTTGCGCCAAACCAGACAAATGGAGGCCGGTTCCGTCTAGGACGGAATCAACCTCCATATTCTCCACCTGCGGCTTCACGGGCCGCAGCAACCTCTCCTCCTCGGCCTCCTCGTCTTCAGACTCCGAAGAGTCGTCACTAGACGAGTCAACCGTGGAACCGTCCTGGCGGACGGCTCCCACACCTGACGGACCGGCCACCGCTACTGGACCACCCGGAGGTGGCCGCAGAGAAACAGAAACCCGTCTGGCCGAAGCCAGACGGGACTGCCAGGGGGCCGTACGAGACGGCCCCCTCGGTAACCAGTCCAGAATCCTGTCCGAGGACAGGATCCGTACCAGGCATGGGGAGAAACTGCCCCCCAACCTTTGGTAGCAGGGACGACACCAGCGTGGTCAGAACGCTATGCAGAAAAACCCTGCAGAGCCGGACCAAACCACGCCGGCGGTGCCATCTCCGCCACCTCCAGCTGGGGACGTGGAGCACCCGCACCGGCCGAACCGGGCGCTCCACGATTTACTCTCGGACCGCCTGACCCCGCGTCAGACCCAGCCAAGTCCTTCTGGGCAAGGAACTTAACCATCGTTTCGACGGACCACACTGCACAAACATTACACCTATGATCTATATTACACAGGGCACACATAAAACAGACATGGTCCTTGAACATTACACGGACAAACTTATGGCAGTCGTCACATGATGGCGGGGCTGGCTTGGCTTATAAAATAAGCACAAACCTACAATAAACAAGCGGAACGAGACCCGGATGGAAGGCAGACAATTAATTTTCAAATAATTTGACTCATAAATTAACCGTAACCTCCCCGCACCCCACCCCGCCACGTTACAACAACGATCGCATTGATTATGACGACAAGTACGCGGCGGGAACAACACACCCATAATAGATCCTCCAGGATGTGTAACGGCTCCAGGAATCATATCGCATAGCATTCAGGGTATATTTACTAATCAATATAAATTATACTCCTAACGAACGCAGCACGATATGTGAAGAAAACAACAAAATGTATAACAAAACTGCTGTCTCACACGGTAAAACCGCAGACCACACATCTACTCAAGAATTTTGAAACCACCGATCATTGCAAACCGATCGTGATCACACGTAAACTTGATCATTCTAAAGTTTCCGGTACCATTTTTAGTACGCAGCACCCAGAATAAGATGCGGGTATTAATGAAAAAATTTTTCTTCACATAAACATCCGAGCGACCGGGTGTGACGTCACCCGCTCGGATTCTACGGAGAACGACGTCAGCCGATATTCGTGTTAGAAATACCGTAGCAAACACCTATTTTCATATCTGCCGATCGCCTGTTGGGGTTTAAAGAAGGCGATCGTCTGGCATATATCGTTGTTAGCACACGTCCCAGATTCTATGGGGACAGAAATTGGAACATGCGACACAACGAAATTTAGAGACCTAAGTCTTTTAACTATGGATAATAAAGAACAATACAACCTGGTTGTCTTGGGCGGTATTCTCCATAGTCCTTAGTTAATCCTTTCAGAACACACAAACTATCACTGATTAAAGACTTAGATTATTTTAAAACACTAAAATCCTTAATGCAAAAAGCATGTATTGCTCTTGTCGCTATGCAAACAAGAATGAGCTCTATGGTAAACGGGTACTCGGCAGTTGGGAGCCGAGTACCCGGTTCCCAGGAGTCGGTAAAGCTTTCTAAGTCTATAATCCTAGAGCCGCTGTCAGGGCCAGCTGTATATCAGAAGTAACAGAATGGTGAGTATTGATCGAAGGAGAAATCAAGATTCCATACTGGATAGAGTTGTGGTCCCTCATTTTGTAAATCATGCACCTGGAACCCACCCTATATTCATGGATGACAACGCCCGACCACATCGTGCTAGAGCTGTGCATGAATACCTCCGCCAGAATGCCATCGAAACCCTACCATGGCCAGCAAGGAGCCCTGACATGAACCCTATTGAGCATATCTGGGAAACATGGTGAGAAGGAGGGATCCTCCTGTGCAGAACCTACAGGAATTAACAGACACACTCCATCTTGAATACCAACGAATACCACAATGGCGTATCAGTCGGTTGGTGACCAGCATGAGACGTCGTGTCCAGGCCGTCATCCAGGCACAAGGTGGATATACCCGGTATTAATAATGACAGTCTCAAACTCGTGCACAGATGTTAAACTTCGTTTTCAGACACCATTAATGACAATCTAGCCACGTGTGTCAACTGTAGGGCAATAGTTGTCAGTTGTGTCAACGTAACCATATTCAGTAGGGGTGTGCAATATTATTGGAAAACCGGTATATTGCAATATGCTGGTCCCACAATACTGTATCGCAATACAGCAGTGACATGGCAATATATTGCAATATTTTTTCATGGTCATTTAATTGGACAAAGCAAGACTATAGTCTTTGAATGTGCTTTCTGCAAATAGTAGAGTAACTAATTGTAGAGGGCAAAAAAGGACAAGCTAAGTATTAGAGATTTGTAGGAACATTCATTGACCACTGACCAAGACAGACAAGACACAGAGGCATCAAATCAGCTTGCTTGTCTGTTCTACATATACATGTACTTATTTCTACATCTCTTTCATAGGCCTACGAGTGACTTTAGAGCATTCCTGGATTGATTCTATCCCTGTAAGAACATGGGTGATGGGCTATGTCAGCCAGATAGACATGATAGAGGTGAAGAGAGTGAGCTGTATCTGATTAACAGCATACTGGTATAAAGTTGTAAAACCATATAAATTGAAACTGATTTATTGTGATCTCAAGAGACATGGTAGACAACTAGACATGACTTAGAAAATTGCATTGATGGTGTCTCGGAAAAATGTTATGTAGTGAAAACTTTTAACTTTCAAACTGAGGATTTACATTCTTTGCCTTCAAAACTGATGTCTATATTTAAGAAATAAAAAATCCATTAGAAGAGCTGACTACGCTCAAAATTGCACAGTTGCGTCCATGTTTGAAGCCACTTTGACATGATCCGGTGAAGTCGTCGATCTTGTCTCGGATGCAGCATAGAGTAACATTGGATAGGATTTTCCATATGCTGTTAAGGAGCACAATGGGCTGCAGATTGGCTGGGGGGGGGGGCAGGTGGCTTCTTGGGCTTGGGTAGTGCGATAAGGATGCCTTGGCCTACAGCGTCGATGGGAAGGTGGGGCATAAAAGCTGAATTGATTATATGCATAATCGGTTTTGAGATAATGTCACTTGCATATTTGAATAGTTCATTGCTCATGCCATCAGGTCCAGATGCACATCCATTTTCAGGGCTTTAAGTGCCTTCTCAACCTCTGTATTAATTGGTGTTAGTAATGGCCTGGGGTCTCCTGAGAATGGGTCCAAGGGTTCATCATCGTGGTCAGTGAACTGTTCCTTGAACCATTCTCAAATTGCATTGGCTTTGCCCTGGTCAGTCCCGATAAAGTGTCCTACAGAGTTGTGTACAGTTAGTGGTGGTGTGTAGTCAGCAACTCTCTGGGCTCGGGCTGCCCGAAACATTTTATGGCAGTCATCCGTGGCAGTGATTTCATCAAGATGCGACATTATTGGTTGTTTCCACAGAGTCATCTGGATAGGTCTTCCCAAACAGAGTAGCGTACAGATTTACCTGGTCCATGGAGACCATCATGCCCCGCATCTGAAGAAACGTCCTCGCCTGAATGTGATTTCCCAATCGAAAGCTCTTTAGGATGGCTATCAGAGACTCCACTATGGTCTCTGCTGGCTAAACCCTGCCTTCCTTGAGATCGAATCGCATCCCCAAATAAACGAAGTGTTAAGTGGGTGTCAACTCGGATTTCTCCTTGTTGACTATCCAAGCTAGATCTGAAAGTAACTTCAGTCAGAGCAGTATCCACTTCTAACCTGGCTGGCGTGTCCGCCTTGATAAGCCAATCGTCTATGCAAGTGTAAAGAGCCATGCTCTCTCTTCTGAGAAACGCTGTTACTGCTAGGACCACTCTGGTGAAGTCTTGGAGCTGTCGACAGGCCGAATGGGAGGACTAAACTTCCAAACACGGTTCTGGAAGCGTGATTGTGACACACGTGACATTTGCCCATCGCTTTAGAATGACTGCGTAGCTTATTACGCTGACCCACTCGGCAACGACTGTCGGACTAATCCCATATTATCAACGAAAACTGATAATATTATCATGCAATGCATTCGAGTTTCAGCAAATGTATGCGTACTAAAAAGATAATCAATCATCGTCTAGCTAAAATACTAATCAAAGTACATATTTACGTGACCAACAAAATGTTATTAAAAGATTGAAAATGTCCACAAAAAAACCTTCCTGGTTTAAAGTTTGTTAATTCTTCTTGTCTTGTATTACCCTTTGTAAATCCCGTCTCTCTTAATGCTGCTGAAAGAAGATCTGTTTAAGTTACACGATTGGTCCGACAAGTGGTTTCACCCTGAGAAATGTAAAGTAATGACAGTTGTTAGAAGTCAGGAAGATGAGACGAGAGATTACTTTATGAGAGGTGGCAATGAAGAAGGGCCCACGCATGGAAATGGTCCATGGTCGTAAGAGCCATGACAGAATGATAGAGGACTACACTACACTCATACAAACAATCCGTCGCCAGTCACCTGAAACACAGGTATTTGTATCATCACTGCTTCCACGCCCAAACGAACCATATGAAAATGATCTGGTCAGTGAGTTCAACACACGATTAGAATCCCTAGCGGTGTGGCTCGCTGTGACTTTCATTAACCATTCTTTTATTTTCAGCAGCGAAGAGGGCCAAGTATATGGTGAGTTATTCTGGGACAATGTCCATCCCAACAAATCAGGAATAAATCTCCTATCCACTAACATCCAAGATTACATAAATTATTACCTTTTACAGGATTTTCGAAATGGAAGGACATGGAAGTGCTAGTTTTACCATCTTGCGATCAATCCGGTACACGGCCAGTCATATATAAACAAGTACCAATACAACTATCAAACCATTTCAGTTTATTACACAACGAGTCCATAGCCACTCCAGATGATGAGCCATACATAGACACTATCAACAGCAATACAAACACAAATACTGAACTGCATGTACATTCCGAGGCAGAAATTAGCACAAATCAATTGCCAAAACATTTACAATCAAACAACAATGGAAATTCTAAAACAGTAACGAACACATGTATATACACAAATGCAGATAGTTTGATTAATAAAAAGGCTGAGCTCGAAACACTAGTACAGAATATTCGCCCTGCAATCATATTAATCACGGAAGCCTTACCTAAAAACACGACCATCAACATTAGTGAACTACAGATTGATGAGTACCAACTATCACTAAATAATAAACCATCAAGGGGAGTTATTATATATACACATGTATCACTAAATGCTCAATCCTGTGACATCTTGAATGACGATGACTTTACCGAATCAGTATGGAGTACATGGACGACACAACAAAAGGAAAGAATTATCATTGGTTGCATCAACAGAAGTCCCAGCTCAGATGGCTCAAATAACAAAAACCTCTTAAATCTACTACAGAAAGTTGATGCAGCAAATACAGACCATATTCTTATAGTAGGGGACTTCAACTACCCATCGATAAATTGGAACACAGGCTTTTCTCCAGAAGAAGAAGAAGACGCTTTTCTTAATACTACCAGCGATATTTTTCTACAGCAACTAGTTACTAATCCGACTCGACATAGAATAAATCAGACTTCAAATCTTTTGGATCTAGTTTTAACAAACAACGAAAACATCGTCCATGAAATGACTCACCTACCGCCGCTAGGTAAAAGTGATCATGACATTCTACAAATATCACTACATCCTGACATCTTAAGCACAAGCAAACAAATAGCTAAGCCAAAACTACTGTTGAACAAAGGACGATATAACGAACTGCAAAGAGACTTAGGAACGACTGACTGGAATCATCTACACCAACTTAATGCATCAGAAGCTTGGAACTTCCTACACAAGACATTGAACACAGTGAAAGAACAGTATATACCTACAACAAAAAACCATGGCAAGAAAAAGCACCTCTGGATTGATCGGGCGGCAACAGATTCACTCAATAGCAAAAAGCGTGCATACAAAAGATACAATGAAACTAAGAAAACTACAGATTACACACTCTACAAATTGCTAGAAACAAAGCAACAGCATGCATCAGAAAATCAAAACAGACATTTGAACGTAAAGTGGCAACTGAAAGTAAGAAAAATCCTAAAGCCTTTTGGAACTATGTCAAGAGTAAAACAGTTCTACGTGAATCAATTAGCAAGCTACGTAACCCTGCAAACGACACCATGACCACAGATGATACAGAAAAAGCAAACATTCTCAACACATTTTTCTCAAACATGTTCACTCCAGAAAATCTTCTTTCTACACCAATCATTAACCCCAGAAACAATGGTACCATACTAAAAGACATATTAATAACACCTATTGCCATCGAAAATAAACTAAAAGGACTCAACCCCAACAAAAGCAATGGCCCGGATGAAAAACCAGTGAGAATACTAAAAGAAGCTGCTAAAGAAATTAGTACACCACTATGCATAATTTTCAACAAGTCTCTTGAAGAAGGCATTTTACCCGACATCTGGAAAATGGCAAATGTATGCTGCATACACAAAAAAGGCTCCAAGAATGACCCAAGCAACTACAGACCAATCAGTCTCACTTCTACATTATGCAAGGTCCTAGAATCTTTTATAAGGGACAGTATTGTAAATTTCCTGGAAACGGCTAATCTATTTACCAAATGTCAGCATGGATTTAGACGTAAAAGATCATGTAAAACTCAACTACTAGAATACCTGGAGGATTTAACAGCCATGCTTGACTCAAACGAACCTGTCGATGCAATATATTTAGACTTTTCAAAAGCTTTCGATACTGTGCCACACCAACGACTCCAAACAAAACTGAGAAGCTATGGTATTGGCGAAAATTTAGTAAACTGGATAGGGAACTACTTAAGCAACAGGAGCCAGAGAGTTAGAATTAATGATGCATCATCGGACTGGGTTGAGGTGACCAGCGGCGTGCCACAAGGAAGTGTTCTAGGACCTATACTTTTTCTGATATATATAAATGACCTACCTGATGGATTAACCTGCCACTGCAAAATATTTGCAGATGATACAAAGATGTACGGCAACCCAGCTACCAGTCAGATTCAGGAAAACATAAATAAAGTATGTAAATGGTCGCAGACATGGCAACTATCTTTCAACACAGACAAAACGCATGTCATGCACTTCGGCAGAAATAACCCTCAAACCAAATACTATATGACAGATACACCTGATCCACATCATGTATCAACATCAGATGTAGAAAAAGATTTGGGGGTTCATGTCGACAGAAACCTCTCTTTTGACATACATATAGGGAACATTGTATCCAAAGCAAACAGTACAATAGGACTAATCAAGAGAACATTTACCAACATTGATCAATCTACTTTCACGCTACTATACAAATCACTTGTGCGACCCATTCTTGAATACTGCAACTCAGCATGGTCTCCAAGACTGAAAAGGCAATCGCAGCTATTAGAAAGAGTACAACGTAGAGCAACAAAACTTGTCCCACAAATCAGAGAGTATAGCTACACAGAAAGACTTGAAGCCCTAAATCTAATGTCACTGAAATATAGACGGTTTCGTGGAGATTTGATTGAAACATTCAAACTCATCAAAGATCTATATAATATTGATAAGAACTACTTTTTCGAACTGTCCAATATTACATGGACCAGAGGTCATAGGCTCAAGCTCAACATAAAACGTAGCAGCAAAGATATTCGGAAGCACTCCTTCGCAAATAGAGTGGCACCACATTGGAATTCACTGCCAACAACAATAGTCGAAGCAACCACAGTCGAAATATTCAAGGGCAAACTAGACATCTTTTTCAAAGAAAGAATATTTGAATTCGACTGAACACAATTAATTGTGGTGTGGCTTTGGACGTTGCTGTTACACATATGCTTATACAACATATGTGAGCCGTCAGTTCCCAAAGTCATAATACAATTATTACATCACAGTGGACTAATCTTGAAACAGCCTGTGCATCTACATGAACATGCACACATGAAGATAGCTACACATGTTGTATCCAGACCAGGGTTGCCTGCCCTACCAGTTTAGCACTGAGGCAATAAAAAGCCAATGGCGTATGCCTTGTAAATTGATGATGATGATGATGATGATGATGATGATGATGATGATGATGGAGTGATTAATCAATCATCCAAGTAATCCATACACAAGTCGGCTTCTCCGTTTGTAATTTTTATATTTTACTCGCTCACGAGGAGCTCCCGTATATGGGAGGGATTTCTGAAATGAACTGATTAAGATCAACAAAGAGAAAGATCTAGGTGTCACAGTTGATGGGCGGCTGTCATTGGAGGACCACATAAGTGAGAATGTCAACAAGGCAACATAAATGATGGGGCTGATCCGGGGGACATTCGTGCACCTAGACATGGAAAACTTCTTATGGATGTACAAGGCACTGGTCAGACCTCACCCTGAGAATGCTAATGCAGTGATTTACCAGTCTCCCAGTGATTGCAGTCAAATACTTTAGTGTAGAAGAAGTGACTGCAATTTTTGGGAGTTAGACAACCTTAGGTCTATATAAAACCCTGTGACTTGAGGAATGACTCTAGATTGTTTTTGAATGTGTATAATGTTGGAGCGTTAATTGCTTCTGTTGGTAGAGAATTCCATACAAAAACAACTCTATTTGTGAAGAAATACTTGCGTATATCAAGTCGACAGAGTTGTTTGTAAAGTTTAAGTGCATGTCGCCTAGTGTGTATAGATGCCATGGTGAAGAATTCATTTGGCTTAATATGGTCCTGGTTGGAAATTTTTTTATAGACTTCTATCATGTCAGCTCCGATTCTCCTGGTTTTCAATGTTG
Organism: Chaetoderma sp. LZ-2023a; assembly: GCA_034401795.1. Taxonomy (NCBI): domain Eukaryota; kingdom Metazoa; phylum Mollusca; class Caudofoveata; order Chaetodermatida; family Chaetodermatidae; genus Chaetoderma; species Chaetoderma sp. LZ-2023a. The sequence goes on along the minus strand of CM067372.1, from coordinate 42,253,675 downwards.
TAAGATTTAGTTTCTGGAGACGTGTTTCATAAGGTATACTTGCTAAACCTGGGATCATGCGTGTCATCCTGTGTTGTACCCGCTCCAGTAAGTCTATGTCTTTTTGTAGGTGTGGGCACCAAAAGGGGATATAGTAGTCTAAGCGAGGTCTTATGAGGGATTTGTAAAGCTGGAGAATAACAGGTCGGGATTTATATTTTAGTGTGCGATATATCAGGCCTAGGGCTTGGTTTGCTTTTCTTGATACTACTTCACATTGTCTTGACACTTTCATTGATTGCTGAATCGTTATTCCCAAATCTTTTTCTTCAATTCTTTTTGCTAGTGTGTTGCTTCCCATTTTATAGTTATTGTGTCCTAAATGTAAACACTACATTTATCTAAGTTAAAGAGCATCTGCCATTCTTGAGACCAGCTAAAAATTCTGTGGAGATCTGCTTGTAGTTTAAGTGTACTTTCTTTGTTCAGAATTTCTTTACCTAATGTAGTATCATCAGCAAATTTACAAAATTGGCTTGTAATGTTTTCGTCTATGTCGTTTATATAGATCAGAAATAAAATTGGCCCAAGGACCGACCCCTGGGGCACTCCACTCTTTATGTGTGGCATCCAATGCATAAGAAAGACATTGTCGCCATGGAGAACATCCAAAGAAGAGCCACAAATCTGATACCAAAGTTAAGGGACCGTATCTATGAAGAGCGTCTGATGAAACTGAGACCATCAACATTAACTTATCATAGACTAAGAGGCGACGTGATTGAGGGCTATAAGATGCTGTAGGGGGTGTATGACAGAGATGTCGGGCCAGAGATCCCACTCAGGGAGTCAACAACTATGGGCATCACTTGAAGATCTTCAAGATAAGAGCAAGGACTGGCCTGAGACAGAAAAGCTTCTGTATACAGATAGCAGGGCCATGGAACAGCCTACGTGAATCAGTGATGAGTGCACCAACAGTAAAGGCATTCTAAGCATGACTGGACAGACATTGGAAGCAGCAAGAGATAGTGTACACATTTGATGCAGAACTCAGTATCTATGCATCGAGACACAGTGCATCAGCTATGTTAGAGAATTGTGAAGGCGAGGATCTGGACACATAAGACAATTATTTCGTCTAATAACTACATGAGGTTACATGAGGTTACAATACAATACTGTAGCAAATTAATTTTCAAATTCAAAGTTGCATATTTTGCGGCATAATAGTATATGGTAGTACTTACCTTCGAAGAAAAACAAAAACATTAAAAGCACAAAACAGTCTCTTAGCCACTAACTTTTTGACTTAGTCACATTCTTACTAAATGTTGATCTGTGTGTCAGCATCAGCCTGTGAATAATGGCTGTGTCTCTCGTGTGTCGTCCTAGTAATATGTCTACGTAAATCACATATAAACTGTGTGTCTTACGGTACATGTATATATTTGCGGAAAGGAGTTTCTCACTACTACAATCACATTTATGTTCACGCTTCGTTATTGTGGAAGGAGTTATGCCTAGGATGCCTAAGTGGTGCGCCTGAAATAGGTGGAAGATCCAAGGACTCAACAACAACAACAATTGGTAGTCCATCAAAGGCTAAGCCTATAATCGGATGGACAGCCTACATGAAATAGACAGTCACAATATTTAACGTTGATAGACACACGCACAAGCCCAAAGCACATAAGGTGGTATATGTAGCCTCCGGGCATGCGCCCTGATCCACCTGACATTCCCGATCCACGGCACCATAGGTATGCAGCGCAGCGCGGCGCGGTGAGACAACTGGTTAGCTGCCGATCTCGGGGTTGCAGATTCGGTGGTGCGCGCTGCCAGATCATACATAAACTGACTTCAAGAGCTGGTGGAATGTTCACATTCCAGTGGGGTCGTGCGACTATTGCCGCCCAAGTTGAACCTCACTGTCTCCTCTTAATGGGGTAACAGTCAAACAATCATACTCATTTGCTGCTACCCGGGAGGATGTCTAGTACATGGGGCCGGGTCGACGACTCATCATCGTGGTCCTTGCCAGAGATACCTCACAGAGTACTATCCGTGCGGTATCCCCACAGGGGAGGGTCCTAGCGTGGCTACTTAGCTAGTTTAATGTAAACCAGATTAACCCCTACAGAACATTATTTTGTTGCAAGAGGAAAGTGCCTCACGTGGGCCTCCACAGCACAGGAAAATGCCCCCAGGAAGAGAGATGGCAAAAAGGAACACACTCTTATTAAAACCAAATTATGCAAACGAGTTAACCCAGTGAAGCTATATGGTTGGTGTGATGCACACTGTTTCACATGAAGGTGGGGTCAATGATTTCCACAGAATTCAACACCAACATCTTATTTAAGTTCCAAGATTCTGTGTTAGTAGCTTCTGCTTTTATTTATGCGGGCCTTCTGCTAATTCCTACTCTATCTTTTAGTTGTTGGGTCCAAGTCTAGTTTTAGCCGCCATTGGCAATGTAAGCTAACTACTCTTTTACATATAATTCTGACGGGCGAGAATGTTTGGTGACCATGAGGCCACCCTACAGAACACCCCACCCCCACCCCCTCAGTAGACACGTGCATACTTAGCATGAGACGAGAGCTCTAGAATCATATAATGATCCTGTCACCGGCACGTCATGACCACACCTAACATCAGAAGGAAAATAAAGGTACATAAGCATTTGAAAAGCACATTTAAGTTTTAAGGTGGGGACAAAGATGCAACTATCCAACTATAGTGCCATTCCCCAGAGGTCGTGGTGGGTTCTAAGGCCACACCCAGTCACTGGTAAAGTTAGATGGAGAGCTGGATCCCTTCCATCACCAGTGTGACGGGTACAGATTGTTACTGATCCGTATTTATTTATTTATATACATATCACACAAGTTTTTGAAACAGTAAATTATGTATGCATGGCGATATATGAGGACATGCATACAGTGCGGCCCGTTATTGTGAATCTGCATGGATGGCTCTCGCCAACCAATATCCGACTTGTTATCTGTAATAGGAAGAGAAATAATAAGAAAAATAGTCTGTTAATAATAATAATGTTGTTAAAACATTAGAAAACCATCAGGCGGCCCCAGCAATAGCTAGGACAGCATGATTGGGATAATGATATATTCGCTGCGGTATACTGCATACTTACACGATAAAGGTTGTGTTTGCAGCATAGGGACCTGCAACGATTGTTGGAGAGACACAGCTATACTATAATTAGCATAGATGTGTAGGATGACCGTGGTCAGCCTAGGGATGGGGTTTCAATTTTAAAAACATTTAATAATAATAAGAACAGTATTAAAAAAAATAAACATAATAAGCATAATTCACTTTCGGCACAACTTAAACATTCTGCTGCATCCGCGACAGTAAGGGCCTCAGGTATCAGCTGAGAAGTCACCCCAATTGGTTTGGGTACTGTGATCGGCATATGTCGGTGAAGTCGAGATACTAAGATACCTTCGGAAACTTCTTCAGTACTGGTATCCGATGATGTTGCGGATAGATTTGGAAAAGTTCAGTCTAGCACATGAGGTGTCAGCGTAGATGTGATGTGATGAACTGCGGTGGTGCTGGGTGTTCGGCTTGCTTCGGTCATGGTGGTTGCTGTCATCATGGTGGTCATCACGGTGGTAGTGATGGTAGGTGCTGTGGATTTCTGTTTTCGGAATGCGGTGATAAGGCATGACGAAGTGGTTCTGATGGTGAATTTCCAGATCTTGGCAGCCTGGATGAGTCAGCTGGCAGATGTATGTAGAACTGCTTGGATGTCTGGTTGGTGCGCGATGCGACGTTTCCCCGAGTACACTTTATCTGTTGTAATGGCCTTACGAGTAGCAGGATCTACGGATGCGGTGTGAGGAGTGCTGGTTGCGGGTGTTGATGTGGTGACTGTAGTGGAGGTAGTGCTGTGCGATGGCGTCATCGTCATACTGATTCCCTTGGTGGTTCCCTCGTCGATGGTCAAGTCTGGTGGAGACGCGGAACTATTGGACATGTTCTGTAAAGTTAATAAAAGCCTAGGCACAGTTACTGTTGGGACACTTGTCACAACTGTTGCTGGGTGAACGACAGTTGCTGTTGATGTAGCTGGAACTGAGGGTGCTGCCAGTGCAGTTAGCGCTGCAGTCGCTGGTGTGGTGTCTGCTTTGGTGGTGGTAACTTCTGAAGTGGTTACTGCTGTGGTTGTGGTGGTGGTGGTGGTGGAAAGTGGAGGAGTAGGTTGGCATCTCTTTGTTCGTTTTGTCCTGGCCATTCTTCTGATAGGAATTACTTCATGTGGTGTACAAGCTTCAAATCTTGGAGCTGTAATGGCAATTGGCTCGTCTTGTTCCCCGGGTTGAAGATTAACTACAAGAACACAATGCTTAGATGTGGAGGTGTGAGTCACTCCGTACCGTGTTGCCAAAAACAAATATTTGCAGTCTGAACAATATGCTCATTGAAGAAGATGGTTTTGGTTGATATGTAATGTCAAATCTGAGTTGCAGGAAAATCTGCGTTTACACGGCTGTTATATAATAATGAAGTACACAGAAATTTCTTCACCGTACTTTTCTGAGTTTCTTCTATCGAGCTGTCAGACAAAGCCAGATCTTCCGCAAGAGACATCTTTATTTCCGCATTATTGTTATATGTGGGACCTAACCTATCCTAACTTCACGTTTCTTCATAACTTTCCCAATGGCCAATTAAAGTAATAATATAAAAGAATTAACAGCCGTATTTGGTTTGCGACACGAAAGTAGCCTAGTGCCTGATCTTCCCTAGTGTCGAGTTTGGAGGGAAGATGAATTTTCCGTGTGTGATCTCCCCCTTTTATAGTTTTTGGTGACATCACAGGAGGGCGGATCACCACACCCAAAAGGTTCATGGCAATTCGGTCAGGTCCGTAAAAGGATTCTACCAGTTTTATTCTCCTGAAATCGGATTTAATATTCCATTTGCTAATGAAAGGCAAATATAAACATAGAAACAAAGGAGAATGCTAGTGGAAAATGTTGACTTGTGCTGTTGATGGTAGCGTTCTGTTGTAGGGAAGTCGGGGTGCTGCGTGATGCAGGAGTATTGCGTAGTAGGCAGTGTTGTGGAAAATGTGTCTAACCTTTTCTGTTATAAAAGTTAGATGCATGCTGATATACTGTTGATGACGTACTTAGCTGGTGAGAATAAGCTGTTTGTTGTAATGGGGGGGGGGGGTAGAATGTTTCCATTATAGCCGGATGTGTATGTAGTGTTCGCGCATTGATTAGTTGACATATCCAGCCATGAGGGCAAGTGTGGTTCGGTTTCTTCTGTCGTTTTGTGTCTTTATGTGATGTTCTGACTGCTCACAGGGAGGGGGGGGGGGGTGTAGGTGGGGCGGGGAGACGGTTGTAGAAGGGGGTGCCTCAGATGGGGTATGGGAATCTCCCATTATACGACGGTTGGTACTTGGCCATAGTTTTTAAGTACCGGGAAAAATTGAGCCGAGAGTCTACTGAACAGGCCGCCTCCCGCTCACCACAAGCCGTGGCTGTGGCTGTGGTGCGGGCAGCTCCGTCCTCTGAAACAGTAGTCTCTCTCATATCTGAAGATTGACAGTTAACAGACGCAAAGTGGAGTGTGAGAGTGATGGGACGTGTGATTGGAGTAGGGGTGGTGTCACGGACATGACTTGGACGGGGGAGGGTTCCGCGATTTTGTAAATTGGATAGGGGGTGCTCTGAGCTGTGCGGTTTTCCTGTTATCTGTGACAGACAAAGGCCTCATCAAACCTCTACACTTCCATGCTATTTATTATATCTTCCACCCCGCAAGAGGCATGGCTTGGGACAGCCTCAGCTGTGTGTGGGAATGGGAAGAAGTTGGCGGAACCTTTTCCGTCCGCCCCCTTGGACAGTACAAACGAGAAGGTCTTCAGACATGGCTTCCCAGACCTGGTAGACCCGCTCTGAGGAGGGAGAGGGCGAGTATATAGCTCGTCATCGTCCTCAGCATTAGCCATTCATTCATCGGACTCCTGGCTTGGTAGGAGATGACGCTAACGTCTGGAATACCTGTTTCCATAGAGACATCGGTCTGGGTACCGGTGTTACGTGTATCGCCCAGTCCGTGCTCTGGTACCGGGTCATCTCTAACACACGGTTTAAGATGATCGAAGTGGATGACCGAGGTCATGCCACCTTAGGCATGGATTTGGTAGGTCACGTCCAACTTCTTACCTACTACCACATAGGGGCTTTTCCACTGGTAACTCAGTTTATTTGACACGTTTGCAGAACGTTGCGTATCGTGAACCCAGACCATTTTTCCTGCCTCAAATGCATCTCCATGCACCTGTTGGTCATGCCATGTTTTCTGACGCCAGTATGCAGTGGAGAGTATTTCTCTCACCAGTTCATGAGCCCTTTCTATCCATTGCCGCATGAGCTCTACATAGAGAGATGGTGACTTTTTCTCCCCGGAAGTCTTGGAATGGCCAGATCCAGGGGTAATGCTAATTCATGGCCTAACATTAACCGAGCCGGGGTATAATCTGTGCTAGTATGTACTGAAGTGTGGCATGCCATGAGCCCATATGGGCGTTGTAGATCCCAATGGTGACAATCAAGGTGTGTTTCCTTAGTCAGCATCACTGCGAGGGTTCTGTTGAACCTCTCTACCATCCCGTCACTATGTGGGTGATATGGCTTGGTGCGTGTTTTGACTATATGGAATAATTTGCAGAGCTCGGAGATCAACCGGCTCTCAAAATTACTACTTTGGTCAGAGTGTCACTCATATGACATTCCAAAGCGGCAGAACACATTGTTTGACAGAACCTCCGCCACTGCGGATGCTGCTTGGTTCGGCAAAGCAAATGCTTCTACCCACTTCATAAAGTAATCTTGCAATACGAGGATGTATTTATTTCCAGAATCTGTCGTCTTCAAGGGACCGAGCACATCAATAGCCACTTGCTCCCATTGTGCACCTAAAATTTTAATTTGTAATGGTGCAGTGTGGTGCTGGACAACAGCGCGTCTCCGACAGGGGATCCAGTGGAATCTCTGTTTGATCTGCTCTGTCTTTTTCAACAGCTAAATGTCCAGCGCGGTCATGCAATTGTTGTAGAATTATGACCCTATAACGCTCAGGAATTATTATCCGGTTATTTATGTAGAGAATGCCATTGTTCATGTGGCACTCTCCAAACCTTTGATAATAATATTTAGCCGTGGTGGATAAAGGACTAACAGATTCCCTCGGAGGGCATACCCCCTCCTGGACCCATGCATATATCTTTCGTGTCTGTACATCTGTTGCCTGTTTTCGCAGTTCTGGGTATATGACAGCTAGCTGTGCTGCATGTGTCACGGTTGTGGCCACTTCTTGTTCATCCTCAAGTCCGATTCTGATCAGGGCATCAGCATTTCCATGCCACTTGCCGGGACTGTGAACAACATTGAAGTTAAAGGCCTGCAGGGACTCCTGCCACCTCGCTACCTGGCCCTCCAGATTTTCTAGGTTTCTGTGCCAGCGCTAACAACTTTCACTTAGTGGTTGCGTATTGTTTCTCTGATTTGTTCAGAGTACACGAACCATAACCCAATACCTGCTCTGTTCCATCTTCTTAGACCAGTGATAGAACAGCGCCAGCCGCAAAAGTGGACACATCAGTGTCTAAGATGAAATTTAGGCTAGGGTTAGGATGGGCAAGAATAGGTGCGGTTGTTAATAGGTCCCTCAACGCCCTGAAGGAAACCTTACACTCACCCGTCCACTCGAAGGGTCGATTATTTTCAGTGATCGGGAACAGAGGAATGCAATCTCACTGAAGTGACTGATGTACCGACGAGAGTACTGGCAGAACCCAAGGAAACTTCGCGTATCTGTTACGGAAGTTAACGTCTGCCAGTTTGCCACTGCCCGTGTTTTGGAAGTGGCCACTCAATCCGCAGATATTACATGTCCAAGAAACTCGACACTCTGACAAAAAAAATGGCACTTCTTCGGCTTGAGCTTTAGAGTGGCAGTACGGAACCGCATCAAGACTTTGTCCAGGTTGGACAAGGTCTGCTCAAACGAAGGCCCAAAGACGGTAACGTCTTCAATATAGCAGAGACAGATTTCCCATTGCAGGGTGGTTAATATCTGCTCAATGAGATGCTCAAATGTTCCTGGAGCATTGCACAAGCCATAGGGCATCCTGCAGAATTTGAAAAGAATGTCTCTACAGATCAAGGCGGCCTTCTCCCTGTCAGCCTCATCCATGGCTACCTGCCAGTAACCACTTGCCAGATCAAGAGTACAGAACCATCTGGCTCTGGACAATGAATCTAATTCCTGTTCTATCCGAGGTAACGGATACGTGGCCTTGATGCTTAGATCATTAAGGCAGCAGTAGTCGATGTAAAACCACAAAGATCCACCTTTTTGCCTGCAAGTACAATGGGACTGGCCCAGGGGTGATGCTGAGGGCTCTATGATGCCTGTCTGCAACATGTCATTTACTTGTTGATGTGCTGCTGTATCTTTATGTATGGGAAGATGATGCACCAGCTGTCGCACAGGTCAGTTGTTTCCAGTGCCGATGGAATGATGCACGAGGTGAGTTTCTCCAAGGTCCATGCCTCCTGCAGAAAAACTATCCCAGTATTTAAACAGGATCCGCCGTACATCACGTTTGTGGGATGATGTCAGTACAACTGGGGCACACAAATATAATCCATGCAGGTGTTCGGGTATGTTGTCATCAGAAGCTGCTGTTGTTGTAGGTGTGCTGGGAGCTGTTTCCAGGGAAATCATGTCCACCAAATGGCCGCAGCGTATGCCGGGAACAAGCTTTATTGGATCGGCTGTTCCGTTGAATACCCGATAGGGTATATGGTTTTTGTTGGTGGTGTCCACCATCATCCGTGGACTTGTGCATTGGGAGGCGATCATGTATTCAGGGTCTGGTTCCAGCATGGCTATGTGTGTCTTATCTCCTAACTGTGGTGCGGTGGCCCATAGGATCTCCTCTTGTCCCAGCTCAACTGCTGCAGTTGACGCTAGTATCACTGCACATGTATCATACAGTGAGGATTCGGTCCAAGTGGTATGCGACGACCATGTATGTCTAATTCCTGTTGTCTGCAGTGAATGACGGCTTCACTGGTACTGAGAAAATCAAAACCTAACAGGGCATCATTTTGGATAGAGGCAACGACAACTCGCTGAATGAATTGCATCTCCTCTATCTGTATTACGATGTTAATCGTTCCAGTGACTGGAACATCAGCACCCCCACCCCCTTGGCTGTCTGTAAAAATATGTTTAGAAGACCTAAGGGGTGGTCTCTGATGAGGTGGGATGCTCTCATAGAGATGCTTGTTGAATACGGTAATGTAAGCTCCAGTGTCCACAGTGGCACTGATAGATATTCCAACGAACAAGCAAGCACACTTATAGATAACTTTCTGGTGTGCTTGCGGGAGAGTCTCCAAGATTGTGGACTATGGAGCCTTCCTTGCTGCGGTGGTGCATTGTATGAAAGTGGCCTGCTAATCGATTGCTTCCGTGAGTGTGATTGGTGGCTGAGTGAGGAAGGGGCCAACTCGTCGTTGATGCTGCTGATTTTGATTGGGCGGCGACGAAGATGGGGCTAGCAGTGGTGCTGTATCTGAAGTTGGTGGTGTGTACTGTAAGTTGGTTTAGAGAGTAGTTTGAATTGGACTGGAATGGAGTGGAGCTATTTGAGCCAGCCATTTTGGACAACACATCATATAATGTTTAGGGGATACGCAAAAGAAACAGCGTCGTTGCCACTGTTTATGCTGACGTTTGTGGTGATGTCTTTTGCGGATCCATGATGTGGTGTGTTGGCTTCCGCCTGTGTCACTACTACTGCTACTGGTTGTGGGAGATGATGATGGTGGTTGGTGTGTATTGCATACCACCAGAGGGTACCAGGTGTTAAGTACCTTGGTGGGTGGTCATGGTGCTTGAATAAACATTGTTACAGTGGATGTGCTACAACCAACCACTGCTGTTTTACCTAGGAAGGAGGGTTTAGTAGATACGGTTATTGCGGGGTCACAACTTTCCATAGAGGGAATGATTGCCAGAGCTGCGGATGCAGTGTGCATCGTAGGCCCCGGATTTTGTGAAGCCATTATTAGTGTAGTTTTTGTAGCATTTGTTGATGAATCCACATGAAGTTGCTATTGAAGGGCCGCAGTTGAGCCGGGTTTGAGGATAGGGCACTGAAGTGACTCTCTAACCAGTGCCTGTTTGGGTTTAACGGACCCAGTCACTGGTAGAGTTAGATGGAGAGTGGGATCCCTTCCGTCACCAGTGTGTCGGGTACAGATTGTTATTGATCTGTATCCGGGGAGCTAACATTTACCTGTCGTTAGGGTTATGTAAAATTTCCCAGAGATGCACTGCAGGCCAGTAATTAATTATATATATATATATATATATATATATATATATATATATATATATATATATATATATATATATATATGTATTTGCAGTGCTTCCTACTTTGGCCACGTTTTCTAACAAACCAGTATCTGAGGATACTCGGGGCTGGGGGTGTGGGGGGCGGGTTGGTGTATGCAGTCATCGTTGCGTTATTTCTAGCCACTCTGGAACCACAATAGTTCCAGAGCTATCTCTAAATAAGGTGATGGAAGGAGGTCCAGACAATTAATAAGGCTGAAGACTGGTGGAGCGTAGACAGTGACAACTCCTCATAACGGAGGACTTAAGGTAAATGCCCAATTTATACAATCTATCAAGAGTGTGGTGTTACAGATCCGCTACTCCGGAAAAGAGACTAACACAAAATGTCTCCTACTGAGTAATCGTCCCTACTACTATAAACCTATCCTATCGAGCTAGAACAGTCCAGGTTTAGTTGGCCGCATATCATGCTCGCATAATGAGAACATGAACAGCGACCTCAGTGAAAAATCGATGCTGTGCGGGGGACAAGGTGGTGCAGATGTAGTTGCCGTATAATGTAACCCAGTGATACCATGGTCCAAGAGTTCCTATAATAAACAAAACAAGATAACAGGATGGCTGCTGCCATATCACTAACCCTATAAAATATAGTGAGTAGAAGGTCACTCGACCTTACGGTGCTCATGAGCACGAAAAATGAAGATAATATGACATAATAATAAACCATAAAATTGGGGTCTTAAATGGCTGGGAGGTACCTATTAGTCATCAATACCTGTTACATAAAAGTGATACAATAATAATTTAATAAGACAGAGTACCTATTAGTCATCGGTCATGAAGAAGTCCCATATTCACAATAGTTGAAAGCGCAGCACATTTGGAGCACGAGATGTCACGATGCGGAATTTAGCTGCTCGGAGAATACTGCAGACATACTATGGATATGGCTCATTCTCAAGAAAAGTGAAGACGTTCCTAGATGTAGACGGACTATTGATTAATGTTAGTTAATGCTGTTGCATTCTGATGGTTCACAAGATGAGATGCTCTGAATAGCTCACATGATGCATGCATCAAGCAATGTTCCCATAACTTCGATCAAAAATATCAAAAGGCTATCACGTTGTAAATATGGGATTGTCTTGTGGGAGTCATGACCCAGCAGGACGTCTTATATTTTCGAGTAAGACCCTAAAGAAACTATGTTTTGAAATACCATGTGAGCTAAAGGTCCAGATGACATTTTATTTTAATAATTGTAGCTTGATAAATTGCATCAGCGTAGTGCTGGTGATACTGTTTTATAAATATCGGCCATCTATATTTCCGAGATAAAGTTATACAATGATATTTGAAATCAATGAATTAATTGGAAAAGATTCTATGGTTCTGAGTTGATGTGTATCTGAAAATAGTTTGGATAAAAGCTGTTGCTGTTCAATCGGCATTCACTTTTATATCATCCAGCAGTTGTTGGTAATCATAGTTTAGGAAAATAATCAATACATAAGAATCAGTGTTGGGATGAGTGAAACTGAACGTGACAAATGAAAGTAGTTGATGACGTAGGTGATCTAGTCTCTCACGCGAGAGTAGAACAACACCACCTGGCAATGAGATCATACAGCTCATGTGCCTATTCACCCTAGCATCCTCAAGACTATCCATCAATAGGCAATGGACAGGACATGGACATTGTAGCATCCTTTAGGAATGAATAACATAATCGAAATTTGTATAAAAACTATATGTCACTCATACAATGTCATCCAACAACAACACATTCCGTAATGTTGTTAGTTAGCTGACAGATCGCATCAAATCAGAACCGGTCACCACCGCTTTGCCTATGTGAGGTACCATCTCCATGGAAGAATAGGACAGAGTATGATTGGTTGGGATGACGTCATAACCAACCAGCATCGATCAAACTCTGTAACAAAGAATTATGAAGAATAGGTTTACGTATCAAACAACGAAATGAAAGGATCGTTGATTGGTTGAAAGAACCAGCGTGTATCAGGTCATAAATTCTAGGAAGAGATAAGCAGGGGTTGAGTTCACGTGCTTGTGACGTACCTAGAAGAGTCATTCAAACAGATTTGGGAAGAATCTAAATATTAGTATAGATATTGAATTCGGTTATCAGAGAAATTGAATAGGATATAAGACGAGATTTCATACTTAGAAACCATTCAATCCACCACCGTGAATCACTGAACGTCACGCTGACATTCAGGTTTTGTGCTTAGAGCTCTGGTCAGACTTCAAGTTAGTTTAGGCTACTTGTTAGTTGTTGTACACGTTTGTACTAGTCTAATTATGAGCGATCTTGCTCTTCACTAAAAGTTTGTATATTTGTTAATAAATTCAGTTCAACTTACGTATATGTAAGTCAGTTGTTTGGTCAGTTTATTGGTGTTAGGAAACCTAGTCTTGAGCTGGAGAATATCTCCAGTCCTTACCTGCAAACCAACCGTCAGATAGGCTCAGCAGTCTTCAGTAATAATTATCGTCATTTACCATCTTTCCGACGAGGCGATCCAGACGGCCAGTCTCCTTCTCCGCTACTGATAGCCATTGTCGCAGCAACTCCATCCAGCTACCGGTAACGAAGCGGGACCACCACTTAGTAAGAAGTATTGACAACCCCTGAAGATCTGAAATCTTCAACGTGATGTGCGGATTAATTTCCACCACTCATGGCGTGGTATAGCAGATCATTTGAGTCATCACAGAGCACATCACCTGCCCCACATACTGGACGACGAGCTACATTGGGGCCAAAAGGTCCATCCGCATGAAAGGTTCCTTTGCGGAAGTAGTGGCTTGGGCTACCTGACTTTAAGCTTTTTATTGCCCCCGGGTGATATCTTCCCGGGAGTTTACAAAAACTGGCGTTTGCGGATATGGTGGCTAGTACCCCAAAGAAAACTAGCCTGAAAACCGAAAGGATCCACAGCAGATGTTGGATATCTGCTTCACAGAATGCAGTAACTTGCGCTCGTCCTCTCAGATCAGGCACCTCACCACCACGTGACTGCTGGAGAATCTGATTTTTCGACCACTTATGTACTGCGTATGACGTCACAGATGGAAAGCCACAGCCAATCAGAGAGCGCGCTTCAGAGGTAGGGAAGCAGGCCATGTGACGCGCTATAGTACCCATACACTGAGAACATACATGTGCTAAGCTTATGGGATTCAACATTTTGAAAATAAAATAAGTGGGCTCATTTAGCCATAACTTGGCCAAGTCTTAACAAATTTAAAAATGGTAAAGAGTTGTTTTGGAATCCTCGCTTCAGTTTGGTCATGATTGAGACCAAGAACGGTGCGAACGATACAATCTAAAATGATTACTAGTACCAACTCGGTACTGTATGAGATGTTTTTTTCTGTCCAATGCTAATGTGCATCGATAAGCAATCTCTGACACCCGCGCGTGCGCGCTACACGATCTTACTGACTTACTTTTACGTTACTCTTGTAATCGGCTCTACACATGCGTATTGTACTACCCAGGGTGGGGCGTGCTTGGACGTACCCGCTCCAGCCATCCCGTACCCAGACTATCTGGGACGGTTCGTACCGGACCGGTCGATCCGCGCTACATATATTATTCTACCTTGGGTTCTACCTTGGGGTGTAGGGTTATTAAGCTTTTAGCTTGTTAACCCATTGGTTCTTCTTCCAATAATCTTCTTGATTCGTATGCGTGCTCGTGCTTCTACATAACCGAAATCATATTTTAGTGGATGTTTCTGCCAACACTTTTCCAACGCGGATTTGAACTTGTTGATTGATGTGGTAGTTACAACAGTTTCTGGTAGGGCATTCCAATCATTTACTATCCTGTTTGAAAAAACGTTCTCGCGAACTACATTGCTGAACCTTTGCTTCACTATGCTGTGTTTTTGTCCTCTACATGTTGTATCCCATTTAGTAGTATATAAATTAAGGCTGCTAGAACAGAAGACTGTCAGAACAGAGGATCGCCGATCTATGACTAGAGGAGGGAGGTCAGCTTTTAGAACACAGATATGTTCGGCCATTTTCTTGCTGTACAGTAATTATGTACCTACATTCCACACATTCTAACTTGGGATTGTGTCTCAAGAAAATATGCGATGTGCCTTAAACTAACGCTTAAAACACTATCTCGCTGTTGTTATCTGTTAGATGTAATATGCCAGTTATCGGTAGGTCTGCGGCTAATAACTAGGACATAACGTCTTATCTAGGTGGTGTTATATAGTGATTGAATGTCAGTGGACTGTCTGTCTGTCTGTAAGTGGTCTCCTGTCCGTCTGTCCGTCCGTCCGTCCGTCCATCCATCCGCCCCTCCGTCCATCCCTACGTCCATCCGTCTATCTGTCTGTCTCTCTGTCTGCCTGTCCCTCCACCCTCCCCCAGGCCGGCCGAGGGTGGTGGGCTGTCAGATCAGAGGCATGATAATGTAGCAGCAGCTCGTCCGAACACCCATTTAGAGACACATCCTTAGTGGTATACCGATCACCTGTGATCAACCACACATTACATGGTCCGAATGCCCATTTAGAGACACACATTCTACATGATACCGATCACCTGTGATCAACTACACATTACAGGATCTAATCTTCCAGCGATGAATCTGATCAACGTTGTGTATCATGGGTTACCCTGAAGAACTATGGAGTTACATGTGTACTTCGGATCGACCGGTCGGATACCAGCCGTATCAGCTGAGCTGGGTACGCGCCGCCCGTCCTGGATTCGTTTCCTGAACACGCCCCTCTGGGTAGAGCTATAAGCGTATACAGGCCTATGGGAGAGATAGCATGTCGAAAAACGACTAAGTTCGTTAAAGCGCATGATGCGCATGTGCGCGCCGAGACACTGTTTGTATGGAGCACGTAGTTACGACCTAGATAGGATGGAGCTTTTAGTGTACCGAGATGGTACACTGTAATCCTTATTGATTGCCTGTTCCCGTTAAATCTGGCATTAATCAAGACCAGAATTCAACGGGCTTTTCAAATCTGTAAACCATTTCAAAATCGGTTGAGAAATGGCTGAGTTATCCAGGGAAAACTCTTCATGATTATCTTCAAAATATTGCAGTGACGTCATAACCACGTGGATGCAAAACTTCTAGAATGTTCTAGAACGTTCGACTGCGCTATTATTAGCTACGCGCTGATTGGCTGTTGCTCGAACGATGAGTGGATGGAGCCTGCGCCTGTGACATCACGAGGAGTATAAAAGGAGACGCGATCCTTCGGAAGGGACGTAAAGAAGTTGGTCCCGTCTGATTAGCATTGAAGTAAATCGGACGTTAAACAACTCATGGACTGAGGTTGGAATCCCTAAAAAAGTGACACTTTTGATAGGCTTTCGGACACGTTTGGCACATGTAAAGGTGCAGGGGCAGGATAGATATGGAAATCTTTGGCCAATGGGCCAAAGCCCATTGACCCTGCCCATGAGCCGTCAAAACAACGTTTGTTTGTATGTGGGTATACACACACCTACCTAAAAAGAGGCACTTTTGTGTATAGCCACATACGGACAAGGGTAACATAAAAAATTAGGCAGATTTGCCAAATCCGCCCTAAAAGGATGCTGTTGGTCGAGTGTAGTCGATGAGTGGTCGGTCCATCTGCTGAAAGACGTGCTGCCTGATTGTGTCTGACCTGGGGAAGACTAGGCGAACAAACTAGGATGGAGACGAGATGTGTAACCCTGACGATTGGAGACTGGGGGAAAACTGCCTTCCATGCCTGATGAAACCCAGCAGATCCACACCTTCATGATCGACATGGCCTTGCTCGAGAGATCACCATCCCTGTCGGTGTAAATGCTGAAGCTCTCCTTCACAACCAATCTGCACAAATATAAGAGAACAGCCTTCTTCGCAGCCTGCGCCTTGACTGATGACAGACAATGACTAGGCCCATCAATACCTAAACAGCAACACTCAATCAATTTATCATTTCAAACGGCAACAGGTTATAATTCTAAGTTAGTAACTTAGGTCCTCATTTCTGCACACACTAGATCTTTAGTTTCTTCTTCCCGTTTCTTATTCAGTTAATCACATGCCATTATGTTAATTTGTTTCTTCTCAGTTGATAGTATTATCATTCAGTTTCATCATAATATTTTTTATTTTTAAATTGTCCTGATTTCTAATTTTGAGATTTTATTTTACAGACTGCCCTCCAGCCCCACCCCACCACCTTGAGAAATAAATTAATTCCCCCTCCCACCCCTTCCTCAACACTGCATACAACATAGACGCTAGCAAACTACAATACATTAGGAAACATCAGGCAACACACTCCCAGCAACAACTTAATTTTTCGACTTTGTTCAGTTTTAACGATTGTTTTAGCAACCCTTCGGGGAAGCATCGCAACCCTTCGGGGAAGCACCTCTCAGATTGAGTCATGGCCCAAATACATCTCGGTGTAAGCGGCCAATAAACCAACTAACTACTACTACTACTACTACTACTACTACTACTACTACTACTACTACTACTACTACTGATCGAGAGCATCCTCGGCCAGAGGCCGAACAGGTTGGATCTGTACCAGCTACTGAGTCAAAGTACCAAAAATGGTACAATTGAAAACAAGACATTCCACGTGACCTAATCGAGTTACTATTATACCATTTTGCCTATTTAGATGAGCATTCGGTAGATCATGACGAGAGCTTTCTGAGGATATATAATTTTCCATACTTTCCATGTATATTTATTTATGTGGACAGCTATAACAACATAAAAATCAGCAAATATGAATGTCCATTACTGTATTGATTTTCAATAAATGAGCATACGTGTAAAACGTTTCATTTTTTGCTTCTTAAAACTTGGCATTATTTGCTGGAAACAACACATAGATTGTGTTGGGCAAAGTATATGTTCGTACATAGAGGAAAATATTTTTTACTATTTGATGACATTTTTGTAATTTTCATCATAATCTCCGGTATCACTTTCTTAGTAGGCATGCCAAAATGAAAGAATCATCATTGAATATGCTTCTATAAGGAAATTGGTTCATATATATATATACATGTATTTAGGAAAACTAAACATAATATTGCTTCATTGAAAATGAAAATCTTGATAACTAATTCAATGACTCATTGAAACATAGTGAATAGGATACCGGAGATTACTCTAAACTTTACTATAATTCATGCAAAGCTAATTGGTGCAGTTACTGTTTAGTTTTGGTTTTCAGTGCGTCATCATATAGTACCATTTAGTAAACACGTTTTTACGTCTTTGAGACAATGTTTATTTTTCTGAGATGCCTAAAATAGCATGGAATAATCTCCAGTATAGATAATCTCCGGTATGAGTTATCTCCCTTGCTTATTACGTCATAAATAATGCACTTGTTTGACCTAGAAATGCAAAAACCTTTTATAATGCTCCTTTGGCATTGTGATTGTAAAGTGCTACAATCGTGTTTTGATGATTTGATACACACACAGACGATAATAGAACGATAGTGTAAGTTGCATATAGATTTCCGCAATATTTTTAATATATTTACATCTTTGTATAGTCAACAATCGGCGTAAATATGATGCAATTCTTTTGGAATAATAAGGCTAAGCAAAAATTATAAACATCAAACCATTTCCTTTCAAGCCAAGTCAATGTAGGACTTGAATACCGGAGATTACGGATATTATTTATTATTCTTAGATAGCTATATTAATCCACATTCTGCATAGTGGTATCTATACACCTGTGCAAAAGTTAAGCACCACCCTATTTTTACGCACATGCGAGGGTATATTCATGTGCTATGAAGAAAGCAATAGCATAAACATTTATGTACCCATCCATCTTAGTGCAAGAGGTAATAATGCAACTAGAGGAATGCTGATTATGATGGTGGGGAAACACTGTGTTTTTGTTTGAACTTGAAAACGAGGCCTGAATATGGTTACGTTGACACAACTGACAACTATTGCGCTACAGTTGACACACGTGGCTAGATTGTCATTAATGGTGTCTGAAAACGAAGTTTAACATCTGTGCACGAGTTTGAGACTGTCATTATTAATACCTGGTATATCCACCTTGTGCCTGGATGACGGCCTGGACACGACGTCTCATGCTGGTCACCAACCGACTGATACGCCATTGTGGTATTCGTTGCCATTCAAGATGGAGTGCGTCTGTTAATTCCTGTAGGTTCTGCACAGGAGGATCCCTCCTTCTCACCATGTTTCCCAGAATGTCCCAGATATGCTCAATAGGGTTCATGTCAGGGCTCCTTGCTGGCCATGGTAGGGTTTCGATGGCATTCTGGCGGAGGTATTCATGCACAGCTCTAGCACGATGTGGTCGGGCGTTGTCATCCATGAATATAGGGTGGGTTCCAGGTGCATGATTTACAAAATGAGGGACCACAACTCTATCCAGTATGGAATCTTGATATCTTTGTCCATTTAGTGTTCCAGGTACAGTCAACAGATCCAGCTTACAATCAAATGAGATGCACCCCCATATCATAACGGAACCTCCACCAAATGGAACTTCTTCCATGATGTTACGTTGGTCGTACACCGTGCGTCTGGACCTCCATACACGAGTTCGACCATCTGTGGCATGAAGCAGGAACCGACTTTCATCGGACCAGTGTACCCGTCTCCAGGATCTCATGTTCCAGTGTCTTCTTTCGTTGCACCACCTCAGACGCTCCTCTTTGTGGTGTGCAGTGAGGAGAGGACGTCTGACAGGTCTCCTAGCTTTCATGCCAGCAGCATACAGTCTCCTTTTGACGGTAGACATTGACACTCTATTGCACGTTTCCCATTGCTGGCTGAGCACTCTGCTATTGGTGAATGGAGATCTCCTAACAAGGCGTACTAGGGCTCGATCATCACGGGCAGTAGTCTTCTTCGGTCTTCCAGATCTAGGCCTGTCCTTCACCTCGTTAGTTTGCCCATGTTTTGCAATCAAACGACTGATTACAGTATGGTTAATGTTCAGCTGTCTGTCAATCTCTCTGCATGACATACCAGTGGTATGCATGCCCATGATTTGCCATTTCACACGATCACTTAACCTTCGTCTTGCTATAGCGGTTCACAATCAAGAGCTAATTCTCTCTGTACAAATAAACCACGGTCATGAACACAAAATTCCTAATCTTGTCGCCTAAATCTGTATGTAATGTTCTACACCTCAAACTGGACTTTTACATAACTGAACACGTGTGCTGTTTCCCGCCATGCACGGACATCAAGCGGCGTGAAGTCATGCATGCATGTGCATTTCGTACTTGGAATTATGTCAGCTAACGCGGGGACAAAAAGTATGGCAGCCTAGTTGTACCATCATGTTTCTACGTTCTATTGTTTTTGCTGGTGCTTAACTTTTGCACAGGTGTATATATGCCATTCATGTTGTATATGCTTCTTTCATTGAGAATACTATAAGTGGCACATAAGCATGGACATAAGTACATGTATACCAGGTCTGATTTTCTGTGCATGGAGATCGTTAGATGTGATACCGGGGATTATTCTCATTTCCTATATATTTATTATGATAGTCCAATATAACTATTTATGTCGCATTTATTACTGTACACCACATGTATATGATGTAGATGTAAAGGGTGTTCTTTGTTCATCAATTCTTACTGAACAACATTAGAATTATATATAGAAAATGGGAATTGCCTTCTTTAATACCGGAGATTACTTTTTACCGGAGATTACTATCTGTCAGTATTTGTGTGTCTACATTCGCAAATAGAGCCTATATTTGCAGGCACATACACATACCATGTGCCATAGGGCCGGCAACATATTTTGAGGTTAATGCAGCACCAAGCGTCAGTGAGGGTGCATGTAAGCGTACGTGCGTTCGCGAGTGTGTGCGTGCGTGCGTATAAGAGTAACTGGATGAGTGAGTGAGTGAGTGAGTGACTGTTAGTGTGTTTGTGCATGTGTGGTGCGTCTGTGTCTGTGTGTATATGTACGTGTGTGTGCGTGTGTACATGCGTGTGTGCATACATGTGCGTGTGTGCGTGCGTGCGTGCACAAGAGTAACTGTGTGATTGAGTGGATGTGCGCATGTGCTTACAGGAATGTATGTGCATGCGTGCGTGTGTGTGCGCATGTGTGTGTGCCTGTGTACGTATGTAAATGCATGCGTGTCACCCAATATATGTGTGAGCGCATGTATGCCCCTTTGTAATAACCCAGCTTCTAACGGATTACGAGACTCTACCAAAATAGACATCCACCCCTGAGAATTTAGAGTCTCGTAATCTGATGAAAAAGACACACGCACGTGCACGCATACACCACAATCAAGTAGTCCCTTCATGTCCACATCTCATCCAAGTTTGGGTTTTGTGAAAATCTCTCCATTAGAAGCTGGGTTATTCAGGGTCGGCTCTAGCTGATCTGGCGCCCTGGGCAAGGTATTGGGGCATATGGCCTTAAAAGCGGGGCGTTCGGGAGAAATTTTGAAATCTAGATGCTCTCAGATGGCTTCTCCTGCATTTCTGGCAGTAAATTTGGTCCTTCCATTGGCTGTGAAATTATTTTTTTTTAAATAAATTTTTAGTGAAAACCTTTTAGTTCTAGTAAGATATATTTTTAGTGGAAAACGTGGTGGGGGGGGGGTGGTCGCTAAAATATGTTGTGGCGTCTCTCTTTACCATAATGCAGTTATATTTTATTGGGGGCGCCAAATATATGTTGGGGCGCCTATCTGTACCAAACCTGTTAGTGACATGCATCCCTAAGCAAGGCTTAGTGATGCATGTCACTAACAGGTTTGGTACAGATAGGCGCCCCTAACATATTTTGGCGCCCCCATAAAATATGGCACCCTATGCAGTGCCTAGTTCGCCTATGCCTTGAGCCGGCCCTGGGGTTATTACAAGGGGGCATACATGCGCTCACACACATATTTGGTGACACACATGCATGTTTATATTTACTTTACTTTATTTAGATTTCCAATCATGAGACAGCGTGTGACTCATGCAGAAGCGCAGAAGTCATGGCACGAGAAGCAGAAATCCATGAATCCGAAATTCAATGAGCTGGAAGAAAAGCGA
The DNA here is from genome assembly GCA_034401795.1 of Chaetoderma sp. LZ-2023a. Taxonomy (NCBI): domain Eukaryota; kingdom Metazoa; phylum Mollusca; class Caudofoveata; order Chaetodermatida; family Chaetodermatidae; genus Chaetoderma; species Chaetoderma sp. LZ-2023a. The sequence continues at coordinate 42,232,160 of CM067372.1, read as the reverse complement.
AAACGTGACACATATGTACCAACGATCAATCTCACGAAAAAGCAGTTAGATGAAAGACGTAGAAGAGGAAGAATAGCCGCACTGGCATTTCGAGATAGGAAAAAGGCTGAAAAACTAGTCCAGTGCACATCACCAAATTCTCCATTGAAACAAGATGAGCTGGACTGTAGAAGGTCTAAGCGTCTTAAACAAACATTGTCCCCTCAACCAAGTATCTCAGTCAGTGACCCAGATCAGGTGAAAATTCCTCTAAGCATACCATCTGTGATAGAAAATAGGTCTAACTCTCATCTTGTTGTAAAAATGCCATTCTTGTATAATGGTGCAGGCTCTGCAAAGAAGCGTGTAAACAGAGCAGCCTCTTGAGCATATAGAGCTCATGGAAACGAACGCACTAAGAACAGGAAACTACAGCAGGAGGTTTGGCGGATAAACAAGAAAATACAGAGACAATCTAAAGCGGTCTCTACTATGTCATCTGCCCATAATGGGCCAGTGCCAGTGGCTCAATCAGTCATCGGGAATCTGCCTGTTGCAACTACAATTACTACTAATCCAGTTATTCCGATTAAACCTTCAACGCCTGCAATGTCAAGGAATGATACAAAAACTGCTACACCAATCAAGGAAGCTAGTGATAGCTTACGATCTATTGGTATTTCACCAAGAAAGTTTCCTTCTCTTCAGAAAACACTGACCCTTCACAATGTTGTCATGTCAGAATTACGGGATGTTGACGGTGGACAGAAAATAATTAAAAGCATTATAAAAGGCAAATTCGCTAAACGTGCTCGTTGCATATCATCTCTTAGCAAAAAAACTTTTTCTTGACCGGCGCCATTTTATTAGGAAGCGAAACAGTGTGTTTAAGAAGGGTGTCAAATTTGGTGTGTTACATGGATCAATTATCTTGTTTCTAAAACGTGAGGGTAACTCAACTTGCCTTCCTGGTAAGAAAGATACAGTAACCATAAATCGGAAAAAGAACAGAAATATATATTGACAGACTATTTAGGAAACCTTTATAAAAAGTACTGCATGGAAAGTCCCTCAAAGAAAATCAGCCTTAGTTTTTTCATACGCTGCAGACCGAAAAACATTGTTACTGTTAAGTATAATTCACGTAAGGGTTGTCTGTGCACTCGACATCAAAACTTTATCCTTCTATTGCGTGCCACTCATGCATTCACACATTTCACCATTTCTCCTGATGGGTTCATTAAGAAAGTTGCTCGAGACGAGGCAGTTAAAGCAATTGAATCTAATCCCCCGGCATTAATCTCATTCCAGCAATGGAAGCGGGTTGATATACAGTTTGGGGACAAAACAACTAAAAAGCTTAAATGTATTTCCCAAGAATTAACAAAAGCTGATTTTATCACCCATTTCTGTACTGAGTTAGAAGCATTTTCACAGCATGCCGATAGAGTACATGCAGTTTCTAAATGTCAAAATCCTTAAGGGTACTCTTCCAGCTGGGCTTGTCACTGCCCAGATGGATTTTGCTGAAAATTGGACTCCTGGTCTTTTTGAGGAGATCCAATCAGAATATTTTGCAAAGGACCAGATAACATTACATCCTGTTGTTTTACATTACACTACCAATGGTAAATTAGAACATAAATCCTACGTCAGTGTATCAGATGAGAGGAGCCATACATCTGGTACTGTGTTTGGCTTCCTAAAAGTAATAACTAACCTAATCAAATCGGATATCCCACATGCACACACTGTACACTACTTGACAGACTCCCCGACCTCACAATACCGTAACAGGAACATTTTTGGCATTGTGAGCCAGCACTCACAATTATTCAAGCTCTCTGCAACGTGGACATACTTTGAGGCGGGGCATGGTAAGGGGCCATGTGATGGCATTGGCAGAACATCCAAGTGCATGGCGGATCTGGCCGTAAAATGTGGACATGTTTTGCAGACGGCAGAAGACTATGCCAATTGGAGCAATACATCCAGCAGTACACTGACATATGTACACATTCCAGTAAATGAAATTGCAAAAGCAAACGAAGAACTTCAAAGTGTAAGTGCCAACAACACCGTGACTGGGACAATGTCAGTCCATGCTGTTGTGGAAGTTGGTCACGGAAGGATAGCAACAAGAACCACATCGTGCTTTAGCCAGTGCTGCTTCAAGGATGGACATTTTCCTTTAGAATTCCCGGGTTGGATTGAACATACGATTCTTACAGAGCTTGGGTCGAATGTCTCTGAGCCAGAGAATGACATTGCCTCTCAAGGTTTGGTAGCAGAGGTTGATGATTATGTTGCCGCAATTTATGACCACAAGTGGTATGTTAGCCAGGTCATGGATTAGGATGATGGCGAATACCTGATTAATTTTATGGAACAGACTTCGTCCACAAAGATTGTCACATTCAAGTGGCCAGCAAATGAAGATGTGCTTTGGATTGTCGCTGATGACATATTACTTAGCCCTCTTACTAAGCCTCGACCATGTGGAAAATCACAGAGAGAATTCAAACTATCGAAAGAAAACATTGATGTTATAAGTAGTGCATTTACAGAGCGGTTTTAGGCAATTCACATTAGTAGTTAACTAGGTATGTGTGACTCCTCATGCAAGATGTGGCCAATGACATGATGTGCTAGTTCTACTGTGAATTTAATGGCTTCAAATGAAAATTATTAAAACTGTTTGAATTTTTTATGATAAATTCAGGAGATACATGACATATATTATATGGATCATGTAATATGAATGATACCATTGCCCTCCATACATCGACCATTGATATAGTGTGTTAACTATTTTGAGTAATCTCCGGTATTTGATTTATATGCGCACATATACCAGTGATCCGGATGGTATTATGTGTAGATGGTCAACTTTCAGTATAGTACGATCATATCCTTACACTGCTTTACTATAGTAACATTATCAGTCATTTAAATACGTTGGTTGGACTCAGTTAAATATATAAATAATTCAAACAGATTAAATTAATTTAATTTGAAACCATGTAATTCCCATTAGATCAATCCATATGCCATGGAAAATACTGCAGCTATAGACTCTTTCCTAGCTAATATAATGCTAGAAATATCCACAGAACTTGAACTTTCTTAGGCATGCACATATCTTGTATGGAAAATGATTCCTCCATTAACTGAAAAATGCATAATCTCCGGTATATTTTGAGACACACCATACCGACATTATGTAAAGGTAATTTCAAATCTACATGGACCAATTAGAATTCCCTCATATATGATGGCGTTAATTATTGAGACATTTATTTGCCCCATTCAGAATTTTGATGGTATGAATGGAAACACTTGTTTAAACTATACTAATTTACCAAGAGCTGTAATTATGGCATAAGAGGATTGCGTTATTGTTCGAAAAGATGATATTGTTTATTAAAGCTACCATTCACATCATGTCTTCTGTTGATCTGCATGTGTAATTATATGGTGAATGCAGGAATTAACCTCCCAAATGAATGATTAATTAATGTTCTATTTTCTGTATAACAGAATAATCTCCGGTATCAATTAACACACATTTGTGCCCATGCAATAGGGCTCACAATTGCAAATGGACATATGAATAATTATATTTTATGGGCGTATAAGCAAACAAACGATACTATCTCAATGATTTATACACTTTCAAGCCACTTTCGATTAATACAGAAGTATCTAGAAAGGATGGTCAACTAGTAAATCATACTTGAGTAACTTGACATACATTTAAGTAAAATTATGATGATGATTCAGATCAAATATTCTCTAATATTATGTATCAAATGTTTCCTTTTAGATGAAATACCTCTTTAGAGATGAAATGTATATATATATAGGCTTCTTATTTGATCTTGTTGAATAATGTCCTTGTCAAATAAGGATTAACATGTCGTCAGATACCGGAGATTATTCCTTCTAGTTTCCCCATTGTATTTCATGAGTATACAAATTGAACAAAGATAGCTGCTGTGAAAATCTTTTGCCATTGTTTTCTAGGATATCATCGCTACAGGACACACATAATTATATTGTGTTTGAGAAAAATATTAATTTTCATACCAGCCCTACCAAATTGTACCATTTTTAGTACTTTGACTCTACTAACAAGCACGACAGACAATACGTGTCTTCCTTCGCTATGTGTCAGGTTTTTATCCCGTAGCGTGCATTTCTCCAACCCACCACACTAAAACAATTTTGTAACTACCCATTTACGGGAGTAATTTGGAACTTCTGATAATTGTTCAGGAATATTAACATCTACATTCGGAACACAAATTTGCGGTGAGGCCTTTACGGCCTGAATATGTGAGTCTACAAATGTAGAGGCAGGATGTTCTTTGATGGATGACTCGCTGGCCCTGCCTAAAAGTGGTATTTCAATCGCTGCCGCACTAATATCGTGTAGGTTCTTTCGACTTTCGACCGCAGCAAGTGAACTCTGCCCGGTGCGTCTTCAGAGCTGGCTGATGTACCCAGCACCGTGAAGCTTTGTTTTGTATCTTCATTTGCCTCTGACGACCCCTGCTTGTGATCGGGTTGTTTATACCTTCCATCCGTGCAATCGGTGTACGGGAACTTTCTTCACCACGTAGTACTATCGTATCTTTTGCTGACTGCTCGTTAGACATTCTATTAGGCCTACAGCACTGAGTGATGTATCCCTCCCACCATGAGTATTCTTGCGGGAGTCTTGTTTGCGGAAAACAGCTTGCGGGAACCAACCTGTGGGAACTTTCCAGCTTCCGGAGAGCGCATCATCTCATGTCGACTACAGATTGACGTATCAATTTCAGTAACACGGTAGCCTAACTTGAGAATGACTACCAAGTATTCAAGTAACTATAATTCACAGTTTAATTATTTCTCTATATAGGTTTTGTTAATTATATTGTATCCGTAAAAATGGTCCCGATGACTAATAGGAACCGTAACGGTCTTAGGATCGCTAGTTATAATTTCTGTATTTGTTGATAATTATTCTCATTTTCCTCAATGTGTTGCTAACCACACTATAGTAGGTTCGTTAACATGTACTGTTATATATGTATATATATATATATATATATATATATATATATATATATATATATATATATATATATATATATATATATATATATATATATCTTGATTATTTGACACCGTATTGATTGTTCTGGTTAGATTATGTATATATATGGCCAGTGGCCATCCGTTCATATGTTTTGTTTATTCATAGAAAATATAGGACTGCAGTGCACGTAGGAAACACTATACAGCAACACTTATATATGCAGCACTTTCTCCCGCCACCAACAATTCTTCACTGAGGTCACTGTCCATGCCATAACTCTGTTTAGCCCGGCATGCTACCGACAACCTTTTCTATTCAGCTCAATAGGATAGGTTCAAAATGATTAGAGACACTTTCTTCATTACATACTGTGTAATATACTCTTCTCTTCCGGTAGTGCAAAAATCTAGCCCCACACTCCGGTAAGACTCATAAGTAAGATTGTGTCTCTCTTCGTGCTCCACACAGCCTTGTGGCTTCGTAATTGTTTGGATGTCCCCATCCGCATCATGGGCTGGTCTGACTCTGGGAAACTATTGGGGTTTCCGAGCGGTAATGGCCAGGGTGCGGTGTCACACACATCCCCATGTATCTTTCGATACTTAGTAGTTAGCACTTTAAGCCAATGTAGGAAAGCACTGTGAACACATGTATTAATTATTATTATTTTATTTACTGACAATCCTCCCGCACCGCAGTGCAAAATTGGCAACTTGTATATAAACCTAATGCCACTCCCTTGCGGGAAGGACATTTACGGTGGGTATTCATCTCTCTTACCCCCCCCCCCCCCTAACGATAAGAGAAATGGCCTAATAATGCTTTCGTGAAATGTAACCCATGTCTTGCAATGTTTTGTGTGGTTACGGGGTGGAATGTCAAGATTCTTATCCAGTTCGGAGATCCTGCTACGTAACATGTATGAGCGATGTCTCTAGTATTGATGTTGTGGGGCATCTGTTCTCTGTGACAGCCATGTCTGATAGCGAGGTAAATATCAGCCAGTTGCGGCCTAAAATAATTCTTGTTCTGAAAACAACTAAAAGGAATTAAGCAAAGCAGAAGGCCTGCAGAAATAAAGCGGAAACTACTAATAATACAGCAAACCAAGAATTACATAAGACGGTAACAAGGGAATCAATCGGGAATCCCCCGCCACCCCACACCCCCTCCGTCTTCATGTAAAACAGTATGCACCCCTATAGTCATAATCTCACTAGGTATGGTCTTTTCTTTCTAAAGCATTTTTGATTGAAATATTAGAGTAGGCCCATTTTTGCCTGTTATTCTTCTCCCGCTTTAAGCAGTGGCGACACCTTCCCGAGATGGAGGCCGGCATAAGGCACTTGCCTCATGCAAGGATTCAGCGATGACGGTCCACGCCAGGATAATACTCCTCACCCAAAACTTGCACTAGGAGTAGTGCCCGCATGAGGCACATCACTTTTCGTCCGAGATAACCTTCTTCCTTTCAGCTTAGAGGTATAATAACTTATATTAAGTTAAATAGTTAAGTCTCGTGTACGAGAGCCATCCTTGCGGGGATACCTCTGCGGACCTACGAGTCTGTGTGGTATCTCCGGGAGCCCCATGTTTAAAAGTTCATCTACCTGACTCTATGTCTCATATTTTCGTATGCTCTTACTGCAGTGTTATCTAGCATATTTATAATTGTTTAGGTAAACTCATTGTATAGACTTAATTTTTAGGTCACCAAATCAATTCTTGTAAGTCCATAGAGCACGAAATTGCTATGGACAGGCATACTGGTGACACAAACTCGTGGGATGAGACAGTTGTGTTTAATGTTCGCGACGATGGTCGCATGGCCCCACCGGAATGATTGAGTTCCACCGGCCTATGTTTCCCACAGGGCAGTCTCGTACAAGGTCCATCACCCCGAGACCAGATACTAACCAGCGTCATCACTCGTCGTGCACTTGTGGCACGGCGAGTCGATATACTACACCGGAACGGCCCGACATTACCCGGCGAGCTACAAGTCGCGCCCGATGTGGGGCCCGAAGAACATCAATAGTAACATGCAGCGAACTCACGCCCACACCATATAGTGATCTCAGTTCAATACCATCTCCGTTCAGCGACAACTCCCTCGATCAAGAGGTAGCCTCATACGATGGATTCTCAGCACACATGCTCACCGACTATGCCAGAAATTCAGCGGAATCAACAACTCCGCACTATAACCTGTTTTCGCCTGTTAGCGATGGCACCTTTCGAGATGCCTCAGAGGTGGGAAAAGAGTTCAGAACCATATCGGACATCCACGACAAGCCAACACCAACGGGGACGAATCGTGGATGACTCCGATAAAGACCCGATTACAGGCATATTTACAGTCCTTCAGACTACTATCGTTCACCCATGTCATCTACGGAAAATGTATGGCCGGGTGATAATCCACAGCACAGATAACCTCCCGCACTGCCCCCTTAAAGTGAAACGCTATACTCAAGGGGAATACCGCGGCAATATCGGGAGGAATCGGCACCACCATTTCGTCAGTATATCAGTCATGCAACACATCGTGACTGTCGGCCGACTGCACCACCACCATATGAGGAATGACCGCAAAATTTTCACAGCAATCTGCCTCCCGTCCATAGACCCATGCCGGTCTATGGCTCTACAAACGAGGCAGACTCATGAATTGGAGTACGCATGTCCTAGCTCCTCGGCATCGGCATCGACGAGAAACACTGACATTATCACAACCTGCACCACGACAAACCTCAGTACATTCATCAAATTCCCAGATACCCGCATCACCCGGATTTCAGCCAATGCATTCTTCCTGCGGTCTTGGCCGAGTCATCCTCCCTCCTGAGTTTAGTGGGGAGAATGACTGGACCAGTTATAAGATACAGTTCGAAATCATAAGTCGGACTAACTGCTGGGACGATCGACAAATGGGTGAATATCTCTCTGCAAAACTTTCCGCAAAAGCCCTCCAAGTTCTTGCGGAGCTGGGAACTGATTACAGACCCACCTACACACAGTTGGAACAAGCACTGATGGAGCGATTTGGCGATACAGCCGTCGGAGAAACCAGTCGTCTTCAACTTGACGCGTGGGAGAAACTCTTCCTGAGTTAGCTAGCTGAATTAGGAGGCTAGTCACCCACGCCTATCCGAGCACCAATACGGAGGGCGTAATTCATTTGCATCTAGACACCTTCATCGATGCATTAAGCGGTGAACCCGCCCTGAAGGAAAAACTGTTTCTCGGCGACCACAGGAGTTTGGCCCAATTAACGGCAACTGCAGTTCGCATTGGGAACTTTCTGGAGCGGGAAAAGAATAACCGACGCCAACTCCATCCTATCAACGAGATAGAGGGTGCAGCTATCGCCCCGCCTCCTAGTGCTCCCCACCCCCAGATCATCGACCCCGACCACACAGACCCCACCACCACCGGATGTGCAGAATTCCAGTCAGAATCTAGTGCCTGGAGGAAGGGGCCATGTGCGTAGAGGAGGGTACAACGGGGCACCCTGGCGTGCGAACCAGTGAAACAACAACAACAACGGCAACATGAGAGAGCGGATAGAAGAGATTAACAAACAAATCTCCGCACTCGCTAATTTAGTTACAACACTCAGCACCAACCTCGCCACCACCCAGTTTAGGACAGCAAACACCACCAGCACCGCACCGCCACCGAACACCTGTTTCGGATGCAGTCAGCAAGGACATTGGAGGGAGCAGTGTCCTAACCTCCCTCTACAACACCTGCCCCAGACTGTAGCATGCCGCAACCAGAGAAACAGTCAAACTCCTAAGGGTACTGAATCACAATGAGCCACTTCAGTGCCCGTATCCGTCTCCCGGCTCAACTGAGGCTTTCACGCAACAATGTTCAGTGGCCACCCATCATCCACAGAAAGCAACTTACACACCGACACCAAAAAGCACGGCTTCAGATATGTCAGTGCCTACGTTGCCTCCCCCATCTGCAGCAAGGACATCCCCTTCTTTTTCCGCACATGACAAGCCTTCTTTCCTATGTTTTAATGATCACAATTCGTTTTTCATGGATCATTCGATGGACTTCATCGGAGAAAGCTTTGTTTATATAGTCAAACAATGTGTATAGATTACTGGTTTTCTCATCATGCTTAGCAACCCCTTCATACTCTATGGTTGGATATTTCTGAACTTGAAGTTGAGGAGAGGAATTCTGACCATGGGATGCTGTTAAGTGGCCTACAAGCACCTCCGCTGAAACAACGTTTTTGAAAGCACCACGTCCCGCCACCAAGACACTAGATTCTATGTGTCCTCTGGTGGTATGCAGAACACCACCCCATCCAGCATCATCTTCCGCATCCATAGACAGTAGCGATTCGGGAGAAACGATTCACTCCGCCTCATGGATCCGCAAGCACCGACATAAACAGAGGAACAGACATCCCTGGCGTCATCATGGTTTCTTCTGCGCTTCACCAAAGCATCCTATGAAGCATTACAGGAAATGGCTTGCACAGGTAGAGGTTATCCGTCATCCTGTATGCGCCGCCATATACACTAATACCGCCTACACCGAAACAGCAACAACAACACCACCATTGCTACCCCCCCCCCCAGCTCCGTCTTCACCACAGTCTTCACACCAGCAGAGACGGCGAACGGGCCCTTTCCTCACTCAGCCATCCACAACCTTACAAGAAGCAATACGGAAACAGTCAGAATTTATACAGAGTGATGCTGTTCCAACACTATTATCGCGGACCTCATCATTGGAAACTCTTCCGGTACATCGCAAAGTAGTATACAAATGTGCCTGTCTGTTTAGTGGTGTTTCCACCAGTGCCACCACCGTTGATACCAGTACTTCTATTACAGTATTTAACCAATGCTTATATGAGAGCATCCCACCTCATAAGAAGCCTCCCCTTAAGCCTACAAACATTTACCTACAGACGGCTATGGGAGCAGATGTACCCATAGCTGGTGTAGTTAATTTAGTTATCCAAATAGAGGAAATGCAATTCATTCAGAGAGTTGTCATCGCCTCTATCCATAACGACGGCTTACTTGGCTCTGATTTCCTCAGTGCCAGCGAAGCCATCATACACTGCAGACAACAGGAACTCGACATACACGACCGACGGATACCTCTCGGACCAGCATCGTCATTGTACGATATGTGTGCGGTAATATTATCAAGTACCACCACAGTTGAGCTGGGACAGGAACAGATCTTATAAGTCCCTGTATAGTAGTAGACACTACTAATAAGGAAAAAATTCCTTTTAGAGTGTTCAATGGTATCACAGATCCCATCACTCTGGAACCCGGAGTACGCGGCGGCCATTTAGTTGACATAATCTCATTGGAATCACCTGCACTTTCTGACACAACATCGCAAATGACTGATGAGTTACCCGAACATTTACATGATTTGTATCTACGTGCCACCGTTGGATTACTGCAATCACAGAAACGATAAATTCGGAAACTACTACATAAATATTGCAATAGTTTTTCCTCCTGAGACATGGATCTCAGAGAGACCCATTTCGTACGACACTCCATCGATACAGGCAATAATTGCCCCGTGCGACAACCGGTATGACGTCTTCCCATTCACAAAGAAGCGGAAGCACACCAACAAGTAAACGACATGTTGCGAATGGGTATTAGTGAACCCTCAGCATCTCCATGGGCTAGCCCTATAGTGCTAGCAGGCAAAAAGGACGGAACCTTGCGGTTTTGCATCGACTACCGCCGCCTTAATGATCTTAGCATTAAGGACGCCTATCTGTTACCATGGATAGATCAGGTCTTGGATTCCTTGTCCGGGGCTAAGTGGTTTTGTACCCTTGATTTAGCTAGCGGATACTGGCAAGTAGCCATGGACGAGGCTGACATGGAAAAGACCGCATTCGTTTGTAGGGACAGCCTTTTGTAATTCCGCAAGATGCCCTACATGTTGTGCAACGCTCCCGGAACTTTTGAATGACTCATTGAGCAGGTATTGACTACCCTGCAATGGGAAATCTGTCTCTGTTACATCGTCACAAACCTTGATAAATTTGGACACCATGCTTTCCAGCTTCCGCATGGCCAATTTGAAACTCAAACTGAAGAAATGTCATCTCTTTAGACAGAGCGTTGAGTTCCTGGGACACGTCATATCCGGTGATGGAGTGGCTACACAGCCATCAAAAACCAAGGCAGTAGCAGAATGGCCTCGGCCCTCTTCAGTTACGGAAACACGAAGTTTCCTTGGCCTATGCCAGTACTATCACCGTTACATCCGACATTTCAGCGAGATTGCTTCACCCCTCTACAAGATCACCGAGAAAGATCGACCATTTGAGTGGACGAGTGAGTGTGAAGGCTCTCAGGGCGCTGAAGGAACTCTTGACGACTGCCCAATTCTTGCTCACCCTAATCCAAACCTCAATTTCATCTTAGACACTGACGCATCAACCTTCGCTATTGGCGCGGTTCTATCTCAGGTCACCGAAGACGGAACAGAGCAGGTGTTGGGTTACGGTTCGCATACTCTGAAAAAAATGGAGAGAAGATACGCAACCACCAAGCGAGAACTATTGGCGGCGGTCCATTTCGTCAAGTATTATAAGCACTTTCTGTACGGGCGCCCTTTTGCACTCCGTACAGACCATGCCTCGCTACGATGGCTCAGAAATTAAAAAAATCCAGAGGGCCAGGTAGCGAGATGGCAGGAATCCCTGCAGGCCTATAACTTTAACGTTGTTCACCATCCCAGCAAATTGCATGGAAATGCTGACGCCCTTAGCAGAATCGGCACAGAAGCTGAACATGAGGAGGCCAACATCGTGACACAGTCAACACAGCCATCTCTGGAGTTCCCCAAATTGAGGTACGCAAAGTGGAATCCGGAGAAAATCGCATACCACCAAACAACAGACGTGCAGACACGGAGTATATGCGCATGGATTCAGGAGGGGGTACATCCTCCTAAGGAATCAGTAAGACCTTTATCCACCACGCCAAAATATTATTACCAATGGTTCGAAGAATGTCGATTAATAAATAACGATCTATACACCTGTGCAAAAGTTAAGCACCAGCAAAAACAATGGAATGTAGAAACATGATGGTACAACTAGGCTGCCATACTTTTTGTCCCCGCGTTAGCTGACATAATTCCAAGTACGAAATGCACATCCATGCATGACTTCACGCCGCTTGATGTCCGTGCGTGGCGGGAAACAGCACACGTGTTCAGTTATGTAAAAGTCCAGTTTGAGGTGTAGAACATTACATACAGATTTAGGCGACAAGATTAGGAATTTTGTGTTCATGACCGTGGTTTATTTGTACAGAGAGAATTAGCTCTTGATTGTGAACGGCTATGGCAAGACGAAGGTTAAGTGATCGTGTGAAATGGCAAATCATAGGCATGCATACCACTGGTATGTCATGCAGAGAGATTGGCAGACAGCTGAACATTAACCATACTGTAATCAGTCGTTTGATTGCAAAACATGGGCAAACTAACGAGGTGAAGGACAGGCCTAGATCTGGAAGACCGAAGAAGACTACTGCCCGTGATGATCGAGCCCTAGTACGCCTTGTTAGGAGATCTCCATTCACCAACAGCAGAGTGCTCAGCCAGCAATGGGAAACGCGCAAGAGAGTGTCAATGTCTACCATCAAAAGGAGACTGTATGCTGCTGGCATGAAAGCTAGGAGACCTGTCAGACGTCCTCTCCTCACTGCACACCACAAAGAGGAGCGTCTGAGGTGGTGCAACGAAAGAAGACACTGGAACATGAGATCCTGGAGACGGGTACACTGGTCCGATGAAAGTCGGTTCCTGCTTCATGCCACAGATGGTCGAACTCGTGTATGGAGGTCCAGACGCACGGCGTACGACCAACGTAACATCATGGAAGAAGTTCCATTTGGTGGAGGTTCCGTTATGATATGGGGGTGCATCTCATTTGATTGTAAGCTGGATCTGTTGACTGTACCTGGAACACTAAACGGACAAAGATATCAAGATTCCATACTGGATAGAGTTGTGGTCCCTCATTTTGTAAATCATGCACCTGGAACCCACCCTATATTCATGGATGACAACGCCCGACCACATCGTGCTAGAGCTGTGCATGAATACCTCCGCCAGAATGCCATCGAAACCCTACCATGGCCAGCAAGGAGCCCTGACATGAACCCTATTGAGCATATCTGGGACATTCTGGGAAACATGGTGAGAAGGGGGGATCCTCCTGTGCAGAACCTACAGGAATTAACAGACGCACTCCATCTTGAATGGCAACGAATACCACAATGGCGTATCAGTCGGTTGGTGACCAGCATGAGACGTCGTGTCCAGGCCGTCATCCAGGCACAAGGTGGATATACCCGGTATTAATAATGACAGTCTCAAACTCGTGCACAGATGTTAAACTTCGTTTTCAGACACCATTAATGACAATCTAGCCACGTGTGTCAACTGTAGGGCAATAGTTGTCAGTTGTGTCAACGTAACCATATTCAGGCCTCGTTTTCAAGTTCAAACAAAAACATACAGTGTTTCCCCACCATCATAATCAGCATTCCTCTAGTTGCATTATTACCTCTTGCACTAAGATGGATGGGTACATAAATGTTTATGCTATTGCTTTCTTCATAGCACATGAATATACCCTCGCATGTGCGTAAAAATAGGGTGGTGCTTAACTTTTGCACAGGTGTATATATATTAATAACCGTTTGATAGTCCTGGAAAGTTATCGTGAATTTTTATATTAAAACAACTACATGATAACACTGGGCATCTGGCCATGGAAAGGACTGTTGCCCGTATCAAATTGAGATTCCACTGGATCGGGATTCGCGATAGTGTCAAGGCATGGGTTGCCAAATCTATCCCATGCCAAAAACGCGCTGTTGGCCAACACCATATCGCACCATCTCAAATTAAAATTGTTGGTGCACCGTGGGAGTGAGTGCCTATCGACGTGCTCGGACCCTTGAATATGACGGATGATGGAAATAAATACATCCTCGTATTGCAAGATTATTTTACGAAGTGGTTAGAAGCAGCATTTGCTCTGCTGGACCAAGAGGCATCCACCGTAGCGGAGGTCTTGGCCAGCAATGTGTTCTGCCGCTTTGGTATGCCTTATGAGTTGCACTCCGATCAAGGAAGCAATTTTGAGAGCCGTCTCATATCAGTGCTCTGCAAATTATTCCATATCGTCAAAACAAGGACAACTCCATACCACCCCCGGAGCGACAGGATGGTAGAGAGATTCAACAGAACTCTCGCGGAGATGCTTACCAAGGAAACATGCCTTGATTGTAGAGATTGGGACCTACGGCTCCCGTATGTACTCATAGTTTACCGCACTTCAGAACCCATGCTCGGTTAATTTTAGGCCGTGAATTAGCCTTACCTCTGGATCTGGCCATGCCACAAATAACAGGGGAGAAAAATTCACTATCTCTCTATGTCGAACTCTTGCGGCAAAGGATAGAACAAGCCCATGAGTTAGTGAGAGAAATCCTATCCACTGCACACCAGCGGCAAAAGACCGGAGAGTGCATGGAGATCCATATGAAGCAGGAAGAATGGTTTGGGTACACGATTCACGATGGTCTGCAAACGTGCCAAGCAAACTGAGTTACCAGTGGAAAGGCCTCTATGTGATAGTAGGTAAGACGTCGGACGTGACCTACCGCATCTGTGCTTCGGATGGCCTGACCTCAGTCATCCACTTCGATCGACTTAAACCTTGTGTCAATGACGACCCAGCACCAGAGCTTGGACTGGGCGTTTCTCGTGACACCGGTACCCAGACAGATATTTCTATGGAATTAGTATTCCTATTGTTAGCGCAGAGAACCATGGTGCTAGTTCAGCCCCGGTTCTACCAAGCCAGAACATGGGTGAACAAGCGGCTAATGCTGACGACGATGACGAGATACGTACTTGCCATCTCCCTCCTCAGCACGGGTCTACTCAATCTGGGAAGTCGTATCTGAAGAATTTCGTGTTTGTTTTGTCCAAGGGACGGGATGGAAAAGTGTTCCTCCGATCTCTTACCATTCCCACCCACTTCATGTCATGCCCCACCCATCATGGAGTTACCACAAGCGGAAGCCGAGGCTGACCCAAGCCATGCTTCCTGTGGGGTGGAACATGTGGTGAATGGCATGGAAGTGAAGAGGCTGGATGAAGCCTTGGCATGTCTAGAACCGCAGAACTGTACAACAAGGTGTACCCGACCAATTCCCAAAATCGCGAAACCATGCCTCCTCCAAGGGACACCCGCACCGATAGTCCCACCACCGCCATCACTCCAATTCGCGTCCCTTATCCATACACCAAGTTCGGATATCACTAGCCCAGTCCATTTCACACTCCACTCGTCGTCTGTTGACCGTCAATCTTCAGATATGAGAGAGAACGCTGCAACAGAGGAGGTGGCATCCCGCACCACACCGACCAATGTTTTCCCCCGCGGTAGGCAGGGAAGCAGCCAGTTCAGCAGACTCTCGGTTCGAATTTTCCTGGTGTCTAAAAATTACGACAGGACACAAACCGTCGTGTAACGGGAGATGACCACATCCCTCTGTCCAAGGGCCACCCCATCCAATTGGCCTACAATACCCCCCCCCTTAGCAGTCAGAACACCACACAATAAACAGAACGTCAACACCTACAGAACACACCTGCTTTCAAGACTGGATGCGTCAATTCATCATTGCACATACTTCACATACTTGCTTGGTTATACTCAGCATAACGGAGACATTCAACATCGGCAACAATAGCATTTAGCAGCACCTACCGGTCTTAATGAATTACCGGTAGAGACAAAATATTCCCGCAACAAATTATCCCGCACAAATTGCAGGAGAAATAATATCTCCCGCAGACTACACCTCCCACAAATACCACCAGACCTGGAATACGCCCACTTCGCTTATAACATCAGCATCATACAGCAGCCCGGACATCCCGACAACAACATTATCATCAACAAACAACAGCCGACAAATCTCCCGCACACACCTTCTTATCCAGTTACGGGAGAACTGATCATATGGATATAACGAATGCACTACAGCTATCTACAGTACGCGTCACGGGAGGAACGTTTGTCCAACGGTCCTCCCCTTTCCCTTTTCCTGACGTCGTACGGAAACAGCCAAATCTACATACTTCATTTACACATAATAAGAAATCGATATTATTAAGAGAGCAGGATGCCCGCATTGTCGTCAGTCATGAGTAGGATTTTGCTACCAAAAAATTGAGTTCGACAATGGATTGATCAAAGTTACGACAGCATCCGACAGGTCATCTGTGCTCTAAAATAACTCTGTCCTGCCCATGGGCTCGGCCATTACAGAGTGAAATACCTTCAGGGTTCGATAAAGTTGACATTCACGCTGCCTCTCCCTCCCCACTCCCGCACCTGACGGCCATAAACACGTCACCTTTACCTCAGCGCAAGTACCATCCTCAGAGAACCAGTTACGTGTATCAGATTCAAATCCCCAACATGACAGAAACACAGACACTCAGGTTGACTGTATTCACAATCTCCGAACGACGGCATTGTAAATTGTAATAACTGTGGCACACATGTTTGCGAGTTGTACTATAATTTAACCATTATTAAAATGGTACTAATGTGTTTGGTCTAGAGCGGAATGGAGCTAGTTCTACCCATTGAGGAGAATGCTTGGCCAGCCCTCCCACTCAGAAAACACAGCTGTCTTGACGGGATTAGTAACGTTGATCTACCGCTTGAATAGATCTGTTTAAACCATGTATCAAAATTACTTACAACTTTACTGTTAAATTTTTGATTACGAACACAACTGCTCTACCGTGCTACAACTCATTTGCGCACGGGCCGGTAAAGCGGCATAAAAAATCTGACAGTAAAATTACAGAGAGAATTAAAAAAATTCTCTTCCTTGCGTTCCAGTCTATAATCGACACTGGCTGAGAACTACCTATTACAGACACCTACCAAGACGCATGTTAAAGAACTCGCGCAAAGACGGGACATTATAAAGATCTTGATATAACATATATATTTCTATCTCTCGCTTCTGCAACAGACTACACCTCAGCAACCGCATTTTGGCTGTCGCCATAAACAGCATATACGTTTCTGATCAACCAGGTGCTTTTTAGAGCCACGTGATATTTACTGCTATTTCCCGTAAGTTGGATCAAACACTTTAAACAAAAGAGCCGCCCAAAGACGCGACTACCACGGCGTGATGGCGGAGTGGCGAGGGTGGGTCCGGGAGATTACCGCTGACGTCACCTGGCTCCCACACACCCCATCGGGCACTCCACCCTAAAATTAAAATAGGCAAGTTTATAAGCATCCAATCTGGAGCACCACCTCATGCTAATTAAAAGGTGAGACTCTGCAAAGAAAAAGTATTACCACGTTTCTATGTTGATCGAAGGCTGTTAAATGCACGAAATTAAGACAAGTTTAATGAGCCATTCTTCCTATAATTAAAATACTCCCTTTACACGGGAGGAATTAATCCCATGACGTCCAGGCCGGAAAACGAGGAAACATTCACATAAGAATGACCGAATCACCTGTTAAAACTTTTAGGTGTGGTCATCCGCCGCCTGTGACGTCACCAAATAGTATAAAAGGAGGAAGCGCGCTCTGAAACTTTGTCTTCCCGTCAAAACTCAACACCAGGGAAGAACATAGCATTAGGCTTCTTTCGTGTCGCAAACCAAATTCTGCTGTTTTTCTTCTTATTATTTCATTATTATATTTGGCCTGGAAAGTTATAAACAATGAAGAGATAGGGCATTAGGTTTTGAATAAAGTTCCCGCAACCAACTACCATGCGGGAACAAGATGTCACTCCTTGAAGATTTAGCATTATCGGATTCATCTGAAGAAGAATCGGTACCAGTTCCAAAACGGTTCCCGTGTAACTCATTGTTAGCTAGCGGAGAGCCATGTACCAGAACTTTCACTAGAAAATCCGACCGCACACTTCACCACTACTCGCTACGGGGTGACACACACGCTCCGTTATCATCACCGTGTGTTGGAAGTGACGTTAGTTCCTGGGGAAGAGAACAAGGAATGTGCCATTTTAGCCACCCGTTTCGAATCTCGGCTCCCGGTCAAAGTTCTCCCGACCGAGAAGATGGCCCGCATGAAGAACACTACTTGTAGATACCCCATTAGCCATCGTCTTCCCGCGGCTACCATAAGCAACGTACCGACAGCTATATGTGAAATCCTGCCCGCAGTCACGTCTGGAATTGTTACGCCGGTACCAGTCACTTCATCCACAACAGTCCTGAAGCGGAGTAAGAAGCGAAAATCTGCCGCAGAATCCAATTCGGCAGCACCCGCATCGGTTATTAGCCATCCGGCTACGGTCACTACACCCACCACCGTAGTGTCTAAAACAGCATGTAACAAATGGTGTAACTCTGACCCGTGTTATTCAGCATCCGCCTCCTCGCCTTTCTGACCCAGCAATCAGAAAGGGAACCATGCCGGAAGGTTCATACGCGGGAAAGAGATGAATCGCCCACACACAGGATATCCAGCCTGTGCCTAACACCACCGCAAGTCGTCTATTAAAGTATGCTAAGTTTCGGAAGATGTCATCTCCTGCCGTATCCGCTCCTGCACCACGACTTCAGCCTACGGTACCGGTCACCGCCATCACCTCGACAGCTACAGCAACCACCACGACAGCTACAACAGCCACCACGACGGCTACCATCACCACAGCATTAGCGACATTGGCAACCACTAGTACCGCCGCTGCTATATGGACGGATATATTAGAACCAGTGGTAACTGTGAGAGACATTATGGATGCACATATTTCCACCACCATCACTTCGGATATTTCGGACAGTGCCAATAATAGTGAAAGCATCTCAGCAATGACAGTGCATCCACCGCGACCCACCACCGTCAGTCGCGGGACCCAGACTCAATGGGGAAATTTCGCTGCAGAGATGTGATCATATGTAATTCAGCAGAAATATCAATAGGCGATTCGTGGAAATGTATTAATTATTACTTTATTTTTAAAATACTTTTCTTCTTATTATATATGTTAGATCAATTGAATCCCGTCCTTAGGATGACTACGGTTATCCAACACAGCCGCACACTTCAGTGCCCGGTTGTGTCTCACACGAAATGAGTACTGCGGACTCCGATGTTGTAAGAACATCATGTGCGACGTAAAGAATACAACATCCCTCAGTGCAATAACGTCATAATCCCGTCATGCAGTCTCAGCTACGCTGGGGCTGCCTGATAAACCAATTTTTAAGTTATTATTATTATTATTATATATATATCTTATTTTTCTTATTATTTTTCTTCCTATCTCAGACGTCAGGACGGATATGGGGCCAGCGAGAGCTGCCAGTTGCGGACGCGCAATAACGGGCCGCAAATGGATATTTTATATAATGATAATACTAAGTGATATGTGTTGCGTACCCCTTTATTTACCCGGGGTGCGCAAGTAATCTGGTGTGATTTAATAAATAAATACCTCGTTAGGGTATGTTACATGGTCTATATATACCTTGTCTTTTTCTTATTATATTTTTATATATATTTACAAACTTAAATTGTTGTACGTTGGAGCTTGGGTGTTCTTCGCGGAGAATATAATTATCTGCACTCAGAGAGAACACCCATGCGAGCTAGTGTTTAGAATTATCTACTAACTAAAGTTATAGCACGCACCGTAATATTAGAAATTTAAAAAAAGAAAAGAAAAAAAAAGGCCTGGAAAAATAATTCCAGGTCAAAATTTAAAACTAAAAGTATGCCTCCCCCTCCTCTTGGCACCCCTATGTGTTCTGTCTCTTGAATGCGTGCCTAATGCGTCACTACTCCACTCCAGCCACGTGCCTACCCGGGAAGTCTATAATTCCTGCCTAGCATACGTCCATGCGTCGATCTGCCATGTGCGATCGTTTGCCACGGATGTCAAACTAGGAGGGGGTGGTGTAGTTCGGATTGACCTGTCAGATACCGGCCGTACCAGCTGAGCTGGGTATGCGCCGCCCGTCCTGGATTCGTTTCCTGAACACGCCCCTCTGGGTAGAGCCATAAGCGTATACAGGTCTATGGGAGAGATAGCATGTCGAAAAACGACTAAGTTCGTTAAAGTGCATGACGCGCATGCGTGCGCGCCGAGATGCTACTTGTATGGAGCGTGTAGTTACGACCTAGATAGGATGGCGCTTTTAATGTACCGAGATGGTACCCTGTAATCCTTATTGATTGCCTGTTCCCGTTAAATCTGGCATTAATCAAGACCAGAATTCAATGGGCTTTTCAAATCATTTCAAAATCGGTTGAGAAATGGCTGAGTTATCCAGGGAAAACTCTTCATGATTATCTTCATGATATTGCTGTGACGTGGTTGATATCTGCCGATGTTGAGGTACATGCATCAACCTGGTCGATTGCCCAGCAAGACCTCTCGCGGGTGTAGTTCTCAAGGCCTTGCAGCACCTTGGCTTTGGCCTCCTTCACAGCCTTGCTAATATCACTTGCCTTCAGGATGGAATGCTGCTTATACCAGAACAGGGGATCTGTGGTGACCTCTGTCCCATCATTCTTCTCCTTGTGGAGGATGATCTTGAGAGCAAGGCAGAAATTCACCCTCTTCAGGTCGAGGACCTTTTCCACCAACTTCATCTCGTTCTTGTCCAGGTTTTTATCCAGGAAAGCTGTTGGATCTTTTCCCCATGTCCAGAAAGTTCATATCCCCGCAGATAGTTCTGGATTGCATGTGCGACCTTCACAAATCCTGGGGGTATGTCACTCATTTCCTGGATTATAGCATCAAGAAACCTGTCGATCTCCTCATCTGTGAACTTGGGTGGGGTTTATAGCTCTGGGTGGGGAGGCTTCTCAGAAAGGAGAGCTGGGATTGGCTTCTCGGGAGTGGTTGGCAGCTTCCTGCATGGGGCTGGGTTTGGCTTCTTGGGAGTGCTTGGCCGCTTCCTGCATGGGGCTGGGGTTGGCTTCTCGGGAGTGGTTGGTAGCGTCTGGCGTGGGGCTGGGGTTGGCTTCTCGGGATGGGGAGCTGCCAGTTTCTCGGCATAAGTGGTATGGCTAATAAGCCCCTGTTGCAACAATCTCGCCAAATTTTGAAGTACTTCATCCATGTCCATAACAGATGTGTGTACCTATCCAGTTGCGTTTCTCTAATATGGGGATTTTGATAGTATCACATGCTGGTGGGGGCCCGCCTGCAGGTGGGAGCCGGCCTGGGGGAAAACAGACAGACAGACAGCCCACTGACAGACAGACAGACAGACAGACAGACGGACGGACGGATGGGCGGACGGACGGACGGACGGGCGGGCGGGTTGGCGGGCGGGCGGACGGACGGGCGGACAGACAGACAGCATGACAGACAGACAAACAGACAGACCTTGATAGCACGTGGAATGCAGTCACCCAGTCAAATTTCACATGGTTAGTGTTTGTTTTGGCTGCCTGTCGTTCTACATGGGAAAACTTTAAACGATCTGATTTTTTTTTCAGACTGTGGCAGTGAGTCTTATGACATTTCAGAATATATTGATTACTATTTAAAGCCCATTGTTAATAGACACAAGAGCTTTCTCAAGAACACAGAACACCTTCTTTCAAAATTATCCAAATTGTCAGTTCCGAAAGATGCATATTTGGTCACATTAGACATAGATGCTATGTATACCAATATAGATATTGATGCTGGAGTCAATGCTATTAAGAATTCTTTTGTCAAATTTCCTGATCCAGATCGACCAGACACGGAAATTCTAAAATTATTAGAGCTAAGTCTTAAAGGAAACGATTTCCAATTTAATGGTGAAAATTACCTTCAAATCTGTGGATGCGCAATGGGTGAATGATTCAGCCCAAATTTTGCCACGATTCATGTTGCGGAGTGGGAAGAGGAGGCACTGAACAAATCAACCAAAAAGCCTCTTCTTTGCCTCAGATATCTAGATGACATCTTCATAATTTGGCAACATTCAGAAGAAGACTTTTAGGAATTTTTTCGCATTTTGAATAACCAAGATTCAAACATCAAGCTTAAAGCTACTATTAGTAGAACATCAGTTGACATTTTAGATGTCACGATCTATAAGGGTCCTCAATTTGACTCCTCTGGAAAATTAGAATATAAAGTATTCTTTAAGCCAACAGACTCACATAAGCTGCTTCACAAAAAATCATTTCATCCTCCACACACATTTAAAGGTCTGATCAAATCGCAAATCATAAGATTCTTTCGAAACTCTAGCAACAGGCAAAATCTGAATGGTGCATGCTCTACTCTGTTTGATGCTTTGAAAGCACGAGGGTATTCAACCCGTTTTCTTCGAAAAATTAAAGCAGACGCCATCAATGAACTTGAAAATCTAAAACCTCATAGCGGACCCGAGTTTGAACCTGTCCAAGTTAAACACAACAAACTAATCATGTGCGATGGATCAGTTTCTAAATGCGACAAAAACAGACGCAAAGTAAACCAACAAACATTCCTGAGTTTTCAAACTAAAAATGAATATCATATCCGAACAAATATGCATTGTGATTCTGAGAATGTAGTCTATTTGATCAATTGTGCCCTTTGCTAGAAACAGTATGTTGGTGAAACAAAAAATGCATTTAGAGTGTGTGCTAGACGCCACGTTTCTGATATTAACACCTCAGCAGATACGCCAATTGCCCAACATTTCCAACTTCCTGATCATTCAGCTGAGCATCATTTTGAAATCATGCCAATAGAACAGATTCCGACCTTCAATAGTGAAGAAGAAACGAGTTCGTTTCGCGAAATACGAGAAGGCCATTGGATTAGAACACTCCAAACAAAAGCACCATTTGGAATAAATGTAGATTCAGGAATATCACAAAAGAACAAAATTATCCCATTTCAACTCATATACAATAGACGTAATGTTGAATTAGCGAAAACCATGAAAGACGAATTTTCACAGTTGCAATCTAAATTATAGGAACCGATCAAAGCACGACCAGTAATAGCTTACAATAGAAATCCAAACCTGAAAAATTTGCTAGTAAGATAAAAGTTAGACCTCATGGTTCCTGATAACAATGATAAGGTCAAATTATCCGAAACGGACAGGTCGTAATGCATCTGAACTTAGATTAGGATGCTTCCCGAAAAGAAAATCGCTGGAGTATATAGGACATTATATGTTTGGTATCCATGTTTGGTATCCACATTCACCACACACCACACACAAACCCATTTCCACGCCCATGTTGTTGCTGAATTCGGCTACAATCGCACTACACACGCACAAACACTTACACATAGTATATTATTGTAGGAACAAGACAGCGGATAGCAAAAGGGGCGAGAGAGTGCGCTATGTAGTTTTGAGCTCGGCCTAGTGTTGAGGGTTTGCGTGGCCAGTTTTCCTTAGCACGGCAATGTAAATTGTCTTTGAGAAAAATAGGCAACTCGTCAAACACGATGATAGAAATGGAGTATATGTATTATTAAATGTATAAATATTTATATTATTGTTTATGAACTTACCTGTTTTAAAAGCAAAAATAGGATCGTTCACGCCAATCCATTAACGCTCTCACGGCAAGTGAAAATTATGTCAATTAGACGAGTCCTTTTATTACGAGTACTCGGGGGTTAATAGATGCAACTCGTTTATTTGATATACCGGTTACCGTATCTATATTAATTTTAATTTGCTTGTCCCAGCGACGTTGAGGGCTCAATGCATAGTAGTGTTTAGGCAATGGTTATATCTGGGCAATATATAGACGACCGGCTGATGCGATTGGATGATTTGCACCAGTACTACCTACCATGTTTATTACTATATATTATGTGTGATGTAATTCTCTTCATGGCAAATAAAAAAGATCACTCATTATAACAGACTGTCTTCGCTCTGTGACATGCAGAGCTTGGGGGCATCCCCGTATAATACAAATTAAAAGACTCTCAGATGATATCGCTCTCATTTACACAAATATGGGCATGGCTATTTGTATGCCAAAAATCACCTGTGTGGTGTCATTTTTGTGTGGGGTGGGGCGCTGAGGCATGGCGCCACCATCATTCCAATGAATATGTATTTGCAAGCATGGCAGTCTATTATCATCACCTGAACATTAACCTTCATAACATCCATCATGTACATTTCACTTTATGTTAAGAGCACCCATCGCACAGTACAACAATACCAAACAAAGTGATATATCAATATAATTCAAAAAGCATTTTCGAACAGGTTTCAGCTAGGTCACACACACTATTTTGACACCTCATCCCATAAATGATGACTATAATCAGCCCACAATATACGGACAAGGACTCGGAATCGTGTTTACTTAGGAGTCGTCTACTGAAGCATTGCATGTACCACACAAAGCAAGGAATCGAGTATAAAAATATGAAACATGGTGATTTTTGTCCAAACTAATATGCCATGGCCGATTATGGCCAAAACACACTTGTCCAAAAAATTTTGGGGATGAGTTCGCCATTTTTTTTCCCTGCAGCTCAGGAATCATTAGCTGACGTGTTTAAACATAGGTGCTTGTGGGGTGCAGCCCCTAAGTGACCAAAAAACCCACAAGTCTTTCTCATACATGTCAAAAAGCTCACAAGTGTACTCTCACAGGTGCGGACGGACGGGTGGACGGACGGACAGACGGTCAGGTGGACGGACGGACAGCATGGCAGACAGACAGACAGACAGACAGGCAGGCAGGCAGGCAGGCAGGCAGGCAGGCAGGCAGGCAGGCAGGCAGACGGACGGACGGACGGACGGACGGGCGGGCGGGCGGGCGGGGGAGGGGCGCGGGTGGGCGGGCGGGCGGACGGACGGACGGACGGACGGACGGACGGACGGACGGACGGACAGACAGACAGACAGACAGACAGACAGACCTTGATAGCACGTGGAATGCAGTAAACCAGTCAAATTTCACGTGGTTAGTGTATGTTTGGCTGCCTATCGTTGTACATGGGGAAAACTTTAAACGATCTGATTTTTTATAAAAAGATTTTTGGAACTGAGCTAGAGATGGTCGGCGTGTAGCTAAATCTGGATTCCCCCAATCTGCTTCCATGTATATGTATTCCATCAAACCACCCTCTCTTGTCATGGCACTATTCCTTCAACAGAGTTGAAGAACTGACAGAGGTTATCATGTATGATGAAGGTTTCTCGACCAGCGCAATTTCCTTCAATGTGTATTAATTGATACATGTATCCTCTGCTTCTCTTGCCTCATCAAGCCACAGTTGGTTATCACTTGGTTACAGGAGTAAGTTGTGCAAAAGGCAAGCTGCCATCACCACGACATCAACTTTGTCAGCAGCAGATTAATCTTCCTAGATATTCTCCATCTTGTGGAAAGAATCCCAAAAGTCTTTTTCAACAGCCATCCATGCCCCGGAATGTCAAAGATCCTATGCGCTTCTTTCCAAAGGCTTATTTCGTCCCCGGTATGGATGCATTAAATAGCATTTAAGTGGGAATGCTGTATCTCCAACTGTGACAAAGGGAATTCTGCCTGACTGTGCTGAACCGGGCAAGAGAAGCAAGGCAGTAATATTCATCTTGTCCGATAAGATGTGTTCTACTAAATCAAATATGCTTATTCATTTATGAACTCTTTCGCCTATTAAAATAGATTTAAAAATAGTCAACATTTGATCTTAATAATTGCCTTGTCCCTTTTCTAAGATAGTTTTATGATAGTAGAGCCTAAATACATTGCAGTATGTAGTAGCAATTTATAACACTAGTATTATTTTCAAAATCAACATGATACAGGCACAAGGTGGCTTGACATTGTTCCAGGGCTTAAGATGCTTGCAAACCGTCCATTCTTTGTGAGTATTTAGTAACAATTATGATGGTGTTTCACTTGCTCCAATTAGAAATGTCAATATGAAAACAAAGTTTCACAGCTGACATTGTATAATAAGAAATAGCTTGCACACCCTAAGTTATGAGGTTATACATCAGGACATTAATATTATAATAATATAACCTGTTTACTGATAAATCAACAGAAATTGCACTTGCATATTTCTACGAACATGCGCCGTTTGTAAATACACGTGGTCGGAAGATTTGTTGATAAATAAGAATAGGTCCGTTCATAATCGAATGCACGCGCGTAAAAAATACGTTTCTGATGTGGTTATATACGTGTGCATGACGGTGTACTATGTAATCGCACGCTCGTGTGACGCGCGCATCCGGTTTGGAGGCGGTGTAACGCGTGTGGAAGGCGGAAGTCTGGAATCGCTAATTTTTAACGCTTGCTGCTTCCTACCACGAGGGGGAATTCACATTTCTCACGTGTTCGTAAAAGGATTTCCCGGAATGTGTACACACACGCACTCACTCACGTGAGTAGGACCAGTAGCAGCCGCAATAGTCTGTGAAATGTAATGTTCGGAAGACATGTATCAAATAAAATGAATATAACTGAAAGATATTAGTAGTATAGCCGGGGTCAAAATGATACCACGTCCCGGAATAACGGGGGGGGGGGGGGGGGGTGGAAATCGAGAAATCCGCCTCCCAGGCCCTTAACAATTGAGGGCCGCATTTTTGAGGTGTTTTTAGGTCCAGGTAGCGCAGGCCTCTAAAAAACTGCCGCCCCTAGGGGCCCCCCTTCACTATGCCAGCACGTAGTGCGACGTAGCGCGACGCCACACCCCCATAATGAAAGCACCCGGGAGGTGAATTTCCCGATTACCCCCGTTATTCCGGGATGTTGTATCATTTTGACTCTGGCTATACTACTTAGCACATGGTCTTAACGTCCATTTAGAGACAAGCATACTCAGCGGTATACGAGCTGATCAAGCACGCATTACATAGTCTGAACGTCCAGACAAGCATACTCAGCGGTATACGAGCTGATCAAGCACGCATTACATGGCGTCCATTTAGAGACGAGCATACTCAGCGGTATACGAGCTGATCAAGCACGCATTACATGGTCTTATCAGCGCCCTGCGCCACTGGTGTAGATGCCAGCACGAGCAATACGATGAGAAGCATGGCTATATATGAAGAGTTAAACTGAACAGAGTGAACCCCTCGAGAAATATCTGTGCCAGATCGAGCCCTGCTCCATCCGGATCGATAGTGATCTTCATCCCCTCAGGGCCAGGGGCTAGCTGCTTCACTCTGCCGCCGGCTAAGAAACGTAGCTCTAGGACTATATGAGTCGTTTGCAGGCTAGTGAGTCCCACTCGCTGAAGCAGTTTAACAGCACCCTTGGCTTTGGAGACATGTGACACCCCATCGACCCGTAGGGTGCCCTCCTGGAGGTTAACAGCTTCTTCTGGTCCATTGAATGAACGACGCAGCAGGAGCTTTCCACCTGTAACCCCGATCCGGTGACCCACCCTCGTCAGGGAGACACCTTCACCTATGTAGGTGAGGAAGGATGATCCCCGATTGTAGAGCTTTCGAACTTTCCCATCCCTTTTCACAACAGTGGAGAGGGTAGTAACCTCTATGTCAATGAGTGTGGGAGGCCTATATAGGGGCAACCATGGTTGCCAGTTACCCCCAGGTCCGGCGCGGTACCACACTTCTTTCTTCTCAAACATGAACTGCAGGTTTTTTGCCAGGGTCAATAGCAGGCCATCACGGACCAACGGCGGGGCACCGCTCGAATAGGGTTTGACCAGGTGAAAGCTGATGTCGCTATTTAGGGTGTTGAGGTCTACCACATCTGTATCCGAGAGCCAAATCAACGGCTCGAGGACGTACTTCCTCTTCGGGAAATCGTACCGAAACACGATCTTGTGGCCATCTATGTCGCGACCCAGGCACCCTTTCAACACATCCTTGAGGTCTGTGAGCATCTCCACCCCATCACCCACAATGGGGTGGAGGGAGAATGCCTTTGAGCTTGCTTCGTACTGTAGGGCGAAGGACTTGCCATCACTCTCTTCTACCTTGGCAGCATCAACTGCGTACACATCTGCGAGGTCAGCAAGGCCGGTCGAGTGAGCAAATATGGGTTCCATGGCATGCTATAAAGGGGGTTTAAATGAGACATATAACCATGCTGATGGTCCGGCTGCTGCTCTCCGGTGGTGAGAACATAATCTCACCCTCTCTAGAGGGAGACAGGGGGTACAGTACCGTATAGAATGGGTCCTCTTCGAGGTGCCCCAGCAGGGCACAACATACATACACGCCGATGTGCTGCATCAACCTCCGGGCAGGGCACACAGCAGCTCACTGGTAGAAGTCGGCCGGGATGTGATAGAGTATCTCCCAGGTGCCAACAGCAACCTATGGAAAGCTATCAGTCCTAGTCTGTTCACACCTGTAAATTACCTGTTTGACAAGCCCTCCATTAACATATACGCCAGCACGGATGGGATATCGGACGCCCATTTAGAGTTTACACTCTTATTACTCATTGACCTGACATGATATCATACCAGCAATATCTGGCCTTTGCCGAGATGATGAACCCGATAGAGGATTGCCCCTTCTTAACCCCTACACAGATAAAGGCTTTAAACGAACAGATGCCTGCACAGCAACAGATCTGTCAACAAGAAGGAGAGCGCCTACAGCAGGAGAACTGGTATCAACAGAACGCGCGCAGGGCAAGGAGGGACAGGGAATTTTCCGATACTGGCAGGCCCTCCTGGAGGAGAGTAAGCAGGATGCAGGAGTCTTGACAGACGCCGATCGGCCAGATGTCTACGACGATGAGCCAGGTGTCTTCATGGACGAGGATGAGCCAGAGGTCATACAGTGGGAAGAGGAGATGGCGCGGAAGTATAAGATCAAGAAAGCCATCCAGCGGCGGACCTACTATCCTGGTGATAAGGTGAAGTTTCAGATGTCATGTCTCAGAACGCTACTGGCACCCGACATAGTGCTGGATGACCACGTTCTAAGAGACAGCTGTCTCAAGACCGAAAAGCTGGCACAGTTAGCCAGACTCTCCAAAATGAACCCTATGGCAAAATCAGAGTGGCGGAAGCAACCAGAACTATACCCCTCCCTGACTGCTGACGAGGGCGGTACCATCCACGGCTGGCGGCTCCAGCAGATAGATACCATCAGGCAGAATCTCGTCCATGAGGCAGAAAAGTACGGCAGAACGTGCAGTCGATATAAGACAGCCTACAACGTCCTCGCGCATACAACCACTGCTGCGGGCGTGATTGGAGCTAGTGCTGGTGTGGCAGCTGTGGCCACTCTCGCTACAGGGGTGGGTGCCCTCGTCGCCATCCCTCTGGGTGGCGTGACACTAGCCACCACTGTCTTGGCCACGGGCTTGGGGGTGGGGCAGCGGCAGATCACAAGGAGGTTGGAGAAGCATGCTCAGTACGTGATGCTAGCACAGAGTATGCTACGGACTATCGACGAGTCTGTCAGCAAAGCTCTAGAGGATGGCCAGGTCACCGATGAAGAGTACCGCCATATATTGAAGGTCCAAGCCCTGTACCGCACTGAGAAACCTAAAGTTCGACAGCAATACCTCAAAGGCTCCAGCGGGTGGGTTGATATGGAGGAGTTAAAAAACGAGATGTTACGGCGAGGTCACCTCGCCAGTCTCTGGAGCGACTACAAATAATGTGCTGCGTTAGCTTTAAGAACACCAGTATAGATGGCCTTCCCACGGGACCTCACGACAGTCAACCGGAGCCAACCGCCCCTCCTGGGTACACTCTTGACTGTCCTGAGAGGCCTACTTGATGATATACCAGAGCTAACACCTTTCTCTATCACAGTGGATGGACGGGCCCGAATCAGCTTCTCCATCAACCCACGACCACTGACGAACCGCCCCATCACCATCAAGGATGCGAAGCAAGCTCATACTTGGATGGCTGCTCCAAGCCTCTCATACTGGAATCAGCAGCTGAACTTTGCCGTGTGGTGTGCCACGGCAGGCTGTGGAGTAAGTTCCACCATGCTTCACTCCTATTCTGGTACTCCTGAAGCTGTGCTCATCGCCAGCTGTCTCAGATTCCACGTGTACTTCACTGTGCGACGAATCCTCCATGAGCTGGGTGCAAGCCTCCCTGATACAAACGACTTCGACCCACAGCTCAACAGTCATAGCGTCTCAGCGGCCAGCAGACTACAGAGAGAGTTCAGAGCTCACCCAGACTATCGGTGGCATGGCGGCGACAACAGCGGTCTAGGGGTTATGTACGGTGACCCGAGACGTGACTACTCAGTATTCCCCTATCGAACACCCCGACGAGTAGGCCGTCGGAAGACAGCGACATTCTTGTTCGATCCAGACTCCGATCCTGGTGCAATAGTGCAGAATATGCACATCACCGGAATCAGGCAGGACTCCCCAGATGCGTGGAAGTACTTTGTCCCACACACCACCTCGGGCCTCACACCAGCAGGGATCGTTCGGCTCAACCAGTCCCTGGAAGCCCTGTGCTACCGCCTCCTTACAGCGCAGACCAAGCTGCGTCATTCCATAGATGGTGTCAGCGGAGCAGAGGTCCAGGCCATGTTCATCAGTCTCGTTGAGGATATGATCATCGTGGCAGATCCCAGCAGTCTTATTGCTAAGTTCCAGCAGGGGCTGCAGAAGGCCCATTGCAAACTTGACTTTGCTCTTTCACCACACCTATGGTTGATTCCGAGCAACATGATCGTGAACATCGAGGACCTCCAAGTCAGGGGCTATAACAACATGATAGTCGAGGGGAGTTCTCCCGGTGTCCACTTCGGTTTCAACGCGGACATCAACACACCTAGACGTAATACGGGCCATACAGTCACCCTGACACTGCAGCCAGTCGACACGCCACCAGCTTCTCCGCCACTGCAGCCAGTCAACACGACACCACTTCCCGTGGCAGCTCTACGAGTGGTGTCAGGCCTAACTATCGTGGTGCTCGGGATCAGCCTACTCCGCCGCTAGCAAATCAGCTATAAGACTATCCTGACTCTCGTCAGTAGCAGCCGTCTCGGCTGGGACCACAGTGAGACACTGAGCCAGCTTGGCCTGCCCTACAGCCCCTATACACGCCTTGTTCAGCTCTGAGTTAGGTGAGGCCATGGAGGTCTGCAACTGCTGGAACACATCTGACAGATACTCCCGATCCTTGTAGAAACCTTTAGTTTGCAGGAGCTGCTCGACGATACTCCCACCCATGATAAGGTATTCGAGGAAGCAGATCTGCCCCTTTCCAAATCCTAGATAGAGCTTCACAGCTGTCAGCTCCTCTGTCAGCTCAGCACCAGAGAGCTGAGCGAGCTCATCTGACGTCTTCTTCTTGTAGGCCTTCAGCTCCCTCTGGAAGACCTCATAGTACTTCTCGCATAGCACGGACATGTTTAAGATGACTCAATAGAGAGATGAATATTCCTGAGCACAAACCCAGACACCTGGCAGATGCAGACTGGGAAGATCTTATTAGCTCACTCGACAGGGAACACAGGCGTTTAACTGCATTATATACTCAGGGTTTAAACAATGCCGTCAACGGTACAGATCGTGAAGCAACTGCCCGAGAGCCAGATGAGTCTTCAGAAGGTAGAGAACCTGCTGCGAACCAAGACACAGAAGTTACTGACACAGGCTAAACCTCTGGCAGTCCATGTCGCCAGTAACGTGGCGGCGAATGTGGCTGTGGTGAAGATGACAGGGGGAAATGAGGTTCTTCCTGCCACCACTGCAGCTGTCCTCACTACCGTAGTGAGTGGGGTGGCCGGCCACTGTCTCGGAATAACTCACCCCATCCCAAAGATCGCCCTCAGTGGTGCCGCCTACACTGCCGCCGCCAAGATCATGGGTGAACGTGTTACACTAATGGAGGCCGCGGTTCTAGGGCTAGCAACGAGTGCAATGGCCGAGATCATCGTCGCCTATGTTTAACCCTTCTGAATAGTGAGAGATGGATGACGAGACCCCTGCAGCATATGAGGCATGGCGGGCTGGAGGGTGGTGTGTAGTCCATAGTCGAGCATGCGGCCTGAGGATGCCCAGGAATGGTGGACCGCCCACAAGGCGTGCCCCTGCAGAGAGGGCCAGTACCCTGAGCACTGCTACCTATTCCTTTGGCCGACTGCGTGGTCCTCCTATGCCCAACTATTTCACTGGGGCTAGTGGGTTTAAGCTGTGCATATAGCACTATGACTCTGTCACTCACAGACCTAGAAGGCAAAGAGCTAGGCGATCTTGCTCACTTGGGCGAGGCACGCCTCGGTTCAGAGGACACTGTTGCCCCTATCTCCTTCCTAGACTTCGATGAGAAGGGAGACCCGCGGGAGATCCGAGGTACCATCCCAGCCCGAGATCTCGTCGGGAACACTGATACGGTAGGACAATCGGCCATTAACAAGGCCAAGACTGTATACAAGGGGATGGGCATCAAAGACAGGGCAACGATGCGAGGTATGCTCGGAGTCGACGAGGCTGGTGCCATCAAGGTTATGGCTGAGTCCTATGCACAAGACCTGGTTAAGGATCTCCTGAAACCCCGGAGCTTTTTCGAACAAGACGGAGAGAATCTCAGGGTAGGCACCATCGGCCTGAGCAATATCACGGTCGATGGCAAAAAAGGTGCTACCGACAGCCTCCAGCTACCAGAGGTGAAGAAGTCAGGGTTCTTTGGTTTGCCATTTAAGCTCACATAATAGTCATGACTTCCCGTGCATGTATCGTACAGATACTGGATGTGCTAGACACTGTGGGTGCTGACACAGGCCCTCTACGCTATCTTCTCAGCTGCTGCTGGGATTTCATGCTTGACACCTCCATCACATCCTTCGTATCTGCCGGAGGTACAACGCTACCCACACAGCAGGCGCAAAAGCTGGTGCAGGAAGTACTGCCGTTTAGTCTCCCAGATATAGACGAGGCTACCGCCGACCAAGTGCTAACCATCCTTCGCGCACATGTCTGTACCATTCGACAGTAGGCCAGGCGATGCTGGCCAGGTGGGGCTGATCATTGCCCCGTCAGACCACGGGAAAAACATCTTGCTGCGGGCTCTCCTGGCCGAACATCTACACTCTCAATACATCCTTCTGGTGTCTGACTCCGCTGCTGAGGCGGTTGACAGTAATGATCAATGGTACAATGGTCCAATCACCAAGACGCAGAACCTGCAAGCCCTGATGGAGAAGCTGCTGGCAGCCCGACTGACAGAACCACTTGTTCTAGTTATCGATGACCCTGCAATGTACCAGAAGACAGTCACCTACCTCAGCAACATCACCAGGCGCATCCGGCACACAAAGATAACTGTCTTCATCCTCTTTCAGAAGTACACCCGCGAGATCTCACCGGACATGTGCCACAATGCCCGGTTGCTATACTTCAGCTCCAAGTGTGGACGTGCCCTGCTCGAGACCATATACGGCAGCCTAACCCTCAAGGAGACCAAAGGGGACTTTATCGCAGGTGTGCAGAGGGCAGCTGAGCTGTACCGCGTCATCCTCAGCAACAAGGAGACAGGTGAGCTGTCACACTTCAAGCCCTCTCTGGAAAAGGCACAGACCTTCACCTACAAGCTGAATCCAGCCAGGAAACTAGCCTGCTCTATGCGTCATCGCTGACAGACTGTCCGCGGTTGCAACTTTTTTCGTTCAGGCTGTGCGGTCTCTGCTACTTCGTCCGCTACGTCATCAGAAGCTTGAGCAACTTCGTCAGAAGCCTGGAGGAACTTCGTCAGAAGCTTGAGCAACTTCGTCAGAAGCTTGAGGAACTTCGTCAGAAGCTTGAGGAACTTCGTCAGAAGCTTGAGCAACTTCGTCAGAAGCCTGGAGGAACTTCGTCAGAAGCCTGTCACTGAAACTCTATACACTGAGGGTCAGATGGTAGGACTCTCTTCTTCTGGAACTTCTCACGGAAGACCCACTTTTTCCATGCGCAATGAGCATCTGACTTGCAAGCCGTTTTGATGAGGTAGTCCTGGTAGTTATCTGGGAATTTCAGAAATGCTGACAGATTCTTGTCCAATCTCCTACGCCCTCTTTCATTGAAGATATGCTCAACAGCCTCCTTGCTGCCAACAGTGAACCCCTCTTGAGTACATTTTGCATGACCAGTGTCATGGCTCTCCGCTACAGCGGCACTGACCTCCTCCCTGAAGTAGTTATTTGCCCAAGACTGGAGGCTATCCAGCATCTCTCGCTCTTCCTGGCTATGTAGGCTAAATACGGCAGCCCACTTCCCGACCATTAGTAGATCTTTGGGGTCGACCCTCGCCTTTTGGAGAGCTAGAATAACAGGACTGTTGGTTTGGCCCACAGGTAGGTCGAGTGTCCTGCCCTGGGTGCTGTCAAACTTCCGGTAGAGTATTCGAGTCAGGAGTTCTTTTGTACTACGAGCTGGCGCTCCTTCCCCTATGGCGGCCAGTATCTCTGCATCCGTCGGCGGTGTAACCTTGACTCGCTCATGGATAATGTTGATGTCACGAAGCAGGCCTCGGACCCTGTCACTGTGGGACAGTGCACATCGCGGCTGTCGTGCCGGCTTGGCCTGCTGCCCAAAGATAATCTGCTGGAGAACTTTACCAAACATGGCAGCCGTTTAACCCCTCTATATACCCAGGCCTTAAACATGCTGCAGTATGTGCAACATCCAGATGGGGCCGTTGAACCTGCGACATCGCACTGTACTGATCCCCGGAAGGACTGCCTGACGGTCATTCGACCCAGTATACACAATGATAACCCGTTGTCCACTGCTGGGAAGTACATTGACTTTGCAATCTCGGCACAGATCCACGAGATCAAGAGCATGACACTCGAGTTCAAGCTTCAGAGCACAACAGAACAGATGGTAGAGCTCCCGCAGGTTCTGAACAGGTGGGAGATCGTACAGAGCAACAGCACCGTGGACACCACCTATGTGAACGATGAGTACCGAGTCCTAGGTCCGCTGGCTCGTGACCCAACCTTCTATGCGAAGGGAAAGGGGTACTACGCTGTGGGTGAGGGGTTCACGGCATTCGAACTACTGGTAGGTGTCGAGAAGCCTGTGGCAGTTCCACTCTTCACCCTCCTCGAGAACACACACGTGAATCCAGCTGCCATGCAGGATAGGTTGTTCCTCTGGGTGTACACTGAGCCTCTCGCAGATGTGTCGATGAATGCTCCAAGACTTCATGTCTGGCATGACGAGAATGACCAGGAACTGAAGCAAACGGGATCCAAACAGCGGATCGTGCATGTGGAGCGAGAACACCAGCAGGTCCAAGCCACAGCTAACCAAGAGGTAGAGCTGACATTGCATCGTGGTGCATCGGACTGTGTCGCTGTTGCGGTCCTGGTTCAGAAGGGAGTCGTCATCCAGGAGGTGGGTAAGCTGGACGACTTCAAACTTGTGGTTGCTGGGACCAATGTTCTTGGTGAGGTACGCGAGCTGGCTGACTGCCAACTCTACCGACAGAAAACTAAGTCATACGCACTTCTGCGACTAACCAGTGGAAGCGACGACCTCGAGTCAGCACTCAAGGGCCGTCACCACGTCGGTGGCAGGAACATCCCACCTAATCAGGGCAACCGGCTCAGCTTCAACATCGGAAACCTCATAGCTGGGACTCGCCAATTAGGTGTGACGGTACTTTACTTTGGCTATGCTAAGGTATGCGTGTCGAACACATCAGGTATTCAGCTTGAGCGTGCGTAGAGCATGACCCCTGTCATCGCCGCTGCAGCTGCCACTACTATTATAAGCTCTGCTGTCTTCTGACCTGTCGATGCTTCATAGTCGAGCGTTGGCTCAGATACGGCCTCGTAGTACTCATCGAGACTCTCATCTGCCTCTTTGAGGCTCTGGTTGGCCTGAGCCCGGAGTTGTCGTCGGCGTGCCTCCCTCTGGCGCATATGCTCGAGGGCTTTGCTGTACTCAAACTTCTCCGTAGACAGCTTCTCCATTGCCTGGTTATGACGCTCACGCTCGGCCTCTGCCGCCTTCTTGTCGGCGAAGCTGA
Source organism: Chaetoderma sp. LZ-2023a (assembly GCA_034401795.1). Lineage (NCBI taxonomy): Eukaryota > Metazoa > Mollusca > Caudofoveata > Chaetodermatida > Chaetodermatidae > Chaetoderma > Chaetoderma sp. LZ-2023a. The sequence continues at coordinate 42,196,094 of CM067372.1, read as the reverse complement.
GTCCCCAGTTCGCTAAGGCAAACACGCCCGCATTCAAGATTGCGGAGGCCATGCTATAGACTACAGTTTAAAGCTACTATATACGGTTATGTATGAAGCAGAGACTTATGAAGATCCAGTCGAGGACTATGATGAGGAGGATTATGATGCAGACGAGGACTATGATGCAGACGACTACGATGTAGCGGAGACCGTGGGTGATGAGCCTGAATCCCTCAAACTAATACACAGAGCAAAAGGAATCTATCGCACTTACGTAAAAGGTTCTATCGGTCCGCTGGCAGCAGTTGGGGCTCTGATCGCTCTGTTCACAATGAAGGCGGGCGAGACGGTCCGCAAGATCGCCAACAATGCTCTCCAGGGTGTGGAGAAGATTTCTGAAGCCATACCAGCCATTGCCTCAGGAGTAGGTACGTTCTTCGGAGTCACAGGCCCTTGGCTACCGTATGTTGCCATGGCACTCGCGGCCATCTGGGCCGCCGAACATTTAAGCCATACTATATAAGGATGGCGTCTCTGTATGACCTAGTCAAGACACTTAACTTCTGAGGGTTAGTCGATAAGCTACCGCTCAGCGAAGATCCAGCAGAGACTAGACGCCGGTGTACGGGGGGTGTTTGAGGAGGTCTTCAGTGATAGTCGAATGCATAACGGCCATCTGTTCATCTGTGTAGAGTTCGCCCAGGCTGTGCGTGACAGGACGGGAGTGGACGTCAGTGATACCCTCACCCAGACCGTGCGTGACAGGACGGGAGTGGACGTCAGTGATGAAATCCGGGGTCTTTCTTGAGGAACTCTACTATCAGTCTGGTGGATATTACCGTGAGCCCCACCAACTACTCGAGGCTGTACGTCGCAAGGGCCACAACTTCACCTTGGAGACAATTAGCCAGTGGCTCAGCCGCCAGGCGATGTGGCAGATATACAAAACTCGTCCACGGCACATCAGGTATGCCCATTTCGATGAAACTGTCCCGACTAGAGTTCACCAGGCAGATGTTCTATTCCTTCCACACGACTCAGTTGGTCGTAAGACCTACAAGTATGCACTCACCATCGTCGACGTCACCAGCAGGTACAAGGCCGCAGCACCGCTCACAGACAAGTCAGCTGGCCAGGTGGCCCAGGCATTCCAGGGTGCCTACGAGGATCCGGAAAATCCCCTCCAGTGGCCAGAATTGTTGCAGGTGGATGAGGGTAAGGAGTTCAGAGGCGAGACTGCGGCCCTCATGCGGAAACATGGTGTGGCAATTAGACGAGGTGAAGTTGGTCACCACCGTGCCCAGGCAATCGTCGAGTGGTGGAATCGGACACTGGCAGAGAGACTGTTCCCACACCAATACGCCCAGGAAATGGCACAGGCCGGAGAGAGGTCCAGGGTGTGGGTGAAAGGTTTGCCCCGGGTGGTAGAGCGATCCAATACTGAGGTAACTCGGTTAACTGGTAAGAAGCCAGTAGAGGCTATCCAACGATCCTCTGTTGCCCAACCTTCCGGAGGAGCGGACAAGGAACAGGTGTGCCTTCCATCTTATGCTCTGGTTCGGTACCTGTATGAACCTGGTGAGTTGGAAGGTGGGCGACGACGTGCAACAGATCCTAACTGGTCGCCAGATGTCCACAGACTTGACAGGTATGTCGAGATGGAGGGGCAGCCTACGCTGTACTATCTGGCACGCTCGGAGAGCTGTCCCAAACGGCCGTTTGTTTGGGAGGAGCTTCAGGTGGTCCCTCCAGACACACAGCTACCACCGTCGTCAGGGGGATATGGTACTCGATTGGTTCGGTATGGACACCATCTGGCAACACATGCCGCTTATCATAGTAGGCTGAGAGCCCGAGTTTTTCCTGTTCATACGTCACCATGCCCTGGTGGCGCATGCGTAGGCCACGGTTTGTAGCTCTGTCCATGCTACCATTTAGGGCCCTGAAGAACCTTTGCCAAGAGACATCGTTCTGGCGTTTAGACATACCTTTGGCTGAGCATTTCACCTTCCCCTCGGGGCTCTCCACGTAGTAGCACTTGGAACAGAGAGCGATACCACGGTTGCCTTCGAACTCGAGCTTGAACAGTCCTGGAGTCCGTCCAGACCACTTGTCCCAAGCTAGCGACTCACGCTTATGAGCCTCATACTCCGCTCGCATCTCAGGGCGAATGACTTCGTCGAGGCTGGAGGCAGCTATTGCGATGTACGCAGAGTCTGTGTCCATCTGGAGGTACTCGAAGCTGTCACGAGGCACATAGTGATCCAGGAAGTCGTAGTAGAACTCCAGCATCCGCAGCTTCGCGAGCTCGTATACGGCTATCCCCACCTGGAAGGGCCGGCGAATGGTGATTTTTGCCTTGCGTCTCTGGATCTCGTAGGACTCGCCGATCTCCTCGAGATCCTCGTACCATGCACTGCGGAGGACTCTATCTACCACTCGTTCATCCTTGGTGAAGGTCGTGTTGCTGTGATGCGCTAGAGCCTCGATGAGCTTCCCATAGGCACTGTTGCCTAGTAGCTTGAACAGATCTGCCAAGAGCGCTTTGCTCTTATCAACATCTCCTGTACGGCGAGCATCGGTTACATTGTTCACAAACCACTCAAAGGGTCTCTGCGGCTTGTAGTCTATTGTCCGGTAGACAGCTGTAATCTCTAGCCCATGGGCGAGGTACCACTTGAGTGATGGTGCATACAAGAGCTTCCTCCTGGCCGAGAGGGCGCCGACTAGTTTACTGGTTGTGGGACGTTTCCTACCTGTTTTCTCTAGGTATGCGAGCATCTCAACAGATACTGCCTCAGCCGGAATCTCTCTGTTGTAGAAGAGAGGTGGCATTTCCTCGAACATCGCCCACAGTGCCTTAGGAACCTCTATGTCCACTTCAGCGAAACCGAACCAGTGGTCAGCCAGCAGATCCTTCTTAAATCTGGCTACGTCGCTAGCACCGGACCACTGCCGTACTGTCTCCTTACCACAGGGCATCTCTTTAGCCATCGTAGACAAGTACAGAGCATTTGCGTCATAGCCGAGTAGACGTTGGCAGACCCGCTCACTCTGGCGGATGCGTGTCACACCTGCCTCGTGGTATTTGGTGAACACGATGCTGGGCCCTCCAACATCCGCGTCCTTCAGCATATCGTAGGCCTCCTTGCCCGGGGAGTAGAGGCTAACATCTGGCATGTGCTGAGCGGTTCCGCGTAGGAGGTACTGCAGAGACACTCCTGGGAGAGACACAGCATCCTTGAGGATGTCTATTTCTCATTCCGTGTAGAACTCCCGCATCTGCTCTAGGGCTTCGATGAATGGACTGACATCCAGGTTGTTATAGTACCTCAACCAGTCGGCGAACGTCCTCATGCCGCGAGAGCTAAACGTCTGTTTGCACTGTTTCCACTCCGATAGCTCGAGGAGGTAGCCACCTTTGAGCTTGGACCACGACGCTGGGTAGTCGGGGAGCCCGGGGTAATTAAGCTTCTCGGGGGTGTCGAACCATTCATATGGGAGCCAGCTCTTCTGCTGTGTACATCCATAGGCTTTGATCCATGCCTCGTAGGAGACTCCTGGCCCCAAGTAGTTAATCACATCGAGAAACCTAAGCTCGGGGGTCATGAGGAACATGGTCTTACTATACACCTGTGCAAAAGTTAAGCACCAGCAAAAACAATAGAATGTAGAAACATGATGGTACAACTAGGCTGCCATACTTTTTGTCCCCGCGTTAGCTGACATAATTCCAAGTACGAAATGCACATGCATGCATGACTTCACGCCGCTTGATGTCCGTGCGTGGCGGGAAACAGCACACGTGTTCAGTTATGTAAAAGTCCAGTTTGAGGTGTAGAACATTACATACAGATTTAGGCGACAAGATTAGGAATTTTGTGTTCATGACCGTGGTTTATTTGTACAGAGAGAATTAGCTCTTGATTGTGAACCGCTATGGCAAGACGAAGGTTAAGTGATCGTGTGAAATGGCAAATCATAGGCATGCATACCACTGGTATGTCATGCAGAGAGATTGGCAGACAGCTGAACATTAACCATACTGTAATCAGTCGTTTGATTGCAAAACATGGGCAAACTAACGAGGTGAAGGACAGGCCTAGATCTGGAAGACCGAAGAAGACTACTGCCCATGATGATCGAGCCCTAGTACGCCTTGTTAGGAGATCTCCATTCACCAACAGCAGAGTGCTCAGCCAGCAATGGGAAACGCGCAATAGAGTGTCAATGTCTACCGTCAAAAGGAGACTGTATGCTGCTGGCATGAAAGCTAGGAGACCTGTCAGACGTCCTCTCCTCACTGCACACCACAAAGAGGAGCGTCTGAGGTGGTGCAACGAAAGAAGACACTGGAACATGAGATCCTGGAGACGGGTACACTGGTCCGATGAAAGTCGGTTCCTGCTTCATGCCACAGATGGTCGAACTCGTGTATGGAGGTCCAGACGCACGGCGTACGACCAACATAACATCATGGAAGAAGTTCCATTTGGTGGAGGTTCCGTTATGATATGGGGGGCATCTCATTTGATTGTAAGCTGGATCTGTTGACTGTACCTGGAACACTAAATGGACAAAGATATCAAGATTCCATACTGGATAGAGTTGTGGTCCCTCATTTTGTAAATCATGCACTTGGAACCCACCCTATATTCATGGATGACAACGCCCGACCACATCGTGCTAGAGCTGTGCATGAATACCTCCGCCAGAATGCCATCGAAACCCTACCATGGCCAGCAAGGAGCCCTGACATGAACCCTATTGAGCATATCTGGGACATTCTGGGAAACATGGTGAGAAGGAGGGATCCTCCTGTGCAGAACCTACAGGAATTAGCAGACGCACTCCATCTTGAATGGCAACGAATACCACAATGGCGTATCAGTCGGTTGGTGACCAGCATGAGACGTCGTGTCCAGGCCGTCATCCAGGCACAAGGTGGATATACCCGGTATTAATAATGACAGTCTCAAACTCGTGCACAGATGTTAAACTTCGTTTTCAGACACCATTAATGACAATCTAGCCACGTGTGTCAACTGTAGGGCAATAGTTGTCAGTTGTGTCAACGTAACCATATTCAGGCCTCGTTTTCAAGTTCAAACAAAAACATACAGTGTTTCCCCACCATCATAATCAGCATTCCTCTAGTTGCATTATTACCTCTTGCACTAAGATGGATGGGTACATAAATGTTTATGCTATTGCTTTCTTCATAGCACATGAATATACCCTCGCATGTGCGTAAAAATAGGGTGGTGCTTAACTTTTGCACAGGTGTATAGCTTGCTTGGCGACATTCACTGTGCCAGTGTTGGTCAGCTCATCCACGAAGTGCTTCTTGATCAGGTTTAGGTCGTAACGGCCAGAGTTGAAGCACAGCACCGGGACTTGGTCACACCACTCGGTAATCAGTCGCTGCTGGCGTTTTGGGAGCTTGTCCATATCTGAAGGGATGAACTGTGCCCGGACTTCTGTACGGATTCTGTGTGCTCGCCTGGTAATCTCCTCCATGAAAGCCTTGATCAGAGCTTCTGGGTCAGGATTGCAGAGGTGAGTGGGCTCACTGGTGGAGTCGTACGAGCAGCCGACTGACACAGAGATCGGTATGTGGTTACTCTCAATCGTGAGAGTCTCTGTAGGATGAGTCTTGATGCCATCTAGGAGCGCCTCGAAGTCATAGACGATGAAGTAGGGGTATGAGACAGTCCGAACTCGTTTAGGGATGCTTGGGCAGCGTTTTATCCCGCACTCCCACTGTACCACAAGCGTGTATCCAGCTGCTCTCAGCTTCTCCTCTCTCCGGGCCGTCTTGAGGTATTTTTGTTCGGCCGCCTCACCTTGCTGGTGCTGAGGGCATCCATGCCAGAAACAGCCATGGAACTGGTAAACGGTGTCGGTAGTCGGATCATAACCATCTACGGGAGCCTCCTCGATCCAACGCTCGCCACCGTGCCCACACTCTACATGGTGTATGTGGATACCTTGGGTTTTCGCCTCATACGTGACCCAACGAGTAGCCGCTGAACTGGCTGGTTGGGGTGGATAGAAGGCTTTCTCATGTGCAGACTGCGGTGCATCAACCTTCTCCCCAGGGCACTCTATGGTTGTTTTGCCACCTGTACAACGGTCAGCATGACGCTGAAGATGGCATGCCTTTGTGAACCTCTGCTGACAGTGACTGCAGACTAGTGTATGGGCAAGCTTGGAGATGTTCTTGATGTAGAAGGCGTGGTGATTGTACACCCCGATGGACATAGTGTCGTGGTAGTGGGCCGCTTACCGGATCAGGTGCCAGGTGCCCTCTTCAGTTGGTTCATAGACTTGAATCCCGATCTTCGCGAAGAACTCTACCTTATCCAGCTGATCCAGAGAGGTTTTTGGCACGTCAGGCACTGGCCCGTCCAGGTCATAGAACTGTCTCGCGAGCTCACGCGCGGGCTCAGTACTTCTATCGGGCCTCGCCCCCTGATGCACTGCTAGGCATCTCCAGAGACACATGTTATCCTTGTAGGTGTCAAGTGCCGCCATACTCTTCTTCTGTCGTAGCCAGTTTGGGAGCGGGCCTGTCCCGAACAAAGGTTGGCGGTCGATGACAGCCTTGACCACAACGTTGATTGATCGGACGAAAGCCCACTTGGTGTTGGGGCGGTCGATGTTGTCGGGTCGAGGCGGTCTTGCTCTCTTGCCGCCACCCAGTCCTGAGCTGCTCCTATCGTGTTCAGCCACGGACTCCCTGGAGCGTTCTTGTGGAAGAGCATCACCCTACCATCCTCGATGTGTTTGATGCGATAGGTGTGGGTATACCGGAGGTAGAAGGCGTTCCGGGCAGTCTGCTGGATCTTACCCATGATCTGCCCTGTAATGTCTCCATTGAGGCCTTGGAAGAACATCCAGCATACTGTCCGTCTTCCTCTCTCCTCCCCTTCCATCTCACCCAGACGCTCATTGAGAATCTGCTCACCCTCTCGCCTCATGCTCCGGGTTAAGGGTTCAGCCCTCGGCCCCCTCATCATTCGCTTAGCAATCCTGCGTAGGGCAGGTAGGCGCTCCAGTGGATGGTCTGCCATCCGCGTCGCTACAGCTTTGGCTCGTAAGCTAGCCGTCACCTCCTCATCCAACTGATGAAGCTCCCGCCACCACTGTGCTTTCTTGTGGGGATTCAAAGGATCATCTCTGGTGGTCGCGGGAAACCATCCCGTCTTCACTGATCGGCTCAGTTGAGCAATGAATTCCTCGGCACGGGCCTGTCCGATCAGCTGTAGCAGGTCGGCTTTCTTGGCCTTAGAGGCTACTCTAAGGCCAAATTGCCTTGCCATAGCGCGAAGCTGTGCAACAGTAATCATGGTGTATACCGCTGAGTATGCTTGTCTCTAAATGGACGGTCAGACCATGTAATGCGTGCTATACCACTGAGTATGCTTGTCTCTAAATGGACGTTCAGACCATGTAATGCGTGCTATACCGCTGAGTATGCTTGTCTCTAAATGGACGTTAAGACCTTTTATGCATGCTGGGAAGTCATGACCATTATGTGAGCTAAAACGGCAAACCAAAAGAACCCTGACTTCTTCACCTCTGGTAGCTGACCAAGGCGATCAGCTGGTATATCACTGTGGTTGCTTATCTCTAAATGGCCGTTAAGACCATGTAATGCGTGCTTGATCAGCTCGTATACCGCTGAGTATGCTTGTCTCTAAATGGACGTTCAGACCATGTAATGCGTGCTTGATCAGCTCGTATACTGCTGAGTATGCTTGTCTCTAAATGGACACCATGTAATGCGTGCTTGATCAGCTCGTATACCACTGAGTATGCTAGTCTCTAAATGGACGTTCAGACCATGTAATGCGTTCTTGATCAGCTCGTATACCGCTGAGTATGCTTGTCTCTAAATGGACGTTCAGACCATGTAATGCGTGCTTGATCAGCTCGTATACCACTGAGTATGCTTGTCTCTAAATGGACATTAAGACCATGTAATGCGTGCTTGATCAGCTCGTATACCGCTGAGTATGCTAGTCTCTAAATGGACGTTCAGACCATGTAATGCGTGCTTGATCAGCTCGTATACCACTGAGTATGCTAGTCTCTAAATGGACGTTCAGACCATGTAATGCGTGCTTGATCAGCTCGTATACCGCCGAGTATGCTTGTCTCTAAATGGACGTTAAGACCATGTAATGCGTGCTTGATCAGCTCGTATACCACTGAGTATGATAGTCTCTAAATGGACGCCATGTAATGCGTGCTTGATCAGCTCGTATACCACTGAGTATGCTTGTCTCTAAATGGACGTTAAGACCATGTAATGCGTGCTTGATCAGCTCGTATACCATTGAGTATGCTAGTCTCTAAATGGACGCCATGTAATGCGTGCTTGATCAGCTCGTATACCGCTGAGTATGCTAGTCTCTAAATGGACGTTAAGACCATGTAATGCGTGCTATACCACTGAGTATGCTTGTCTCTAAATGGCCGTTAAGACCATGTAATGTGTGCTTGATCAGCTCGTATACCACTGAGTATGCTTGTCTCTAAATGGACGTTCAGACCATGTAATGCGTGCTATACCGCTGAGTATGCTAGTCTCTAAATGGACGTTCAGACCATGTAATGCGTGCTTGATCAGCTCGTATACCGCTGAGTATGCTTGTCTCTAAATGGACGTTAAGACCATGTAATGCGTGCTATACCACTGAGTATGCTAGTCGCTAAATGGACGCCATGTAATGCGTGCTTGATCAGCTCGTATACCGCTGAGTATGCTAGTCTCTAAATGGACGTTAAGACCATGTAATGCGTGCTATACCACTGAGTATGCTTGTCTCTAAATGACCGTTAAGACCATGTAATGTGTGCTTGATCAGCTCGTATACCACTGAGTATGCTTGTCTGGACGTTAAGACCATGTAATGCGTGCTTGATCAGCTCGTATACCGCTGAGTATGCTTGTCTGGACGTTCAGACCATGTAATGCATGCTTGATCAGCTCGTATACCGCTGAGTATGCTTGTCTCTAAATGGACGTTACGACCATGTGCTAAGTAGTATAGCCGGGATTAAAATGATACAACGTCCCGGAATAACGGGGGTAATCGGGAAATTCGCCTCCCGGGTGCTTTCATTATGGGGGTGTGGCGTCGCACTACGTCGCACTACGTGCTGGCATAGTGAAGGGGGCCCCTAGGGGCGGCAGTTTTTTTTATAGGCCTGCGCTACCTGGACCTAAAAACACCTAAAAAATGCGGCCCTCAATTGTTAAGGGCCTGGGAGGCGGATTTCTCGGTTTCCCCCGTTATTCCGGGACGTGGTATCATTTTGACCCCGGCCATACTACTATATTTGTTCTCGTAGACCATGATACCTCACAGGAATATCGTCTTAAAAAACAGGCACTAGTTATTCTGCTTTACCCAGTAAACGATGGACGGTGATACGTTAGTTGGACTAGGGTTAACTGCCTATATTAATTTAGCTGTTACTAAAATGTTCCGAAGGCTTGGATTTTTTTTGAAAGCAATAACTGATCGCAAGCACATTGGTTAACTAATTTGCTTTGCAATTCTAATATACTCATTCTTCAGAATTTTAGCAATTTAAACGGGGTTTCTGTTGTAGATTGACGTAAACGGGGTGACATCAGGTTTACCCAGAGAACCAGAATCAATGTTAATACCACGTGGTAATTTGGTATCCAATGCCTTAATCCAAAATGCCTCTCTATCTTGCTTATATTCGTGTTTCCTCTTCAGTATTCATGATAGGTTGTTGCCCAAATGCAGCATTAGTAGTTTCATTTCACGGGCAGAAAATAACAACAAGGACAACAACAAGGACAATGACAACGACAACAATTACGAAAATGACGCCAACAGCAGAAACTACACAAGCAACGACGACAATGGCAATGGTGGGAACAAAGATGATGGCGATGACGACGACGTTGATTATGATGACGACGACGACGACGATGATGATGATGATGATGATGATGATGATGATGATGATGATGATGATGATGATGATGATGATTTTTACTAAATAATAATAATAATAATAATAATAATAATAATAATAATAATAATAATGATGATGATGATGATGATGATGATGATGATGATGATGATAATAATAATATTATAATAATAATAATAATAATAATAATAATAATAATAATAATAATAATAATAATAATAATAGACGATAATAATAATAATAACAATAATAATAATAATAATAATAACAATAATAATAATAATAATAATAATAATAATAATAATAATAATAATAATAATAATAATAATAATAATAGACGATAACAATAATAATAATAATAATAATAATAATAATAATAATAATAATAATAATAATAATAATAATAATAATAATAATATCTTATATATCGATTTATTTATTCCACAATAAGACATAGGCCCTTGAGTGCACATTTAAACATTATATATATATATATATATATATATATATATATATATATATATATATATATATATATATATATATATATATATATATATATATATATATATATATTGATAAATATAATAATAATAATAATAATAATAATAATAATAATAATAATAATAATAATAATAGACGATAATTTAATTACTTATAAACTCTGTCTATAGTGTAAAACATTTATTTAATATCTTTTCCCTCATGTATCAATGTAAAATTGATCTGAGTGTAATAAAGTTCAATTCAATTCAATTGTTCTAAGCGCTTTGCGTGTTGAAAATGTCCGACATTTCCAACGCGGATAACTAAAGACCTTAAAGTCCTTTCAATCCGAAAAGCCATAGCACCAGATTCCATTACAATTTACTAAAAATTATATTGGGGATTTTGAAACTAATTTGACTGGAAATTCCCGTTACCTATGGCAGTGAAAGGATCATGTCAAATTAGTTTAATAGTCTGTCGTGTATAGTTTCCCAAAATCTGTCACCACTGTAAGATTATAGCAGGCCTAAACATCTTCGCGTTTCTTACTTTGTCTATTAGGCCATATACCTTTATTATGTAAAGCAACATTGTGTATTACTGGCTTGTTGATCAGTCGAAGTGACCTCTATGGTCAGCCCAGAATGCTCGGCTCTATAAAGGACGAATATGACTATACGTGTATGTGAAAAGAAAGGGAAAACTGCCAATTCTCAAACAATAGTAACCAATGAATAGGTATGTGCTCTTTGTTATGGACAAAATGAATACCGTTTAGCTAACCCGTCCGAATGGTCAGTTTCCACGCATGTAATGCAATGTCAACATGCACAGGCACGCACTTATGTCCTGCTTAGATAAATCAAATATTGGCCACGATATATTAGAATGTATTTTGCTCGGGAGAATCAACAACTATTTACGCTAATAACTAAAAAATCGGAGAATCTGAAATTGTTCTAACAAGGAAATATTAACAGATTTATATTTGGACTCATTTTGAAGAGGAGATATATATATTCAACTCATAAACTGAGGTAAGTGAGTTAAATTAGCCCAAAAAAGTAAGATCCGATAATAATAATAATAATAATAATAATAATAATAATAATAAAAAATACTATTATTATTATTATTATTATTATTATTATTATTATTATTATTATCATTTTAAATCAGCTCCCTTGCACCCACCCAAACTATCTTCTACTCTTACACGAAATAACCGAAACATCCCTTACGTCTTCACTATCAGTTGTTCAACTGTAAACGTGGGGGTCGGTCTAGCCTATGTCCCTAAGCCTGCCAAAACCGGCCTCTGTAGTGCTCTTGAGGAATGTCCATTTGCAGGCCAAAAGAAGACTGTTTTTGACAATTTACCAATGAAATGACATGGGTATTCAGTAAGCAGATATTTTGATTTGTATTGACCAAATTTAGCCATTAATCCCCCTTGTGTCACTATAACCCTTTAATGGTCAAGTTGGTAAAACGACATCTGCAGTGGTCTTGAGAAATGTCCATTTGCAGGATAAGAGAACAATATTTATGACAATTTACCAGTGGAATGACCGGCTCGGTAACGTTATTCCAGTGGTAAATTAAAAAAACAAACTCTTTTTTTGGTCTGCAATTGAATGCTGGCTAACCAGAAATTTGAATTTTCTTGACCAGTACACTTTTGATGAATGGCCATTTGAAGTCTATTTTTTGTAAATTTTCGTTATAAATTACAAAAATACTCTTGGTGGCTGCAAAATCTAAATTTCCTTGAACAGTATCGGCATTCGGCAATTAAATGGTTAATTGAAATAAATAGTATTTTAAGCGCGTTAATATGCCGTTGACATAAGAGGGGTTAATAGCTTATGTTTAAATTAATTACTATGATCTAGCAGCAGATTCATGAAGATGAACAGATATCTTGCTGGAAAAGGTTATTATTGTACGCGAGAATACATGTCCTGCATAATATACCAATGCTGTGATGACCCGTAAGAATGGCAGCCTGCATCCAGTACTGGCCGCTAATGATATGACAAACGTTGCGCCCAGTGAACCGTGGACAGATTATACAGCATCTTGTCTTTATCAAGTTATTGTCGTTCTATTCAATACCTTTATAGCGTAGGTCACTATGGAAACGTCCATTCTCCGGTTTCTTCAAACATCATAAACCCTGCGTGTAATAGTTGATATCATATTTACCCGTAAAGATTCTTCTCTTGGAAAGCTAGTTCATGTTGAATATTTTGAAAGCGAATTTACTGGAAGCCGATGCTGCCTAAGGCAGCGTCGACTTTATGCAAAATCGTTTTTTAAAAAGTTCAACATAAATGTAAATTTTCAGTTACGTGTGTCAATGGCACCCAAGTTGTGTAAAATCAGATTGACAAGAGTTAGATACTGGTTACATTTGTTGATGACATGTTCCGTGTATCCGTGGGTCATTGATGCACTGCAGCGAGGCGTATTGCATAGATGCTATGAGATGCTGGGTCAAACGGACACTTCATTGAATCTATATAAAGTCTGCAGAATGTTGTTTATTACGTTTCTTTCTATCCGATAACGACGCTAACCTTTTAACCCTTACAAAACATAAGCGATGTGCGCTCTTTATGATGTTACGAATATGAACTTGCATATTTTGAAACGAATTTGAATGGGAGCTGTTGCTGCTTATGGCCGCAACAGTTGCTCGGCCAAATTAAACTCAAAATATGCAATAGCTTAATAACATATATGCCATAGTTGTCTTGTAACTGAAACGCTGGAACTTCAGGGGTTAAAGGCTCAAAGATTAGACGCTTTAGAAAGACATTTTTTTATGACGATAGATTTATTTTATGTAAATATTTAAATCGCATGAGCAAATAAACAATAGCTGTGTAATAGGAGTGTCTGGTTAAAAACGTTCGACAGAATGAATATCCAACCTGAAAAAGATATTTTAGACGACGGTACGTATTTTATCATTCGTATATTGCTTACCTGTTCTACACATGTTAAACAGAACTTTCCATCGTCCCCCACATTTCATTACTCTCACCCGAAATTGGGAAGAGGCTATTGCATTCTGGCCTGCGCGCATGTAAGGTAGGTAATGAGTCTAAAAAATACTAGGCCTACTGATCCGATTTGACCATAATTTCAAAACAAGAAAAAGGATGTCGCGAAAAAAAAATACTAGGCTTACTGATCCGATTTGACCCTAATTTTAAAACAAGAAAAAGGATGTCGCAAGAAAGTATCTTCCTATGAAAGAGATTTCCAGACGTTGATCGTAATGAGGATCATAATAAAAATAACAGGATCCTAATCGCATACAATTCTGGATCTATGGAAATATCTCGGAAACGGCTAGTTGGATTTGTCTCAAACTTAACATAAGAGACAGCGTAACCGTACACTATGAATCCACAATCTGAGTTTCACATCAACCATGCAGACCAACTGATAAATATTTTTAACGTACTTTGACTTGAAATGGTTGGTGTCTTAGTAACAACAGTCCGAGTCCAAACAAATTACTTTCAAGATATTCTACAGAGGAATTATAAGAATGTTACTCAATAAGCTATATTTAATCAGATCAATAATTAATGACAATATGTAACGAACATTTTACAGATTCAACCAACCGCTTAATTGGCGTTTCGCGGCTATTAGGCCTATGCTGCCCTCCACTGACAAAAGGGGGGTAAGTAAAAAAAAATTCAAAATTGAGATTTCGACACATCTTGCCTATTTTGGACCTGCTCTTTTCAATGGAACTATTGTCAATGTAAATTTTTTTTTAGATTTTTAGTTATAAAATAACAAAATGATGTATGTCTTCCCCATCACAGACAATTACAATGGCAAAAGGAAGTAACCGCATTTCCTTTGACAGAAAGAAGTATATTACACATACTCCCTTTTGTCATTGTAAATGCTGAACATACTTCCTTTTGACAATGAAATATCTTCAGTCAAAGATATCTAATTTGCATGTCAAAAGGGCATATGTCTAGCTCATGTGTCATGCATGGTACTCTCACTGCATGTAACAAGTGCATAAAAAGGTATGGATTTGCACTATTGAGTACAGTCTACTTGTAAACATATAATATGATTAGTTCAAAGTACATGATTTAATAATTTACAAGTCAGGTCTACAAACCAGATCCGCTATTAAATTTTAAAATTGGTCAGTTTTCCTAGAACTAGACTATAAGGCTACAGCTCCAGTTTACCATTAAAAATAAGATAATAAGCAAAGTCACTTATTATTATTATTATTATTATTATTATTATTATTATTATTATTATTATTATTATTATAGCGTAGAATGCAAAATATAAATAAATATCTTTGCAATAGTATAAATAGTATATCCGATGCTATGTTCTTTTAAATATAGAGTTAATATATAAAAGTATGTAAACAAAATAAAATGTGTGAAATTTTTAGCTCACCTGACCATAGCGCCACATTTTTATGCATGGCCTGATTGAGCCACGTGGGACTCAGAATTCTCAATAGCATCGATTCCATAAATGGTTTGATGTAGATTTTGCCATGAGCGCATGTCGAATCAATTATTATATGGCCTATAAGGCCTAATTTATAAGGTTAAAGATTTAGGGCTAATTGATTCCTAGATTTATTACCTAGACTGCCTACCTGTATTGATTCCTAGATTTATTACCTGGACTGCCTACCTGTATTGATTCCTAGATTTATTACCTAGACTGCCTACCTGTATTGATTCCTAGATTTATTACCTAGACTGCCTACCTGTATTTGCTTTAGCTTGTTACTCGGTTTAACCCATCATTTGTTACCAGGTTCTAAAGATTTGATTCATAAATACCACGGCGATCATATTTTATGCATAATCATGTTAGTTTAAGTTTATTTCTCATTGTACGAAATATGGTTTACAACTTGGTACATGTAATAGCTAGTCTAAGACCTGGTTTAAAGATTACACCAAGTCTAGCTAAACCTCCTTATTGAATTCAGGCCACGATGTTTAAGTTTAGCCTACTCTAAATAATCATATTTGTATTTTCACCTAAATTGCCTAATGAAATGTTTTTCTGTTAAAACTATGTAACTAAACTGTAAAATTAGTTGAGAATGTGACATTTTGTTTCCAAAAACACATTTACGTAAAAAAAGGAACCATTTTTTATATGAAAATAATTTAATGAAACCAAATTTTAAAAAAATTGATCATTTGGTTTTGTTGTAGGAACACATTTACATATAGTTTTGTGTTTACTTGAAAACAAATTTTTTGACTCGAACGATTTTTTGTATTTTCAAACCTAAAACAATGGTATATATAATATGGAAAAATTTGTTACCTCTCCGGGATGTAGAAATTTTTTGAGTGTAGCTTTCGTGACCATCTCGGTCACTTCTGCAGCACTAACTAACGGTCGCTGGCAACAAGTTTTCTGACGATGCTAAGAACTTCGCGTCCGTGTTAGTGCTGAAGAAGTGCCCGAGATGGTCACGAAAGCTACACTCAAACAATTTCTACATCCCGGAGAGGTAACTAATTTTACCTTATTGTGAATCATCCTGGGATCGGGACCAACTTTTTCGGAAATGGTATATATGTTTATTGTAAGAAGAAACTGGATACAGAACCCTCTTTTCATCTATCCCATTACGTTTCTTTAATTACAAAATGGAGTAAATGTGAATTTACACTGACAAAAGGATGTGAAGTGTGATTACTCTGGCATTTGAACACTAGAAACACAGATATACAAAAGGAAGTATGTCACTATAATTTGTTTAAAAGGAACCAATTCTGATTTTCTTTTAAATAATGGTAATCTTTAACACATATGTGTCGCTCTGATATAATTCTGACAGAAATGTGCTGGAAATTGACACAGGGCTATCCGTAAACGCATTTTATTTATTTTCTCAAAAAATGATTTCTTGGACATACTTCATTTTGTCAATGTAGGGCAGTATGGGTCTAAGCCTAATATAAGGCTATAGGTGTGTCCGATACTCAGATATGTATAGTGGCATACTCGGCTTTACGGATGAAAGAGTGACACATCCAACAGATGTATAGTTGATATTTCTAGAGTTAGAGTTACATTAATGGACGAGGTTAGGCTTTTACCTAGTTATGTGTCCATTGGTATATTAGACGAGGATAGAGTATTTAGTTAATTTCCAATACCCGTCTTGTGCATTCTTAAATGTGTTTATATTTTTTCTATTGATAACGCTTTCGAATAAGCTGTTCCACGTGTTCACTACCCTACAGCAATCTAAAAATAGAGGCGTAGCTTTTTCGAGAATCCACCTCTAATGTAATGACCGGCCATCTTATTGCGGCATCATAACGACTACACTGTTACACAGACTCCACTTCGGAGGCCAGACAGATCTGGGCCCAGTCTATCTCCGTAGCTGACTGTAAAAGGAACGCTGTGATCCTATTGATTTTGGTATCATCTTAACCTCTGTATCAGTAGCTTCATACAGACATTAAAACCGACTTGATCCATCCAGTGGTTCGTGTGATATCCACATTTACGCAACGTCAGCAAATTTCTGACCTCATTTTGTGCGCGACAGATTTGAACAGATTTGAATTTTACGACGAATTCAGGGGGACAGTTTTTCTGTTAACTACCTGTCATACAGACTACTATAGGCTCTATATCGTCTCGTTTTACGTGAATTAATATTGTCTGGTATGAAGAGAGTAGCACTCGTGTCCTTTCAAGTTTCAATTCTTTCTACAACCATATTCTTGTGCAAATCACTACGCCAATTGCTACTCAATACATACGAGATACTTTTTTCGACCTCGTATCGAAGGTGATCTCGCGAGATACGAATGTACCCTACAGCTATAAAAATGTCTAGCTAGTACTCTGTACTGACTCTTGAATAGTTTAAGCTTATGACCTCGTCGCCTAGAATGGTTTGCCACGGTAAAATTGGCCTGCTTTGATGTGCTCCTTTCCCGTTCAAACTGTGTATGTTTCTAGTGCCATTTTGACTGCTTAATATATAGCACATTAGCCTACTATCATACAATGTAGACCTTTATTATATCTACGTGATTTCTCTAGCTTGTGAATAAACAAGAATTTGTCAGGGGCGTAGCCAGGTTTTGAAGTCAGGTGGAGCGAGGTCTAAAAAGGCGTCACCTCACTTGAGCGAGGACTTAAAAGGCGCCACCCCGTATACCAATTAGGCGTCGGAATTTGCTTAAATTTCTTTAATAAAGAGAAAGTAGCATCCCAGCGTCGCCAATTATTTTATTCTATCGAGAAAGTAGTGTGTATTCTACTATTATTGTCTTGATGTAACGTAATTAAAACAAAAAGTCTCAACATAGCGATGAACAAGCATGACATGACATTAACAACGTTGTAAATTCAAATAGTTCTAATTTTCAATGTAGATTAACTTGTTAAAGGTGGTTCGGGAGTTGGGACGTCCAGAAACTTGTATGTGTTACAGACATCATTTAGGCGCCACATTTGGGAAGATTGGTCCAGGGGAGCGAGCGCGCCCCCTGCTCCCCCTGGCTACGCTACTGTAATTTGTGGATGGCCATGAATTTATGACGTCTGTTCTTATTTCAGCCACTTTATCAAGAGAATCGTGCACACACTCTAAAGAAACGCAGACATCAGATGACGCAAACCTGGTTGTCTCTACCTCCTGCTCTCCGGTCATTAAATACATTTGGTCTCCCCAGTCAGAAATTCTCTCGCCAAGAGGAATCCATCCCGGGTGCCAAATAATGACGAGTATAAAGAGGAGGAACAAATCTGCCTCTGTGCATCCTATTCTTGTAGCAGAGGGTTTACAGACAGACGAACAGACGGCTAAACAGGTGGGTTTGTAACCCTAGCATTATATGCTATTAACAATATTAGTTCATTTATGTAAAAACTAAATAATTCACGTTGATGATGACACTCGACTCACTAGAGCCTAATAATATATTCTTATCAGTTTTAGGTGCTAGTAGAATATCAACTGTCCTCTAAAGCATTTGTTAGAATACATTCAATGTTGTAAAATAAGGACAATCAACGTAAACAGGTTGCCACTTTTTCTGCTTTGAACCTGTTACTGCAACAAGAGCTCCCAGTCAAATTAGTTTCAAAATATAGTACTCAACATAATCGGTATCACATTGTAAACGACATTTTGGCATGGTCTGTCTATATATACTCTTTCAAATGATGAACATGATCGTTGTAAGTGGAGGTGGGGGGGGGGGGGCTTCACAAACGCTCGTCAATGTGATCAGTTAGAGATCAGTTAGGTAGCCGTGTTCTAAGTCTGTATAGACAATACGACAACATTCAAACCAGACTTTTAAGACCAGCTTAGTTAATGAAGCACATTTATGCGCGAAACCTTGTCAAAATAAACTAACTTAGTCTTAAAGGATAGCCTACTACCTTTGAATCATGTTTTCACAGTTATAGCTATAGGATCGTTCGTGGTATTGCGTAATAATAGTATGCTAATGAATCACGCAGTCTTTTGAGCAAATAGCCCAGTCATAATGGACCTTTCCATTTTAGCTATGCCCCGCCCATCTCTAGCTAAGCTCCACCCACACATCGCTCGCGTTGGGATCGATGGATTCCTAAACTCCATGACTATCAATTTCCAGAAAAATATACAGGTAACCTCTTGCATATTCTGAAATTAGTCTGAGTGGGTGCTGTTGCTGCCTATGACAGCAACAGCGCCCAGTCAAATTAGCTTCAAAATATTAATATCATGTTTATTAAATAGTAAAGACATACAATTCGTACAACAATGCCTAGTCCGTCATCATGTACACGTTAGTGACGAATGTATCTACCCCAATCATGACGTCATTGATTATTAAGTCATCATTCAGGTCACGTAGTTGATTATGACGTCAGATTGATAGATGAATACTCTGGAAGGGTGAATTGAGAATAGATCCAGTTCGGCTGATGGGCACTGTCCTCTTAGTTAAGGGTCCATTCCTTTATCCTGCTGAGCCCACTCTTTTATGCTAATGGACCGACTCCTTTATTTTAATGAACCCGGCCTCAGGTATATTATTGGTAAATTATATTGATGGAATGAACTGCCGCTTATCGTATGATTACGCAGGTGAACTACCAGTTAGAGAAACTCGTATCACATGGCGTGGACGTGGGCGGGCTCCATGATGAGGAGGAAAAATGGCGGCTAGTTACTCTCATCCGTGGAATGGCGGCGCCACTACCTGTCAGAAAGGTCATCAGGTAAGACTTGTTCATCCCATAGGTAATATGTCATATATTGGTGAAAACTGTATAAATAATATGCTCAAGCCATGTTTAAACTGTGTAAGCCCACCTTTACAAAAGTGTTTATGCTGTTGAAGGGCCAGTGAATATAACGCTAAAGAGAATTTTAGTTATAAGATTAGGTATCTAGATAATTGTATAGCATACTACTGTAATTGTCAATATGTTTAACGTATACATGTGCACTCAAGGGCCTATATGGCTTATTGTGAAATAAATCAATCAATCAACATTTTGCAACATCGTTTTGGAATTCGAGACCGTGTGTAACCCGGTTTGGAAGCTCAGGAGAGAATGTGGGTGGTGTTCAGCTGGCACTCATAGGAAGGCGATTGGAGCTCAACTTGAAAACTATATTTGTGAAATTTTTTTTAAACATATTTTATTGTAACATCTCTACGATGGGATTGGGCACACGTTCTGGTAACTTAGTTTTTCCCGATCCCTACAGAATTGTTAGACGGCAGCATATAATTAAACTTATATACACAATTTATATTTATATTACATAAATGAGAGAGAGAGAGAGAGAGAGAGAGAGAGAGAGAGAGAGAGAGGGAGAGGGAGAGGGAGAGGGAGAGGGAGAGGGAGAGGGAGAGAGAGAGGGGGAGAGAGAGGGAGAGAGATGGGGGGGGGGGGGGGAGAGAGCGATGGAGGGAGGGAGCGAGCTGACTTCACCGTGCCTACGGAGACATTTCCCCGCCTCAACCTGCATTGCTGGGACGTACGCAATTCCGGGGACAAAATCCAGGTCCTCGCAGTCACCGCGTGAAACATTCAAATATGTATTTTTTTCGTCCTCAGAAAATATGTGTGGGTGATTTATCTCTCGCTATTTTTTTTCAACCCATCCCTCACATTGAAATGTTCCCACACAATTTATAACTTTTTTGATGAGTACGGATTGGTGCATAATAACAAGTGTTATGGTAAGCCTAGACTAGGGATAGGGAAATATCTTGTCTCCTATGAGGACGGTCCCAACAAGGTTTTTCGAACTTTTTTTGTTAATGGCAATACTCAAAACCATGTGAAAGCTATAGCTGCTATGGAAAGGAGTGCTTATTGATGTCGAAATAATCGCTATTCCATAGGATGGTTGTTACACTAGCCCGTTCGTTCATCAGTGAAAAGCATTACAAATTCTTGGTTGACACTGACAAGAATTTGATGCGCACGGTTTGAGCGTGTTGGGATCGATTTATATAGGCTACTTTGAAACCTGAATTCCCAGAATCCTAATTTAAAGGTAACTATATTGGTAAACTTTTGAATAATTTGAAACTAATTTGAGTAGGTGCTCTTGTGGCCTATGGCAGCAACAGCTCACAGGCAAATTAGTTTCAAAATATTCAATTGAATATCTTATTAAGTAGTAAATCCATCAAAGGAATAACATTTGTACACTTGACGTACTCTTCAATGTTCACGACAGAGCTAGATAATTTTTTCATTGTGACGTCAGCCTACATTGATTATGACGTCATATACCGTAGTGACAAATCGGGGGGGGGGGGGGTGGGGGCGGGCATTATGATGCCATAATGAAGCAATTAAATTGCAAATGAAACAAGAGCAATCACAGATTGCAGACCCCCGCGTCCAAACATTGACCTTGATCCGGTGACAAATTGTTTGCAAGAAATGATGGTCTATAATCTGATCGCTCTTATTTATATTGATAATTATTATGCTAGTGGCGGTAATCATTTCCACGCAGGAGTATCAGCTTTCGCCCATCAATTCTCGCTTGTACTCTATGTGATAACTGGCGTTCATCTTGCAAACGATGCTGCTAAAACTTGTTGTTATCAAACATAATCATTTTCAAAATGTCCACTAGCATTGCTGTCACACGCACCAGGAAATCAAAGACATAATTAGTGCACAGCAGTAAACGTGCTAATGAAGCGCGTCAAGATGACGTAAATAGCGTGTCATTACGCAATCGCCATTGTTAATAACTGTCCAGCGTTGGTCATTATTGGCGTGATATCGATTAGCTAGCATTGTTGTTAATCAGCACATGGTCAATTTGTATCTGTCAGACTTCTATAGTGAATACGCGCATATGTTACACGCTAAATATCTGACTTATTATATGTACTTGATCAGTGATTGACGTTATAACGTGGCATAGTAGAGACAATACTCTATAAATAATGTCAGACTTATATTTGAGAACGCAAACAAGAAAATACCTTTATTACTAATATTTGTGATTACCTATTCATCGTTTTTATGGTCGTATTTTAAGCTTTATGCCCATATTTTGAGCATTGTTAACTTTTCAAAAATTTTAACGCGCCGACAAATGAAATAACTTTTTTCACCAACGCGAAATCAGGTTTAACCAAGTGGTGGTCAAATATTGTCAAGAAAATCAAAATAACTTCTTATTGAGTGTCCATTTGCAGGCCGAGACAATAATATTTTTTTTAATCTACAACTGGACGGATTTTCTCGTTTGTTGAGCCATGCATTCCAGTGATACATTTTCTAAAGTCTTCTCTCTGCAAATGGGCATTCCTTCAGACAACTACAGAAGCCAATTTGGTCTAGATTGGCCATTTAAGCGTGAAAGCTCAATATCAAATAGGCGTATGTATTTAGATGTACAACAGTGAATCACGTAGAGAGACGCTAAACGAATGGTCAATGGAGCTTATAGTGAACCATTTCTGAGAACAAAATGGTATAACACGCTATGAGTGGCCAACACATTTTGCTCAAATGAAGTTGTTAAGAAACGAATCCAAAGTACATCCTATTACCTGCGAAGGTGGTGGGAGCAGCACTATGCCATACAATGACAAGCCAGCCTCGGCCCATCCGGGAGATGAGGTACACATGCAGCTACTGGACGTGACTTATGATAAAGAAGTACATATAACAAGCCATGTTTTACACGAACAGCAGGGAAAGCAACAACCATTTAATGTAGCAGAAAGTATAGGAATCCAAGAACGAGGTGCATGTATGGGTACTGATGTTCCGGAACCGATTGCATATAACTCAGAGATGGCAGACCTCAGTCATGGCTATGAACAGCGTGGCGATGGATCGAACGTGAATGCAATTGACTCGGGTGTTGTTGTAAACGACAGTAGTCAGCTGACCAATTTATTGTCAGTGAATGAAACAGATAGCAATGTACAAGGCCAACCGGTTTGGCACCATAGAAGACGAAAGGTCTCGACTTTACGAGCCACATTAAAGAACTGTACGTTAGAGACATCAACTATGGAAACTTACTGGCAGCTTAAAGACTATTGTTGGAGGCAACATCTATGCATGAGGAGGTAACACATGTTTTCGTCGTCGTCATCCTCGTCGCGGCCGCCGCCATCGTCGTCGTCGTCGTCGTCGTCGTCGTTGTTGTTGTTGTTGTTGTTGTTGTTGTTGTTGTTGTTGGGGTTTTTTTAAACAGAGTATGTATGCACTAGCTTGGCTGATATCGAGATTTATTAATTTGTCGCGTCTTTGATCTCCGAGAATGGGCTTTGCGTGAATGAATGTTTTATTGGGGGACTGTCCCGACCCCCGACCCCTCACACACGCGCGCAGGCATACATGCACGCACGCACAACAATTTTCATTTTTGTGGGGAGATGTGTGTGGGGCGGGGGGGGGGGGGGGGCGAGGTTTGGGGGGGGGGGTGTCGAGCGGGGTGGGAGTGGGGCTCCCTTAAAAGGTCCTGCTGTATATCAATAGAAGAAAAATAGAATTATTTCTCACTTACACGTATAAGCCTTCAAGATACACTATACAGTATTTCTGTAAGACAGAAAATTGTGCACACCTATCAGTAACACTGTTTTGAAATGGTAGCCAGCCTCCTTCCAACAGTTCCCACAATAAGCTCCTCATGCTGCGATAAAATCAGAGACTAAGTAACCCGGGCCAGTAAATAAGCCCACATATCTTTAACGGCCAATGGTCGCATTTCTTCAGCACGTGATCTTTGCTATAGGGAAATTAAGTGTATTTCCTATCACAATTGCCTTGTATTAAAAGACCATTCAAGAGGCGTTGCCATGGTGAAGGAAAACATCTGAGGAAAGAATTAATACTTCCTGTTTTTATTATAAAATTTATGTGTATAATTGCATGCAGCGTGTAAAGGAATTGGAAAATAACGCAACAGCCCTTGTCATAGGAATTAGTGATATATCACTATATATATGGAAGATTTAACTGGTTACAACCCAAACTGGGCCTGTTCGCACAAGAGCACAATTTTGAGCCACTCGACCGATTGTCATAATTCTTGTAGATTTACACGAAGAATGGGTCGAGTGGTTCAAAGGATATGAGATGTGAGAATGCAATATGTCAACATTTTGAACATTTCCATCTTTTTCATGTCTGCATTCAGAACTTAGATTGGCGCATTTTACGCCGTTTGGTCAATATGTACCATGAAATCTATGATGTGTTGAGGTTTGCCGACCATGGAATGGTATTAATAAACACAATACATGTCTTATGTCAACAGCGCCTCAAAGCGCCCAGGATGCAACTCATATCAATTAACCGTTTAATTACCAAGATTTTTCAACACAATTATAATGGTCGCAGGCCAAGGGAAGACTATTTTTGTAAATTTACCACTAAAAATTATAAAAATCGCTTTCTGCCTTCAAGACAACTACAGAGAACGTGTTTGACCAGGTTGACCGAGCCATTCATTCCAGTTGTCAATTTTCAAAAATACTATTCTCTTGGCCTGCAAATGGGCATTCTTAAGACTATTGCATCGCGAGTTTCTTGCCGGCTCGACTATTAAAGGTTAAGGTGACACAAGAAGGGTTAATTCATTTAGTTACAGTGGAATGATTTTAATACATTTGGGCAGCCACATATTTAACCTTCACAATGCCAATGCACTTTTAAAAATGTCTTTCGTGCTTGACCACAGTATGCTCTCATACACTGCTTCTATTTGTATCCCTGTTTGGCTGTACTATACTCCTATGTACTACCTAAGATGGTAGCAATTATTACTATGCTATGCTCAATTACAGTCTCTAATGGTACGGCTAGGCTTATAACTGCAGCGATGTTTGACTTCGTAATGGTCCTATATATAATGCTTCTAATTAATGACAGTGATGTTTGACTACGTAATGGTATACTGCTTCTAATGACAGCGATGTTTGACTACGTAACGGTATACGACTTCTAATGGCGGCACTGTTTAACTGTGTAATGGTTTACGGCTTCTAATGGCATCAATGTTTGACTGTGTAATGGTTTACGGTTTCTAATGACAGTGATGTTTGACTGCGTAATGGTATACGGCTTCTAATGACAGCGATGTTTGACTGTGTAATGGTATACGGCTTCTAATGACAGTGATGTTTGACTGTGTAATGGTATACGGTTTCTAATGACAGTGATGTTTGACTACGTAACAGTATACGGCTTCTAATGACAGCGATGTTTGACTGTGTAATGGTATACGGCTTCTAATGACAGTGATGTTTGACTGTGTAATGATATACGGCTTCTAATGACAGTGATGTTTGACTACGTAATGGTATACTGCTTCTAATGACAGCGAGGTTTGACTACGTAATAGTATACTGCTTCTAATGACAGCGATGTTTGACTACGTAACGGTATACGACTTCTAATGGCGGCACTGTTTAACTGTGTAATGGTTTACGGCTTCTAATGGCATCAATGTTTGACTGTGTAATGGTTTACGGTTTCTAATGACAGTGATGTTTGACTGCGTAATGGTATACGGCTTCTAATGACAGCGATGTTTGACTGTGTAATGGTATACGGCTTCTAATGACAGTGATGTTTGACTGTGTAATGGTATACGGTTTCTAATGACAGTGATGTTTGACTACGTAACAGTATACGGCTTCTAATGACAGCGATGTTTGACTGTGTAATGGTATACGGCTTCTAATGACAGTGATGTTTGACTGTGTAATGGTATACGGCTTCTAATGACAGTGATGTTTGACTGCGTAAGGGTATACTGCTTCTAATGATAGCGACGTTTGCCTGACTTATACACTGGATATCATTTCTGAACTTTTGTTCTGTTTAGAGCGCAACTGCTGAAAGATTCCGGCCCTAAGCTCAGCGGGTTCAAGGCGTGGAAATGGCAGCAGAAAGTGGTGAGTTATATACCAAGGCAATGCTATGTCGCATGTCCATTCACCATCCTAATGCATATGTCCTGTCTAAATGTATAAATAAAACAAACAGTTTAAAATATGACTTGTATTACCGCACACTGACACACTCAATGTACCTGAGAGTAGCCTTTCTCCTTCGATCAATACTTACCATTATTGCGTGCCCGCTCCACGGGTATCCTTCTATTTATTGCCTGGCCGCTCACGGCAACGCTTATATTCGGGTTGTGTCTGGAATTGCATATAGGCGCGGCCATTTTGTGCAAAGGATTGTGGTCTCCAACAGCTAACTAGAGAGATAGATAGAGCGGTCCTCTATTTTTAGTTGGAACCATAGATTTAGGATATATATTGGCTAGATCGCTTGTACGCATACGCTCACTATGGGGCGGGGGATGGGACAGATGTCGCGACCCCTGGATCTTCACCGACTGACTTGACGTCTGACGCAGACGATCAGATATGCATATAGCCTCCAAAAGTCAGTAAGTTTTTTTTGTTAATTGGAATAGAAATTCTGCTTAAATAGCATGCAGAATATGGAACTACAAAACTACAGTAAAAATAGATAGGGGAAGTACGGTAATATGAAGAGGCGGTAATAATTACAGAAATGCGTTAAAACCTAACGCATACATTGCTGAAATTCCAAACATTTATGTACATATGGTAACTATATGATAACTTCTATTTATTTTGGAAAATGCTGCTGTAAACCATTGCTGCACACATGTAGACAACTTTCAGCATTATTGTTTACACAATCTACACAAATCTTTCTTGTACTGACCGTGAAACAACTAGGCCTAGCCTTTGAAAGCAGAAAGATAATGGTTAAAGTGAGGTTTTTTTTGTCTCCCAGTTTCCGTGAAACCTGACACCGTTTGGTATAGAAGACCTCAAAAATAAATTAACGCGTTTTCAAAACAAGGTAGAATTTCTGTTTTCTTTGCAAATATAGTTCCTTATTTACATGCATGAGCTGTACTGTAAAAGCGCCGACTCGAAGGTATAGAACATCTAAAGAATAAATTAACATGTTTGCAAAACAAGACAGAATTTCTGTTTGTTTTGTAAGTATATTAACTTATTTATGAGCTGTATAACGTAGCCTAAGCAGTCGAATCACTTGTAATAAGTGAGCACATATTTTAGCACCCCCCCCCCCCCTCTTCCACTCCCCAGTAGGGTGACGTCACAGTCAAAATACGTAATGACTGGCGTAGCTATGCCCAACAGGAACATTTAAAAGGCCTTCAGCTGTACGAATTGAAGAGGTTTACTATTTAATAAGCAGCAGCACCCAGTCAAATTAGTTCCAAAATATTCAACAGCTCACCCCCATAGTTACCGTGAAAGGGGGATTCTGGGAAGTCATGGTTCAAAGTATATATATAAATCACGACGACAACGACGGATGTGTGTGTAGGCCTATCATCTCTTTCCGTGGCCGCTCAGCGCTACGCATTCACTTGGTTGTGTCTAGAATGGACCTTTCCACATTATCCATCCATCACATGACGTCATAATCAACTACGTGACGTGTAGAATGACATCATAATCAATGACGTCATCATGACGTCATGGATGACTTAAACAAGTACGTCACGGGCACAATGGACCTTTCCAGTTTCAGCTAATCCCCGCCCATATCTATCTAAGCTCCACCCACACCTCGCTCGTGTTGGGATCGATCGATCCCTGAAATACCTGGCAATCAATTTCCAGAAAACTATACAGGTAAGCTGTTAAATATTTTGAAACTAATTTGACTGGGTGCTGTTGCTGCCGTAATTTGACTGGGTACTGTTGCTGCCGGCAGCAACAGTGCCCAGTCAAATTAGTTTCAAAATATTAAACAGCATGTTTATTAAATAGCAGACATACAATTCTTACAACGTGTTGGACGATTAAGAGTTAAAGGCGGGCCAAATAGAATCATTTATGACGTAATGATTATGATGTCAGCATGCACGTCACTTAGTTGGCTATGATGTCATATGACGTCATATAATCGAAGGATACAATTGGGAAGGTCAACTGAAGACGGACTATGAGTTGTTGTAAGAATTGCATGTCTACTATTTAATACATATTCTGTTGAATATTTTGAAACTAATTTGACTGGGCACGGTTGCTGCCATAGACAGTAACAGCACCCAGTCAAATTAGTTACAAAATATTCAACGGCTTACCTGTATAGATTTCAGGAAATTGATAGTCAGGGCATTCACGGGGATCGATCGACCCTAACACTGCGAAGTGTGGGTGGAGCTTAGCTAGAGGTGAGCGGGACACAGCTAAGACTGGAAAGGTCCATTGCCGGCGCTGCCATTTTTCACTAGGGATTGTGGTCATTCACGTTCTCGCCAGATCTCCTAACACTAACGAGAGGCGATATATATATATATATATATATATATATATATATATATATATATATATATATATATATATATATATATATATATATATATATATATATATATATATATATATATATATATATATATTATTATTATTATTATTATTATTATTATTATTATTAACGAGAGCGTCTCTATTTAGATTGGAATCGTAGATTTAGGATATATTGTCTAGATTTCTCATGCGCATTAAACGTATACCCTCACTATTAGTGCAAGTTGTACTAGTTGACGACCTGAGATAATTGCTGACTGTACATTTGCATCAGAAATAAAATAGTATTGTGATCTGTCCCACTGTACCCACCTACATCTCTTAATCGCCACCTCAACACCTGTCTCGATCAAACTGCCCAAAATGGCTTCTAAAGTAATCTTGACAAACTACCATTTACAGCTAACAGGTAGACATTTTTGAAAATTTACTACTGGAATGACTGGCTCGATAACTGAGCCTATCATTCCAATGCTAAAGTGCCGAAAACAACGGTCTCTTGGTCTGCAAATGGGCATAGGATATCTCTATGATAATGGATGGATCTGATCTGTCACCCAAGCATATGACGTCATAATTATTTACGTCATATGTAGGTTGACATCACAATCAAAATACGTAATGAATGATGTAAATAGCTTCATCAGGAACATTGAATAGTCAATCAAGTGGACGAATTTTATGTCTTTACGATTTAATGCCTGGGATTTAATCAATCAATCAATCAATCAATCAATCAATCAATCAATCAATCAATCAATCAATCAATTACTGCCAGTGTCGCGATGGAGAACGGGTGAGGGCATAGAATACACCATACAGTGTGCATTCAAAAGATAGTCTCATATGAATTCGACAGTGTATCAGTATATCCGATTCTTGTCTTGGTGCAGTGGAATTGCAGGACGACGTTCGATCCCCGACCGGGGAAATGATGATCAACAAAGTAACCTAACGGGTGCACAGAAATTGAAGTCATCGTGTTGCCAGTGCGTTAAAACAATCTTTATTGACAGATCCAACATGTTGACATACAGACAATATTCAGCATTCTGTTGAATATGTTGATACTAATTTGACTGGGCATTGTACGAATTGTATGGCCTTACTATTTAATCAATATTCTGTTGAAAATTTGAAACTAATTTTCCTGGGCGTTGTATGTATTTTTGCTATTGTCAATTGCGTCATATAAACGCTTCACAGGCGTCATAGTCAAAATGCTTAGTGAATGACGTCTCTAGCTCCATCGTGAATATAGAATAGTCTATCAAGTGTACACATTTTATGTCTTTGCTTTTTAATCAACATTCTGTTTAATATTTTGAAATTAATTTGCCCAGGCACTTTGACCGGGCACTGTTACGACCATAGGCAGCAAAAACACCCAGTCAAATTAGTTTCATGATATTCAACACCTTACCTGTATAGCTACCTTGAAATTGGGATTCTGGGAAGCCGTGAATCAAAGTATATAAATTGATTCCAACACGCCGAAAGAACGGACAGAGCTTAGCTAGAAATGGACCCCACCTTTGAAATTGTCATGAACAAGTTTGATCATTAAATGGCCAATACCACTTAGTAATGTGTGGTCCACCCACTTGTAATAAGTGACCACATATTTTAGCAAGCGCATTCACTTGACAATACCACTTAGTAATGTGTGGTCCACCCACTTGTAATAAGTGACCACATATTTTAGCAAGAGCATTCAGACAGTTAGCTTTGCCCTGCCAGACGCATGTAGACCCAATCGCAATGGACTGATTCTCTTATGGACAGAAGGTATAAGTTATCCAACCTGTCACTCAGTGTTGACATCATAATCAATTATGTCACATGAAGGCTGACGTCACAGTCAAAATATGTAATGAATGACGTAGCTATGGCTATCAGGAACGTTGAAAAGTCTGTAAGCTGTGCGAATTGTATGTCTTTACTATTTAATAAACATTCTGTTGAATATTTTGAAACTAATTTAACTGTGCTGCTGCTATAAGGACCGACAACATCTAGTCAAATTAGTTTTAAAATATTCAACAACTCACCTCTATAGTTACCTTGGAAATGGGATTGTGGGAAGTGACGGTTGAACGTATGTGAATCACAATGACGACGTCTATGAATATAGGCTTATCATCATCTCTTATTGTATTTCAACCGCCTTAAGGCATAAGTGGTCAAACCGGCCCCTACAGAGATCTTGCGCAATGCCAAATTGCATGCCATGAGGGGACAGTTCTTGATAATTTATCACTGGAATGACTCTCGAGACAGTCATTCCAGATTCCAGTGGCAAATCTGCAAAAACAGTCTTCTCTTGGGCTGCAAATGGACATTCAATATCTAAATATTTTAACATTTTTCACCAAATTTAGACAGTAAATGTTTAATATATTATGACTACAATACCAGGTACTGTGTTTGTTTCATTTCCCTTATGTATTATAGCATAAGACACTGGGTTGAACATTCGAGATAGTGTATAAATTTCCATTGTTATGTCTCCTTACTAGTCACTATATGTGTGGTGAATTTTAACAGTAAAACATGTATAATAATATTGTAGATCGTGAAAAATTAGACAAAATTCGCTAAAAATAATGTACTTGTGATTTTCATTAGTAATTTATTGTCCTTAATCCTTCACTGAGAAAAGATCCATGCATGCAATTATTTAGCACTATGTATAGACAACTGATGTTCCGAATTTCCAGTCAAAACGGCTGTCAATAACATTGTAACGGATGGTTAGACACATAAATCAACAGAAAGGGTATGTATGTGCCAAGTTAGTAATGCTGCAATGTGTTCGGACCAAAAATTCCACTAATATGGTTGGATAGGTATCTGAATATACTAATGAAGTATTGAGTTTAAAAAATGTTTACCATGAATTAATTTAATTCGTTGTACATGATTTCATACCGAACCTTGGCTGAAATTTTACCCAATTCACACTCTCCACTGCCCTATTGTCTGTAGGTTATGCTCGGCCCCAGATTTACACCCATATACACTTGAGTTTAAAAAGTATAATTTGGCCTAAATTACTTTCAGCTGTAAACAATATGATATCATATCATTGCTAGCTATAGTCATAGTTAAAACAAATTCTACAATGAAATAATTCGAGTCTGCAATTCCATACCGAAAATTGGCTTAAATTTTGGCAGATCAGTGATTTTCTGTACCATACTATCTGCAATAAGTTTGGCCCATATTCGGTTCGAAATTCATACATATGGTCAGATCGGTATATGAATACACTAATAAAATATCAAGCTTAAAAATGTCTACCATGAAGTCATGTCGTAGTAGACAATTCCATGGCAAAGATTTGCATAAGTTTTGGCAGATCTATGGTTTTCGGTAGCCTACAGTCTGTAATAAGTTTGGCCCCAAAATGTCAGGTAGATATATAGATAAGCTAATATAATATCGATTTAAAAAAATTCCACCGTAAATTAATTTTATAATACGCAACTTAGTAGCGACCAAAAGTTGTCAGATGCCAATAATTTACGTACCGATATTTATGTACTCTGTTTGTAACCATTTTTTTAACATCTGGCCATGCAGAACTCAATATTTATTATTATGTACTAGTGCTGTACGAAATATTGCACGATTCTACAATCAAATAATATAATTAACAAGTATGTTCATGTAGTTATTTATTCGCAATTTGTCCCCATTCAAAGATAGTTGGTTCACATTAGCCACAATCGGATAGATGTCGATAGGTCCTGGCATATCGCTTGTAATAGGTTCGGCTCCAGAATTTCACTGACATGTTTACATAGATATATATGAATGAGCTAATAAAGTATAGAGTTTAAAAAATTCTACTATGAAGTAATTTTGAAATATGCAATTTAGTCGCAACTTGCAGCTTTCAAATGCTAATAATTTACTATATATTCATTATCAGAATCTCTGTACTCGGTTTGTAACCAGGCTTTCGAACATAATACCATCTAGAACTCACTTGGTATTGCACGGTTCTATCATCAATTATTTCTTGCAATAATGTGAAAATCTTTCTATATATCCTATAATTTAGCTCCAGATGGAATCTGATTATCAAACAAAAAACCCCAGAATTTACCCAAATGGTCAACAAGATGGATGGAATGATGGACGGACTGCCCCAACATATAATCTGCTTCTTCCTATAGCCCATATCTAATCATATCCAAGGCCGATGCCATTACAACCATCTTAAAGATATGACACTACCAAGAAACTATCATTATTACAATTGCAACTACCATCAGCGCTACATTGGAAAGGTAAGAAACGGTAAATGATAGTCAGAACCCATGTAATATTGAATGTTAATATAACAAGATAAACACATTTCTCTCTGTCCTGCAAATTATATTGTCAATTTATCACATGTCTAATGGCTATATCTTTATAGTACATTGAACTTAACTTGAAGTTCACGTCTTCCGATATTATATAGTGCCGGTGTCATTTTTACATGTATAATTTATTTTTTGTTCTATGTAGGTGCCCAAGGTCTAGATATAGTCACTGTCTTTGGTGGACCACCTGTTGTACTCCTACAAATTGTATATTATATATAAAAATGAGTTTGAAACTCAACTTGAATTATAATAATCTCGGCCACTGCTATTTGCCATTGATGCCTTGCATCAATATGCGTACTTGTCGCTGTCTAGAATTGCCATTTCGCGCATGGGATTGTGGGGCTGTGTCTCGCGCGATCTCCATCGATACGAGAGCTAGAGAGTAATTCTCGGACACGGCTCTATTTTTAGATTGCTGGATATCTCACAATTATTATCTTCATTCGCGTGATTCATGGCGTGTTCTCTTATTTGTTCTGGTCCGACTGTAATAGAGTTTGCGCGGCGATGACCGCTTAATTATTTTAATAAACAGCCAACGGAACTCCAAATAACTACTCTAAATAAGTACTCTTCTTTTGCTGGAGGACTGTCTCTTATATGGTCACTTTAGCACTCTATCAAACTGACCACAAATGGCTTCTTGCAGTGATCGTGAGAAATGTCCATTTGCATTAGCTACTCGCCGGAGAACTAGTTTTGAAAGCTTACAACTGGAATGACTGGTTGGATAACCGATCCTATAATTCCAGTAGTAAATTGCAAAAGAAAAACCACAATGGTCTCTTGGACGGCAATTAGACATAGGACATTTTCTATGATAATGGATTTTTCTGATCTGTTTCTGCAGTATATGACGTCATAATTATTTAGGTCAGATGTAGCTGGACGTTACAATCAAAATGTGTAATGAATGACGTATCTAGCTCCACCAGGAACATTGAATAGCCAATCAAGTATGCGAATTGCACGCCTTTACTATTTAATCAACATGCTGTTGAATATTTTGAAACTAATTTGACTAGACGCTGTTCGAATTGTATGTCTGCTATTTATTCAAATCATTTTCAATGATAATGGCTGGATTCAATCTGTAACTGAAGGATATAACGTCATAATCAATTACTTCATATACAGGCTGACGTCACAATCCAAAATGTGTAAATGAATGGCTTATCGATCTCAGTCATGAACATTGAATAGTCCGGCAAGTGTACGAATTGTATGTCTTTTCTGTTTAATCTACATCGTGATGGATATTTTGAAACTAATTTGACCTGGCATTGTTGCGGCCAGAGGCAGCAAACCTTTAAAAGCATCCAGTCAAATTAGTTTCAAAATAGTCATCAGCTTACCTGTATAGTTACCTTGAAATTGGAAGTCTGGGAATTCATTATTCAGCGTATATATATATACATCGATTCCAACACGCAAAAAGGGGTGGAGCTTAGCTAGAAATAGGCGTGGCATACCTAGAAATGGATCTCTTTATTGAAATTGTCATGGGCAAATTGAGCATTACATGGCTAATACCACTTGGTAATCTGTGGCCCACACAATATGGACCACTTGTATTAAGAGACGACCCATATTTATAGGTCACATATTTTAACAAGGCCAATCACAGATTGTTGCCCTGAATACAATATACTCGTCCTCTGGCGGAGGGAGGATAATTAATACCACTTGTTAATGGGCATTTTCATGTTGTCTATCCATCATATTACGTCATCTGATGTCATAATCAACGACGTGACGTATATGATGACGTCATAATCATGACTGACTCAATTTAGTCCGTCTTAAATGCTTAATAGTCCAACACATTGTACGAATTGTGTCTTTGCTATTTACAAAACATGCTGGTGAATATTTTGAAACTAATTTGACTGGGCGATGTTACTGCTACAAGCAGCAACAGCACCCAGTCAAATTGGTTTCAAAATGGTCAACACCTTACCTGTAGTTTTCTGGAAATTGATAGTCAAGAAGCTCAGAGATCCATCGATACCAACATGAGCGCGGTATTAATGTATTAATAAACCATCCGGATTCAGTGACTTATTGACTAACGTTAGGCCTATGGAAGTAATTTCAAGCAACCGCCACCAAGATGTGACTGGCTTGGGCACAATTGTGTGTTTTTTCTAACAAAATCCTTTAGAATGTTTAACACCGAAATTTCAATATCTCAGATAAAGACAACTATGCGAATATCTTTTATCTTTGACTGATAGCCCACCCCACCCCACCCCACCCACCTACTTGTTGCTATCATAGCCATGTATTAAGTATTGCAACAACAACTACTGCGCATGTAGGCCTATCATCTTCTCTTATTGTATTTTAACCCTTTCACGAGGAGGCCGCCAAAACCGGCCTTTGCAGTGATCTTGAGGAATGTCAATTTGCAGGTCAAGAGAAGATAGTTTTTGAAATTCACCACTGGAATGAATGGCTCGATAACTGAGCCAGTCATTCCAATGGTAAATCTTCAGAAACAGTCGTCTCTTGGCCTGCAAATAGGCATTCAAGAAGCAAATATTTTCATATTCTTGACCCAATTTAGGTATTGCAGGGTTAATAAATTATAAGGACGACGATGACGAGTATACCATGTACCATATCTATTTAACCGTTTCCGTATTGGATTAGAGTATCAGAAGACGATGACGAGTATACCATGTACCATATCTATTTAACCATTTCCGTATTGGATTAGAGTATCAGACACTAGGCTAAACATGCAGATTCACATTTGTTACATTCGAGATAGGGCAAAAATTACAGATGTAGCGTCTTATGGGGCGTCGACGCAAATTTGTTAACATGGTGGACGTCTTCTAAGAGCGGCGTACTATGTGTGCGGTAAATTTCAAAAGAAAAACATGTATAATATTATTGTAGAGTGTGGAAAAGTAGATAAAATTTACTAAAAATAATGGATGTGTGATTATCAGTAGTATCCTCTTGACTTTTTTTGTTCATTAGTGGGAGCACATCCATGTTGGGCCAATGCAATTATGCAGCAGCATGGATAGACTACCAATGTTCCAAATTTCCAGTCAAAACAGTTATCAATAATATAGTAGCGGATTGTTGAATACAGAAATCTACCGATAGTGTAGGTCTATGCTTGTGCTAAGTCAAGGTGTTCAGTAAATTTGGCCACAGAATTTCAACCAGATAGTTAGATAGGTATATGAATATGCTAGTGAAGTAATGGATTGAGGTAAAAAAGTTCTATCATGAAATAATTTCGTAGTGCACAATTTTATACTGAAAATTTGTTGTCTGTAGTGTCAAAATATTCCAAGGTTTACCTGTATAGTTTTCTTGAAATTTATCGTCTAGTAGTTCAGAAATCCATCGATCCCAACTCGTGAGTGGTATGGGTGGAGTTTAGCTAGAGATGGGCTAAACTGGAAAGGTTCATTGTATTAATAAACCACCACAGTTTTCAGTGCCCTATTGTCTATAGTATGTTCAGCCCCATAATTTACCCCACATAGACTTGAGCTTTAATATGCTAGTTATATTCCGAATCTAACAAATTCTAGATGAAGTAATTTTAATACGCAAAATTTAGCTTAAATGATGGTGTATTCGTGGTTTTCTGTGCCCTACTTTCCCTAATATGGCCGGTTCCAGAACTTCGCTCACATAGATGTATTATAGGAGTTTGAATATGCTAGTTACATTGGGAATTTAAAAGAATTTGAACGTGAAGTGTGTTCGTAGTTTCATCGCATAAATTTGTTCCAATGTTGGCAGATCTGCGGTTTTCAATACCCTACCGTCTGCAATCTGTGTGGCTACATAATTTCACCCATATGGTTAGATAGGGATATGAATACGCCAAGGAATCTTGAGATTTCTACCACGTAATAATTTCGTAATATTCAATTTAGTAGCCACGGACAGTTGTCAAATGCCAACAATTTACTATATTCAGTATTAGAATCTCAGTTCTCTGTTTGCAATCTTTTTTTTTACATAATGCTGTACCACTGCTTTTGCACGATTCTACCATCAAGTAATTTGGTAATATGTAGTTACATATTCGCCATATGGCCCCATTGTAATATGTTTGGTTCACATTCAGCACATTCAGATAGGTGTCGATATGTCCTGACATATCGCTCTTAATGGGTTCGGCCCAGAATATCACCCATATGTTTAGATAGGCATAGGCATAAGCTTACGACGTAGTGGGATTTAAAAATTTCGTAACGTAAATAAGCTCAAACTTAGGATAATTCATGGTTTTCATTGCAATACGTTCACCCCCAGAATTTCACCCACAAATACTTATATGAAATATGCTAGTTGTATTCCGATTTAAAAAAATTCTACAGGAACGTAATTTCATAGTACACAATTCCATACCGAAAATTGGCGCAAATTCTGTCAGATCAACGATTTTCTGTACCACACTGTTTGCAATAGGTTCGACCCCAGAAGTTCACCCATATGGTTAGACACGTATATGAATAAGCTAATAAAGTATCAAAGGTTTAAAACAATTATACTATACAGTAATTTCGCCATATGCAATTTAGTAGTAGCACACCATTGTCAAATTCCAATAATGTACTATATTCGGTACCAGAATATCTCTACATGCCTTGTAACCAGTTTTCGAACATAAGGCCATGTAGAACTCCCTATGTTCTCATGCTGTTGTAAATATTGTAATAATTCTACCACCAAATATTTATTATAGTAATGTGAAAATATTTCTATATATCCCATTATATTAGTCGCGTGTACGGGTAGAACCTGACTTATCAGGCTAATACCCTAACATTTGTACATATGGTCAACAAGATCGTCATCATTACAATGGTTGAGGCCGATTTTGGCCTTTTTGTCGGGCAAAAATATTTGATTTAATAGTTTGTCACTGTTTCCAGTAATGATATCGTTTAATAGGTGACATAGATACGATAGCTTAAATGAAACAGATCACGATGTCGTGGCTGTTTCCCACTGGGTCTTCAGTCAGAATGTTTTCTACTATATCATTTTCTTTGGA
Organism: Chaetoderma sp. LZ-2023a; assembly: GCA_034401795.1. Classification (NCBI taxonomy): domain Eukaryota; kingdom Metazoa; phylum Mollusca; class Caudofoveata; order Chaetodermatida; family Chaetodermatidae; genus Chaetoderma; species Chaetoderma sp. LZ-2023a. Next base: position 42,158,310 of record CM067372.1, on the reverse strand, counting down.
GAAAACTAGGTTCACGGTATTGGTTCTATCCTGGCCACTTAACTTTGTTGAAAAGGTTATCTGTCGGTACAGATCAGGGTCCTGTATTGCATCAAAAATATACTTGCTTTGTGCATTTCACTAGCATTGCAGTGTATATTTCACCAATTTATTTCCGGGTAATAAGCTTTTCACGTCTGTTTAAGAAGGTATCAAGATTTAGGTTTAAAATATTCTTTACAGTCTTTTTTAATATGTTTGAATGGGTGTCAGGGTATGTACTGCTTCTTGCGCCGATTTTCTACTGACTGGGATTCCAGTTCTGTTGATTTCTTTATCTTTACAAGTTGTTGATACCTAATGACCCAAATTTGATCTGTTGCTCTCTGTTGATGCAGTAGTGCAATTTTCTCATCACTGACTCCTCTTAATTTTGTCTGTTCCTCTCTCTGTTAAGGAGTTTGGCCTGGAGAAAAAGGATGGATGGAAAAATTGATTGACTAACCAAAACTATGAGCTGCTTTTCCTAGCCCATAGCTAATACTGCCCATATATTTTTGCAAGAAATATTCCTTCTTTTGTGGTATTGTCCGCCTATATTTTTGTCACGAGTGGCTTGTATGCCTTTATATAACTTCATTTTTTTCATGAAACAGTTGAGTTTATTCTCAGAGTTATAATAACCTCCGCGCACGCTATTTACCATTGATGCCTTGCAACAATATGTGTACGTCTATTACTCTCTGATAATACAAGCTAGCTGCTCTAGGAATCTAAATTTAGAAAGCTTTACCGGCTCCGGGAACCGGGTACCCAGCTCCCAACAACCGGGTACCCGTCTGCCAGTGAGACTCATTCTTGTTTGCATAGCAGCAAGAGCAATACATGCTTTTTGCATATTGAAATACTCTTTTCTCAAAGTTTAAATCTTTCTGCCTAATTAAGCTAGTTTTCGCGCCATAAATTATTGGATTACCATGGAAGGAGCTACTGAAACTCAGGTTGTATTCTTTCATGTTATTCTCTAGCATATATGGAGACTTAAGTCTCTAAAATTTCGTCTGTGTTCCATGTCCCAATTTCTGAATCTTGGACGTGTGGTTACAACGAAATATGCCAGATAAGATCGCCTCCTTTAATTCCAACGGCGATCGGCAGTAATATGAAATTGGATGTGGCTATATGGTTTTAACACTAAAATCGGCTGACGTCGTTCTCAGTATTATCCGAGCGAGTGACGTCACACCCGTGTTGTTTCTCGGACTTTTTATGGTGAATGAAATGTTTCATTAATTTGCGCATCTTATTCTCGGTGCTGCGTGGTTTTTGTACCAGAAAACTTTAGAATTATGTCAAGTTTTGCGTGGTAATCACGATCTGTTTGCATTGATCGATGGTTTCAAAATTATTGATTAAAGATGTGTGTTCTGCGGTTTTACCGTATTCTACAGCAGTTTGTTTATGCATTTTGTTGTTTCCTTCACGTATCGTTTTGGCCTTCGTTTGAGTAGTATAATTTAGAAATTAATTCTTAAATATACCGGGAATGCAATACGATATGGTTCCTGGTTCCGTGTAATACATCCGTCAGGATCAGTTTATGGGTGTATTAATGTCCCGCTATCGTTCTTGTCGCCAGCTTACGCTATCTTGGTTGTAACGGTGCGGGTGTGGGGTGATTGAGTGTTAACATTTAATTTATGGTCAAAATATTTGAAAATTATTTGTCTGCCTTCCATTTCTGTTTCGTTCCGCTTGCTTATTTTAGGTTTTGTGCTTATTTTTTAGGCCAAGCCTACCCCGCCATCTTGCTCTGAATGCCACAAGTTTGCTACGGTTGACAATAGATGTAATGTATGTGCAGTGTGGCTAGTTGAGTTGCTAGTTAAGTTCCTTGCCCAGAAGGACTTGGCTGGGTCTGACGTGGGGTCAGGCAGTCCGAAATCAAATCGGGGAGCGTCCGTTTCGGCCCCCTGGGGGGGGGGGCGCTCCTCGTCTGCAGTCGGAGGCTTCGGAGATGGCACCTCTGGCGTGGTTTAGGCCCGCTATGCAAGGCTTCTTGCATAGCGTCCTACCCACGCTGGTGTCGTCTCTGATACATCTCGTATGGCTCCCTGGCAGTCCCGTCAGGCTCCGGCCTGGCAGGTACTGCTTCTCTGCGGCAACCTCCGGGTGGTCCAGTAGTGGTGGCTGGTCCGTCGGGCATGGGAGCCATTCGCCAGGACGGCTCCAGTGTTTCCTCGTCCAGTGAAGACTCTTCGGGGTCTGAGGATAAGGAGGCCGAAGAGAAGAGGTTGTTTCTGCTGCCTGAGATACTGCAGGTGGAGAGCATGGAGGTCGATTCCATCCTGGACGGAACCGCCCTCCATCTGTCTGGCTTGGCGCAAGCCATGGCAGCTGCTCCAACTGTGGTTGAGGCCACACCGGTACTGGGCACCCGTCCAGTGCTGGTTGGTTTGCCACCAACCGACACAGTGACGGGTGTTCCTGGTCAGGCTTGGTACAGGCCATCTCGCCTGGTCCAGCAGCCACACATGGGGTTCCATTGTCTTCCGTGCGGGCCTACCCCATGGAACAGTTTGATTCATGGGGTGGCGGTGGAACTGTGCAGTACCGGTGTTGCTGGAGTACTAGCAGTGGCTCCTAGTAAGGAGGCCGCTGATGGTAGACCCGTGCATTCATCAACGGGGGATGTATTCATAGGGTTGTCATCTTCGGAGACGGACTGGTCTGAGGCTCTGGCTTGGCTAGCCAGGGTGGACCCATCCGTGGTTCCGACCATGGCCGAAGAGGACAAGCCACGTCTATTGGTTGCATCGATTCAGATGGGGGTCATGCCCGTGGCTCGGATTCAGTCCATTGGGATGGATCCACGGTTCAAGGAATTGATCGATGCTATTTATAGCAAGCAATTCTTGACCAAGAGCCAGCTCCCTGCAGCCTCTAGGGCGGTGCGGGCAAGGTATTCCCAGAGGGGAGTACGAGCACAATGGTGTGGTTCCAGCTGTCACTGAGGATGACCGTTGGGTTCTTGGGGTTCAGAGTGCTGGGGCGGGTGGCCCCGCTCAGGTGCATGTGGACAAATCCCAAGCACACATTGAGGAAGTGGCGCTGTCTTGCGTAAACGGCGGCCTGGTGCTGTCGATGGATGCTTTGGCCAGGGGTAAGCGCGTGTTATGAAGTCCAGGAGGCAGATGGTCCTTGACAATATGCGTCCGGCTATGGCTGTCAGGGAGCGTTTGCTTGGAACGCCCCTGAACGGTTCTAGCATCTTTGGTGGCCAAGCGCAGGCCATCTTAGAGGACACTGCTAACATAGCGCAGAATCGGTTAGCGGTTAACCTCCAGCTAGAGCTAGTACGCCAGGTGCATGCACTAAGGGCTGTGGCTAAACCGTTAGCGGGACAACCTTCCTCCAAGAAACAGAAGAAGCATAAGAGCAAGGCGAAAGCCAAGCCAGCGTCTTCTGATATTGCTGGACCTTCGCAGCCGCCTGCGGCTAAGAAGGTGATGAAAGTTGTGGAGGCTCCTGCCCACCCCAGTGTTGCTCCTGATCGGCCAAGAGGCGGGAAGGGCAAGAGAAAGGGCAAGGGGAAGTCCACCAAGGACGGAAAGAAGGGAGCTGATCGTACCCCCTTCGTATCTGCCTGGACCGCGCCTGTGTGACCGGGGCAGCGGTGCCAGTTAGACCAGTCAAGCCAAGACCAAAATGGTTCTCACTCTCTCTCTCTCTCTCTCTCTCTCTCTCTCTCTCTCTCTCTCTCTCTCTCTCTCTCTCTCTCTCGTTAGGGGGGGGGGGGGGCAGTGGATCACGATCCAGACACCCGCATTAGGCATCAATGCATCTATAGTGCATCTATAGTGCATGGAAGGCTCATGCGTTTCCTTGAGGCATGGCGAGGTGTGACGTCAGCCAGTCTGGTCCTGGGATGATATCCCAGGGGTACATGTCCCCAGGGGTATATGCCAGAGTGGTGGGATTTTCCACCACAAAACCTGTCCTTGGCACCTGCCTGGACTCGCGTACCAAGGGAGCCAGACAAGTTAGAAGCCATTCAAAACGAAGTGTCAGGTTTGCTTCAGAATGGGGCAATAACACCATCAAATCAGAACACTCCAGACTTCTATTCAAACATGTTCCTTGTCCCCAAGAGAACAGGGGGTTGGAGACCCCTACTCAATCCCAGGCCATTGACTTGGTTTATCCAGACGCCTCGGTTTCAGATGGAAACTCCGAGATCGGTAATGGCAGAATTGAGGAAAGGAATGTGGTGTGTGTCAATCGATTTGAAAGAGGCACATTTCCCCATTCCAATGAACAGGAGTTGTCACAGGTTTCTGAGATTCGGGTTTCAGAATCAGGTATGGGAGTTTGTAGTCCTCCCATTCGGCCTGTCGACAGCCGAAGGGTTTTCACCAGAGTAGTCCTAGCGGTGGCAGCGTTTCTCAGAAAGGAGAACGTGGCACTTCACACCTACATAGCCGATTGGCTTTTCAAGCCGGGAATACCAGCCAGGTTAGGAGCGGATACTGCTCTGACTCTGAAATAACTTTCAGATCTAGGCTGGATAGTCAACAGGGAGAAATCCGAGTTGACACCCACTCAACACTTCGTTTATTTGGGGATGCAATTCAATCTCGAGGAAGGAAGGGTTTATCCGTCAGAGCCCAGAGTGGTGTCTCTGTTAACCCTCCTCGAGAGTTTTCGATTGGGAAACCACATTCAGGCGAGGAGGTTTCTTCAGATCCTAGGCATGATGGTCTCCATGGAGCAGGTAATCCTGTGCATTTGCTTTGATGCGAAGACCTATCCAGTTGTATCTGATGTCTCTGTGGAAGCAGAGAACAGAACCCCTGTCAAAGCTGGTACCAGTTTTGGATCCAATAATATTGCATCGTGTATGGTGGAAGGAGAATCAGAATCTCCTAGTAGGAGTTTCGCTTCCCCTACCCCACCCCCAGCTGTTCGTGTACATGGATGCATTGCTGGAGGGGTGGGAACCTGCCTGGGAGATTACCAGGTTTCGGGCACCTGGACTCTCCTAGAGAGTCAGCTGCATATCAATCTGCTGGAAATGATGGCAGTGGAACTGGCATTGGAAATGTTTCTTCCAAAAGTCATGGGCAAGGTGATATTGATACGGTCGGACAATTAGACAGTAGTATCATACATAAACCGCCAAGGCTTTCTCCAGGGGCAAAAGAGGCTACATATGGCTTGCCACCAAGTTACCGACTAAATCTGGTGCTATCAAAGAGTAATATAATGGTAAGTATTGATCGAAGGAGAATGAAGGAAATTTCAATTTCCCTTTCTCCGAGATCTAACAATACTTACCATCATATTACGGACCCTGCCTCCCAGCCCCACGGAGGCAAGCCATTTGGTATTCTCTTGTTTGGTAGCTATGCAAACAATATGAGTCTCACTGGCAGACGGGTACCCGGTTGTTGGGAGCCGGGTACCCGGTTCCCCGAGCCGGTAAAGCTTTCTAAATCTAGATTCCTAGAGCAGCTAGCCAGCTAGCTTGTATTATCAAAGAGTAATATAATGGTAAGTATTGTTAGATCTCGGAGAAAGGAAATTGAAATCTCCTTCAACCACCAAGTTGTCTTTGCTGTCTTTGCGAAATACGCATGTGCACGCACGCACGCACGCACACGTATAGATAGTGATTTAAAGCTAATAGAAATTGCTGAGTATATTATGATAATAACACAACGGGAAATAAGCTAATTAACCAGAGGAAAATTAAAGTTATGTCAGTCTAATGTAATCAGACTCATGGGTAGACGTGCTGCCCATATTGGCTACTTGTCTGGTATGTTTCCAATGATCATCTAGTTAATGAATATAAGATAATGGAGGAATCCAGTTTTAGCTTTGCTCATCCATCTTTAGCTAAGCTCCACCCACACTTCTCCCGTGTTGTGATCGATCGATCCGTGAACTCACTGACTATCAATTTCCAGAAAACTACCGGTAAGCTGTTCACTATTTTGAAACTAATTTGACTGGCTGTTTTTGCTGCCTAGGGCAGCCTATGGCAGCAAAAGCGCCGAGTCAAATTAGTTTCAAAATATTCAGCAGATTGTTTATTAAATAGTAACTGAGCCATACAACTCATACAACAACGCGTAGCCCGTCATCAATTAAGCGTTTGTGATGAACTTATCTACGCCATTTATGACATAATTGATTATGACGCCTTCCTACACTTCACCCAGTTAATTATGACGTCATATTATTGATGGATAAACTGGAATCCTCCATTTAATATTTTTTATGCAGAAATGGATCCGCTTCAAAAGGCAATGCTCAGAATTTGCCAAGCAGGCTGAAATGTGGGGTCATCCAATGAAGAGGATAGAAGGTGTGTACTGAGTTATTTGTCAATTGTGTGTATCTATCACGTGCAAGTTAGGTTTTAGTTGGTGGATTGACACTAGATTCGGGCCAGTAACGGTATTCTCTAGTTCACAAACCTTATCTATATATTTGATCTACTGAGATATTGTTCATTGGATTAACTAAGTTTTATATATATATATATATATATATATATATATATATATATATATATATATATATATATATATATATATATATATATATATATATATATATATATATATATATATATATATATATATATATATATATATATATATATATATATATATATATATATATATATATATATATATATATATATATATATATATATATATATGTACATTTTTTAACTATGCTAGAACTACAGTTGTGGTAGTATATAGACCTATATGACAAATTTCTTTTTTGTTTTCTGATAACATGGTTTGTAGAATATTGAATCTATATCATGCACATATATATATATATATATATATATATATATATATATATATATATATATATATATATATATATATATATATATACAGTTTAAAATGTATATATATATATATATATATATATATATATATATATATATATATATATATATATATATATATATATATATATATATATATATATATATATATATATATATATATATATATATATATATACAGTTTAAAATGTATTAGTTTGTGCCTGTCATGCAGGTTACCACGGTACTGGCGTCCTGTCCTACTTCGTCTTCATGAAATGGTTGCTGTTTCTGAATCTCTACATCTTCTTGCTGATATTGGCTTTCGTTATCATCCCTCATGCCATCACGAACCATGTTAACTATTCTCAGTACGCATCGAGTTACACCAACTCCACTAACGCTGTCAACTTGGCTAATGCCTGTTCAGCTCGGTATATAGTTAATGTCTCAAGCTATGCCAGGGACCTGGTGCAGGATTTCCTTCAAGGAACGGTAAGATAATGTATTGTCCAAACTCAAATCTTTTTGGGATTGTTAGTCTTTTTATAGTCTTTTACTGTGTGAATTTATGACCGGTACAGCATATTGGTTTCAAATGTGTGAGGCCAGTAATATTGACTGTTATATTCTAATATCAATTTCACAAGATAGGCTATATCTACAAACTATTTTATTCTTTATTTTCAAATTCTGGGTACTGGCACACTGGTCTCGTATCCCTGGTGTTTTTCACAATGCCCCGAGTAAAAATGTTTCAGCTAATTCAGAGTCAATTACTGCCAATAAACTTTCAAAATTTGGGCAAAAGTTTGACAATTTATGTCGGGATTCTCAGTTACTAGACACTAGAGGAGTAATAATATAGCTTATAATAATATTGCTTGGTGAAATTCATTGTGTTATTTATAATTTTATTAAACCATTAAACCCTTAACGAACAAATACAAAACTCATTTACAGTTTAATGAATAATCTGTTGGATATTTTGAAACTAATTTGACTGGGAGCTTTTGTTGGTTCCGATTAAATTTGTTTCAAAATATGCACCAGCTTACATGTCTAGAAAATGAGATTCCGGGAATTCAGGGCTGAAATTGGTAAATCATTATATTTAAAATAGCTAGCATTATTATCTCCTTGGTATGGTGGATGCGTTGGGTTGAAGTAATCAAGCATACATTGTTGTCTTTAAAATAATTCGCTCACAACTGCCTGATTTAATACTTTTCATAAGCCTAACGATCATGATTCCTAAAGTGTATCATGCGTATTACATAACGTTAAGAGATGAAAGCCAATGACCTACACATCTATAATAAATTCTTGAAAACAGATAAAAATACAATAATTTCACAAGCAAATGAAGGTCCATATTTAGTCTACCTTCAGAAATGCGGGAATTACCCTCTTGGAACATCTAGATTTTCACAAATTTCCTGGAGCCCACTAACGTGAGAAGGCGCATGCTCTTCCCCACAATCTTGTGTATTTTGATTCTGGAAGATGGTCTATCACATCTTAATACATATATCATCAAGATGTTTTAGTCTTTTAAGTTCGCAAAACATTAAATCTCGAGGCTCTATATAATGCTACTTACTCACATACAGAAAATATCGCTCTCTTTGAATGATCCCCCCCCCCCTCTCTCTCTCTCTCTCTCTCTCTCTCTCTCTCTCTCTCTCTCTCTCTCTCTCTCTCTCTGTGCGTGCGTGCGTGCATGCGTGAGTGCGTGCGTGCGTGCGTGCGTGCGTGCGTGGTGCGTGCGTGCGTGCGTGCGTGCGTGTGTTGATCTAGTCTGCATGTAACATTATACATTGTATCACAAAGTATATGAAGATGGTTACCTATAGCATATCCCAATCTTACAATGTCTAAATTACTCCGAGAATGCATGACAGAGTCGGTCATGCATTCTAAGAGCAATTTATATAGTCCGAGTTCTCTGACTCCGCCCTATGCCGTTTCTGGCTCGGCATATCAGATGGGTGGAGTCAGAGAACTCGGACTACAATTTATACTGATATGCGACCAATTTCCAAGCTTTGAACCCACCTGGCCTCGTCATATCGACCTGAGATTGTGTTCTACAAACTGGGCATCCTTTTTTTTCATATCAAATAAAAAAGGTATATTTTTACATCACAATAAAGATGTGCTGGAAACTGTTTCTCATGACACTTAATTTTTTTTTAATGCACCCCGGACCATTCACCTTGTGGGATGGGGTGTCTTGTGCCCAGTGACGGCCCCGCGTTGTCCACTCTTTACTCAAATTTTATATACTATTATATAGGCCTACATTTTGTTGATGTTTTTATGTTTGGCAGGGTTGGATGGAGAAAACAGTTCTGTTCTATGGCGTGTTTGATCGTTCAGAACTGGGTATAGCTAACGCCAGCTTTAAATACAGCATGCCTCTAGCATATATCTGTGTCGTCATTGTATGTTTCTTCATCAGTCTCATACTCATGGTCAGACAGTAAGTACATATACCGAGTCCATCTTTTCAATTTGACTGAATATTATCAAATGCATTAGTCTATATATAATATTTGAACGTGCGAAGAACGGACACTTTTAGGGTGAACACAAACAGAAAAGGGTGAAAGTAGGGTGCCTACGCCAAATGATGCGTTTGTATATTAGAGCATTCCAGTTTCTCGCTTCTCAGTCAATCATATGACGTCATAATCAACTACGTGACATGTATGATGACGTCATAATCAATTAGGTTATGGATGACGCAGCTAAGTTCGCCACGAACGCTTAATTAATGACGGACTAAACGTTGTTGTACGAACTGTATGTCTTTACTATTTAATAAACATGCTGTTGAATATTTTTGCACTAATTTGAGTGACTGGGTGCTGTTGCTGCCTATCAGCATGCTTATTAAATAGTAAAGACATACAATTCGTAAACATACAATTCGTACAACAACGCTTAGTTCATCGTGACGAACATAGCTTCGTCATTAATAACGTGATTGAATACGTTATCCTACACGTCATATAGTTGATTATGACGTAATATGATTGATGGATCAACTGGAATCCTCCATTTCCAGAATTTCAAATTCAGGATAACTATACAGGTTGAATCTTTTGAACACGATACTGTGTGTGTGGGAGGTGGCGCTAACTAACCACTCCCAGTCGAATCAGTCTCGAAATATTCAACAGAAAGATTAATACATTAAACATTCAACAAAGACATTGTTCAGACCATTAGTGCCGGATTGTTTCCCCTTTCACTGTTGCCCATTTCACTGTTGCCCCTTTACGTCATTTGGTTGTGCGAACAAGTGCTGTAGCCTATTTTGACTACATGGTGTGACTTGAGTGACTGATCTGATCCATCGATCAGAATGGTACTGAAAATATAACGAGGTCATGCTCCTCAGTAGAAAGAATATTGTGGGTGATTATGTTCACAATACATTTGGGAAATATAAATGTATTCCGGTGCAAAATGTTTGGGGGGTTTTCTTCTGGAAATGCACTGCTAACATTAATGCTTTACCATGTCAATAATAAACATCGCTTCACATGTAATCGCTTAATCGCTTCGTATACAATAGTAATACAACGCTACACTAATACTTCCTATTGTTTATGGATATTTGTTACCCTTTGATATTAACAAAACTGCTTTCGCATTGCTTGCTTATCGCAGATCAGGTCGTAGCTTCAAGGATGCTGTTACTGCTAGTTCTAAAGATAACTCTTACTCTAAAAATTTAATGGTTGCCTGGGATTTCTCTATGATGGATGAGAAATCTGTACTCCTGAAACATCGCAGTATCTATAACTGCTTAGTGGTGAGTTAACGTTCTGCATTGCTGTTATTCTTGTGTATGCTGCGCACGGGTTGTGTACTTCTGTATTTCACTGGTACGTGCCATTGATGACCTCTTTTTGATTTTTGACGTGTTTGTCTAATAAAATCAATTCACCTTTCCAGAGTACCCACCCATCATATGACGTCATAATGAACTGCGTGATGTGTACAATGACATCATAATGAATGACGTCATGAATGAAGTCGATAAGTACGTCACGAACGCATATTTGAAGACGGTCTATGCGTTGTTGTACAAATTGTTTGCTTTTACTATTTAATAAATATTCTCTTGAATATTTTGAAACTAATTTGACTGGGCGCTGTTGCTGCCATAGGCAGCAACAGCACCCAGTCAAATTAGTTACAAAATATTCAACAGCTTCCCTGTATAGTTTTCAGGAAATTGATAGCTAGGGCATTTGTGGATCGATCAATCCCAACACGGCGAAGTGTGGGTGGAGCTTAGCTAGTGGTGGGCGGGGCATAGCTAAAAATGGAAAGGTCCATTATTGACCAAGGTGCGAACATATTGGACACGCGCTAGATTTGTATGTAAATATGCATATGAACATTTACAAAGTGACAACAAGAAATGTATTAATGCACGTATCTACTGGGAGCCTGTCTTTATCACATTAAACCTAGCTAATGGATGTTCTCTGCTTTATGACATAATGTCGTGAAAAATCTCCAGACACGACGCGACATATCTAAAATGCTACAACGTAAGTGTAAAGAAAGGGAAGATGAAGCTATATAACACTGTTTATCCCCACGATGACGACAGGAGAGGGGATGATGGGGATGCAATAAAAGCTCGCTAAACCGTTAATCTCCTCAAACTTTTCGTTCCAAGTTATGAGGAGGTTAAAAGTTCAGATTTACTTAAATACACAGTAGTGGAGGCATTTTGAATGTGTGGGGTGGGCGGGGTTGGAGGTGACTGGATCTCATTTCTCGTTTCTCTTTCGTTTTGTTTCGTGTAAGAAACGAGAAGAGAAGACCTGGTGAAAGCATGGTGGGAGTTGAGAGGAAGGGTTGGGGTGGGTAAATGGGGGTAAATGACGACGGTATGGAATAAGCATGAATATGGTCTGTTAATTCAATTATTCGTATTGTTTAATCTATTATATTAATGGCTAACTGCTATCCGACAATGACAGTGTTTGAAGGAGCTGTTCTTTTCTTTCCTATTCTTTTTAAATCTGTTTACATCGTTTTTCTATGGTGTTCTAAAATTGCCGTCGTGCGTCGCGCGTCGTGGGCGATAAAAAACACGCGACGTTATTTAAATAGGGCGACGTCGCCCCCGACGTCGCCCCCGACGTCGCCTTCGACGTCGCCCCCGACGTCGCCCTCGATCTGGTACTCGGTCCGTAAGAATGAATTCGATATCGAGTCTGTTTTGGAGTGACGTAGATTATCGCCAGTTACCGATTCATATTTTAAAGCTAAGCCTAATTATTATATCATATTTATAATCTGTATCCTATCTTTAACACTTTTGTTGCCATCTATATTGTGTTAGACAACACCGCACGCACGCACGCACGCACGCACGCACGCACGCACGCACGCACGCACGCACGCACGCACGCACGCACGCACGCACGCACGCACGCACGCACGCACGCACGCACGCACATGCCAGTCAGCAATTTGCATGAAGATATTTCCTATGGTTATTTTATGGATATCGACAAAAACATCGACCCCACGACCCACAACCCACGACCCTCGACCTAGGCTACGACAATGAACCAGGCTTATGAGAGATACACCAGCCCTTTTTCGCTCCAATTTTGGATGTGAGTATTCCGAAACAAATACATATTGGAAGGGTCAAAATGTAATCTAAGGCCATGTTCTCACTAGAGACTTAACAGGTGCAACACAATGCGGAGGTATGGCGTTATTCCTGATTAACTCTCCAGTCAGAACACGGCCTAATATTGATAGAATATCCGATCCAGCTGGAAGATAACACGGACAAATTTGTTATATACACGCGCAGTTGAAATTTTGTGCTCGAAGGTTGTTTTTACCACCCAGCCCCGCCTCCCCGCATTGACATACGTCTTCGCCCACCCTCCCCCGACATTCCTTTCAAGATTGGAGAAAATCCCTCCGGTAGAACCAGCGGTATTAAAATGTCTTAACAACAACAACAACAACAACAACAACAACAACAACAACAACAACAACAACAACACCATCAACAAAAACAACGACGACAACAACAACCAGCACTCCATGCTCGCATTAACCCTATTAGAATTATTTTAAGCATTCCGTGAACTGGTGCGCCAGACGTTCTTGAATAATATATTGTTTAGGCGTTGACATTACATTTACCGGGGGAGGGGGTGGGCTCGTTTGGATAAAGTAGAATTTCTTATAGTAAGTTGAATATCTTGCGAAAAATTAATTATGTTATTAAACATAAACGTTAAATAATACTAAAATAAGCGTATATAACGTAATCAATACTCACAGATCACGCCGCATTCATTCACAGTGTCAAATAAATGTCCGTGGAAATGCGCACGCTCACATCCCTTTAATATCCACGTGAAAGACTCGTATTACCTCATATATTAGGACGACGTCTGGGGCGACGTCGGGCGCGACGTCGGGGGCGACGTCGGGGGTGACGTCGAGCGCGACGTCGGGGGCGACGTCGGGGGCGACGTCGGGGGCGACGTCGAGGGCGACGTCCAGGGCGACGTCGGGGGCGACGTCGCCCTATTTAAATAACGTCGCGTGTTTTTTATCGCCCACGACGCCCGACGCACGACGGCAATTTTAGAACACCATATTTTTCTCCCCCACATAGTGTTCTCAATCATTGGCTGCTTATAATAATTCTGTAGGGAGAGGGCAAATCTAAGTTGTAAGAACTTGTGCCCGATCCCATTGTGCAATTGTTACAATAAAATATGTTTAAATCAAAAAATCCCCACGTTAAAAAAAAAAAACCGTTGGGGATATTGTAATCGCCTCCGTCCGTCTGTCCGTCTATCCGTCCGTCCGTCACGCTATCTCCTCCCAAACAATTGGGTGGAATTAAATCAAATTTGGTATGTGGGTTACCCATATGATTCCGCTTTGCAAGACTATATTTAGATTTGGCTCCGCCCCCAGACGTGGCAGGGGTCAAAAGGTCAGATCAGTTGTAACGCAACTCTTCTGAAATCGTTAGACGGAATTCAAATAAATTTGATATCTGAGTTACCCATATGATTGATGAGTGCAAGAGGCCATTTAGAGGGTGGGGGAGGGGTCAAAAGGGTAAATTTTAACCCGCAGAAATTGATTGTAACGCATCTCCTCCGAAACCGCAGGGGTGAGTGAGGGGTGGGGTCAAAAGGTAAAAATATGTATTGTAATGCCACTCCTCTGACACTGTTGGACGGAATTCAAACAAATCTATTATGTCAGTTACCCATATCAATGCGGGGTATATGAGCACATTTACATTTGGCCCCGACAACAGGGCGTGGGGGTGGGGTCAAAAGGTCATGAAATTGTTGTAATGGAACTCCTCTGAAATCGTTAGACGGAACTCAACCAAATTTGATATCTGAGTTGCTCCTATGATAGCGGAGTGCAAGAGGCCATTTAGATTGGGCTCCTCCCCCAGATGGCGGAAGAGGGTCAAAATGTCAAAGTTTAACCTGCAGAAATTGATTGTAATGCATCTCCTCCAAAACCATTGGACGGAATTCAACCAAATTTGGCATGCGAGTTACCCATATGAATGTGGTGTGGATGACCACATTTACAGTTGGCCACGCCCCCAGGGGTGGGGGATGGGGTCAAACGGTCATGAAATGTATTGTAATGCAACTCCTCTGACACTGTTGGACGGAATTCAACCAAATTTGGTATGTGAGTTACCCATATGATCGCAAATTGACATTTACATTGGCTCCGCCACGGTGAACGTGGGGATGTGCGATGACACGTCATCGACCGATCAATCTAGTTTGAAATTGTCACTGCGAGGCAGAGAATAGAATTTAAAATTCTACTTAGTACCTCGGAATACATGCATGGTGAAACTCACCAATGCGTAACAAATTTCTGATGAATGCTCTCTTTCACATATACTCTACTCTAGAGACGAACAAATACGTGGTATCTAACAATCTAATCTATCGTGTTATGTGGCGATTAAGCACTCAGTGGTGCTGCCACAAATTTGGGAACAAATTACACGGTCCTCATGTATTATGATATTATCTTGCTTGGCTGAATTAGTAGGCCTACTATTATTTTAGGCTATATTTTTATAGACAAAGTAACACCTTCCCAAAATTTATTACATATATCGGATTTATATTCTTTACACCAGCTGCGATATTCCTAGTCCTACTGGCCGATCTGCCTTCAATCGTGTCTGGTCCTTGTTGGCACTGCCTAATGAAAATTCCAATGTTTTCGATTTCCATAGTGTCAGCTGCTTAAATTATTTGTCATAGTGCCATGTTTATCATCATTGGGAAAGCTTGAGAGCTACATGATCCGAACTGTAACAATCTGGTTTACAAGGCTAACTTGACAAACTTAATAACGTCACAGTTACAATGCTAGCAGAGAAATCTACGTGCTGTTTATCAGGATTTTCTACGTTTTCTTATTTCTTCTTTGCGCTCTCAACAACATGATGAATAAACAGTTAAAGTGTTTTAATACACCAGCATGCAATACAGTTTGACTATCTGTGAGAGTAGTGCTGTGCCAATAGTCACTGCTTGACAAGTTCCTCGCATGACAGAGAACATTCCCGCTCAGAAAGTATCAGCATTTTCAGCACTAGTTGCTAACAAGTATCAGGCAAACACCAGATGCCAAAACAGCAACGTGTTAATTGTTTTGCGATCAGAACCAAAACTTAATCTACGACCACTAAAGCATAAAAACCTCTAAATAAGGATAGGATACTCACAATGGGTAAGCAAGAGTGGAGAAGTTTGAAGAAAAGTTATTGCAGCTGAAAAAAGTTTCCTCTACTTGCAGCCGCAGAAAACCGCCACATCATCGTGCCTACATACTGCATCAGACATTAATGGACAGGTTTGACATATGTATAGGATATGTTGAGCAGTGTTGTGACTGGCAAGCGCCTACCAACGTGTGCTTGTATGAAGTAACCTAGTTCCTGTCAAATTAGTTTTAAAATACTCAACAGCTTACCTGTATGATAGTTTTAAAATTACGATTCTGGAAATTCGGGGTTCAAAGGGTAGAAAAAAAGCATTGATGCTTGTATCCATTTCAGCTAATTATTACACTCTATCATATAAACAAGCCTTCTAGCTCATTCCATATTTTTCGATACGACACGTGCCATATTCAACGGAGTAATTTCCGGGGCTGTTGGGCGCGCAACCCATTTAAATCGACCAATTAAAACATCGATTGATGTGAGCGTGACGTGTAGGGATTACTACGCGGTACTGTTTTACTATGATTTGTTTACTACGATTTGTCATTCATGAAACGACATCACAAAATGTCATCGCTTGACAGTTTATCAGTCGGCAGCGATGTAACGATTGATGGCGGTGGCTCTGCGATAGTCTTAGAAGAAAAGTGTGGTTTACGGCTGACATCGCCAGATTTTGTGTTTGTCACTATATTTTGCTGCGCATTCATTATCTGTTATCAAGTAGTGGTGCGTCACAGCGGCGGGATCGATTTCACGAAAATCAACAATGAGAAATCAGATAAAAGTCACATCAGCAACTATTGGCAAATATTTAAAAATTACAGTTTATATGATAAATAAAATTTCAAACTCGGTCACTTTTCATATCACTATTATAGCTAAAGCTCGTGCCAATTGATAATTTTCAACTCGGTCCTGCGCGATCCTACCTTACCCGATAATTTCCCCGAGTGAAGCATTGGAACCTCTTAAGATTTTTTATTTCGTCTGACTATGTGGTGATTTGTGGTCATCATTCTCTGGATGTATATTGTCGGAATGATCAAACTCTGAGAATCCTGCCTTGTGTGTTTGAACATTAAATCAGTAGTTTGTAGATGAACCATTTTGCTAGAATTATACAGTGTTTTCTGGCAATCATGATGATCTGTGTGGAACTCTAGCCGCCACATTTTCACACACTGATGGAGCTAGTCCAGATCGTGCTTCAGTGCAATATTAATATCAATAACAATAGCCGACATCAGCACCGCATAGACTGCACAATCAAAGATTCATAGCGATGACGCTATTTCTGCAAGGATGCATTCGGATATGGAATCGATGAGGAAGGGAAATAACAGGTGGCGACGTCTTGGCCGAAAATGTCAATATGATCATTTGTATTTTAGCCAAACGTACGATTTTACCAACTGCAAATGAAGAGTAGCCTATGATGATTGAACGACAGCAACCAGGCTTCAAACCTCTCTATATGTAATAGCAGTGCATATTTTAATTACCAATATGTCGTCTATATAATGGAATTTGCTAAATTTATTAATACATGAATAAGCTGTCATAATAATGTATGCATACCTCTGGATTCGCTTTTTATGTGTAATATCAATAGATTTTCATGCTACAGATGCATATAATTATATCATAGCAATCGACATCTGTTATTAAATTTATTTCTCGTT
The DNA here is from genome assembly GCA_034401795.1 of Chaetoderma sp. LZ-2023a. Lineage (NCBI taxonomy): Eukaryota > Metazoa > Mollusca > Caudofoveata > Chaetodermatida > Chaetodermatidae > Chaetoderma > Chaetoderma sp. LZ-2023a. The sequence continues at coordinate 42,140,990 of CM067372.1, read as the reverse complement.
TTCAGGTCCCTACTTCTAGTTCATATTCACAGCTTGTTAGAACTTCGTTATTATCTCTATCCTGATTTTAGCTTTCATGTTCATCTATGTTGATTCAATTATTACAATGTTATTATTTAATGTAGGAAGGCGTTGAAGTTCTTTCTTTACATATAGATAAATAATGGAATAAAGCCGAGTGGTAATTAATTTGTAGTGGATACACATTAGATATTATTATTATTATTATTATTATTATTATTATTATTATTATTATTATTATTATTATTATTATTATTATTATTATAGAGTGACCTGGCTGAGCAGCAGTATGCAGAGTTACGAAATAAACGGACTACTGGTCAGAAGTGTCGCCTGTACACTGTCCGATTCATTATCAACCTGATAGTCGTGGCAATCTTGGGGGCTGGAGGATACCTTATTTATTACGTCACAGATTTCTCCACTTCAGTAAGATTTTACACTCACTAATAAATAGTTTCATTCTTTAAATTAGAAATAGTTGGCTGAGGGTCTTATATTAAGATTATCTTAATATGAGAAAATGGAAATTCAACAGATAATTAAATTTAACAGGCATTCTTTGGAATCTGTAATTGTTATTATATGACATCTTTCGTTTTGGTGCATTTGGGATGGGTGGGTGGGGTGAAGAACGGGGAAAGGGAGGCATCTTGATAAAACAAGTTGAAGTCATCAATAGACCTAGGGTTAAACTATGTGAATAGAGATAAAAGGAGATCCACGGCTACAAATATTACGCTCTCCTCTTAATGGACCTTTCCAGTTTTAGTTATGCCCCGCCAATCTCTATCTAAGCTCACATCTCGTCCGTGTTGGGATCTGCTGCGTATGGCAGCAACAGTGTCCAGTCAAATTAGTTTCGAAATATTCAACGGAATATTTATTAAATGGTAAAGACATACAATTCGTACAACGTGTCAGACCTTTAAACGTCAAAGATGGGCTATATCGAGTCATTCATGATGTCATGATTATCTTACATGTCATGTAGTTGAGTATGACGGCATATGAGGTCATATGATGGATGGATAAACTTAGAAGGGGCCATTGGGATAGTGTGTTGCATCAAGGTATGTGCATGTGTGCGTGTCCCGCGCTGTATCTAAAAAACTATTGATTTGGTTTGGCTCAGATTTTAACACAACCAAAGATCTTACCGTAAGAGTATTTCTAAACTCTGGAGGAGATCCAGAAAACCCCGGCTTTAGATCGCATCAATTTCTAGATTTATAGATATCTCGGGCATCACTGGTCCAGTTTGGCTCAGACCATAAGACAAGAAACAGCGTGTCTGTACACTCGGATTGTATAACTCCACAACATCTTGATTCATGAAAGAATCTCAGGAAAATTCGAAAAATGACAAAATCCGAAAAAAAATCTTTACTATGAGACAACAACAGAATATTATTATTATTATTATTATTATTATTATTATTATTATTATTATTATTATTAATTATTATTATTATTATTATTATTATTATTATTATTATTATTATTATTATTATTATTATTATTATTATTATTATTATTATTATAGTTAATAAAAGGCAGTTCTTACAGTAGCTTAGACCAGACTGTTCAACTCCTACTCGAGTTTCTACCATCACTAACCATCACAGCATTGAATGGTCTTCTACCTGTTATATTCGCCAAACTGGTTGTTCTGGAAGAATATTCGCCAGGATTTGAGATTAAGCTTACATTGATCAGGTGAGAGGAATAACATATTACTGATAACAACATAATGAAGAGAAACGATCTGTCATCTGATGTCATAATCAATTAACTCACTAGTTAGCCGACATTACAATTACAATTTAATGAAAACTTAATAGTCTATCAATAGTGTAAAAATTGTGTATTTTTTTTCCAATTCAGTAAACATTGTTTTATATCTTGAAACGAGTTTGACTGGGAGCTATTTCTATAGACAACAAAATCTCCAGTCAAATTAGTTTCAAAATATTCAGCAGATTGCCATTGTAGATGCAGTGGAATTGAATTTCTTGGAATTCAGGTTTCAAAATTGATTCTAACACAGAAGTGGTCTGAGCTTGGATAAAAATGGGCGTGGCAGATATAAATCCCTTCATTGTGCATCAGCTTGACTCACAGTTTACTTCTTAATTCTTAAACCTCTCAATTTTTCTACAAAAGAAGCTATCCACTCATTTTTGCTATGAATGATGCTATTTAAACTACGTATATCTGCTGAATTAAAAATAATTTTATAAAAAATTGTTATTGCCATTCTATTTGCTTTAAAATTAATTTCTTGAGAGTGGATAGTCTACTATTATTTATAGTCTTTAGGATCCCTTTTAACACATTCAGAATGAAGCAGGCCAAAGCCGGCTTCTTCAGTGATCCTGAGGCATGTCCATTTGCAGCCAAAAGAAGACCATTTTGTTCAAATTTACCACCGGAATGCCTGACTCGATAAACAAGCCAGACATTCCAGTGGCAAATTGGAAAACAAATAGTCCTCTCTTGTCCTGCAAATGGACATTCAATAAGCAAATATTTTTAATATTCTTAACGAAATTTCGTCATTAAATGGTTAAAGCCACCATTGTTTATGTGTCTTACAGGACTGTATTCCTGAAGCTGGCTTCACTTGCTATGCTATTGGTGACACTCTATGCACAGATTACATGTTCTACAAAAAATAGTTGTTCAGTGGGCGTTGCCCCTACCTGTACAGCACTAGGCGTAAGTGATCAATCACAACCATGATGTATACAGTCTGGATCAATGATAGAAAATCTGCTTATATTTATTGCCATCAATATTCAATCATTCATAATATAGATAGGTAGGTAGGTAGGTAGATAGGTAGATAGACAACTAGCTGACATGTTTATATATAGATGTGTGACAATGCTATATGAAATATGAAATCAGTATTTTTCAAAAGTTTGCTTTTAGGAATTAGAATGAAAATGCGTTAGGGAACTACCTTATGATTTGGAAGTAGAAACGAAATGTTAACGCCTCATTGATGCACTAACATCAGTATTTTATTCCGGCTCTTGACACCATTAGGATTGAAATGTCATCCATCCTTCAGATTAAATGTGTCTAGAAATGACATACATCCTTCAGATTAATGATGTCCACTATGTCAATATCACACGCCAATATAATTGACAAGATGATTTTACGTAGCATGCTATCTTAAAACCGGGCCCAATATCTTGTTGGGAATATATCTTGTATGTACTATAGCAATGTCAAATGCTGTGATCAATAGGTTGTTCTCTTGCAGTAGTCTGTTGTCTGTGTATCTTATAATACAATTGTGAAGAGATATTTTCAATTATAAGTTAAATATATTTGATTCGATGGTGTTGTGAATTGTAGTGTTAAGTAATAACAAGATTTATTATTTACTTATATTTTTCAGTGTTGGGAGACATACGTTGGTCAACAACTGTATAGGCTAGTCATCACTAACTTTGTAGTCACCATAATTACGGTGATGATTGTGGAAGTAATAAGAAAGTGAGTGAATTAACAATTAAATTGTCTAATGATAGCCAAATAAGTGTTTTTGAAATACAGACATCCTTCATTCAACTTGCTCTATTGTGCGAAAATTGAATGAATGCGCAAATAAAAGATGGATATTGTTGCAAACAATGTTGCAGTGTCTTTTGGTATGGTTATGACCATTCGTGGATGGAATGAACCTTTCCATTTTAGCTATTCCCCACCCATCTCTAGCTAAGCTCCACCTACACATCGCTCGTGCTGGGATCGATCTCTGAACTCTCGGACTATCAATTCCAGAAAACTATGCAGATAAGCTGTTAAATATTTTGAAAGTAATTTGACTGGGTGTTGTTGCTGCATATGGCAGCAACGGCGCCCCGTCAAATAAGTTTCAAACTAGTTAACAGAATCTTAATTAAATAGTAAAGACATACAATTCATACAACAACACATAGTCCATCTTCAATTATGCGTTCATGACGTACTTATCTACGTCATTCATGACGTCATTGATTATGATATCATTCTACACGTCACGTTGTTAATATGACGTCTTATGATCGATAGATAGAGTGAAAAGGTCTATTGATGAAACATAGCTAACTCAAATTAACTCTATCAGATAATTGATGTCCATATTTACAATCATAAATACATAGGTCAGATTGTAGCACATGGGTGGTGGCTGCAGGAAGAAGGATATTAGACGACAAACACACTATTGTCAAAATAAGTAGGGACACTCAGGATAATAGGAATTGAAGTCATTGACCAATGCTGTTGTATGATCAGAGGATGCTAAGGTCATGGAACATAAACTATGTTTAGATATCTAGAAGATACGGCAAGTTGTTTAATTTACTAGCACACCATAATATCATTTGATTGGTTAAACTTGAAAGAGTGTCTGCCCCTCTGAACAATGTAAGATTTATGTGTAGTATATTGTCATTATGAGTTAATCTGTATTTTGATATATTTCAGAGTGGTTGTAACAAAGTGTGTATGTCGTCTTACGAATCTGATTGGACCACCAGAGTTTGATATTCCAAAGAATGTTCTTGACCTTGTGTATGGACAGACAATCTGCTGGTGAGTGAGATGTTTGCAAAACTTCATGCATCTCATTAGTACACACAATCTATATTGTCTTTACTCTCTCACCGTTTCAAATGCACCACATAAGTATGTCTGTCATTGGTGCTTATTGAATAAATTCATTAGTATTTTATTCAAGACTGATCCATTTCCCGCTAATGCCCGCCCATTTCTAGCTAAGCTTCGCATGCTTTGTAAGCGTGTTAGAGTCGATTTGAAACCTCGAAATCTGAATTCACAGAATCTAACTTTAATGTAAGCTGTTAAAAGTTTTGAAACTAATTTGACTGTGATCTGCTAGCAGCAACAGTTCCTAGACAAATAATTTTCAAAATGTTAAACAGAACATTTATTAAATTGTAAAGTCACTCAAAATCTTTGAGTATCGTGCGTGACAAAAGTAAATCTTTTTTTATTGTGGTGTCAGCTAACTAACCAATTAATTTCTTATAGCGTCAGATACTTGAGTGACAGATAAGATCCCTCTATTATTATGGTCCAACGCTGATGCCTTCATCATCACTTAAACAACCACCACTGTCTATACCATCGACACTACCGCTGCCACTTCATAGACTGCTGTAGCTGACTAGCTGCTCCTCCTGTCGCTGCTGCTGCTCCGGCTACTACTACTACTACTACTACTACTACTACTACTACTACTACTACTACTACTACTACTACTGCTGCTGCTGCTGCTGCTGCTACTACTACTACTACTACTACTACTACTACTACTACTACTACTACTACTACTACTACTACTACTACATCATCATCAATTTGATATGCTAAATATTATTGATTTTGCATTGTCGTTATCTCAACAGGTTGGGATTTTTCTTCGCCCCAGTGCTACCTGCTCTTTGTGTTATAGAATTCTTCATCTTTTTCTACATTAAAATGGTAGGATACTAAGCACTGGCTATGTAACCACATAATAATTTCACATTGATTACATGTAAACAAAAAAAATAGCTTTATAGGTTAGTTATGGTTATTTAGGACACTAACATCTGACTTTTGCATAAACCACTTCCACCAAATTTGAACACTTGCATCCAGATGTAAGAGAGATAACAACATCTTTTCTAATCTGTTCTGCAAAATGAAGTTTAATTTACCATATCTATAGTCGTTCATTCATTGTGAAATTACAGTCCTATACCGTTTCTACTTTTACTTGCATATGTTATGTTTTGTTAGTTTTCAGCATTGTTTTCATGTACACCATCAGAGAGACCTTACAAAGCATCTCGCTCTAACAACTTCTTTATGAGTGTGCTCCTCATAGCATTCTTCCTCTGTTGTGTTCCCATTGGATTCGTAATTGGCAGGTATGTAGGTGATTACAATGACTAACCAGTTAGCTGTGAATTATAGTGTAATGATCCAGCATTTGAGGATTAGTTAAGTAATATATGGTGTTTATTCATTAATGGACCGTTCCATTTTTAGCTATGCCCCGCCCATCTCTAGCTAACTCCTCAAATACCTCACTCGTGTTGGGATCGATCGATCTATGACCTCCGTGACTATCAATTTCCAGAAAAATATACACATATGTTATTGCATATTTTGGAACTAAGTTGACTGGGCGCTGTTGCCGCCTATGTCAGCAACAACATCCAGTCAAATAAGTTTCAAAATATTCAACAGCATGCTTATTAAATAGTAGAGACATACAATTCATAGAATGTGTCGGACTATTAAGAGCTAAAGACTAGCCAAATAGAATCATTTATGACGTAATGATTAAGACGCCATCCTACACGCGGCTTAGCTGATTATGACGTCATATGACGTTAGGTGATAGACGTATACTCTGGAAAAGTGTATTAATCGGTGACCCATTCAATCATAGTCTGGTTGCTGAACTCACTTCTGTTGCTGAGCGTTGTGGGGCATAATTGTTTTCAGTGCGTTTTGGAACTTTTGAGCGTGACTTACTTGTAAATACTGAAAATAGCCCCAGATATTTCCAACATTGATGGCGAATATTTAAATCAATTACACATTGGTCAAGTAAATCATATACAAAGTATGCTTTTATTTTGATGATTTAGGGGTCACATATATGGCCACTGATACCACCTTCTGATCCTGGCAGCAATATTTAATGCTAAATAACTTTGCTTCAGTTAAAATATTTAGGATAAAATAATATTTAATCATACGTAGATTTCTCCAAGATTAAATCTTGTGATGGCTTAACTGTTTTGTTATGTCTAATGTCATACATTTCTAATCTAGCTTCGCTTAGTGGGTAAAAAGTTCAATGTGTGCATGGTTACTGTATTTTGCGGCTGTAGTAGTAGAAACATCCTACAACTGCAATCAGTCCTTCTTCGCTTTTGCCCACTGTGTCTTGTCCTCAACCGAAATCCTTAGCTTCCTCAGGTCCATTTTTTTACTTGAGTGTACCGAGTGCTTCTTTCTTGAGGTCACTTCGTAGCGCGCTTAGCAGATTTATGCAATGACGTCCTCTCCTGGCTTTGTATTTGCTGGCTCCGAGTAAGGCGAATTCCAAGGATTTCTGTGCTGGTGTCTCTTCTGGCATCCTTAGCATATGGCCAAACCTGGACCATCTTTGCTGGGCGACTTTTACAGACAGCTGCGACATATTACACATCTTGTATAGTGCATCGTTGGAAATTATGCTGTCTGGTCATCGTTGATGATCAATGTATACAGTTGATCAATCAATCGTTTTATGTTTTTATATTTTTATTTGTATCTTGTTTATCAGAAGACATTAGCAACTAGAACATGTATTTGATTGATTTCAATAACAGTGTTATGTTTGCCTTATACAGTTATGGCTTCTGAAATAGTGAGATCAAATTTCACTTTTTGACAGCAGTGGATGGCGAGTGTTAGAATATAAAATTTGGACAAAATATCTGCATATAGATCTTTGAATTACAAATGCACATACTTTATAGCTATGCAATATTTGATTAATTTTCATAAATAATTGCTTTGTGTTAGTAGCAGCGTCTCCGTCTCATGGGATGGGCATGTGATGTGAAATGCTTACCTGTCTCAGATATTTTGTTAGTGACAGTTCTCAAAGCAAATAATTATCTGTCACTGGTGATACATAGATGATATAGTGAAAATTTGTAAGCAGCTTGAGGAATATCGTCTGATCTATTTCGTTTATTTATTATGACCAGCATTTTAACAGTAATACCAATCACACGAATCTGACAAATATTTTAATTTTTTTGCTTTCCCATTTTATTTTAATAAATCTCCAAAGCAGAAGAATGCGCCGAATCGCTAGCATCGGTTCTTTAAAAATTAAAGATTTGCAGAGAAAATTAGGAAATTTGAATATAGCTTTCAGTTTGATAACCATCTATAGTGCTAACTCGTTGAACAGATTCGTTACATTTTGCCACCTATTAGTTTTCCCATAATACTAGTATTATTGTCTGTCATTGTGTGATTTAGATGCAATTTTTCTGAAAACGTACCAATTACAGCCGTGTTACAGTAAAATATTGGCTTTTTAGGGTAGCCAGTCAATGGGTTGCACAAACAGTGACTGTATACAAGACATATCAGGGTGTACATCATCAATGTTTGTGCCACCCGCACAATTTATATCCTGAATATTTTGTATTCCAAATTCTTTGATGGAAGAAATATTATATTGATATTTTGAAATTAAACCATGGCAGCAAAGTAGTTTCAGATTATTCAACATCTGTCTTGTGTAGTTGTCTTGAAACTGAGACACTGAGACTTCAAGGCTTAAATGGTTAACAAAAAGGTAGACCCGGAAATGCGGCATCACTTACCATGTCTGTGGTTGATCTACAGTCGACCCATCCATCAATATGTAGTCTATATTGCAAACCAGATGATTAATTATAAATATGATAGTATAATGTACATCAGTAACTTTGTTGTCTTTCAGAATATCGCCATCCAAAGGTTGTGGTCCATTCCGTATCTACTCTGAGATGTATGTTATCTTCAATATAACAGCAGCGAGTTGGCCAAGCTGGTTAGAGACGATATGGAATCTTGTCACATCCGGGATCTTTATCATAGCAATACTTATCCTTCTCGGGTGAGCATGTGCGACTTTTGTAATGTCTCATGTCTAGTCATTGTAAAATATATGCAAATGGTCACGACAACATTACCAAGATAGTAAATCGTTTGACAGACTGACAGATTGACTTAAACTAGTTTAACTATACTAAGATTTGCACAGAGAGACTTGGAATTTGCCCTACTCGGAGCCAGCAAATACAGAGCCAGGAGAGGACGCCATTGCATAAATCTGCTAAGCGTGCTACTAGGTGACCTCAAGAAAGCAGGATTAGGTACACTCAAGTCAGGAATGGACCTGAGGAAGCTAAGAATGTTGGCTGAGGACAAGACACAGTGGGTAAAAGCAACGAAGGACTGATTGCAGCTGTAGGATGTACAGCTCTACTACTACAGCCGCAGAATACAGTATTCATACATACAAGATTTGGTTATTATTTGGGGTGTTGCTAACATAAATTTTCCTTTGACAAAAAAGCTAATATCTATAGTGAACATGTGCTAACATGCTATCGTTGCGACTTAAGCATCTTTGTCAGAAATGTTAAATATTTCATGGACTGACAGATAGACCACTGATCATAAAATATTTGACAAACCAACAGGTAGGCCACTTGACTGCAAGATATTTAGCGGACTGACAGGTAGACCGCTAAGCTATAAATATTTGACAGACCAATGGGTAAACCGCTAGACTGTAAATATTTGACAGACCAATAGATAAACAGCCATACTGACTTATACTAATTCACCTTTCCAGAGTACCCACCCATCATATGACGTCATAATGAACTGCGTGATGTGTACAATGACATCATAATGAATGACGTCGATAAGTACGTCACGAACGCATATTTGAAGACGGTCTATGCGTTGTTGTACAAATTGTTTGCTTTTACTATTTAATAAATATTATGTTGAATATTTTGAAACTAATTTGACTGGGCGGTGTTGCTGCACCCTGTCAAATTCGTTACAAAATATTCAACAGCTTCCCTGTATAGTTTTCAGGAAATTGATAGCTAGGGCATTCAGGGATCGATCAATCCCAAAACGGCGAGGTGTGGGTGGAGCTTAGCTAGTGATGGGCGGGGCATAGCTAAAAATGGAAAGGTCCACTGTGAGTCGCAAAACCGCTTTACTATAATTAGACCTATGGTTTCATGAACATACATGTTAACACTAATTAAACTATCTTACCTGTGGCACTGCCTGTCCTTCTATGTTATAAAATCCATAAGTAGTCCAAGATAAGATTGAAATAGCTATGTTTTACACATAACCACAACAGAGCAAGTGTAAATGGTCATAGTCGTCCATATAAAGACCTGCATCTGTGTGCTCCTCTAGTCGTGTCTAGACAGGAATTTGCATTGACATGTGTAGATGCTGCCATGTTTCTTTTAGAAAATCGAAATAACTAAACCCATAATCATCTACCCCAACTGACACTAGGAAATTGGGGATATTTTCAAAAGCAAAAACTAAATTTTTTAGCATTTTAGGGTGAAAGCCAGACACGTCCATTTAAGTGCCATCCAAAGACCTATGGCTAGATTTTTAAGTTAACCCACAAACTCGTGGATCGTGAAAATGTACTCAAATTTCTAGTGAATAATATGTTAATTTCGTATTTCTCCATCTTATAATTTTGAACAGTACTTTTTGAAAACGCTAAATACACTATTGCAAACCTTATTTGCTTAGCTCAAATTTTTTATTAAGTTGCATAAAAAGTATCGATGTTCTACATGATTTCTGCAGCAGAATCAACGAAAATGATTGTCTAAAAAGGTTGCTGTAGATGCAATTGCCAATATTTCACATCGGATACCAATAAGTATAGGAATCACAGTGACAACAAGTGTTGCATTAGTTTGTCAGAAATCTTAAACTTAATGACGTATACACTGATATACAGAAGCACATTTGCACTAGGTGTATTATTCTTTTCCCAAATTTATTCTCATTTGACTATATATTTATTTTTGCAGCTTACTTGTATATTACTATGCGGTTCTTGCACAGGCAAATAAGGAAATGCTGTTTAATATGAAAGAGCAATTGGTTACGGTGAGTTAATCTTAATTCATATGATATCATTCTGAAGTCTACAAGAGTATTGATTTTCAATAAATCGGTAATGCTGCTAGACAATTTGTGGTCCATTTGGAAATTTAATTACTAAAAATTATTTTCATTACTACCAAATATAGTGATAATAGAATAATAGAAATGCATCTAAAAATATGTTCGCAAATTATGGAAGTACAAATTGTACTCATATAAATGAGTCTGCAAATTTCTTGTTTGATCAAAGGTGTGAAAGATCGCAAATTGAGATCCTAGATGTATCCACAATCTATTTTTTATCTGTCCATGGCCTGGATAGATAACGGTCAGGTTAATAGATTCCTCAATTAAATTAGGATTAAAATAAAGTGGCAAGGGCGGCGACAGAGATTGGATCTCATCCAGATTCTAGTACTCCAAATATATCTTTCCTGCAATGAAGTGTTTTGGGAAAATAGCTTCCCACTGCTCACAACTCTGCTGGCTGGTAAACACGCCAGGCGAACAGGGAACATCGTTACTTTGCTATTAGACTAAGAAACAACTTTAAGTCAATAGGCCTTTCCAGTTATTGCTAAACCCCGCCCGCCTCTAGCTAAGCTCCACCCACAGATCGCTGGTGTTGGGATCGATTGATTCCTGAACTCCCTGACTATCAATTTCCAGAAAGCTATGCTGAAAAGCTGTTGAATATTTTGTAAATAACTTGACTGGGTGCTGTTGCCCGTCCAGTCAAATTAGTTTCAAAATATTCAACAGCATGTTTATTAAATAGTAGAGACACAATTCATACAACGTGTTGGACTATTAAGAGTTGAAGACGGGCCAAATAGAATCATTTGTGACTTAATTATTAAGACGTCATCATACACACCACTTAGATGATTATGACGTCATATGGCGTCTGATGAAAGATGGATACTATGAAAATGTGAATTATATGAAGAAATAATATTGTAATATTATTAAAGTCATGTACCACAAGAAAGCTAAGTCAAGCTAATTTTCTATGCATTAATGGACCATTTTTTAAATTTTAATCCAGTTGATTATAATTTTTAAATACACCTTATTGTCAGGTTGATTTGCTGAATCTAGGTGGACTGCATGGTGTATTTTATATATACAAATATTTGAGTAAAGGTTTTACAAACAAATGCAAAATAATACATTAATGTTTAGAAAATCCGCTTTCAAATGCTGCATGCATAACTTTATTTTATCATAGTCATTGTTTTAAATGTGATTCTCCTAGTGTAATACTAACTCAATGCTGGTCGGATACTTGCTGTTGGCCTTATCTTACCAATGACGGAAAGGTCTATTAAAGAGACACTTCGCCTTAAGACTTCACAAGGGCTGGTGAAAGTAATATCTATTATCTACTATTGTGACATCATAATGTCTGTAATAGTCTACTACAAAACTTAATGTTGGTAATATATATTTATATAGTTTTACATAGACGAAATATAAAGATAATGTTTTAGGCGCATTGGCTTCAAAGTTGTAGATTTTACTTATTGATTTTGTTTCAGGAAAGGTATGATAAACAGTTTTTGATGGCAAAGGTTATCGAGATCACTGGTAAAGTTCCTCGCATGGGCGACAAGGAATCCACAGCAAGAATACCACAAGTTTTTCAGGAGAAGCCAAAGCCTACAGTCACAGAAAAATCATTTGATAAAGTGAAAGCAGTTGATGATGAGAACAAACATGAAAACACACACACAGTGCCTATTGATGTAAATCAATCCACAGGCACAGTAAGTAGTTCACAAGATACCAGTAAGACAACAAATACTTTACCAACTGACATTAGATCTACCGGGACTAACTCTCCACAAAACACTGCCACCAAGCAGGCATCGCCTGAACATGTTGAGCTGAAACCAAAAGCCCGTATTCCAGTTGATTATAACGTGGACTGGTAAACACATTACTGCACGCTTTTACCAAATCACTAATCTAATTGCCGGGAATATATTTTTAGAAAAGGCACAGTTTGAAGATACTAATATATTTTATCACATAGCCGTAATGTTCGATCATTTCATAATATTGTTCCATGTTTCTAAAATGTGAAACGAGTGTAAGCATTGCAGCGACCTGGGTGAGTTTTATTTTATCACAGGAATGAACATATATTCATTAGAAAACATTGCCATGTAATTACTCTCAACCCCTAATGGGAAAATGGTACTGCGATCGTGCGTGTGTGCATGAGTTTGTGTGCGTGTGTGCATGCATGCGTGGCTGCGATTCAGGATCTGTGTATATCGCTGAATCTATTGGTCCGATTTGTCCAAAATCTTAACACATGAAAGGGTGTTCCCATACACTAGGACTCCACAACGTTGAGCGTGATAAATAAAATCTGCAAAATCTGAGCGAATCTGAAATCTTTTTACAATGTGAAAAACCAGGATGGAGAGGGTTTGCAATTTGTATTGCCCTTGTTGTATTTTGTAACGATATGCACATAAATTGAAATAACTAATGTGTGTATCTGTCATTTATTAATAGGACTGTCAAGAGAGTGTTTGGTTATCATAACATAAACAGTAATGTATTATGAAAATATTCTATTTTATCTAATTTAGTGAGTCAAATATTTGTATATACATATAACTTGATAATAAAAGATGATATAAAAAATAGTGATGAATTGTTTGTCTGCTACTTAAAAAACCCCAGAGGCATGCCACAAAGCAAATCGTGAATGACAACGCTAAGAAATTTAGCTTACGTCCAATATAGCAAGACCCTTGAACAACCCATTTGGTACAATTATGTGCAATACCATAGGTCAAATAATCAAAGGGGCATAGTCCTCTTTAATTGCCTGAACTAGATATTTGAGCCAACAACATCAACAGAATACGCTCGCTAAGATGACAAATATCATTAAGGCCTTTGACGTGCGATAAGCCATATTTCTGTGAATATCTTATATTCAGTCTTAGAAATTCCCAGCTCTGAGATATATAATGGGAAAATCTGCGATTTTACATAGAGCAACGGATGACCCCCAAGTAGGCTAACTACTACTCGGCACATTGAATTTCAGAGTGGATCAAGCAGCGGTTGAGCGAAAAGACACTGGCCAAAAAATACCCATTTGCCCATACATGAATTGCTGTCACATAAACCATTTGACAGATAGTTATCAAGGACGCTAATAAATGACTGATCTAATGCTTATAAAGTGTAAGCATAATACTCCAAACAGATAGCGTCACAATAGTGGCACTATGGCAACGAATATTATAAAATATAAATAAATGTGCTGAGGTGACTGACAGTAGCCTACAATGCACGTGATTTAAGGTAAGGAAGTCATGTGCGGTGAGGAGGGAAGTTGATCTAAAATGATCTTGCTCTCTGGACAATAGATATTAATGTTTTTGAATTAAAAAAAACGATTGCTTGGCAAATTCTGTAGGTGAAGATATCAGTCCAGACAAATTATATGACAATTGAGTGGCCAAAAGAGTTTATTACTGGATTTTGATAGCTATGATGCCACTGTGATAGAATGCCACACTACTGATGATTTACGAGAATGAATTTGATGATGTTGTCATGGTGAGGTTGAATGGCGTGATATATAAGTGGTAGTTGGCAATGATGGACATGATACCAATCACATTTACATTTGAGCTGGACAGCTGGTTACGTGAATGACTACGGTGTCAGCATACTACTAATGCTACTGCTCTCGAGGGCATCTGTGGGTGTAATGGAACTAGATATGCAGACATCTGTATGTCATTAATGGAACCGTACATACAGTCATTCAAACTTTATTGTTGTATAGGTCATCCCAGGTACGCACATACACATGCGCGCGCTCACACACACACACACACACACACACACACACACACACACACACACACACACACACACATGCACGCACACACGCACACACGCACACACGCACGGTCGCACGCATGCACGCACACACACACACACACACACACACACACACACACACACACACACACACACACACACACACCTGCCGACCTGCATGCTCACGGGCATGTGCACACACAAACACGCACGCGTGCATGCGCGTATGCACGCACGCACGGACAAGATGACATCCACGAATTAAGGTTGATGGCTGTCTTATCAAATTAAGTGGTTATATTAATATATGAGGAGAAACTACATATCATTCATAGTAAGTGTAAATTTGAAGTTAATGTTGAAGTTAATGTTCTGCTAGGTACTGTGCATTACTTACAATGGAAACTTCATGGACTGTTGCCAGAAACCTCCGCTAGGATCACTGAATAAAGAAGCAGCATCACCACTTGCCATATCGCAATATCCCATGACAGTTTAATCACCATGAGATTTTATGACACAAGATAACGATGTCACCTCTTCACCCAGCCGTCATAGAAAAGGACGATAAGGATGTAATGTACCTACAGCAAAATTTGTTGCCGATCTGATCAACTATATTTCAATTACTAATGTGTTAGTGGATTGTTTCGGAGCCAACGCATTCTGCCTTTTCATGAAACAACCAGTGACATATTTTAGTACCGGTTTGCAGACCTCCGTGTCACCGTTATTGTAGGACATCATGAACTCAAATTTGTCCTGTTCACTGAGGGAAACAAAAACTTCAAAAGCATTAAGGTAATTAAATAGCAATTGTCTTTCACTGTGGTAAAATGGGCATCCTAGAATAAAATGTGTCTCATCCTCAACAGCTTGAATGTTACATGGCGAACAAACTGTTTTTTTCTACAGGAGTTTTAGGAATTGTATGTTTCCCCACTTCAATCTGGAGATCATGTGCACTGACTTTGAGTTTGGCAAACAAATTTCGCCTAGAAAAATCGTGGTCAGTTGGTAAATAATTCTCCATGCTAAAGTTGCTTTTAAATATTTGGTATGACCTAAGTTTAGAACCATTTTGAGATGTACTAATTCGATCTGTGACATCTCTGTTTACATCGATCAGCTAGTTTGATTTGTATCCAGACTCCATGGCATCAGTTAGTAATTTAGCACATGTTTTTTTTATTTCTGGTGCTTTGGTTGGTTCAAATTTCTTCGTAGCTAAAGCTAGTCCATAGTTTTTAAAGTGGCTAGCCCAGTTATCTTCTTCTAATGAGGAATAGGAGGGCATATAGGCTCGATGAACTATTGTCTCAGAGTCAATGTCACATACTCTCATCCAAAATTTGGCTGATTGTGTGAGGAGCGTGGTGAGTAAGGCATATTGCCCGAGTTCACCCCTGACAGCAGCATTAGTAGTAGTAGTAGTAGTAGTAGTAGTAGTAGTAGTAGTAGTAGTAGTAGTAGTAGTAGTAGTAGTAGTAGTAGTAGTAGTAGTAGTAGTAGTAGTAGTAGTAGTAGTAGTAGTAGTAGTCGAAGTGAACGCACGCGTTTATTTAGCTCTGCAATTGCTGCCCGAATTTGCTAGTTTCTAGCGCGATTTTGTAGATAAATTTTATACATATATTTCGTATTAGTATTTCCTTTCAAACTTTATATTTAATTTGTAAATTCTTGTCTTGGTTGGAGCGCATTTTGTGTCTCTATTTTCTAAAGGCATTCCTCTTAGCTGGCAGTTTTCGCCATTTAATAGGGCTCCTCTTACTGTGGTCAATGCAATACATTTCTCCCCGCGCGGTCTGCTATTTCTATAGATCGTAGGCTAGCGCATTGTATTTGGCAAGATCGCTTGAGTGAGTGGATTTAATTCCTTTGTCATTTGTAAGCACAAGCCTAGTTCTTTAACTATATTACTCCTTATAGTCAGTTGGCTGTCCCCGGTCAACTCGAACAGACTAACAAATATATGACTTGACTATTTAATCATATATTTGTTAGCATACTTTAATCGGCTAGGTGTTAGTGAACCACTTAGAAAGTGGTTCAAACTAACAAATATACGACTGTACTCTCTATTCGTATATTTGTTGGTAGACGTCAGGGTTTCAAAAGGGGACACTATTTATTTAGTGTTTAGCTCTTTCCCCGACGTCTTGGTGTTATATATTTGTATTATATATTGTAGTAGTATGGGGTTCCTCTTTTTATAAAACACCATGGCAACCTCATATAAGCGTACCCTGAGTCTTAAAATCACGACAAAGGCTTGGGGTATTTCGGCAATTGAGGTGTATCATGGGTGGAAGGATGTAGTTGGGGCAGGGCCACGGGTCCTTCAAGGTCTCGTTAATGTTTCCAAATCTGTATGGAATGTCACCGTAGTTAATGAAAGTGTGAAGGAAAAGTTGCTCGACGAGGTCCTTGTCGTGAAGGGTGAGGTGTGTAATGTGGAGGAAATAGATTCTGATCGTCTATTAGTCAAGATGAAGGTTCCATTAGAGATCCCAGATGAACGGGTTATCACTGAATTGATCAAGTATGGCAAAGTGGACAAAGTAGAACACGAGACCTATCCATTTGATCGAACCTTAGAAAATGGCATCAGAAGAATTTGGTTTGAAAAGGTAGAACAACCTCTCCCAAGCAAGGTCACCATAGATGGTCGATTTATCTTGCCATTATGGTACTGGGGGCAAATCAAAGAGTGTAGAATCTGCTTAAGCACAGAACATCTTGCAACAGATTGCCCTAACAAAAACAAATGTCTAGTTTGTGGATCATCTGATCATTTTAAGTGGCGATGCCCGCAGAACAAATATGTCAAAAAGGGTGCTGATAAAAGTGCAGAGCAAGTTGTCTCTAAAGAGAATGTCATAGAACCGGTAGCTGCTGAGATTGTAGCGGAAATTCATACTAATGGGAAGCACGCTGCTAAGGAAAATGTCATCGAACCAGTAGTTGCTGAGATTGTAGCTGAAGTCCATGTTAATGAGAAGCATGGGGAAAAAACTAAGAATCCAATCGCTGTAGTTGCAGGCGATGAAATAGAGGTTCTAGATGAGGGGCTAAGTCTTGCTCCAGTAACAAGTCAATCCAAGTTTGATGACAGAGAGGCTAATTCCACACAAGTTGAAGATGATGATCAATACCCTCTGGAAGAGAGTTTTAATTTAGGACAAGTAAAATTCAGGTCGCAAGATACTGAAACTAACTTTGATTTTCCACTGAGTACACTCAATCTAGACGATTTAAATAATATAGAGAAAGTAATTGGTGTCTCGGATCGATTGAGTGGAACAAAGTGACAGAAAGATGGAGAGAGTTCTGAATCAGAAATAGAGGAAAGTGATATAGAAGACGATAATATGTCAGTCGCTGAATCTGATATATCCATTCAAACACAGAGTTCTAAATCACCTGATGAAATGGTCAAGTACAGGTCAGAGGCAGGAGAGGTGTTAGTTCCATATGTGACGGCAAATAGTGTTAAATATAGGCATCTGCGTCATGATTCAGATACATTAAAATATAAGCATTTGGAAAAAGTTGAGCTAAGTAATGCAGCGTTTGTGAGTAAAATAGGTAAATGGTCTAAGAGAGGGTCGAAAAAAACAAAATCTAGTTAGCTTAATAATGGCGGTTTTACACAGCATTTTATTACCGTTTATGCTAATTTGCACACTCAATTGTAGAGGCTTAAATAGTGACATAAAGCAACGTCACTTACTAGAGACTCTGAAAAATGAGCAGATTGACATTGTTTTGATACAGGAAACAAAAATTCGGAAGTCAGAATTATACGATAATTTAGAAAAGATTTCTGGATCCAGAATATTTTATTCGTTATCTCAAGATAATAGTGCAGGCGTAGCAATTGTTATACTCCCTCGTTGTTCAGCCTATGTAAATATAATCTCTTCAGTATCAGGTGCAAATGGTCGCTGGGTGAGAGTCACGCTAGATATACAACAAACACGTATCACGTTGCTGTGTATATATGCACCTACATCTCATCAACTACGTCGTAATTTTTTTAAGGAGATGTCTAAAACAGCACTAGATAACATCACTTAAAACTTAGTAATGGGTGGTGACTTTAATTGTGTCTTAGACAAAGAAAAGGACAGGAATGCAACTTCAACTTATACTGATACATCACATAGACTCTTAAAAGAAATATGTGATAATGAAAATTTAGTGGACACCTATAGAATATCAAAACCTCATGGTAAAGATCTTACATGTTTTTCGGTAGATGGTAAAGTTGGTTCAAGGATCGACAGAATTTATGTGAATAGTTTGTTAACAGGGTACTGGAGAGATGTTAATATTAAGCCAGTTGCATTCTCCGATCATAACATGGTTTGTGTAGCCTTTGCCAATGCTGACTGGGTAACAAAAGGGGTCGGGTTTTGGAAATTAAACACAACACTGTTGGGAGAAGAATTTTATAAGAATAATATAGAGAGTTGTTGGCAACATTGGATTAATAGGAAAGCATCATATAAGAGCACATTGCAATGGTGGGAGGATGTTAAACTGGATTTAAAGTATGTTTCCCGAAAGTATGCTATTAGAAAAGCACAGGAAATACGCAAACGCAAGAAAACACTTCATCGATCACTGATGAAAATTAATGCTAAAGTAAATAATGGTGAAGAGAATTATTATGAATTACTGGTTAAAATTAAAAGTAAAATAAGAGATATAGAACACTATGAGTTTGAGGGTGCAAAAATTAGAGCAAGAGCCCAGATGCACGCAGAAGGGGAAAAGCCAACCCGATATTTTTGCGCATTAGAAAAAGCACGGGCAATAGATAAGGTGATGTGCTCATTAAACATGCCGGATGGTTCAACCGTCTTTACCAACAATGAAATGAGTACTATTGTATGCAATTACTATGAGTCATTGTACAAGTCAGAGGGAATTGATGAAGATGCAAAATTGGATTTGTTAGCAAATATAGACAAAAAGGTGTCAGACACAGGCAGTGAATTTTGTGATCAACCCTTAACACTAGAAGATTTAACTAAATCCCTTAAAGGTATGAAACTAGAAAAATCACCGGGGTGTGATGGCCTTCCAGTTGAATTTTACCAAACGTTTTGGCACCTTGTAGGTCCAATAATGGAAAAATTAGGCACTGAAATATTTGAGAAAGGCCATTTACCACCAACTATGTCTAGGGCATACGTAAGGCTAATATATAAAGGAAATGACAGACGTCTAATTCAGAACTACAGACCAATTTCTCTACTATGTGTAGACTACAAAATAATATCCAGAGCACTAACATTGAAACTAGGTAGTGTTTTAGGAGAAATCATTGGAACAGAGCAGACATGTGCTGTACCCAGGAGGACAATTCTAACCAATACCATGGTAATAAGAGACCTTATACAATTGGTTGAGAAGGATAGCATCCCTTCAGCTGTGATTGCCTTGGACAATGAAAAGGCATTTGACCGTGTGGAATGGGATTTTCTTTTTAATTCTTTGCAATCGTTTGGGTTAGGCTCAAACTTTATTAAATGGGTAAAGATTTTATATACGGATATCAAGAGTAGCTATTTAGTGAACAATCAATTATCCAGAGAAATTGTCTTAGAACGTGGGGTTAGACAGGGGTGTTCCCTATCGCCATTATTATTTGTTATTGTGATGGAATCACTTGGCATAGCATTGAGGCAAAATAATAACTTTCAAGGCATATGTATTCGTGGCATAGAAAGACCACTTAAGCTGTCACAATATGCTGATGACACAACTGTGTTTACCAGTTCAAACAATGATTTTGCAATTTTAAACCACGTACTAGAAAAGTTCCAAAATGCATCTGGTTTGAAAATCAATAAAGGAAAATCCAAAGGATTATTTCTGGGGCCATGGAAAGAGCGGAATGACCAGCCACTTGAAATCAATTGGTCTAATGATACCATTAAGATTTTAGGCATCTATTTTGGCAGGAAACCGAATACAATACAAAATTGGAATGAACGAGTATCTAAGCTTAAGAGAATATTAGCAAATTGGAAGCGTCGTCGTCTTTCAATCTTTGGTAGAGTGTTTGTTGTCAACAACTTGGCATTATCTGGGCTATGGTATACAGCATCTGTTGTACACATGCCAAAACATGTAGAAAAGGAGGTTAATGAGTTGATATTGTCATTCATATGGGAAGAAAAGAGTCATTTAGTTTCCCATCGTGTTCTCAATAATGCTAAGTTAGAAGGAGGACTTGATTTAATTGATATTAAAGTGAAATGTGTTTCTTTAAGGTTAACATTTTTGGATGATCTTATTACATCAGATGAGACGTGGGCATGTGTTTCACGAGCTCTCATGGAGAGAATTGTAGAACCATTTCTGGCGGAGCATGTTTTTACCTCAAAGAAGCCACCTCCGAATAGCCAAATGATACCAGATGTGTTTAAAGATCAAGTTAAGGGGTTAGAAATATTTGACAGATACATGCCTCCACCTACGTGCTGGAAGGAAGTACTAGAACAGCAATTGTGGGGCAATAGTAATATATGTTATAACAATGCAGTACTTTATCTACCGTCCTTTGCAAAATATGGCATTCAACATTTATCGGATATGATACACCCTCAAACACGTAGATGGATTTCAATGCAAGACGTAGCTAGAAAAACACATATGAGGCATATAGATGTCCAGCGGTTGCTAAATAAAATAAAACATGCTGTACCAATTGAATGGTTTCGTCTGCCAAATGTAAATAATAATAGTTTGACTCCACAACCCGCATTAGTTCTTGATGATGAGATGTTAAAATACAAGATGAGATCCAAGGAATGGTACCATATTGTGAGACGAAAACAAGTAACACCTCCCATAGCAATTAGGAGATGGGATGACTCAAGCTATAAACCATCCAGTTGGAAAAATGTATGGAAAATCTTACATTCTCCATCCATACCAAATATGGCTCGTGATTTATTGTGGCGATTACTACATCGACGGCTATGGGTGGGACACTTGACATACAAGTGCAATATTACGACTTCTGATAGGTGTTACTTATGTCAAACAGACGAGGAAACAATCGAGCATTTATTTGCGGAATGTCCAATATCATCACAATTTTGGGACTATATCAGCCAAATCTTGGCAAAATTTGGAGCGAAGCCCATTGTTCTAGACACGCATGTAGTCTTATTTAGAGAATTTGGATCAAGCGGTGTAAATATCATAAAGTCTGAAAGGACTATTTTAATAACAATACTAACCATAGGTGTTTGGGCCATTTGGAAACATCGGTGTGCACAGACGAAAAATCCATCTATGGGCAATCACAATAGAGCAATAAAGGCAATATTTCGTTCATTGCTGCTGAATCATATTCCTTGCGAATATTTTAGATTAAAGCAGCATGGTAAAGAAAAAGTATTCAAGGACATATGGTGCAAAACAAACATAGTTTCAATAGAGTTGGGATCTGTAAAAATAAATGAGCCTGCACTAGCTTAAATCATTTAATTACTACAGCTGATTTATCTGTGTCTTTTAATTAATCTGTAATTCATTTTAGTCTGCACTTTGATATTGTTATGTTTAATAATTCATGTTAAGAAATAAACAGACTGGGGTAATTTAATAATCAATCGATAAAGTAATTTGCCATTGAATTATAAAATTGTCCCAGGTAATTTTAGGAATTTGCACAGAGTTTTATAGGGTTATTTGTTCCAGGGTAATTTACAAAACCTTACAACAAAGTAAATCAAAAATGGAAACAAGAGCGCCATCTATTTCCATCTATTTTTCTGTAATTTTCCTGCTGACTATATATGTTATGCTACCCGAATGCTACTACGCCCGCTGATCTTTAAGACTCAGCCCACTGGCGTCAATGATTGACTTAATTGTCATTGATTGACGAGTCACTTTTCATTTGTTGAATAGTTGCACTCGCCACACGGGACTACTACCACACATTGATTGAATGGTAATTTACAAAACCTTACAATAAAGTAAATTGAAAATGTAAACAAGAGGGTCATCAATTTTTCTGGAATTTTTCTGCCGACTATATGTATTATACTACCCAAATGCTACTACGCCCGCTGATCTTTAGAGAATCAGCCCACTGGCGTCAATGATTGACTTATTTGTCATAGATTGACGAGGCACTTTTCATTTGTTGGATAGTTGCACTCGCCACACGGGTCTACTACTACACCTGGGTTGAATAGTAATGCCTTTGTTAAGTTTTGTTTTGCTATCGGAGCTTTATCAGCATATTGTTTTGTATCTATACTTTTTAAGCCATATGTATTTATAGATTGTATTAATGCTCATTATTTATCATTGTTTTGGTGTAATATTAATCAAGATTACTAGTTCACCAGGTTTTTTTCTGGGGGTTTGCAAGCCTTTTTAAAGGAGTTCCTCCGTGAAGTTTGTCCGACTGCGTCAGCGTCGGTTTTTCAAAAAAAAAGTAGTAGTAGTAGTAGTTTTTCTCTAAACTCATCTAATCATATCATACCCCCTAGATATGAAAATAAACCTACCTATTCAGTCATGATCTATCTATTTACACATTATACAGCCTGGGATTCATAGACTTCTCAATATTCAAACCAGTAATATGCACACTCCATAATTGTGCAAGTGATAGTTTCACCTACGTTCCACATGTTAGTTTTGAATATTGAGAGCATGAATACCACCCCTCATCCCTACTTTAAATCACTTCACACGTCTTAAATCTTAAATTAACCCCATTATTTTCACCTTGCAGTCACTGAATTCGGTTACGGTTTGGGGTTCATAGATTGCACAATATGCAAGCCAAACATATACACACTCCATAATTATGTAAGCGATAGTTTCACCTATGGTACACATAGTTTTGATTATTAAGACCATGAATACCATTCCTCGTCCCTACTTTAAATCACTGTACACGTGAATACTATAATTAAATCACAGAATTTCATCTTAAATTAACCCCATTATTTACACATTGCAGTCACTAAATTAGGTTATGGTCTGGGGTCCATAGAGTCCACAATATCAAATCCAAACATATGCACACCATAAGTGTATAGGCGATAGCTTCACATACAGTACATATCCCAACTATGGATATTGGGACCATGAGCCCCACACCTCGTCACTACCTCTATTATATCAATCATTCCTTATTTAATTCGTTCTTTAATTCCAATATTTCATAATATGTTCCTTCAAGCGGCATAGCCTTGTTACAGAATAATACCTTGAATAGACAATTCAGGAGGATGGACAACTTGTGTCTCTCATCTTCATAAGATATGGCTAGGGAAATTCTTACACCAAACATCATACTCATGACAGAGAGGGCTTACAGCCAATGAAGCTTCATTTACTACACGTAATACTGGTAAATTCAATATCTCACTAGGTTGATCCCTTCACCAGTATAATCTGCAACATCTGTATGATCAGTACCCCTCTGTATACTATCACAAGACACATTCAAGACTGGTGCCCCTCTTATGATCACTGATCTTGGTAATTTATATGGATTGCTATGGTGTCCAGCATTTTGTCTTGTAGACCACCTTAATGGTGCAGTTTCCTTATTGTTACTGGTTTCTTCAAAATCAGATTCACTTGCGTGGTGAAGTGATTTGGAGACTTTTGTTATAGAACACCCTACCAAATCTGGAAAACAGGTGAATCCCCTAGCCATCTTAGCAAGATCTATTTCGTCCTCCGCGTCTGATGTTCCAAAATCCATTCTTCGTTGCTCGATCTTGTTTCTGACTTAACGTTGCTCAAAGGTGATTTCAAAGGTGGCTAGACCTCAGGGGTTAATTCTTTAGGGGAAACCATTGCGTGTGGACATGTAGGACCACAGGTAACCCGGACTAATTCCAAAAGTTGTTTTCGTTCCTGCTGCTTAGTAGAAGGCTGGTCAGGTAAGGCTATCATCTTTGCACATGTGCTATCTGTTTGGCAATCGTAAATCGACTACTTTTCGCAAGTTGTGTTTAACAGAATCCCTATGTGAATATGCATCCCTGTTCGGGTTAAAGGAAGGTGTCAGGTAACTGATACTGGGTACAAAATACTTGTCTCTTTATATGACGGAAATGCAGTATCGTGTTGGCAGAGAGTCGATGGACAATTACATCGAGTTACAATTGATATGACACCAGGAACGTTGCTTGAAACAATTTGATGTACTTCTAGCGCTGATTTGAATGAATTCAGTGGCTCTCGGTATACATGTCGTCGCTGTGACCTTGAATGTACAACTGTGTCAAAAAGAACATGTAGCAGAACATAGTGCACAAATACACTGCACAACAAAGAGTGGTAATGACGATGAGTGACCGCTTTTCAGGTTTATTTTTATGTATTATGCAATGACACATGCCGAGAGCGTGACCGAGAGAAATAGTATTTTGCTTAATCTGTTCCAGCATGTAGTACCAAAATTTCAAGACACTCATACGGTAAGCTGCTAATTATTTTGAAACTAATTCATCTTGAGCATGTTGCTGCCACCTAAACAAATCATTATTCAACAAAATATTCATTAAATTGTATCTTATTTTTCCATCTGATCATTATGGTTCAAATGACTAAGAAAATGGTTTTCTTAGTGTGTTTGTGAAAAGAAAATCCAAGTTAACCATTTCATCGATTAAGCCGTTATTTCAATTTCAAAGCAATCATACAGAAAAGCTATAGAATAATCTGAAACTAATTTGACTAGATGTCATTAATTCCTTATGCAGCTATGGATTCCAGGTAAATTATTTTCGAACTATTCAACACATTCCTTATGTAATTAGATTGAAATTGTAATAAGAGATTCACCAATGAAACGGTCAATGTAATACATTTTAGGGGAAGAAGTACATATAGTACAATATTACAAAATGTTGAATATTAAATGATTAATGTTTATTTCTTAGTGGCCACCAGCAATTTGTATCAGTTTGTCTGTCTGTCTGTCCATCCGTTTGTCTGTCCATCCGCCCGGCCACCTGACTGCCCATCCATCTGGAGAATTCTTGTTATTTTGGACAAAGTTGCCAGGGTCACAACTGTAGCTTCTCGCACTTGTTTCATTAGGACTCGCGAAATGAACACATTACCCTATGGGACGGCCACACGTGTCTCAACATCAGTAAAATCATATTTATACTTTCATACATTCACAATGAGAAATATAATTTAATTGTTGTGAATGTAATTGGTGTACTGCAATCTACAATGGCGGAATAGCATTACTATTGTGAAATTCTTTATGAGAAAGATGTACACAGTAAAGTTATAGATACATGTAATTTAACATAACATGTATTTTGCATGAGCCCATGCAAGATACATTCCCAGTCCACTGCCATTAAACATATACGAAAATGACATTTGACACAACGTAAATAAATTTTCAGAGACGATTGACATGGCAGCAAACAATTACCCATAGAAGGAATCTAAATATGAATTTGCTTTCTGAAGATGCCTTTTGATAAGCTTTATTTTGATATACTGCAGCTTATACTTTGGTATCACATAGCAGTGATGGTAATATTTTGACGATTTACGAACTGGAATCTACATTTTTACAGCTTTAAATTATTTTTCTGACAATACATTTCAATAAGCTTTAATTAGATATGGAGCATGCCATTGTTTTATTGGTAATTTAAAAACATATAACAGAAGGGGTGATTTGACAAGAATGGCATTTACCGACCTCTAAATATGTTTTGCCTGATGATACAACTCTAGATTTTTAATATATTATCCCTCTTTAACCTACACCAGAAATAATTTGTGGGAATTTGTTTGACGTTGATCGATGTTTCTACTCTACTATTAGAATAGTTCATCTTACAGATTCGTTCTATAAAATCATTAGGACTACTGTGTATAAAGAAGAAATCGATTTTCAAAAGTTTGAACTTGATCATTTTAGGCCTCAGGGTTAAGGATTTTTGCTGCGGTTAAAGTTTATTAAAACAGCATTTACATCAAGAAGAGGTACGAATTCACAGCTTTCCAAAGAACTAGAAAGCTATGTTTCCCATGACCTGGCGTGAAGTAATGTCAGCAGCACTGCAGAGCGGTGAGCCCAAGATTTTGGTCTTTCTCCATCGTTCACTGCCATGAAATAGATCGTCATTTTCTTTAGCATCCTGGTTTATGGATGGGTATGTGGATAAACTCTGTTTCTGGATTATTTCATAAAGAGATCCACATTTTTTAGTTTGATTGCAGCTATCTGGAGTAGGTCGTCTATTGGTTTCTTTTCCATGAGGTCTTGTGGAACTTTTCCATACAGATTCTAATACTACTGCAAGGTTGGATGTGACAAGCAGATTATCATTATAATGCAGGGGAAACTTAAGTGACCTTTTGCAACCTTCATGGCAATGTCACAAATGACCATCAAAATGGGTGTCTTACAACTATCCACCGAAATACTATAATTGTATTCAAATTAGATCGATGACAAGATCATGAAAGGTTATGAATTAAGGGCATAGTACTATTCATATTACCCTGCCTTTCAATATCAGCAATCACATTTCAAGTCTGTTGTAGCACAGACCCGGCAGCTTGGTATGAAAGCGGTACTCAGTCGTCCACTTGGCCAAATACGGCATGGTCTGACTAATACGGATTTGCCTCTCGGAAAAACTGATAAAATCAAGATTATAATTGAAATTGAAATTTGGGGAAATGGTCCACTGGGCAGATAGCTCACGTCAGCCATGTCTGAAACGTGACAGAAATAATTTAAGTCTAAACGGTAAATCTGCAGGACAGAACGAGCGCATGTGCTGGTGCCGCCAGCTACCGAAGTATGGGTAGTTAAGTCCGTTTTTCTGCCTAACGAAACTAACCATTTGGCCACGTTGTTGGCAAAACAATGCAGCATGTTTGTATAAAAGGTTGATCGTTTGGAGGAAAGTGTATGCCCAGTAATGCTTCGTTTTCAAGCGGGATTACTTTGATTTGTATCCTTGACTATCCAAATCAAATGTATATACTTATTACCCCCACCACCTCCCTCCCTCCCACCATCCCTCTATCCCTCCATCCCTCTCCCGACCCCTCCCTCTCCCACCCACCCACCCCCCCCCCCTCCCTCTCTCTCTCTCTCTCTCTCTCTCTCTCTATCTCTCTCTCTCTCTCTCTCTCTCTCTCTCTCTCTCTCTCTCTCTCTCTCTCTCTCTCTCTCTCTCTCTCTCTCTCTCTCTCTCTCTCTCTCTCTCTCTCTCTCTCTCTGGATGAGACTTTGGACATATCTAATTACTTACACACATGATAAGGGAGAAAGGTCTATAGGCCTCTAGACTTCCTTGCTTACGTGCTTTACCCATATTGTTAGTGTGCAATCTGGGTCGAGTGTGTGACAGATAATGGCAGTTTTTTCTAGAACTTTTTATCACTGCTGATAGATCTAACTCCATTGCCGATTGATATGCATTCTAGATTTGTGTCAGCTTGTGAAAACTATCCGTGCAGTGAAAAAACAAGAAAGAGAAAAGTGAGAGGATCTGTGCATTTGTTTCCACTCTTTAATGCGCCACCTGTACTTTAAGTTGTTAAATTTAGTAAATCCCCAACATTTTGAGTTTTTCAAAAAAAATGTTATCTAATTGGTTAACATCCTACTGTGGTACCATATAGTTGGCGCATGTTCGGACTACTGAGATTCTGCCAAAACAGCAAGTGGGCATGCGTGGTGCAGAGACGACAGTCTCTACTCAAGACATGGCCTGCAGGCGACATCAGGGAGTACAGTCAAGGTTTGCATAGCATTAGCAAAGATGGATGCGGATCAGACCATCAGTTGTCCCTGGGCATGGGGCCAGGAGGTGATCGCTATCTATTGGGTCACCGATTGGTTGTCTTGATCATGTCAGTACATCAACCAGTATCTGGTTATGAGTGATCAAGATTGCTCAATGTACAGTCAGGCCATAGCCAAGCGTTCGTATTGTAAGTCTTGTCTCCTGTGATCAGACTTCATGAAAAATGATGTGCTGGGAAGCAGGCGGGTATATGTGTGAGTGGGTGTAACATGTTACTTACTGAACCTGAGGTCGCACAGTCAGTGATGCCAGTACTCTGGAAGCTTGGTAACCTTCCTGGTATGACCCAGCAGGGCTTCAGGCCCTAGTCATGACGACCATTCAGCTACCAGCACTATGTCTACTCAGTCAGAGGTCTGCTGTGTTATTGTCCCATGGACCACCGTCCTCAATTCCACACATATGCGGGAAAGGTACCTAGCCTAGGCTGCATCCTGTGCAAAGTACTGGGCGATCGCTATGCAGAACATACCACTCCGCTGTTGGCGTTGCAGGTTACTTTGTGGTTTGGCCCAGGCCCGGGTCCTCACCACGACGACCAATACCACCTGTTCACATGAATAGCGACGCTACGAAACACACTGGGAAGGCCAAAGTGTGTATATTAAAAGATACAAACCCGCATGTAGTTATTGATTACTGTATGTTTAGTTGTTTCAAATTGTACAAGTTATTTTCGCTAACTTCTTGGCCATTTCACTAGCACATCCGTAATGCTTGTTAGAACTTAGACAGTTTCAAACTATTTTTATTATATTCTTCGTTCTATCGTTATTCCCGTTAAAACTTAGAAACCGTATATAGTAATGAAACAAAGTTGCCCTACAAGTGCAAGTATTATAAATATTAGTGGCGTGTACAGGAAGACATGCACTGTACAACAAACACCAGCAATCAGTGCTATTAACTATTAATAGCACTTAGGCAATACTGAGCATCATTTCTAATTGGACATAGTTAATTTTCACACACTTACACCACAAAATGCACAAGTCAAACGCACGTCATCACCATCTACATACGCCACAATCACCAAAGCTATAACTGCGCTGTACACCTTGTTACACACACACGCACGCACGCACGCACGCACGCACGCACGCACGCAGGCACGCACGCACGCACGCACGCACGCACGCACGCACGCACGCACGCACGCACGCACTCACTCACTCACTCACTCACTCACTCACACACACACACACACACACACACACACACACACACACACACACACACACACACATGCCATCTGCATACACTACCCTAGATTGCAGGGATGACAACACCTTGTGCACACATTACACTAACAATATCTACGGATGGGAACTTGGAAGATTTTGTCAAGGGGTACAAAAGATGACGCCAGGACCGCACGGTTCACTGGCACCACTGCATCTTACCCTGGCACAAAATAAAAAGCGCAGACGAATTCGTGGCGCGGATAGTTTTACTCTCAACACCTTGTGTTCTGGTGCTCACCCATTCTCGCAACACCATCGGACCGTACTAATTATGTTAGGACTGGTTACATGCTGTGTTAAAAAATTATTTTGAATTTTGTAAATGAACTCTTGAGCAATTGAGTTACTTGCCGGACCAGTATCCCAGCTTATGTTCGGAAAATTGAAGTCACCCATGACAAAAATGTAGTCAGATTTGATATTGTTTAAATTGTCCATGATATTTAGTAAATTGCAGTTATGTATCTCACTTGAATTTGGGCTTCTGTAGATACATCCCACTAACATAGTTTTGCTGTCTACTATTTTTATTGTGCACCACACAGACTTTATGAAGCTTAAATTAGTTAGTGCATTGCAGCTGACAGCTTGCAACGATTTATATGTGTCTATCAGGACACCTCTAGATGGGTTATTTAAAAACATATCGTAATTATCTATTTGCAGTTCACATGGTTGAATTTCGTTATATTGTTTTAAATTTTTCGGTAAAACCTCTGTTATGCAGATAATAGCTGGATTATATTTGTGTATAATTAACTCGCATCTTTTATCAATTAAGTTGTCCGCATTGGTATATATGCATGTGTTAGTGAAGTTTTTGTCGGTATTGTTGGTATGGATGCTGCTTATGAAGCGTACAGACGTGTTAGTTGATGTATTGCTATAGCTATTTTTGCTACGTGTAATGATTTTATTTGTTTTCTTATTATTGCAAGCACTGTTAGTCATTGTATTTGGAGTGTTTGATTTTGATGTTTTGACTGGGTCCTCAATGCTTGTGCGTGGGCTCATGTTTGCTAAGGGTACATTGCATTCCATAGTTTGGCAATGGTCAAATAAAACATATCAGTTTGTAGTATAGAAGGTATTAATACTGGATGAAGACAACTTTGAACAAAGTAATGGATAATCTAATAATACTACTGCATTGCTCGCTGCCTCGCTGCATACAAATTTTCAAAGTTGAAGTGCTTACAGACAGATGGCTTGAAATGTTACCTGATAGGAGGGTTAGGCCATCATGATTTGGATGGATGCGGTCCCAGAAGAGGTTCAGTTTGGTTTCACCATTGTTCTGTGTGAATAGATGTGTATTATCGATGAATGTAGTAAGTGATTGTGATGCCATGGATTGTAGCATGCAGTTAAATTTATATACTAAATCGTTTTCGACGTGGTCGTGGTAGTCTGGACGAGGAAGCAAGGAAGATACCATAATATGTATTTCTGGTAATCTCTTTCTAATTTTCTCAATGAGTTGTATGTAATCGTTGATCATTGTATCTAGCTTGCACTTTCGAATGCCATTTGATCCTATATGTAAGACTACTGTGTTATACTTCACAGCTCCAAATAGGTCATCAACGTACTCGGTTAAATCGTTAATTCTTGCGCCAGGGAAGGTTCTTATGTTGACATTTGCATTTTCTGTAGCCATATAGCGTCCACTCATTTTTCGGAGTGTAGAACTTCCAGCAATCAAGATATTCTCTTTAGGATTGGAACTTTGACTGTAAGAAGCATGATTGTAATTGTCATACACTGCCTGATGATAATAATTAGTAGTAGTTGGCTTGGTTGCATTGGCCTGGTGATAATGATTAGTAGTAGTCAATTTTATCTAGTATGTTTTCACAGCGCATTTCAAAGTTGGCTATTGCACTAGTATCCTCCTTTGTGAACGCGATGCTGAAGAAATTGTTTAGAACTTTAGCTTTGTCCTCACTTGACGATATTATAGTTCCATCCCTGTCCTCGATGTCTGCTACGCTATCTTTTGTCTTCAGTTTGCTTCTTGCATATGCATAGAAGGCCTTTGAATTCTGCTTCGCTTCCATAGCAATTTTCTTTACAAACTCCTGCATCACTTTGCGACATGCCCCCTTCGGTTATGTGCCTTTGCATACTCCTTATAATCCTTACCCGATCCTGTTGACTTATACTTTTTGAAGGCTACTCGTTTTTTCTTTTTCTTCTCAAGGGATAGTATATTTATCCGTAAGGTCTTACGTTTAGTGGACTGTTTTGCAGCTTTTCTAGGAGCATTTTTGTCTACGACATCTATCACTCGACTAGAAAGGATCTTCCGGCTTTCATCAAGTCGTATATTTTAGGTCCTCTATCCAGTTATAATTTCCTACCATCTCTCATTTTGTTGCAGTCACCCTTGGCATAGTTTAATCTTGGCACCTGAACTCCATCTGTATCTGTGAAACAGGTTAGTTTAAAGCTAAGTACAACATGGTGGCTTTTGCCCAGAGGGGCTTCATAACTTATATCTGTTATCACATCTTCTTCATTTATGAGAATTAAACCAATGGGAGTTCGACGTTGTTCTGCTCTAAAGTGTGTAGGTGAGGTAACAAGTTGTTACAGGAATGCATCTTGTAATGCATTCTTGAATGCGGAGGCCTTGTGGTTGCGGTCAGCTGTGGACATACATGTACTTTTGGACCAGTCAATTTTTGGATGAGTGAAGTCACCAGTAATAAGCATGCGTGTGTAGTTGTAGTTAGTAGTGGTTTGGCGGATATCATTATTTATGGCATCATTATTTTCCACTGAGCTGTTTGGTGACCTCTACATACACCATATCAGCATGTACTCCCTTTTATTTAACTTAATCTCACACCACACACCCTTTCATCTGACAAGATTCGTTTACGTTGCTAGGGACAGCACCTAATGCCTTCTTTGTATGTATAACCAGCCGTAGATTATCGAAGCAATCATATCAGTCCAGTTGCAATTCTGGTGATTGGACTGGAAGATGCAATTCTTTGGAAGGATCTCTGTCAGGCAGATTATATCAGGCTTGTAGAGTGCAATAACGTTGTTTAGTTCTGTATGTTTGTTTAATATATTGTCAACATTGGAATATACACAGTTTAATTTGCTATGTTGTTTAATATCAACGTCTGTACTTTATTTATTTCCTTGTCTACATTAGAATATATACAGTTTAACATGCTATTCTGTTTATACAATGGTTGCTATGCTACGTTCTCTGCTGCTGCAGTTTCAGGTCTTTTTTCACCAGTTCTCTGTTGTGTTTCTGCCTTGCAGCATTTATAAATATTTCATCATCATATTCTGCTATTTTTTCACCCATGCTGAGTATCTTGGTGTGGTCTGCCTCAGATGCCATCGACACTCTCATAGGCCGAGCATTTTCACCTCTACGACCCAGCCGGTTTAACGTGTCAAATTTTGCGTTCGTCTCTAGGATATCCTTAGTTAATTTTTGGACTAAGCTTTCATCATGTGCAATCCTTTCCTCTATTACTTCACTATCGCTCTCTGGGATATTGAAGAGTACAATGTTTTTCCTCCTGATTTCCCTTTCTTTGAGCTCACCCTTTCTTTGAGCTCACGAGCAGTCTGTCTTGTTACCTCTGATAGATTAAAGTTTGACGCACAAGAACTTTTCAACTCTTCATTTATCTTTGTCTGCTCTGCCCTAAATGTATTCATATCTGTTCTGACTTTGCCAACATCAGTTTCCGCTGCCTTGAATATATCCTCTAATTCATTTCTGAGTGCCTCCCTATAAACTGTACACCTTTCTTCTATCAGCTTATCTGATTTGACAGAACTTACCGCAGATTCGTTGCAATCAACACAATACCAATGGATGAGTAAAACATCGTTTGATAGTACTCCATATTCCTCGTTTGACAGGCATGTGCACCCTAAGCAAAACCACTTTTCGCACCTCTCGCACTCTATAAGTTTATCTCCCTCTTGGGTAAATACCTGACAGCATTTCTTGCACTCTAAGGAGTCTTCTGGATTTTGGGAACTGGTCTGCATTTCTTTGTTATTTCTTGTGCTTGATGCACTGCCCGATCTACCACCATCCAGTTTTCGAGGATGGCCACCAGTGCCTTTCTGCAACGCGGGCGTGTCTGGCTTAGGAGGCATTGCCTTTTCAGAAAGATTTTCCTTTTTTGTGCACCAGATATCTAGGATATAGAATCAGAAGGAGCTGGTGAGGATTTCACACTCAGCTCAGTAGATAGGGTTCTTGAGATTGATTGCTTGTTGTAGCGACTCCATGACACTGTAGCTACGTGGAAGTGATTTTAATATATACAACAATAAGAGAATCATAGGTTTATACTTACAGACTTTGTAAGTCTTTGTATTTGTGCGTACTTGGCTTGGTCAACAATTACAGAATTTCGTTATCCTATTCCTGATCTACCAAGAGGTCTAGAATATCAGGATCCTCTTGCTGGTTGTAACACTCGCACTATATATCGTGGACTATGTAGATAATCCAGGCAACACCAACTGTGGCACAAGCATGGACTCCGTCCTTAAGTAAGCCTAAGTTATTTGAAAGCCTTGCTTGCTTGTCCTGGCATTTGCGACTTATTGTCAGAAACTGGTTGAGTCTAACTGGTTTAAGCTGTAGCCTGGAACTGTTTAACTGATCTATCTCCTTATTTAACTTAGTCACTTGCTTCGCAATAACTTTGTCGTCCGCTTCGAAGGTTTCTGGGTTACTGTGGCCATTATGCTGATTCCAGTTTACTATGGAAATTGGTGGGATTTCTATAATCTTTAGAGTTACTAGCCCTCGGAACTGCTTTACTTTTACAATTGCTCGATTTAGTTCATCTAGAGTAGCTTCAATTCTGTTTGTCTTATTCAAGTAGATGAATATCTCTCTTTTGGTAGTGATATTGCATGTTCGAGCCCACAAATACAGAGAAATTTGTTTGTGTCTTCTTATCGCAGGACCGATTCGCTCAACTAACATCTACTAATGTGTTAGTAGTTGCTCCAGCTATACACCAAAGCTCTAGTGGACATTTCTGGTCATACTTGGTATACCATGCATTGCGTAGGTTGAATCCTTTACTATCAGATACTAAGATTGGTGTACTATGTTTTACACCTTGCAGGTTTACTGTACTTTCAAATCTTTTGATAAATTTATTAAGATTATTATAACTCATTTGTAGAATTTTAATTGCACAGTAGATAATTTCACATACACAGACTTGGATTTAGACAATCCGTATCATGCAAAAACATATTTGTTTATCCCGCCATACACAGGTTGCCAGGCAACACAATCCCATTATGCAAAACCAAATGTTACAAAAACCGGTTACATAGTTAGTACCATTGCCTTTGTCGTTATTTATACAGTTTCATATTAATTCTCTTCATAAATTACATCAACTAGCAAGAATAACAATATATAATGGCATAAATCAGGTTTTTTTAAACTGCTGAATTTCCGATCTCGCCTTGGGTCTTGCTACTTTCCGGAATGCACTATATAACAAAGCGTATCGGTTCCAGGATGGTAACCTGGGTAGTGTTTCTCCCTGAACCCATTGTGAGATTTGCATAAAATGTTGTATTAAACTGAAGGCGGCTCCCTGTCTCTGACCATGTTCGCGGCCGTATTTGACCTTTTCCGCCATTCCGCGTTTAGACTAAAGAAATTAGTGCACCGTTATGCATAGCTTTCAACAAGTCTCTAGAAACAGGAGTACTACCTGGCATCTGGAAAATGGCAAATGTATGTTGTATACACAAAAAGGCTCCAAAAACGATCCGAGCAACTACAGTCCAATCAGTTTTACCTCTACCTTGTGTAAGGTCTAGAGTCATTTATAAGGGACAGCATTGTAAATTTTCTGGAAACAGCCAATCTATTTACCAATTTAGTGCCAGCATGGTTTCAGACACAACAGATCCTGTAAAACTCAATTGCTAGAGTACCTCGAAGATATAACAGTCAAACTTGATCAAATGAACCTATCGATGCAGTATATTTAGATTTTTCAAAAACATTTGATACTGTACCACACCAAAGACTCCAAACAAAACCAAGGAAGTGTCCTGGGACCTATACTTTTTCTGATATACATAAATGACCTACCAGACAGTCTGATCTACCACTGCAAAATATTTGCAGACGACACAAAGATATATGGAAACCCAACTACCAGTAAGATCCAGGACAACATAGACATAGTATGTAAATGGTCGCAGACATGGAAACTATCCTTCAACACAGATAAAACGCATGTCCTACATTTATGTAGAAATAACCCCCAAACTAAATACTATATGACAGATACGCCAGATATGCATCATATATCAACATCAGATGTAGAAAAAGACCTGGGAGTGTATATTGACAGAAACTTCTCTTTTGACATACATATAGGTATGATCATCTCCAAGACTAACAGCACAATAGGACTAATTAAGAGAACCTTTACCAAGATTGACCCATCTACTTTCACGCTCTTGTACAAGTCTCTCGTGAGACCTATTCTAGAATACTGCAACGCTGCATGGTCGCCAACATTGAAAAGGCAATCACAGCTATTAGAAAGAGTTTAACGATGAGAAACAAAACTCGTCCCGCAATCAGAGAGCATAGCTACACGGAAAGACTTGAAGCCTTAAATTTAATGTCACTGAAATATAGACGGTTTCGAGGAGATTTAATTGAAACATTCAAGCTCATCAGGGACCTATATAACATTGATAAGGCCTACTTCTTCGAACCATCCGGTATTACACAGATCAGAGGTCACAGGTTCAAGCTCAACATAACATGCAGCAATAAAGATATTCGCAAGCACTTTTTCACCAATAGAGTGGTACGACATTGGAATTCACTGCCAGCTCCAATAGCTGAAGCAACAACAGTCGAATCATTCAAGGACAAACTAGATATCTACTTCAAAGAAATAACATTCGAATTTGACTGAACAGGCCATCCATATACCAGCCTATCACAAAATCACAATGCAATTCCGCAAATAAAGTTGACTGAGCTAGGAGTAGCCTGTGTATAGACATGAATATGCTCGATAGCGATTCCAATTACTAGTAGATACATCTCTGCTTCCACATCCGCACTTTGTGGTTGCATGCAGAGACACAAGGCAAGCATAGAGGAGGCAACTCGGATAACGATGAACGTAGACAATGAAAACAACAGCAATAAGACAAACCACTGCCTCCACAAGTCAGCATGCAAACAAATGCTAGATGCAGCAGGGTCTAATCATGAGTGTAGGCGGCATACCGTAGCTAATGCAGGGAGCACCCATCTGCACCACAGCATTTCCACAAATCAGTGTTAACCCTTGCCAATCTGAATTCAGAATTTTACATTTCAAATTAAATTAAAAGATGATCTGTGTTCATTTTCCGGCAAATTTGCTGGAGGATGTTGTTGTCTACGACAGCAACATCATCAACAAAAGTGTTGCAAAATGTACACCAGTTTCTTTGTTATTGATACAGCAAAAGATGGAATATTGACAGCAGAGTGGTAATGGTCAAAGTCTTAAACCAAATGGTTTTGAGGAGACTTAATTAAGCAACAACAGTCTGACCATTCAAGAACAAACTGGAAGTCGACTTCAAGTATGTAACTTATGAATTGGATTGAACAAGCCATACAACAACAAAAACACTGAGGCAATAACAAGCCAATGGCTTATGCCTCGTAAAATGATGATGATGATGATGATGAGACTTGCATTGTATTTCGTAATTTCCTCCTGTATATAGGAGCACCGACCAGACTGGCAGCGTCACTGCTCAGTGTGGTTCCTGGTCACATATCCGCACCTCTTGGGGTGTTTCTACAATTATTTGTAACGTATTTACAGGAATCACTGGAAAGGAAACAAAGCATAGTAGGCGTCTTTTTGGACCTTTCAAAAGCTTTTGACACCATGAATCACCAAATCCTATTAGACAAACTTGCCTATTATGGCATAAGAGGTAGTGCACTCACCTGCTGTTCCTCTTATATATGAATGACTTACCCAATATCTGCAAACACATGTCACTGATACTGTTCGCCGATGATACCAATGCCTGTTGCTGTGAGGACAATATAGATACCTTATATAAAAAGGTAAACAAGGAGATGGAAGAAATTACCAACTGGTTTGCAATTAACAAATTATCACTAAATGTTGACAAAACAAATTATGTTATTTACAAATTTGAAATTAAAGAAAGAGGACACTTAAAAAATCTATATAAATAAAAAAGAAATTGAGGAAGCCCCATTTGCAAAATTTGTGGGAGTCTACTCAGACAAACATCTGACCTGCGCTAAACAAATCGAGATAGTAACAGCAAAAGTAGCAAGGGGAATAGGTGTTATACAAAGACTAAAACCATATATGACACCAAATACTATTAAAACACTATACTGCACCCTTGTTCTCCAACTTCTCACTTACTGCAACGCTATCTGGACCAATACACACAAGACCAATCTAGCAACGCTTAACAGCCTTAAAAAAAGGAGTACATTTTTTATCAAACCCAGCAGGGGCCCAGAATATATTCAAATCTGAAAAAAATTTCAAACTCGCTGACATAGCCAAACTAGATGTACCAGGGTTGGCTTGATTTAAATCAATTGATTTATATCATGATTTAAATCATGATTTAAATCACTCGATTTTTATCGAAAAAATCGTGATTTAAATCAGTTTTGCAAAAATAGAGGAATTTTCAAGTAATTAATACAATTAACAGTAATTTTGTTAAATTAAAGTAACATAATTATTTTACTGCTTCCATGGCACTTGAACATCAACACAAAATAGAATTATACACTTAATTGCTCATATTTGTCATCAGCAAGACTAGACCCAGTGCACGAGTCCACATCTACAATCTACATACTTGAGGTTCATGTACACAGTACATCACACATGTGTACAAAGTATGATCATTAAGTATGTGTAAGCTGTAAAGAAGAGGAGAATTCCATGTGCGTACATGTCACTACATGACCATTAAAGCAATAGTGTACATGAAAAGTCATGTATGGGCCAGTATGGCTATTACTATTAGTCTAATTCCAAAAGCACACTCTTTTAAAGCAAGACACTGTCTCTTTTTTCAGCTATGACATGCGTCTGGAGTCACTCTGGAGTGTCATTGAGTGTCTCGATTACTATTGGCTAGTGCTTATCAAGTTGGACTTTTGGGCTCCATTTTATTTAACACTAAAACAATAAAGATTGAAATGTTATTAAATTAAGTAGTTTACTACAACTTCAAAAATCAAAATCAGTAATTGCTGAAACTGGCAAGAAACTATATACATTGTAACACGTAAACACATCATTACATTACATTAACCCTTAGCACACTGATGTAGGAGTTTTAATTTTTCAAAATAAACATAACCCCTAGCACTCTGGAGCATGATAATTTAAATTTTCAAATTAAATTTAAAGATAAACTGGTGTACAATTTGCAACAATTTTTGTGGACGATGCTGCTGTCTGTGACAGCACCATCTTCCACAAAATTTGTTGAAAAACGTACACCAGTTTATCTTTAAATTTAATTTGAAATTTAAAAATTTCGACATCAGTGTGCTAAGGGTTAAAGATAAACTGGTGTACATTTTTCAACAAATTTGGTGGATGATAGAGCTGTCGCAGACAGCAACATCGTCCACCAAAATTGTTGAAAAATGTACACCAGTTTATCAATTTTAATTTGAGCATATTTTTAAAGACAGAAGTTAACAAGGTTGATAGACTTAGACAATGATGACTTTTGCATACCTTCATAGATTTTGTGCATCTAATTAGGGCTAATTCGTTAGATTTATGCATTGCATCATTTCTGTCCTATTGCTACTCACTGTATCTGTGATGCAATTGTGAACAAAATTGAAAAATCGTTGCTAATATGACGTAATATATAAATTTTGAACTCTATATATTATTAGTTCAAACAGTGATAATTAAAGAATAGACATCCCATCATTCGTAACATAATAAACATATTGAATATTTTGAAAGCAATTTCACTGAAAACCGTTGCTGACTTAGGCAGCAACGGCTTCCAGTGAAATTGCTTTCAAAATATTCAATATGTTATGAATGATGGGATGCATATTCTTTAATTATTCACAATTAACTGATTAACCAGAACACTCGATATATTGACTATTGAGATACCGCAATTTTTTTATAATAACGATATCGATATTCTCTCAAGCAATATCGCGCAAACCTAACTGAGTCACAGATAGATGTGTCTGTCATCACTTTTCACTTTCAGTTTTCAATAATGCTGCAATTGTACTTCACTAGTCTAGTCAACAATCATCATTCAACTGAAACCGGAAGTCATTTTCTTTGTCACAGTTTAGGGACCGAAAAAGAAATACTAGTTTAGCCGCTTTTAAAGTTCCAAGTTTGTTTCTCAACTTACTCTGCACGAGCCCATAGCTGGAGAACACGCGCTCGACACCAGCTGACGCCGCCACAGCTGACATCAGACGCTGAGTGAATTCAAATGCTTCCAGCAGATCATCCTCGAAGTCACGTCTGTGCGACTTCCACCAATGAAGAGAGGTTACTCCATTAACAACTTCGTCGTTAAATTT
Organism: Chaetoderma sp. LZ-2023a; assembly: GCA_034401795.1. Lineage (NCBI taxonomy): Eukaryota > Metazoa > Mollusca > Caudofoveata > Chaetodermatida > Chaetodermatidae > Chaetoderma > Chaetoderma sp. LZ-2023a. The sequence continues at coordinate 42,100,617 of CM067372.1, read as the reverse complement.
AAGAATGTGAAATGGTGGTGCCATGGCCTCGAATTTGATTACCAAAGTCATCAAACCAGGGATTTCGGATGCTACGGTGAGTGCAGTTTCACGTTCTTGCTGAGTCAAGTTTCGACCACGGTATTTAGGGTGGAGTAGATTGGCCAGCATGTGGTGAGGTGTCACAGCTTGTTGATAACGCTTATCGGCCGCACGCTTTGTTGAATTATTAGTGTCATTATGCAGGGCCGTTTTTACATCTTTCCATAATTCAACTGCTTCTGCTATTGTGCAATTGTCCGATTGAGCTTTATCGAGAGCGCAAGCTACTGGTTTCAAACAAAGTCGGTATTCATCTGCAGAACGTTTGATTACTACATTACGAACTTTATTGGCAATGGCAACATCTATGCGGTCAGTATGTCCATCACAGATTGTCACAAGTGTCGGCCATGCCTCACAATACGAGTTTAAACAATCGTACATTGTGTTCCACCTTGTATCTGCTGGCATCACTAACTTTCTGCACGATGATTGGCGTATTTGGGCACTAGCAAAGTGGTTATTTCGGAAATACTTCACAACTTGTGTGACATGCTCCTTAACATTACCCATTTCTAAGTCCTTTGAAGTCAGATTTAGAAGATGAGGCGTGCATCCATACGCAATCATGTTGAAACCCAGTCGTTCTTTCAAGAACTCTCGCATCTTTGCTACATTAGCAGCATTGTCTGTGACGATACTACATATAATGCACCCAAAATCATTGTGCGTGTTTTCAATTGTCTGCTTCGCAATGTCATAAAGATATTCCGCTGTGTGAGGATGTCCAGAGGTGTCCGTAGTATCCACTAAGTAAATATCACCTAAGCAGGTCGTCACTGTAGCACATACGATAGGCTCGTTATGAATATTGCTCCAACCGTCTAATGCTAGACAGACAAGTTCACCTTCCAAATTTTTTCTCGCCTTCTCCCGCTCTTCTGTGTAGATAACATCCAAATATTTCCCCCCTATGTCCTTTCTGGATGGTGGTTGATAGCCTGGTCGTAAATCTTTTACAAGGTTTATAAAATGTCTATTTTCTACTAAGCGAAATGGGGAGTTCGTAGCATACACCATCCTAGCTACATCACGATCTAATTCACCACGTTTTTCTGCTGAAGTTCTGATGACATAATTCTGTAGACCATAATTCAGCTTGGGTATCTTAGCGGCCAATGTACCAGCAGCTAATTGACCGTGCACTGGGCGCTTCACTGCCGCTGAAGCAGAACTTGAAGTTGACAGAGGTTCAACTTCCATCACCACCACATCGTTTTGATCAACAACAGTTTCAACGTGCTGCTGCTGCTCAGATTGAGATGAAGTCCCCGTTTCTGTTGCGGCTACAGCTAGACCTTGAAGTGCTGGTGTTGGTGGACCTGTGCAATTGGCTGCATGTTTTTTTAACCGCTCTGGGATACCTTGGAGTTCGTGTCGGCAGACCTTGCAGACAGCCCGGACACCGGCCTTATCTGGGGTCTTCACTTTCTCATAATGAATCCATATTGGATCTTGTTTTCGGCCGGAGTTAGACATTTTGCTAATTATGGAATTGAAAATATTTCATAGCCTTTGTCACTTAAGCAGTTTTGACTGTATTTTTCAAGAATGAAAAAATGCTTTTCTATTGCATCATTTAAAAAAAATGATGCAATAAAAAAATGATGCAATAGAAAAATGATGCAATAAAAAAATGATGCAATAAAAAATGATGCAATAATAATACTGTTAAAACTGCTTAAGCGAACAAAGTTTTTTTGTATTAAGAAACCAGCAAGATTAAAATTCAGTTAAAAATAAGTCATAAAAATACCACTTTATTCAGTTCCAAAATACAGTTTAGCAATGCATCTGGACCTGTATTAAGAGACCACCTGTCTTAAGAGACCACCTTCTGCGACTCCCACAGCCAGTGTCTTAATACAGGTTTCACTGTATAAGTTTTACGTAATTTCCTGGGATGTCGCGAATAAAAATCGATTTAAATCATTGAAATCGATTTAAATAAAAAAAATCGATTGATTTGATTTTTTTGAAAAAAATCGATTTTTTTCCAACCCTGAGATGTACACCATTGTTAAAGATTATCACCACAAAACATTGCCACAATCCATCGCCTGCAGCTTCACACTCAACACTGATATCCATGAACACAACACTAAGGCCAAACATAATCTACACACCCAATTTATGAGAACAGAAACAGGAACACGACGAATCACAATAGCAGCCACAAAACTAGGGACAGCACCGGTACAAAAATACGCGAAAAAATCCTAAATCAGAAATCCTTTAAAAAAATTGCCAAAGAATCTATATTGGACAGGTATTAAATCAATGCGTGCGTGCGTGCGTGCGTGCGTGCGTGCGTGCGTGCGTGTGTACCTGTGTGTGCATGTGTACCTATGTGCATATTCAAGTATAAGCATCCAAATAATGACATTATTTATGTTACAAAATGTATATGTGTCAAGTATCGTGTGTCCTATATGTATGTGTATATGCGTGTATGTATTTGAATCAATTTACTGTTTTTGTTAAATAACATTTATACAGTAATATTCTCAGTGTTGCTAAACTTTTTTGGTTCAGTATATATATACTGAACCAAAAAAGTTTTGCAACACAGAATATTACTGTATAAATGTTATTTAACAAAAACAATAAATTGATTCAAATATATTATTTAATTGATGTCATTTTCCAATTTGAACAACAGTCTCTTGTTACTGTAATGCTAGCATCGCGCCTTTAACACGGCATCATTCAACGGAAGGGTCCAATTTAAATAATGACACTGAGCTGTCAATACCGGTTGTGACCTCCGCGCCCATTAACCACCGCCATACATCGCTTTCGCATGCTTCAAATTAAGCACATGATGTCATGAAGAGGAATCGCATCCCATTCCTGGAGCAGTGCAGCTTCCAGCCCCCGCACATTGTGAAGATGTGGATGGTTCTCACGCAACATACGGCCAAGAATATCCCACACGTGTTCGATAGGAGACAGGTCCGGTGATCGCGCTGGCCAGTCCAACACTAGAACGTTGTTAGCCTCAGGGAAATCACTGGTGACCCTAGCTGAATGAGGACGGGCGTTGTCTTGCTGGAACATAAAGTCTGCATGATGCTGCATAAAAGGGATGACAACAGGGGCGACAACTTCTTCACAGTAATGTTGAGCCGTTAAATTTCCACGAATCACAATAAGATCTGTTTTGCCGTTTTCATGGATTCCAGCCCACACCATGACACTGCCGCCACCGAATCTGTCGTGCTGAATGATGTTGGCTGCATCATACTGTTCTCCTAAACGTCGCCAAACCCGTTGCCTACCATCCGCCACATCCACACAAAACCTCGACTCATCACTGAACAAAACGTGGCTCCATTGTTGAGCACGCCATCGCTGATGAGTTGTTGCCCATGCAAACCGATTCTCGATGTGACGCTCTGTAAGCGGAACAGCAACAAGTGGACGGCGGGCATGCAGTCCAGCATCATGGAGTCTGTTTCGCACAGTCTGTGCATGGACTGTAGTGCCGGTAGTGGTGTGCAAATTACGGGACAGCCGCGGCGCAATCTCAAACCTGTGATGACGTCACTAAGTAGAGGTCTTCTCGTGGTGTTGTTGCTCTCGGTCTGCCAGATCGTGGTCGGTCATTAACATGTCCAGCTTCCTGCTCACGTTGGCGGAGATGGGAAATGGTTGAGGCGTGAACATTAAAATGTCGAGCAACAACACGAACGCTCTGCCCAGCAGCGAGTTTTCCCATTGCTTCATGGCGCTGATTTTCGGGTAGTCCTGGGCGGCGGCCCATGTTCGGTAGGGTAAACTTTTAAGTGTTTTCTGTTAACGTTCGTTATCTGCTTTTGCAATATGGTGAATTTTTGCATTCGTTACCCGCCAATGTGGGCCAGTGCAGGAAAAATGCATTTTCACATGCAGTAAGCGTGCTGCCGAGAAATGCAAGAAATGATTTGCATTTCTTCATGATCAGCGAGACATTACATTGACGAAACATGCCTGCAAATTTGGTTATAAATGGGCGCATAGTTTTAATATAACAAACCACACTTCACTGTTGCTAAACTTTTTTTTGGCTCAGTGCGTGTGTGCAAAGGTATAAGCTACATGCTATATGCTATGTACCACATGTCATAGCATCAGCATCATAGCAACTCTCATCCCCTATGGCATATACACTGTCTCATATTGTATGTTAGGGGGTCCATCGACTCATAGGCTGTGCCTTTGATGGACTGCCCATTTTCGATTTATATATATGTAAAATATGGTATGAAATAAACAACTTTGAACTCTTGAACTCTACAGACAGTCTAGATAGTGAACCAGGGAGCCACCGACAGCGTTGCTGACAGCTGTGACGTAGGTTGGTTAGAGCAGGCTGCCAATTATGCTGCACAGTGAAGCCCAGTCTGCTCACATCTGTACCATCCGCCTTTTTAGATAGGCGTCTTACAGGCTTCAGTTATGGCATCTTGGATATACTGATGACAGGGCTGACATCCGACATCTATTATTTACAACGACTGAGCTCCCGATACAGGGCCTGACACTCAGCGTGAGTTCGTTTACGTCCCCCATGGCACAGACACGTACACACGAGACGGGTCTGATGGCTTTACGTCCCCTCCGAAGGACGTGTCATGTGAATGACGTATGGAATGGCGCAGGTTTTTACACCTTGATCACATGCCTGAACGGGGGATCGAACACGGCTCTTTTGGATTGGAATTCCAAGCATGTGTGGCACACCGGTTTTGCCAACCGAGCCAATGTGCTATTCATAGCATCGCGATGACGTCATCCACAATCAAGTTTCCCATAATACCCTGGGAGCGACGCCATTTATGGAGGGGCTAATTTAGCATTACGAGCAATGGGCCGTAAAACCTTAATTACATTTTCGTTACTATCTTGCAAAATTCACTCATGATTTGATGTTTTCTGACACCGGGCGGGTTTATTACAGATACTCAGACACAGAATTTAATGGTTTGAGCTCCATGTAAAATGTAAACAATGCATTGCTTTGGGCAGTCCTCTTTAGCATGTAGTAAGCTTGGCCCAACTTTAATGGAAGACATTAAGCAGAAAGCATCGGCCCGGTTTGTGAATGTTGACATCCTTGATATCGGAAGGCCACATCCGATCTGGTCAACAGTGACAGCAAATACATATGATGTAAAACGTGCCGTCATCAAGGCAAGGTTACTAACCGGTACATACTATCTGCAAGCACACAGATCCAAATTTAGTCAATATGAGAATGATGCCTGTCCTTTTTGTAAGAACGTTATAGAAGACCGTATGCATTTCCTAGTTCAGTGTCCAGAATTTGCAGATATCAGAAGCATCTATATAGCGGAAACCGATCATCTAGTGGCGGGAGATAGCTGGGAATTAATAAGTAAGGATGAGAATCTTATTCTCCAGATGTTACTCGACACAACTCTCTTGTTTGGCCTGATTGGAAGCGATTCAATGTCGAAAATTGAATCCATCTCCAGGAAACTCTGCTATAAACTTCATATCAGACGTAATCATCTCTTAAATGAAATGAATTACCTAACAAAGCTTGCATTATAAAATATCAAGTTAGTATAATTAGTCAATTGCAGAAAAATACGGTGCACCTTATGCTTTCTGGATGCTCCTACATATATTTCAATAACAATGAACTCATTTACGCGTCTGGTGAACATAAATTTACTCGTCTATGAACTGTGACCATTTACCTATATACAGATAGGAAAATCACTTGCGTGTGTACATGCATGTACATAAATGTCAGATTTAATGATCGTTTGCGTGTGTGTATATAATATAATATATAATTAATGGAAAAACTCCAGTAATTTGCGGATTCTAGAGATTCCCGGATAATACACCGAAAGGTGGTGCGCCAAGAACAGAACAGAACTCCAAGAACAGAACAGAATAGGCTGGTACCCGACTCCTCATTCCCTCGCTGGCGATTTTCTGGCTCAAGCTATGTGACCATAGATATCCATAGTATATAGATCAATGTATGTGACTATGAGCAATTGGAGTCGAGTACCAGCTTAAGAACAGAATGGCGGCCGATCTCAAGATACCCGGATGTGCGAAACTGTGCGATATCTTATCTTCTTAGTACATTCCTCCAAATATGGAGCACCTCATTGATCTATATACTAACTGGATCGTCCAACAGCTAAGCAACAGCGCCTTTGTGATGTCACATGACGTCATTGACATAATAACGTCATCGTTTACGTCACAATATACCATCTCGCAATATTTTAGGCATTCCCCATAGATTTGTGTGGTATTTTCCCATATGACTAGTGGTGAATGACGTCGTAATTGTTAAAGGGGCGGTATAGCTGATAGACACTTTCCTGGTGTAAATCTATAGATGCTGATATCGTCAGTGTCCGTGTGCCGATTTTAACGACTAGGGTATCTGGAAATAGCTGCATCGCTTGGTACTATGGACGTTAGGAATCCTCAAATAGTTGGGGTTTTTTGGGTGTTTTTTTTTACAAAAATGTAATAATATACAGATAAGGACGACGTCGAGATAGCTTTTTCCATTATGTCACAAGGGAGACGATCGTCGACAGGCTCCAGACGTAAGCAGAGTTAACTCCCGTTAGCAGTGAAAAAGCTATCTTGAGCAATCGCCAGAGAACGAGCGTGCATATGATTAATGGTCAAGTCAGATGAAGACGGCATCTGCAGTGGTCACAAGATGTATCCAATTGAATTTCAACTGGCATGTAGCAAATTACTACATTATAACCTGGCACAGACTACCTATAGCCTTGTGATCCTGAACACTTGATACATGGTTAAATAATTGCTATTAAACATATCCAGAGCCAAAATCGGTCACAAATGATAAATTTCAAATCAGTTTTTCAGCTAAGAAAGTCTTACATAGAAAAGACATCTAGGGCATCAGATCATATTAACCAGTCAGATTCCAAATACAATCTAAACATTTTTTCCATTAAGCACAAATTTCTTAGCTCAACACAGTTTTATGAAGTCCATCTCAGAATTTTACTCTGTCAATGACTACCATAGCAGAATAAAAACACAACTATTTTATCTTTGCCCATCAGTTACAAATTATTCACAGCTTAAAGATGCATCTTCACACAAAAAATGCTTTAAAATAAAATTGTTTAAATCAAATAATTTTAAAGGAGTAAATTGTGTAATAAATCTTAGCATATGACGATTTCATTCCATATAAATTTTTTCTAAATTTGGTTGTTAAGTTGAATTAGGGGCTCATTAGGGGCTCATGTCGCTAATTCAATTTCACAACTTAAAAAATATATTAATTTATACGTAATGAAATTATTGAATGCTGAGATTTATTTTGTTTCGTTACATCTAGTCACACAATTTAAGCCTTTAAAATTATTAAATTTACACTTATTTAAAAAAGATTTAGTGTGAATATGCACCTTTAAGGAATATTATCTTGTATATTTTAAAATAATTTGAATGGAGACATGTAGCTTTAAAATATTAACCACAATGGGTGTCACACTCATTTCACATCTGGAAACTCCATTTTGCCGAAACATGATTGATATATCTGATGTTTTGTCAGATACTTTTATCCGTATACCAATTCACATTTCCAGTTTATCCATCCATCCGCGAATAAATATGATATCATAATCAACTAAGTGACATGTAGGCTAATGTCATAAATATGATGTCATGAATGAATCGATATAGTCTGTTAACGCTTAATAATCTGACAAGTTGTACGAATTGTATATATATATATATATATATATATATATATATATACTGGAATTTAAGTATTCAAATGTTTTATATTACACGACTTAGTGATGTGCACGAAATGATAAAATATAAAACCCGCTTAATAGTTTCAAAACTACTTCATTTGCTTAGTGCAAGACAGCAAATACTAAAAAGAGTGTTGTATGTCGGTTGGTCTAATCAGGTAAAGTGTCCATTTACAGAGATCTAAAGCACTCCACTTCAAGCATGCTAAGTATGACAAAGCGATCATCTGCTCAAGTCCTGGCTGTTGAGTTTGTAAATGATGCAGCAGGACAAGTGTCCTGTTGAAATGCACCGTGGTACCATCCATGTCCTTTAATTGATCTGAATATCTGATTCTGAAATATAAACACACAGATGCGAGATATTAGTCATGAAATACTTACACCAGGTGTGGTTGAAAGCAAAATTCTCATAGACCGTAAGACAACATTTTTATTATGCTCCGCCTCAAGCTGTGTGTGTGTGTGTGTGTGTGTGTGTGTGTGTGGGTGTGGGTGTGTGTGGTTGGGGGGGGGGGGGGGGGGGGGGGGGGGGGGGGGGGGGTGTGTGTGCAGGGAAAAATGTTATATCAGTTACCCATATGATTGTAGACAGTGAGACAAGGTTTACATTAGGCTCACGCCTAGGATGAGGGGAGGGGTTTGGGGGAGGGGGTGGGGGGACTAGGATGGCGAAGCCGGTGGAATTCTGAAACCAAATTTGCTTTGTGGGTTATTCATACGATTTTAGATTGCGAGGAGATGTCTGCATTAGGTTCTGCATTAAGTCGGGGTGCAGAACATGTGGGATCGTGTTGGTATACCATCGACTGCACATTCAAGTGTATGGATGGTAATGATGTATTGTATATTACATTATTTGATCAATCGCTCATGCCTGTGCAAGTATAATTGGCTCTTCATAACATTTGAATATTTCTTGGCCTAATAATAGTCCAGTTTTCAACCCAGAAAGCAGTAATGTAAATTTCAAGGCAGCTAGGTGGTGTGTACGAAGGATCTCAACCACACAACTTGGAATAATTAACACTTTAATGTCCAAGAAAAGCTAAGAATGGCCTGAGACAATGTCCATTTGCAGACCAAGAGGCTATTTTTTTAAATTTTACCACTGGAATGACGGCCATGGTTATCAAGCAAGTCATCCAATTTTAAAAACATAGACTTTTGACTTTCAAAAGATCACTTAAAATGTCAGTTAATTTGATCATTAAAGGGTTAATATATTTCATGCATTGTTTGGTGCTTATCAGGTTAATCCAAACATGTACTGAGAATGAGATAGCATTATATTCCTCTCATTTATAGAATGCAATGACTTCTGAGTACATGCCTGGAATAGCCTATTGCATTATTGTAAATGACATTTCTGGACATGCAGCTTTTATTTTTAATAGGCATAGCCATATTTTGTTCTTAAGAGAATGGTCTTTGTAACCATATTACTTTGAACACATGAATAAAATATTAATATATAGAAATAGGACATTTTGATTGATGTGACAATAAATTTAAGAAAAAATACATTTCTTAGCCTGGTCCGTTACAGAGAAAATTGGCATAATCTAATGTCACAGATGCCAAATTAAGTAGGTGATGGTTTATACTCTAAGCTAAATGGGATGAAATGCATAACTTCTCCTTCTCAAGGGTTGTTAGAGGACGATTTGTGTCATTTCAGTCTATCACGGAAACACATTACGCGTCGCTATTAGGCGCTGTAGGATTTTTTATGTACCTGGAATTTCTTAACTTTAACTATTTTCCTACTAATTCGCATCTCCTCTGTTGTGATAAATAAACAGCTAATCGTGTAGATGTGTATATTATGAATTATTACCTCTTGAAGACACTCAGTTGGATTCTAGCGAAAACGTAACTGTCCAACAGGAGGATTCCCACACAACTATCACGTTTCCAACAGATGCTGACATGCGCAGTGCCCAATCTATGGATATCTATGCCATAGACCGTCATCAAATATGCGTTCGTGACGTACTTATCTACGTCATTCATTATGATGTCAGAGTACACAGCACGCAGTTCATTATGACGGCATATGATGAGTGGGTACTCTGGAAAGGTGAATTGACGCGCGATTCGCTCGAAATACGCTCGGCCGTGAAATATATCGGGCCGTGTATCAAAATATATGAAATATTTTGCAATAAAGTGTATAATTATCGATAACCAGATAAATAAGGTAGACGTGTGTGAAAGTTGGGCTATGTAAGTGCAAAACTCAAGAAGCGAGACGAAAATCCGATTTAATTTAAGTTTTTTGTTATGGTTGGACCTGTAGCTCCAAGCTCGACGTAACGTCGTAAGCATATGGAGATACAGTACTGCAGCTAACATGCGCAGTGTCCAATCTATGGATATCTATGGCGCATATCCTTTCAGGAGTAGGATATGACGGCAATCCAATCCGTTACGCAATTCCTCGCATTTTATACTTTCCCGAGAATACAAAACTTTCAACTTGTCAAAAATGTAAACAAATTCGTTTACAGTGTTATGAATCATTTGGTGATTTGTTTGGAAAGTATTTGCTTATAATGATAAGAGCCAATGACGACCCAAATAAAGATACAGTGTTGACACAATTTTGTGTAAAGGTATGCAGGCTTTTGATTTAGCCTCGCTCACTGCAGAGGAGTGGCGAGGTCTGTTATCTGACGAAATGGAAGACCCACGACCGTTAAGGAGACAACGCAGCCAGCCGACATATGTCCAGCGACAAAGTATTAGAAGAGGTGAGAAGAGTGATAATTTAACTACATTTCTGAATTTTCCAATCGATTTCTGTGGATCAAAGCCCACATACGCACGCGCGCGCACACACACACACACACACGGGCGCGCGCGCACACACTTGTAGCCGGTCAGTATTGATTTATTGCATATCACCCACACTGTCTATGCCACTGGGCCCCAGCCTCATCCCTCGGGCCAGCCACATCCCCAGCTCTAGACCACGCCCTCCTGGTGGGGGTGCAAATCTCGCTGTAGTAGAATAATAGTAGATCAAGCATCTATTTGGGAGCACATGCACTTGTATCAGGGCTAGAGTACCTAGATTAAGAAAATAAACATAAGTTTAATGCCGGTTGGTACACGTCCCTCTAACCCGACGTGACACCCCCTTGGCTCAGAGATAAATAACATTTATTTCTAAGTCAAGTGTGGGGGTGGGGTGGGGGTCGCGTCGGTTTAGCGTTAAAAGTATGTTTATTTTCTTAATGTAGGTAGTCTAGCCCTGATGTAAGTGTGTATTTGGGAGCATGAGGTCAATCTCACCTCCCACATCTCAAAGGGGGAAGCCCCTCTAGACCGCTCAGCCAGATCAAGCCCCCCCCACCCCCCCCCCCACCCCTTCTTAACATCTGACATTTACTTAGAGACAGACGGTACCAAGGGTAAGTATCCATGAAAATGTCTGAATTGATGAAGCTATTGCGACAAGGGACAGGGTTCCTTCACCCTAGAAAATTTTTGAAAAATAATATTGCGTTTTCAAGGCGTTGAACTCTAACTGCTTAGGCAAACCAAGCGAAACACAAATAATAAAGAATTATGTTGTGGGAATGGATGGCTAGAAGGGGAGGTAGGCCTAGAGGAGGTCATACCTTTTTTTTTACCGTAAAAATACCTTGAATTCAATGTTCAATCTGTGGGAACCCTGAGAGAGTATCAACCCGCCATATATGCAGAAGGTTTGACAACTCTGACTAAACAGCCATCCCAACCAGCGGCTCCACCTACCACCACATGCAGGCTTACAGCAATTTCTGCACCGGCTCCTCGCAGATTGCTCAGAGTAGGCACCAGCGATGTGCATACCGGCTCCACACACCAAGCCAACACCAGCTCCACGCAACCAGCCAACACCAGCTCCTATAGAAACTCAACGGGTGAAGGAAAAGAGGCTCACAGATGATGAGTTTGACAGGCCTACTTGCCCAGCATAAGCCCATGTGTCAATGAGCCAATGAATGTACAATGCGTATAATGATGCCAGCATACTACATTAGCCCTGGGTTACGCTGGAATGTACTGCTCAGTAAGACAGGGGTGCAACAGGAGCTATGCACTGACTATGACATGCATCTCTTTGTGGAAAATGAACTCAGGGTGTGTGTGTCGACGTTGAGCAAGCGGCATGCCAAGGCAAACAACCCATGCATTCCTGGCTATGATCCAAGGGCAGGCATGCGACAAGCCACATGCACTCTCTATTGCTGGGCGACGAGCCAACACCTACTGACTGGGTGTGTGTGTTTGAGTGGGTGGAGGATGTTGAAATCAATGATTGCATCCCATCCAGATATTGTTGAGAAGTGCTCTATCATGGAGGTGGACCTTGAGTACCCGCAAGAGGTGCATGAGTTACACAATGCATACCTACTTGTACCAGAATTGTTGCATGTGAAGGACTTGGCTTTTGGAGTTCCAGTTTGCACTTGTTGGCACTGATGATGTCAGCTCAGCACAGAAACTGGTATCTAACCTGAAAGTCAAAGAATGCTACATGCTCCAGTATCTCAAGCTCTAACTGACGCTGGGGATGAGGATAAAAAAGGTAGACCAAGTGCTGCACCTCAATAAGTCACCTTGAATGGCGGCTTACATCATGCTTAACACAGAACTCTGACGTCAGACCACCAGCGAGTTCGAGCAGGATCTCTACCAGCTGACAAACAATGCTGGGTTTATGGAGAACCTACGCAATTGTGTTGATGTTAATCTGGTATGCTCATCCGAGGAGGACAGGCTGAGTGAGTCACCTCATATCTAAGCCCAACTATACCTGAGCAAAACTATTCAATGACCACCTGGCCGTTCTCCACATGCACTGGACCAGCTTCCTGCTGCATCGGCTCATCTATGTGGGCAGGTCTATCCTGGACCTCTTGATACACCTCATGTATAATTTTACTACAACCAACTGAACCCAGAGTATGGTGGTCACTGTGAGCTCATGTACACGGACATTGACAGTCTCCTGCTGGAGGTTCAGACAGAAGACATCTGCGCCGACATGGATATGAGGGGCGACCTCTATGACACAAGCAACTACCCAGTAGACATCTCATAAGCCTTATCTGAACATGAGCGTTTTAATTTTCCACCCCGTTATTCATTCCTGACAATCAAAAGTCATCTATCCATTGGGGTAAACCTGTTTCTTAAACTGAATTGCATTGTTTTAAGCCTGATCATATAAGTCGTCATTCAGGTAAGAAATCTTGCCATTCAATACACAATTCTGAATTGGCTTTCAATTCTGAATCGCATCCTATTCATCGGATACTGGTGTGTCATATCTCTCGTGCTTGTATACATGTAAGTTCGTGATGGAGCATAGTTGTTCCTCGATCCTGATTTGAAATGGTCTTAGTAATTTTGTATCTCTCCTAATTACGGTTTGCCATAAATTGTACAGCTGAGTAGATAGATTATGTTGCATGTTTAGCAGTTGACTATGATCTTGGCTCTGTATGAGAGGCCTGTATGTTTGCGCCTGAAGAATCTTGATTTGTCAATGTTCTGACAGATATTGCAGTTCTTGGTTTCACAGGGAAGTAGGGGATTGCGCTGTGTTTTGGTGGGTATGGTGTTGGGTCCGGAGTTTAGCTCTGATGACTGTCTTTTATGGTTTTATTATTTTTTAATCCAGAGTGCTTCAGTTCTGTGCAGTTGAATTCACAGACAATGATTTGTCTATAGGATTTATTGGCAGTGTGAGTTTTTGGAAAGGGGTTTGATACAGAGCTGGCTATCTGTCTGGCCTTTTGTAGGATGCTGAGGGGGTAACCTCTTGTGGTATAGGGTTTTGCATGGCTAGACTGTTTTTCCATAATCCCCGTTGGAGGAGCAGATTCCCCTGAGTCTGAGGAACTGCCCATATGGCAGGCTAAGTGTGCGGGATCATAGTGACGATACCTGTGTGTGTGTGCGTGCGCGCACGCGTGCGTGTGGGTTTGGTGTAGAGGTCGAAGGTGATGGTTTGTTGGTGCAATTTGAACCATGGTGTCCAGAAAAGAAACCTGGTGGTTTGAGGATTTCATTGGATTTGATGCTGTGGTGGGAAGCACTCATGTGTGTAACAGACTCTTGTAGGGCTATGTGCCCATGTTCCCAAATCATGAATACATCATTTATCTATCTGACAATGACTGCATGCAAGAACTGTGCATCTTGTATTAGAGTTTCTTCTAGGATGCACATGAAGATGCAAATATATATATGCATGCTGCCCTGCTTCCCATCACTGTGCCACCTATTTGGAGATAATCTTCTCCATTGAACTCAAAACAATTCCACTCCAGAAGTAGTTTTAGGAGATTAAAGAGGTCTAATTGAGAGGGTGCCTGGAATGCCAGGTTTCTTTGCGAAAATAGCTACCGCTCGGGTGCCAATCTATATTAGGGATGTGGGTATATATCCATGGTAAGTAGTAGCGAATTTGGTTTAAGTTTCCTGAAATTCCACTTTTTTGAGGAAATCTGTTGTATCCTTGATTTAAAACCGTATCTTCATAACATGGACTTTTATATATGTTCATCAATGTAGCTGCTGATTAATTCTTTTGGCCAACTTATTCCGCTGGTGATTGGCCTGGCCGGTGTAAGACCATCTTTTTTTGTCCCCACATTTTTCGAAGAAAGGTTGGGATTATATCGTGCAAGCCATGTGTGTGTGTCCATCCGTCTGTGTGGAAAATCCATTGTAACGCATCTCCTCCGAAACTGTTAGATGGACTTCAACCAAATTTGGTATGTGTGTTACCCATATTAGTGCGGGGTGGAAGAGCACATTTACATTTGGCTCTGCCACCAGGGATCAAAAGGTCGAATCGATTATAACACAGCTCCTCCGAAATCGTTTTACAGAATTCAACCAAATTTGATTTGTGAGTTACCCGTACGATTACGGCGTGCACGAGACCATTTACATTTGGCTCTGCCCAGCGGGGGAGGTGGTCAAAAGGTCCAATTTTAACATGCGGAAATTGATTGTAATGCAACTCCTCCGAAACCATTGGGCAGAATTCAACAAAATTTGGTACGTCAGTTACCAATATCAATGTGGAGTGCATGAGCAATTTACACTTGGCCATGCCCCCAGGGGTGAGTGGGGAATGGGTGGTCAAAAGATCAAGAAATTGATTGTAATGCAACTCATCTGAAACTATTGGACGGAATTCAACCAAACTTGGTATGTGAGTTACCCATGTCAATGTGGAGTGCATGAGCACATTTAAATTTGGCCCCACCCCTTTGGGGGACGGTGATAGGGTCAAAAGGTCAGGAAATTGATTGCAATGCAACTCCTCCGAGACCACTGGATGGAATTCAACCAAATTTGGTATGTGAGTTACCTATATCAATGTGGAGTGATTGAGCGCATTTACATTTGGCCCCACCCCAGGGGTATGTTGAATAGGGTCAAAAGGTCATGGAATTGATTGTAATGCAACTCCTCTAACACTGCTGGACGAAATTCAACCAAATTTTGTATGTGAGTTACATATGATTGCGGAGTGCAAGAGGACATTTACACTTGTCCCCACCCCCAAGGGTAGGTTGTGGGGCGGGTAAAATGTTCAAAGCAGTGACGGTGGGGATTTGCGATGACGTATCATCGACCAAGCAATCTCGTATCTTTGTGTATTTTTCGGAGAAAATAGAACCTGGCGGTGACTGGTGCGTTTGGGATTAGTCTACTGGTGGTAGTGATACTGATTTCTTCGTCCTTGACTAATTTGTCCAGTCTCCTCTGGACAAGTTCAGTAAATTCAGTAGGGGGATTTGATACCAGTTTCCTGTAAAACCTTGTGTCTGCTAGTTGTTTGTTAGCTTCAGCTATGTAGTCAAGTCTGAACTGGATTACTGTAGCCTGCCATTTATCTGATCATCTTACCACTATGTTGTGGTTGCTTTTGAGATTGTTACAGCAATGAGCGCAAGACAGTTTAGGTTGCCCATGGTAACTCTGTGATGGATATGTTTGTTGAATTCATATCTGACAGATTTGATAAACAATTCAAGAGTGCTATTTAACGATGGTGGTGGCATAGTTTTCTTTTTTACCCCAAATTTCTTTGTAAGTGTATCTTGGAAACAGGAGGTGTAGATGTTGGATATGTTGGTGGGTCAGCCTGTAGAAGTGAGTGTAGGGTATGTGGGTGGGGTGTGAAGAAATGTGTTAGACAAAGGCATCTAAAGAAAGCTTGTAGGTCTGTGTATAGTGAACCCATGTTTGTCTCTGATACCGTTGGGCGGGAACCACGCCCTTTGTCTAGGACACTTATTGTGTCTGGGTCTAGAACTGTGTCTGATATTTCCGAAAAAGTTGGTCCCGATCCCAGGATGATTCATAATAAGGAAAAATTAATTACCTCTCTGGGATGTATCAACCAACCATGAACAGAGATGAGGGCTACTATATACCAGCAGTCTACCAGTCCATGCTGTCATGTGACTCCACAAGAACTGACCAGAGTGACGTTGCCAGCGACCATCAGTTAGTGCTGAAGAAGTGACCGAGATGGTCATGAAAGCTACACTCAAACAGTTTCTACATCCCGGAGAGCTAACCAATCTTTCCTTATTATGTGTCTGATTTGTTCGCAACAAAGGTTGAGTGGTACATTTTACAGGCTTTATTGTGAATAGGAGTGTTTTTGCTACTGCGCACTTGTACAGCTATCTTGTTGGCGGTATATGGATTGGTTTGTGAAAAATGAACAATCTAGAGCAAAATGTTCAGACAAGATATAGAATAGTCAGAATATGTCCTGTGCTGTGTTGTGCATTCTGGAGACAAGAGTATAGAGTTCCTCCACTGGATCTTGGTGGTCTCGATCCATGGGTGACCTTAGTGTGCTTCTCTGGCTGTAGTTGTTTGAGCGGTGGTCGCTGGGTCGGTATGGGTATCTGCTTACTCATGGATGCCTGGAGGAATCTGAATTATTGAATTTCTGCCTAGATCTGCTCGGGGCTGGTGCCAGTCGCTGGCGGCTTCTTGGTCTCCTGCTTCTTGGACACAGTGACCATTGTGTACTGTCATGAAGGATGTGCGTGGCGGCAATCGCTATCTCAGCTTCTTTCATTGTGTAGGTGTCAGTGGCTTCTTTGAATGCCATTCAGATTCAGGCAGGTACCCATACAGACCCAGTGACTGTCACTCAAACAACTGTTGCCAGAGAAGCACACCAAGGCCAGGATTGAAATACAGGATGTAGAACGCATTGCCACGAATACGTCGTACGTGCTTATGCTTCAAGAGCTGGCTGACAAATGACCATCTGCACGTGCAAACCGGGTCTTATTTTTTTTAGAAATTCTGGCTTGTACAGACAATAGACTAGACCAATATTGCATCTATAATAATATGGAGTCAGAGAATTGCACTCTGGATAGTATTGCATGCTTGGTAAATTGAACACAAATCAACAGGCATGTCATATCTCATGTAAAAGTATCTCTTTAATGGGACACAAGAACATTAAGACCACTGCAGAAGCTATTTTTGGCAGATTAGCCAGTAAATGATTACTTTCATTGTTGATTATTGTACTTTGTCAATAAGAAAATCCCATAAATTATGCTGTTTTAATTTGCCAACATCTTTCGCCAATCAGTTTATGGTAACTACCTTTTTCCTATTCCCTGTTTACAGATGGACCTACATCTCTGGCGTCTATCACTCTACCACGAGACCGGCGCAATATCCTAGCTGATCTGATTTCTTCGCTACCAAGTCACCAAGTGTATGCATCACATAAAGGACTCACTCTTTCACGTAGTCTTACAACAAAGAATGACTATTCGAAACGTGTTAATTTACGGCGAAAACTAACGACATCTGCATCACTTCCATATCATCCTACAGTCCGGTTTTCTGACACTGCAGAAGAGATCGCTACCACATCGGATGCAATAGATGTGGCATTCTCGGATGTTTTCTTGGTGGTAGATGATTTTGCTGGTAATGAAGTTGACGATGAAATGGCGATAATGCTTAATGAGGAGCTACAGGAGGCTGATGAAGAGGAGCTCTGGTGGAGGAGACGCAGTGTTAAAGACATGCCTAATAGCATGCCTGTTAAGCGTAGATACAGGTAAAGTTATGCTAGGACATATAGGTTACAGTTGCAAGATATTATTCATTAACCCTTACCACTCTGATGTCAATATTCTATCTTTTACCATGTCATTAGCAAAGAAACTGGTGTTCATTTTTCAACAATTTTGATGGACGATGTTGCTGTCTACAACAGCACCAAATTTGTTGAAAAAATAAACACGAGTTCATCCTTTAATTTAATTTGAAAATTTAAAAATAATTTGACAGTGATTGGGGTTATATCCCATTTGGCCCTTCTCGCAGATTGTTTAACTGTCTGCCTGCTGAGTTTCTGCTGACTACCTTTTCCATGGGGTTTAAAGTTCTGAATATGCTGAATGTTTCGAAAACAATTTTATTGAAAGTTGTTTGTGGCTTATTGCCCATTGAAATTGTCTGGTGGCTTGCAGTTAAACAAGGACAAATTTGTCCAATACCCGCATCGGTGACATTTTTCAATCGTGTCACAGAGCGGTCAAGAGTGTCTATACTCTATATATGAAGCAATGTTGTTGAAAGCTGTTGCTTTTTAGCCTTTAACTCCAAGAATGAAATAAGCCTTCCAGACCCCACAAGCTGTCGGGCAAGCTTCCACTCAAGTTTGTGGAGGATCCCTCCAATAGAACAGTAGAACCTGACTTATTGGAAAATGCCTTAAGAACAAGAAGAAGGACTTAATGCCAGACCTAATTGGCAGGATTTTGAAAATTTGGGTTTCCCTTCGAGCAGGTGCTTGCATGAACTTGGTTGCCCGGACAGTGTTTTAGCTTGGCCCATCAATTCTTGAATTCTACATATTTGAACAAGTTCTTAATATAACTTACTCCAAGTTATATTAAGAACTTGTTCAAATATGTAGAAGATACACATTCCCTTAATTTACGTTCAAAAACCTTTGGTCATCTACATCTTCCAAAATTTAAATCTTGCTATGGAAAAAAGAGTTACACATATAAAGCAGTTCAACTCTGGAACGCATTACCTCAAAGCATTACACAATCTCCGACTATCATCATTCTATCATAATATTCAGAAGTATATGAATTCACATTAACCCTTTAATGAAAAATTTTGTCAAAATAAATCGTGACTGTCTATTTGCAGGTCGGGTGAAGACTGTTTCTGAAAATTGACTCCTGGAATGGCTGGTTCGGTTACCGAGTCAGTCATTCCGGTAGTATATTTTCGGAAATAGTCTGCACATTTCTCAAGACCACTGCAGGGATCAGTTTGGGTCGGCTTCGTCATAAAATGGTTAATATACTAAATAACTGAATACTCAGTATTATGGATGATGAACTGATGAAAATTATATTTTGAGTCATTTCTTCCCTGGACATATCCAGTGAGTTAATGGAAACTTGTTCATATTAATGTATATATGTAATATAAAATGTGTGAGGGAGTGAGTCATGAGTGAGTGAGTGAGTGAAGGAGTGAGTGACTGACTGAGCCAGTGTGTGCGTATATGTATAAGTGCATTTATGAGTGTTTGTATGTATGTGTTTGCTGCTTATTTAACTGTATATAGTTTATTGTGTTTGGGAGGGCCTCAGGAAGATCAGTTTACTGATGATATACCCTCGATAAATAAAGATTATTATTATTATTATTATTATTATTATTATTATTATTATTATTATTAATGTAAAATAACAACACCATCATTATCATACGTTAATAAGTACTATGTAATAGAATAATAGCTTATTGAAAACATTTCCATTACAAATGGCTGTGTCAAAATCTATTCGTAACAATAGTTTTGAAATATCTGCAATGCTAGTATACAGATATTTTTTAAATGTCAGATTTAGCAAATCTCAGAGAGAATTAGCGATTGTTCATACCTCCCTATGGACAAATGATTGTAAGGAAGTCAATTACTGGTGACAGATGCGCCGATTGCTATTTTATAGGGCAAGTTTAGGCAGGTCCTCGAGGCTGCTATCTTGCTATTGACCTTTCCATTTTTAGCTATGCCCCGCACATCACTAGCTAAGCTCCACCCACACCTCGCCGTGTTGGGACTGATCGATCCCCAAATGCCATAGCTATCAATTTCCTGAAAACTATACAGGGAAGCTGTTGAATATTTTGTAACTAATTTGACTGGGTGCTGTTGCTGCCTATGGCAGCAACAACGCCCAGTCAAAATAGTCAACAGAATATTTATTAAATAGTAAAAGCAAACAATTTGTACAACAACGCATAGACCATCTTCAAATGTGCATTCGTGAGGTACTTATCGACATCATTCATGACGTCATTCATTATGATGTCATTCTACACATCATGCAGTTCATTATGACGTCATATGATGGGTGGGTATTCTGGAAAGGTGAATTGACATGTTTTGACGAGAACATCTACTTGAGTATGAACCCTGGTGTTTTGGCGCTAGTCAAGCAGCCAGAGAGTGACAGCCTAAACTCATCCTGAATTTCCATCAAAAAATGTTATGTCATAAATTTTGTCATAAATATAATTGTTCAATATTTCCTGGAATATTTTATTTTAAACATTTAGCAAATGGGTACCAGCAGTTTTGATACAGTCACTCCCCAAATTTAGTACTTGCCTGTCCGACGAATATTACACAAGTTATGGTTGTCCGATAAGGAATTGTAGTTGTCCCAGGAAGTCAGTCTAGTTATTTTGGTCACCCTGCTTCATGCTCGCAATAATCCTTGTGTCTAGCGACATGGGTAAAAACCATTACCCTTGCTAAAAATTATTGCCAAAGGCAAACAGTTTCTAAATTATTATGTCCGCATTTATTCATCATTCTGCTACCATCAATAGGAAACCTACCCTCTTTCATTCTTTGTAGAACCGGTCTTGACTTGGGTGCATCATGTTATGGGCTATTCATGTGTACTCGTTGCCAGGTGATGCAGCACTCTAATGTAAGTTAACCCTTTAATGATCAAAATTTAAATATTTACTCATTGGATGTCCATTTGAAGGCCAAGAGGAGACTATTTTTGAAAATTTACCCCTGGAATGACTAGCTCGGTTATCGAGCCGGTCATTCCAGTGGTAAATTTTCAAAAATAGTCTTCTTGGTCTGCAAATGGACATTTCTCAAGACCACTGTAGAAGCACTTTTGGCCGGCCAGCTATACCATTAAAGGGTTAATGTCTAGAAGATGTATGCCAGTTTTGGTGTCAAATGTTAACATACAACAACTTTCAGCAAAACTGTTTTCAAAATGGACATATTTGACACATTTTTCAATAGCTCTGGTTCTGCTGGAGCAATCTTCTCCAAACTTAAGTGGAAGTTTGCCCATACCATCACGAAGATGTGCACATAAGTAGGGGTAAAAAGCAACACCGCAACAGCTTGCAGAAACATTGTTACCATAATCAACAATATACAGTATACATGTAGATTTGATTTCATTTATTTCAATGTATGTTTTTTCATGATTTTGAGACAAATCTCAAACTTCAGCAAAATTAAGAAAATTAGTTTGGTCCACACAGAACGTTTGGTGAACATTTTCAAGCATGAAAGGGTTAATGGTCAAGCCGGCCAACAATGGCGTCTGCAGTGAGCACGAGGAATGTCCATTACAAGCCAATCTAAGGACTATTTTTGAAATTTTATCTCTGAAATACTGGTCTTTTTCCAGTGAGTTTTCAGACTATTTGATTATCAGTCATGCCAATAAGGTAATTCTAAACAGTTGTCAGAAATTAAAATTATTGTATTATTTTTTTTCCAAACAAACAAAGGAGACAATTTCTAATGGTTTAAAATTAAAACTAAAGGAGGTAAATAGATAGAATTATATATAGATCAAGGGAGACTACTTTTAATTGATTAAAATTCTAGCTCAAGGGAGACAATCTATAATGATTGCAATATTGGAAGCATTGGGTTCACTTTCAAGAATCGTTTTCATGCCACAAATGTTTAGTATTACTATTACATTCTATGATTGGTTAATCCGTTAACACTCAAACTGGCCAAAAATGGCTTCTGTAGTGGTCTTGAGAAATGTCAACTTGGAGACCAAGATAAGACAATTTTTTTAATTTACAATTGAAATGACTGGCTCGATAACCGCAGCACCAGATTAAGCCTTGCCAGGGCAAAGAATATTTGTGGAATTGGGTGGATGCGAAAGGCAAACCCAAAGGGGGGGTCCGGGTGTCCTCCCCCGGAAAATTTTGAATTCTCCTTCGATCAATACTCACCATTCTATTACTTCTGATACAAGCTATCCTAGATAGCTGGACCCGAGGACTATAGACTTAGTAAGCTTTACCAGCTCCTGGAACCGGGTACTCAGCTCCCAACTGCCGAGTACCCGTTTGCCATGAAGCTCATTCTTGTTTGCATAGCAACAAGAGCTACATGCTTTTTTGCAGTTGGAAGTCTTAAAGTTTTCTAAGTCTTTTTCTGTGATTGTGATAGGTTTGTGTTCGCTCTCTAAGGATTATTTGGATTACCATGGAAGGAGCCGATGATAACCAGGTCGTATATTTCCATGTTATTCCATAGTTAAAAGACTTAGGTCTTCAAAATTTCGTCTGTGTCGCATATTCCAATTTCTGACCCCGAATCTGGGACATATGTTAACAACGAAATATGCCAGATTGATCGCCTTCCTTTAACCCCAACAGGCGATCAGCAGATATGAAGTAAGGTGTTGGCTATGCGGGGGTTAACACGAAATCGGCTGACGTCGTTCTCCGTATGATCCGAGAGGGTGACGTCACACCCGAGTTGTCTCAGATTTTTATGTGAAGAAAATGTTTCATTAATTCGCGCATCTGATTCTGGGTGCTGCGTACTGTATTGGTACCAGAAAAACTTTGGAATTTTCAAGTTTTGCGTGTTATCACGATCTGTTTGCAATGATCGGTGGTTTCAAAATTCTTGATTTAGATGTGTGGTCTGCGGTTTTACCGTGTGCTACAGCAGTTTGTTTACATTTTGTTGTTTCTTCACATATCGTTTTGGCCTTCATTAGGAGTATAGTTTATATTGATTAGTAAATATACCCCGAATGCTAGTCGATATGGTTCCTGGTTCCGTTTATACATCCTTGAGGATCAGTTTATGGGTGTATCTTGCCCGCTTCGTTCTTGTCGTCATAATCAATGCAATCTTTGCTGTAACATTGCGGGGTGCGGGAGGGTTAACATTTAATTTATGATCAAATTATTTGAAAATTATTTGTCTGCCTTCCATTCCTGTTTCGTTCCACTTGCTTATTGTAGGTTTGTGCTTATTTATAGGCCAAGCCAGCCCCGCTATCATGTGAGGAGTGCCATAAGTTTGTGAGGGTTCTGTTCAAGGACCATGTCTGCTTTAGATGTACGAATTGTAATCTTGATAATAGGTGTAATAATTGTGCAGTGTGGTCGTCCGATATGATGGCCAAGTTCCTTGCCCAGAAGGACTTGGCAGGGTCTGACGCGGGATCAGGCGGTCTGAAAGTAAATCATGGAACGTCCGTTTCGGCCCCTGTGGGCACTCCACGTCTGCAACCAGAAGTTGCGGAGATGGCACCGCCGGCGTGGTTTGGACCTGCTATGCAAGGCTTCTTGCATAGCGTCCTGCCTACGCTGGTGTCGTCCCTGCTTCCAAAAGTTGTAGGGCAGTCTCTTCCCGTGCTTCTGGACAGGGTTCTGGACTTGCCACCGAGGGAGCCATCTCGTACGGCTCCCTGGCAATCTCGTCGGGCTCCGGCCTGATGGGTTCTGTCTCTCTGCGGCCACCTCAGGGTGGTCCAGTAGCGGTGGCCGGTCCGTCAGGCATGGGAGCCATCCGCCGCTCCGGTGTTTCCCCGTCTGGTGACAACACTTCGGAGTTTGAAGACGAGGAGGCCAAGGAGGAGCGATTGCTGCGGCCTGGGATGGCGCGGGTGGAGAGCATGGAGGTCGATTCCGTCCTGGACGGAACCGCCCTCCATCTGTCTGGCTTGGCGCAAGCCAGGACAGCGGCTCCACCCGTGGTTGAGGCCACTCCAGTACCCACCGGTCCGGTGATGGTTGGTTTGCTGCCAACCGACACGGTGACGGATGTGGCTGGTCAGGCGTGGTATACACTTATCTCGCCTGGTCCAGCGGTCAGGCATGGGGCGCCCGTGCTTGGTCACGGTTCCTCAACCGTTATGGGTCCGCACGGTTTTCCATGGGGCGCCGTACGGTACCGGAGTTCCTGGCGTATCAGCAATGGCTCCTAGCCGGGAGGCCGTTGCTGGTAGGGCGATGAGCACGTCAACGGGTGACGTGTTCACGCGAGTGTCCTCTTCCGAGACAGACTGGTCGGAGGCTCTGGCTTGGCTAGCCAGGGTGGACCCATCTGTGGTTTCGACCATGGCCGAAGAGGATGCACCCCGTCCGTCGGTGGCATCGATTAGGACGGGGATCTTGCCCGCAGCCCGGATCCAGTCTATTGGACTGGATCCAAGGTTTATGGAGTTGTTGGATGCTATTTATAGCAAACAGCTCCTGACCAAGGGCCAGCTTCCTGCGGGCTCCAGGGAGGTGCGGGTGAGGTGTCATATCCCACGGGGGGAATATGACAGATATGGTGTTGTTCCAGCGGTCACTGAGGATGATCGGTGGGTGTCCAGAGGGCTGGAGCGGGTGGCCCCACCCCGGCGCTGTTGGACAAATCCCAGGTGCACCATGACGAAGTCCTGTCCCTATGCGATGAGGGGGTGAGGGCAGCAATGAGTTCTGTCAATCACTCTTATCGCCTTCTTCAGTCGGTGTGGGCTGAAGCGGGGGCAGGCCACCCTGTGCCACCTGTGGCGCTATCGTGTGTCAATGACGGTCTGGTGCTGTCTATGGATGCATTGCCGAGGGTGCAAGCGTGAGTGACGAAGTCTAGGAGGCAGATGGTCCTTGACCATATGCGTCCGGCTACTGCCGTTAGGGAGCGTCTTCTTTGGACACCCCTTACTGGCTTTAGCATCTTTGGTGGCCAAGCACGGGCCATCTTAGAAGACACTGCCAGCATCATGCAGAATCGGTTAGCGGTGAATCTGCAGCTGGAACTAGTGCGACAGGCGCACCCACTAGGGGCTGTAGCCAAGCCACTAACCGGGCAACCTTCTAAGAAGCAGAAAAAGCATATTAGCAAGCCGAAAGCCAAGCCTAGTGCTGCTTCTGCTTCTACTGGGTCTTCTCAGCCGCCTCCGGCGAAGAAGGCCAAGAAGGTTGTGGAGGCTCCTACCCACCCCAATGTTGCTCCTGATCGCCCAAGAGGCGGGAAAGGTAAGTCCTTGAAGGGCGGAAAGAAGGGAGCGGATCGTACCTGAGGGTACGAGGGTTGCCTTCATATCTGCCTGGACCACACCTGTGCGACAGGAACAGCGGTGCCAGTTAGACTGGACAAGCCAAGACCAAAACGGTTCTCTCTCATCAAGAGAAGGGGGGGGGGGTGGATCGGATCGCGAGCCAGACACCCACGTTAGGCGTCAATGCGTCTATAGTGGGTGGAAGGCTCATGCGTTTCGTCGAGGCTTGGCGAGGTGTGACGTCAGACAGTCTGGTCCTGGGATGGTTATCCCAGGGGTACATGCCGGAGTGGTGGGACTTTCCACCACAAAATCTGTCTTTGGCACCTGTCTGGACACCTGTTCCAAGGGAACCAGACAAGTTAGAAGCAATTCAAAATGAAGTGTCAGGTTTGCTTCTGAAGGAAGCAATAAAACCAGCAAACCAGAACACTCCAGGCTTCTATTCAAACATGTTCCTTGTGTCCCCAAGAGCACATGGGGGGGGTGGGTCACAGGTTTCTGAGATTAGCATTTCAGAATCAAGTGTGGGAGTTTGTAGTCCTCCAATTTGGCCTGTCGACAGCTCCACGGGTTTTCACCGAAGTGGTCCTTGCGGTGACAGCGTTTCTCAGAAGAGAGAACGCGGCGCTTCACACCTAAATGGATGATTGGCTTATCAAGGCAGACACGCCATCAAGTTAGAGTTGGATACTGCTCTGACCCTGAAGTTACTTTCAGATCTAGGCTGGATAGTCAACAAGGAGAAATCTGAGTTGACACCCACTCAACAGTTTGTTTATTGATGATGCGATTCGATCTCAAGGATGGCAGGGTTTACCCGTCAGAGCCCAGAGTGGTGTCTGTTAGCCATCCTCAAGAGTTTTCGATTGGGAAACCACATTCAGGCGAGGCGTTTCTTCAGATGCTGAGCATGATGGTCTCCATGGAGCAGGTAATCCTGTACGCTGCTCTGATGTGAAGACCTATCCAGTTGTATCTTATGTCTCTGTGGAAACAGAGAACAGAACCCCTGTCAAAGCTGGTGCCAGTTTTGGAGCCATTAATGTTGCATCTTGTATGGTGGAAAAAGCGTCAGAATCTCCTAGATGGGGTTTCGCTGCACCTACCCCACCCCCAGCGGTCCGTGTACATGGATGCATCGCTGGAGGGATGGGGGGACCTGCCTGGGAGAACACCAGGTCTCGGGCAAATGGACTCTCCAAGAGAGCCAGCTGCATATCGATCTGTTGGAAATGATGGCAGTGGAACTGGCGTTAGAAACGTTTCTTCCAAAAGTCAGGGGCAAGGTGATATTGATACGGTCGGACAACTCGACAGTAGTATCATACATAAATCGCCAAGGCGGGCCCAAGTCACCCACACTTTGTATGAAAGTGTGGCATTTGATTCAATGGTGCAGGAATTACTCGGTTGTTTTGAAAGCAGCTCACATTCCTGGGCGATTGAACATTCTGGTGGATGCTTTGTCTTAAGAGACAGTGAATTCTGCCAACAGAATGGTCTCTCAACCCTCCAGTTCTTCACAGGATCTTCAAGCATTGGGGCAAACCCAATGTGGACTTGTTCGCCACAAAGGAAAATGCTCAAATCATGACTTATGTCTCGCCGATTCCAGATCCAAATGCCGTCGATACAGACGCTCTGGCGATAAGCTGTAGAGGGATGCACGCTTACGCGTACCCACCCACCATTCTTCTGCCAAAGATATTGGTGAAGATCAGGAAGGAACCGTTCCGGGTCCTGCTAATAGCGCCATTTTGGCCCAGCAGGGCGTGGTTCACGGATCTTCTAGATCTGCTGGTGGACAATCCAGTGCAGTTACCCGAGATTCCGAACATAATCTCCCAGGCCAAGGGACGTTTCCTACACGAGCGTCCTGAAATGTTCAAATTGACTGCGTGGATGTTATCAAACGACGTTCTACGTCGGAAGGTTTTTCTCGACAAGCTGCGAAATTCATCGCAGCTGCGAGAAGGTCAACCTTCAACTCATCTAACAGCAAGGTTAACAGATTTGCAGACTGGTGTGAAGGAAAGGGTATTGATACCTTTCAATCCACTATTCAGCAAATAGCAGACTTTCACTGTGAGCTGTTCTTTTCAGGACTAGCTCCTGTCACAATTGCTGGATACAAGTCAGCTTTGGCATCAGTTATCCCTTGTCTAGCCAACATGGATAGTCCAGAGGTGGCCCAGTTAAATGTGATGGTGAAGGGAATGAGCAATCTCTGACCGAGACAACCGGTAGTCATTCCAGCCTGGAGTCTATCTTTAGTGCTTAATGTACTGACCAAGCACCCTTTCGAACCATTGCGTTCAGCTAGTCTAAAACATTTGACTCTAATGGCGGCCTTTCTATTGGCAGCTTCCTCAGCTAGAAGGCGCAGTGAGATCCATGCACTTTCAGCAGAGAGGGACCGATTTATTGTCTCCGGAGAGGGTCTGTGTCTACTGCCAAGAGCAGAGTTTATGTCAAAGAATCAATCTTTGAAATATCCCGGCAAACCGATCATTATACCGAAACTAACTAGGTTTGATCGTGATGCCAGTGTCTGGTGCCCAGTCCGTGCTTTGACTAAGTACAAAAGATGGACAGACTCGTTATGGTCAAATGATAGACATCTGTGGATCTGCCATAAGAAGCCATATGGCGCCGCATTCCATGGATTCTATCTCTCGTTGGGTAGTCGAATGCATTCGGACTACCCACGAGATTGCGACTGGGAACCAGGTGCAATGCGCATGGGCTTACAATGTTAGAGGAATAGCCACCTCGACCGCCCTCCTTTACAATGGTGTTCCGTTAGAGGGCATCATGGCTGTTGCACAATGGCACTGTGAGTCCTCTTTCATGGATTATTATATGAGGGATGTGTCAGACTCCGCCAATCCACTCGCTTTAGCTGTTTTGAAACAATAGTTAAACGACCACACTGCTCTTCTCCCTTTTTTGGCATTTGTAAGAAAGAATTAAGAAGCAGACATGGTCAAGTGAGAGGATATCAACCAGATTGTCACTGATGGCCGGCCAAGTGAATGGTTGGAGGCTCCACGTCTGGAATCCAAATATCATGAGGTAATTCAAGATTGAGAGTTTTTTGTATTATGTCTATATATCATGTTCATTCATCTTATATACTCATGCTCATTCCCAGGCTGATATATGCAAAGAGCAGTTAACCATCTTGGCATGTTTGTGTTTCAGGCGAGATGCATGTTCATGAGTTCTCTCCATTTTCTTAGGAGAAAATAAAGTCGAGGGGGGGGGGGGGGCAGTGATGCAAATGTGATTCGGTCCCTTTAACTTAATGGTCCTTTTAGGTCTCCATTAGTCAAGTTTAAGTCTAAGCTCTTTCTCCAAGGGATAAAAGTATCAATTGATGGGTTGCCCCTTCCCACCAGGTTACTATCTAAATCTGGTGTATATCAGAAGTAATAGAATGGTGAGTATTGATCGAAGGAGAATGAAGGAAATTTCAATTTCCATTTCTCCCAGATCTAACAATACTCACCATTCTATTATGGACCCAGCCTCCCAGCCCCACAGAGGCAAGCCATGGGTATCTCTTGTTTGGTGGCTATGCAAACAATATGAGCTTCATGGCAAACGGGTACTCGGCAGTTGGGAGCCGAATGGATGCATTTTCAGAGGTAAACATGGACTATCAGTAGGCTGTTAAATTATCCTTTTTTAGCCATTTAATTTAATTTTTCTTGTTCATTCAATTTTTTTTAAAGGACTGGATAAAAAACTGAATGAACAAAAAATGAAATTAAATAGCTAAAAATAGAATAATTTAACAGCCAACTGAAGGGCCATATTTACCTCTTGAAGTGCAGATGGTGCCATCTGAGAGCATATAGAAGATAAAAAATAATATTAAACTGTAATACAATCATGAACCATCTGACTCTTAAAACATCATAAGTCTCCAAACAAACAAAAAATATATTTCATAAGAATAATACTGAAGCAATATATAATGGACAAATAAGACAATAGAATAATAACAACATACTGGTGGACGTGTTGATCCAGGAAAGAGGCGTCCCTTGTCCTGCTAGGTTTATGCCTATAGGCTCCATTGTGTGGAGCTGGTGTATCCAATAACATTCTTTCTGTTTTCTCCATGGGGTGGAGTTTTCATCGTCTGGGTATGATGAGAGCTCAGTACCTGGATAATTCTGGACTGCATGTCAGTTCTAGAATGTCCATGTTTATTGAAATGTCTGGATACAGGTGTGTCGTATCGTTCATTCCTATGGCGGTTTGATATCGATCTCAGATGTTCTTGGATTCTGGTTTCAAAGGTGCCTGGAGTTATGGTCTTGGATCTGTATGTTAGGCCTGTATGTGAGCTGGCTTTCTCTGTTTCTGTGCTCTAACAGTAACAGCACGTGGTCTTGGAGGATCCACTGTTGAATAGCTTGCCACTCCTTCGGTTGCAGGTGGTGTATAGCCAAGGTGGTTTTATGGTGGCATTCAGGTGTGTGTTAGACCTGGTGATGAGAGTGTCCGAATCTACTGAGTTTAGGCTCAGTGCGGACTGCGGAGGTGTTGTGACTATCTCCGTTTCCCGGTGCAACGGTTTGCTGGATGAATCCATTGTTTAATGACAGGGAATAACAATGTAGTCAGTTATATGAGCTACTTGTAGAAGGTTATTTAACCTGACACTTGATCGCGATGTGAGATGTTATTATTCTTTTATCTCTTAAGGTGTCCCTAAGAATTCATTTTTCCAGTCAGATAATATGTTTCTACACATTTATTGGCGACATCATCACTTTCGCCAGACTTCACACATTGACGTCATACCCATTGTCATCACCTCGCATCTTTTAAAGATGCTTTTCAATATGGCACTTTTACATGGATGCACAACGCTATTTCATCCTTTTTAAATTTTAAATTTAAATTTAATTACATTATATAAAAGAACAACAAAGACGCATACTCACAGAGTTGTCGTGCTTCTTTATTTTATTCATTTTTTATTTTTCAAAACTAATTTTGAAACACAAAAAAATTTACATAACTTCAATATCTAACCAGTTTTGATTTTGACTTTGTGTAACCGTGATACATATTTCACCGTTGAATACACCAAACCATTTAGACTAGCCAAGGATGTCCTACACACACCTTGTCTATCAATCCAAGCACCCACACCACAGTTGCCATATCAGAAAAAAGTGGAGCCCGAAAATGCCCACTCCCAGTTGACCAAACTTCGCTTCTGATGAGTTCCGCTCAAGGAACGAAACGCCATGAAGTCTGAATCAAAAACAATGATGACTACACATGATCATTACCCATACAAACAGCAAAAGGAGCAACTCCTCTACGAACTTGACCTACAGAAACCCTTAGAAATTTATCACCAAAATGACCTACAACCGGTAAAAAACCTAAACCGCCAAAAATGTTTTTCTAACCACAAAAATTGACACAACCGGTAAAAAATTCACAACTGGTGAAAATTACCACAACCACCAAAAAAAGTTGCCCAGCCACCAAAAAGGGCAGAACCGGCAAACAACTTACAACCGGCAAAAATATCACAACCGCCAAAAACGGTCACAACTGCCAAAGAAGGCACAACTCGTAAAAAAAGTCACAACCAGTAAACTTGACCACAACCGGTAAAACACAGGTCAACTGGTAAAATGTTTGACCATACCGCCAAACCTCCAAAAATTTCAAATGGGGGAACCGTCAATCTGGGGTTTTTTCTGCCCATATATAGTCAAGATTGACTCAATCCACAGGCTCGCCCAGGAAGGGTATAAAAGGAACAAAAATTCCAGTCCAGATCATTCAGACTTTTGGTCTCACATCGCGACCAAGCGTCAGGCTAAATAAGACAATAGGACCATATCCTGTTATGCAGTTTCTCTGTTTACAAACGAAAATAGCTCTCTAGACATCATGTCCAGACAGGTATTCTCGTTTGTAAAAAAATGGGGGCTGGTCAAGATCTGGGGCCGGGGGCAAATGCCCCCGCTGCCCCTATTATAATCTGCTACTGGATAACCGAGCCAGTAATTCCAGTGGTAAATTAAAAGAAAATAGTCTTCTTGGTCTGCAAATTGACATTTTTTTCAGAAAATTTACATTTTCGTGAACAAATTTAACGGTTAAATGTAACAATTCTTTAACCCTTTACCCATCATACTCATCAAAAAGACTTCTCAGTGGTCTTGATAAATCCCCATTTGCAGACCAAGAAGATTATTTTTGAAAATTTACCATTGGAATGAGTGGCTCGATAACCCAGCCTGTCATTATACTACAGTGCAGTGGTAAATAGTCTTCTCGTGGTCTGCAAAAGGGTATTTTCTATGACAAAATTACAATTGTCTTGAATACATTTGAGTGTTAAAGGCTTAAGCTAAATAGCAAGTATCGGTTTAAATATATGGAATCACAAGTGTAATGATGATATGAATTGAGAACAAGCGTAACATTTTATTTACTATAGTCTATGCGATAAAAATTCAGTTTTATTGTTATAGCTGATATGAAATTTTCTATCAATTGCTATGCATTCAGTGGAACAGAAACATATAATAAGCTTGTGCAACCCCGTAAAAATATAGTTTTTGAGGGAGTTCTCCGACCCCACTCAGTGCGTTTCCACCCTCCAGGGGTACTTTCCAAGTTGGGGGAGAGGGGGTGGGGGTGCTTTACTTAAAAATTAATGGTCTGAGTATGGTAGGGTAGTAGATGATCAGGTGATGATTCCGAGAGATGATATCATGATTCTTAACCCTTAGCACTCTGATGTCACAATTAAAGATTTTCAAATTAAACTAAAAGATGAACCCGTGTACATTTTTCAACAAATTTGGGGGAAGATGGTGCTGTCATAGACAGCAACATCGTCCACCAAAATTGTTGAAAAATGTACGCCGGTTTCTATGCTTTTGACACGGTAAAAGATAGAATATTGACATCAGAGTGATAAGGGCTAACAAGCAATGATATAGTTTCATTAACCCTTTAATGGCCAAGATTTGTCAAGAAATTTGAAATATTTGTTTAGTGAATGTCCATTTACAGGCAAATAATAGTCTCTTATTGACCATTTACCACTGAAATGACTGGCTCGGTTATCAAGTCAGTGATTCCATTAGGAAATGTTCAAAAATAATTGCTTGGCCTGTAAATTAACAGTCATCAAGACCACTGTAGTGACCGGTTTGGCTGGCATGACAATTAAAGGGCTAATCATTGTTTTTGAGGACAATATTTAGTAAAGATTGTTTTTCAATAGACATTGAAATCAGTACAAGTTTGTTTGATTTCCATAAATCCTTATGGAGTATTTATAAATATACCATCATTTCAACCAGTCTGTCATAAATAAAATGACAAAGTTTAGTCTTTCAAGGGAGATTTATTCTGACGAATAAGGATGGGTTTTGCAGGAACAATATCAGAACACGTTATCTATCCCTAATCTATTCGCCAAAAAAATTGCGAGCGTTAGGTTAAAAACTGCTATATGGCCAAGACAAAAATTCTGACAAATTTGAGTCGTTCAAGGGTGATAACTCTGGTGAATAAGGACAGATTTTGCCGAAATAAATCATGACACGTCTGCTCTCCCTAATCTATTCGTGTGGGCGTCTAATGATGTGAAAAAATAATTTGCATAGTCTTGTAATTGGTTTTGAAGCTTGCTTATTTATATATTTATTGAACTAGTTTCTTGAATTAGTATTCAGTCAAGCGATTTTCATAGAATATATTTATATACCACCATTATAATACATGTCTAAATACTAAAGAAGATTATTTGAAAATATGTTCATATGTGTGGTTTACTGGAACTTTTTTACATGGAATAATGGTCAATATTTGTCAAGAAAATCTAAATGTTTGCTTACTGAATGTTCATTTGAATGTCCATTTGCAGACAAAGAGAAGGCTATTTTAGAAAATTTACGACTAATGACTGGTTCGGTTATCGATCCAGTCATTCCAGTATTAAATTCTCAAAAATAGTCTTCTCTTTACCTGCAAATGGACATTTCTCAAGACAACTCCAGAGATCAGTTTTAGCCACCTTGACCATTAGAGGCTTAAAAACCCATGATCGCTGTTTAAATAAAATGGGTGATATGTTAAATTGAATTAAACAAGCATTTTCAATGTAAGGCGTATTCTTTAAAAGTCACGCTTCCTGGCAATTAATACAAGGATATAAACATTTCACAGAGTGGCTGAAAACACATTTGTAAAGATTTTTATTTAATTTAGTGCATCAGAATTTGATTAATTTTAAAAAGTATTAGCATATATCTGCGGATCCATTTGTAGTTATGCCCTGCCTATTTCTAGCTAAGCTCCTCCCACTTTGTGTGCTTGTGTAAATCGATTTTAACACATTAAATCATAAATTCCCAGAATCGCAATTTCATGGCACGTTGCTTCCATAAGCTAGTTTCACAATATTCAACAGTACGTGTTTATTAAGCTGTAGATTCACAAACAAAACCAGACAATTAATTAACACAGTCAGAGGTGTAGGAACGTACTTGAACCTGGGCTGGGGGTGGCGCAAAAAGCTGGGGTGGGGGGGGGGGGGATGGAGGCTGATGAAAATACACTATGGGAAAGGAAAAACCTGGAGGGAGGGGCTATCACCACAGTTACTGTCTGACCTTTGCCCCTTTCATTTCAGACCTATGGCACTGATTGTGACATCACCTAACAAGTAACATTTTCATTATGACTTCAAATACTTGTGTGACAGATCGGATGCCTCTATTACATCTTATAACTGTAGAATAACAAACAGACTGCTGTTTACTAGGGAATGTGCTTATTATCCTTACATTAACCCTGACCATTCTGATGTCAATATTCTATCTTTTATAGTGTCACTAGCAAAGAAACTGGTGTACATTTTTCAACAATTTTGGTGGAAGATGTTGATGTGGAAGGTGAAGATGTAGACGGCAACATCTTCCACCAAATTTGTTGGAAAATGAACACCAGTTCATCTTTTAATTTAATTTGAAAATTAGGAATTTTGACATGAGTGTGGTAAGAGTTAAGATTAACAGTTTTATGCTTAATTGGAGTATGTTAATGCTTTAACGCTTAAGGCACTCAATAACGGCTTCAGCAGTTGTCTTGAGAAATGTCCATTTGCAAACCAAGAGAAGACTATGTTTTAACAGTTACCATTGAAATAACTGGCTCCAGTGTTGCCCACAACATCTGATTTTGGGGGTCCCAAGGACCCCACACTCATGGTGTCCTCATCTGAAATATAGGGGTCACATGTATTTTTCTTAAAATAAACACAACATATTGATATAATTATAAAGCACTTTATTAAACATGTTGAAAGCACTAGTTATGACATTGTGTAAATACTGTTAATATATATATATATATATATATATATATATATATATATATATATATATATATATATATATATATATAATATTAACTATGCATAGTTTATTAACCTTTAGCACTTAACACTTTTGGCCACTATTATAGATCACCAAAATACCTATTTTTGAAAGTTTAACACTGGAATGACTGGCTCTAAAACAGTGCCAGTCATTCCAGTGGTAAATTTTCAAACATATGTATTCTGTGGTGGCTAAAATTGATCTATTGAAATGGCCATTGTATATTTAACTAATAACATTTGAACTGCATGTCAATAAACAATAACCTAAAGCACTGTACTTGTTTGTTGTGTGATAAATCAACCAACCTACATTGACAACCTTGTATGATTAACATTTCCAAAGACCACTACATTAGTAATTAGCAAAGACCACCGCATTAGTTTTTCTATAAAACCCTAACTTGACTTTGGACGAATTGAAAAATTACGAGTATCTGAGGCGAGTTTGCTCAAGGATGACTTGACCTACTTCGATATAATGCGCGGATATTTTTTATAATGTAACTGGAATGACTAAATATAGTGGAATACATAGGCTAAGATCAGACAAAACAATAATTTATCAAAAATAATCTGTATAAATCAGATTAAAATGTGTAATTAGTGAAAATACATCAGCCAATAACCGGATATGTCTAATTCATAGGGAGTAACTATGTAACACGATTGCTGATTGGTTGAAGCATAGATAACGCATTAGCATGTATCCAATAAGGATGCTTGTATCGGGGAGCTTTGAGCTATACGCTGTTTGGAAAAATCAATATTTTAACTTATGCCTACCTGTAGATCGACGATATCGTTGAACATTGCTGCTGGGATGAGCTTTTTAGTTGAGAAATTGGGAACACCTAACAATCGAGTATTGTTAAACATTATAAACACTAATCCATCAGTCAATCAATCAGCCGCTATTGCTAAATAAAAGACGGGTTATAGCGCGTATTGATACCGTTATTCAAACAGCACTACAAAGACACCACCGCTAATCCGTCAAATGACCATTCAAATGTAAAAGATATCACAATATCTTCCATATATTCCTTCATGCATTTAGATATTTTTATAAGTAAATAGAAAAAAATATTTTGCCTGTAAGTCGTTGCCGCTTTAGGCAAGTAGGCATGCACAAATTAATTTCAAAATATTCAGCAGATTGGTGATAAGTACTTTGTGATCTGTCCAATGTTCTGAGCTGTGAAAGGGTTAAGACGACCAGACATGTTTGTATACGCTTGATCAGTTGTATTGGATTTCTGAAGCGTGAGTTCCTCGAGAGGGAGATTCCGCTGTTATCCAATCAAATACTGACACGTCACACTGATGTTTAGCACAACAGACAGAAACATGGCGGGTATTTTTGTAATTTGTAGGCCAAACAAGGTGACTAACATTGGGCTTGTAAACTCATTATTTATCAAAGAAATTAGATCAAATGGAATACTGAAGATGATTTGGGGATTGTGTTTACAATTAAATGTGGTGGTTGAATCTGATTTTTGGGCATTAACAACTTTGAGTTGTGCAAGAAAACATACAACAAATCATAGTCTTAAACAACGCAGTAAGTTTGTTTTTATTGAACACACAATACATTGGCTCTATAATCGAGCCAGTCACTCCAGTGGTAAATTTTCAATAATAATTTCTTGGTCTGCAAATATACACTTTCTAGGGACAAATTTGAGGATTAATGAAACTTCATGGATAGATGGACCATAAGTCTAGAAACAAGCCGAGCGTGGTTTGGATCAGTTCATCTATGGCATTACTGTAAACCATTTTCATTTGATGATTTACATTCTAGTTGGAAAGTCAAGGGCATCATCGCTAAAAATAGCTCTCCAAAAGATGGCTATCAAGCCATGAGTTTGGAGGACCATAGTGTATATTATATTGTGCCAAATTGATGCCAGTTATGCCTTCTAGGGCCCAACATTGGACCTGCTTGTTTTTAATGCAATAAAGCTATGGTTATTCGATCTCGTCCAAACCTTAACTTCCTCTTTTGTTGTCTCTTGATCACCTTAATGTGGAGAGCTGCATCCTGGATTCACTGGGTTACTGGGACGTCCTCTCGATAACAACCACCAGCATGCTTGGCTTTCTGAAGGAGCTCCTTCTGAACTCCTACCCAAGTGGTTGCCTCCCCTTATTCACCCTCGAGTTGAGATTTGCCCTCTAGTCTTCATGGGATATCTGCCCTCTCGTTAACCGCCACAAGTATTGTTGCCCTGTGTGCAGCAAGCACCTCAAATAGGAGTGGCAGTGCTGGTGGGGGGCATTGAGGGGGTTGGATCAGGAAGTCCTGTCTCCTTCCATGCCAGATTTTAATTGGGTGATTGTCGGCGAAAGAACTGTGGCATGTTTGTGTTCAAAGATTAAGAGTACTATTTCAATGTAGAGAATTTAAGTTTTGACATGATAATGATGTATGTTTTCAAAATCATTATTCTTTACCTGTGTATGGTGTGTGTGGGAATTGTATTCTCATATTATTTAGTTCAATTTCAATATATGTGGCTGAATTCTCCCATCATTTTACAGCCAGCTGCATATTTATGTCTGAATCATTATACTTGTACTAAAAATTACATAAACATTGCACCAAAGTGTAAGCAACCATCTCTTACAGTTTTCTACTCACTATAAATCTAGAAATGTATCAATAAGAATTTATCTGTGAAACTTCTTTATGTTCTTATGACAAAGATGTGCTAGTAGTTTGCAATATATGTACTTATAATTGTGACCCATTTATCAGACCAGCCTGTGCCAAATATCTTAGTCAGTGGTGGTCTTATTGTCCCCGATGGCCGTCGACGGGGACACTAGTAATAGGTGGTGTCCGTGTGTGTATCCATCCGTCCGTCACACTTTAGGTTTCTACTCGATAACTTTAGTTAACCTGCATGGATTTATTCCAAATTTGGTATAGTGATTACTTATGATGAGGCCTCGGTGGGGATTGCGTTTCAGCGACGCATGTCAAGATGTGATGGAGTTATCCCCCTTGAATGACATGGAATTCAAGGAAAATTTGGTTTCCATTCAATAACTTTACATAGTCTGCATGGATTAATTTCAAATTTGGTATAGTGATTCCTTATGACAAGGCCTCGGTGAGGATTGCGTTTCAGCGACGCGTGTCCAGATGTGATGGAGTTATCCCCCTTGAATGACATAGAATTCAAGGAAAATTTGGTTTCCGTTCAATACCTTTAGCTAGCCTGCATGGATTTATTTCAAATTTGGTATAGTGATTCCTTATGACGAGGCCTCAGTGGGGATTGCGTTTCAGCAACACGCGTCCAGATGTGATGGAGTTATCCCCCATGAATGACATAGAATTCAAGGAAAATTTGGTTTCCGTTCAATACCTTTAGCTAGTCTGCATGGATTTATTTCAAATTTGTTATATTGATTGCTTATGACGAGGCCTCGGTGGCGATTGCGTTTCAGCGATGTGCGTCTAGATGTGATGGAGTTATCCCCCTTGAATGACATAGAATTCAAGGAAAATATTCTAAACGTGACTTGACTATAATTCATTTATGCCTGCACTTATTGCATATTTTCTGTGTTTCTTTAATAGCTAGCTTATATAATAATGCATAGCTTTACCATAAACAGGTCTGCTTTACATGCATGCATTACTGCTTCATATATTGCATAATTTTGCTATTTCATAAATGCTGACACAAACTACTTGTCTGCTTTATACGCATGTGCTATTAGTTTAGTAGATGTTAGCATTGTGTTCTACAATGGATTCTGATTGCACTGCCTCATCTCATTGTGTATGTAGTGTTGTAACCATCCACCATAGATTCACATGCATATACACACACGCAATTTTTTAAAGGCAGGAATCTCAAAAATTTGTCTTACTAACAACACCTGCAGGTGGGGAACATGTTATCAGTACTGATCTTCTTGTTCTCATTAAACAGTTGTCCTCTTATCTAAGCATTTTATTGAACTCACACTTTAACACTTTAATAATTAAATTTTGTGAAGAAAATTTTCTCATAGAAAAAGAGAATTTGCTTGAGATGATTATTTTTTTTAATTGACCATTGGAAGGACTGGCTCAGTTATCGAGCCAGTAATTCTGGTGGTTCTTTTTGAAGGCCACCACAAAAGTCATTTTCGGCCATGGTTAAATGCTCTCGGTATGGACAGCCATAACTCATCATGTCGCTTTCATATTTACTGCTACCCAGTAATGGCTGGATAGTTTGAAAATAATTTCGCTGAAAGTTGCTGCTGCCTTGAAAAACAACGGCATTCAACCGAAGTATCTCCAATGTATCAGGAAGTGTATTGGTTTATAATGTATTTATTTTAACTTATATTACTGTCAAGGTCAATGCCCAATAGAAATGCTTGGCATGCTATTCAGAGTATATTTCAAAACTCATATTAAAAATACTTTACTAATATCATATATACACTCTAGGCAATATTCTTAAAAAGCCGTAGTATGTAACAACTGTCAGTCAAATTGTTTTCAAAATCTTTGTCAAATAGACGTCATGTGTCTCTGTAAATCTGGTCTCAGTGTATTAAGAAAGAAATAGC
Organism: Chaetoderma sp. LZ-2023a; assembly: GCA_034401795.1. Lineage (NCBI taxonomy): Eukaryota > Metazoa > Mollusca > Caudofoveata > Chaetodermatida > Chaetodermatidae > Chaetoderma > Chaetoderma sp. LZ-2023a. Next base: position 42,061,315 of record CM067372.1, on the reverse strand, counting down.
CAGGAACATGAAAAAATTTATAAAGGGATTGAATAACAGCGTTTGTTCAACTTGAATTGTGAAATAAAATTGCCAGCTTTTATTGGAAATCATGGGGAAATCAACAGGGGTGTTCAATAGACATGATCTTGAATGCGTAATTTAATCTCATTCCGTGACTTAAAGATGATTAAGGCTATAATTGATGATATTTATTAGATATTTCATGCATGCTCCACACACACATATATCTTGTGTACCTGGCCCATATTTACCTGTGTTGATTATCGTCACATTCAGATATTATCTGATTGTGTTTTTTTGCTATCGGGGTGTTTTCTGTGGAACGTGATTTCTTATCAAAATAAGTAGGTGATCTTACTAGCTGTGTGTGTAGTATTTCTAAATTTGTTTTGTTGATAGAATAGAGAATTATTATGAGTCATTGTTTATGAGTCACTGGTTATGAGTCATTGTTTATGAGTCGCTGGTTAATATTTAGATTTCTCTTGCTTTAAAGCCGTATTCCTATAGAATGTAATATGCTAGATCACTGCTAATTTTATCAGCTTGTGAAACTGTAAATTTATTTATTTATTAATTCATTTTATATATTAGTTAATTTAAGTTGATTAAGTTATAGAGGTTTCAAGAATACTTGATACTGTCTCAATAATGTTTTATTTACCTGTCTCTAGTTAGAAGTATTCTTGAATACAGTAACTATGTTTATCAGCTAGATGCAAATGAAAAGATAGAAACAGGATTCCATGCAGCGCAACTGACATTCTCACAACTCAACTTTTCGCCAAAATAAGCGAATACAAACCAAGCCAAACGAATGCTTACCTGTACATACTTGAAACGCAATACCCATGCATAATGCTGCTCAGGAATAATGCAACATGTTTCTAAAGTAAAATAAGACATACTGTAGAATGTTCTGAACATAATTGGATTGCAAGAGATTGCAGCATAAGGCAGCAATGTCTTCCAATCCAATTGTGTTCAAAATATGCAGCAGAACATTTTTTTACACAATATTCAAAATTTCACTAGCTAACGTGTCTCTTTTTGTTTTGACGACATTAAGTTATTAGCTCACCTGACCAGAATGTCCAAGTGAACTTATACCGTGGCGACCATCCATCCTGTATCCGTGTGTCTTTCCGTCCATCAACTTTTTCTTTAAACAACCTCTTCTCAAGAACCACTGGACTGATTTCAATTATATTTAGCAGGAGGCATCCTTTGGGCATGGAGATTCAGATTTGTTTAAATGTAGCTGATGGCCATTTTGGCCGACGGACATCTTGGATTTTGGTCAATTTTTAGAAACATCTTTAAAAATCTTCTAAACCACTTGGGGGATCGATTGAAAACTGATATGAGATATCATCTAAGGCAAGAGCTGAACCAAATTTGTTCAGGGGAACTTGATTAGCCAAATATTTTGCCAGCCATCTTGGATGACCTAGTTTTAGTGAAAACAACTCCAGAACCGCTCAACGGATTGGGCCGAAATTTGGGAGATATGATTAGGGACTGAGGGCAATCGAAGTTTGTTCAAGGGAAGTTTATGCGTAAAAAAACATGCCTGCTGTGGGCCAATCAAAATGTAGTGTGTTTGGCGGACATACTGGACTTTTTAATTTGATGGATTTTGAAGCCGAAATTGGTTTTAAATAGTTTTTTTGGTATTTTGATTTCAAAATTGCCATTTTCGAAACTGTCAGATAAACGGTTTGGCAGCCATCTTGGATCTTCTTCCCGCCAAAAAGCTCCCATACTAAAGCAATGGGGAATTCAAAATGTTCTTGAGAACCACTTCAGTTTCAATCATGTGTCAGGAATCTTGGATTTTGACAGATTTTTAGAAACATCTTTTAAAAATCTCCAAAATCTCTTAGCGGATTGATTCAAAACTTATGAAATATCATCTAGGGCAAGAGCGGAACCAAGTTTGTTCAAAGGAACTTTGGTCAAAGGGTTTGGTGGCCATCTTGGATGACCTAGTATTCACGAAAACGACCTCTCCAGAACCTCTGAACGGATCGGGCCGAAATTTGTGAGATATGAATAGGAACAAAGGGCCATTAAAGTTTGTTCATCGGAAGTTGATACTTAAAAAAACATGACCGCCATGCACCAAGATAAATGTAACATGTTTGTCAGCCATATTGGAATTTTTTATTTGATGGATTTTAAAGCTGAAATTGGTTTTATATATAGGTTTTTCGGTATGCTGATTTCAAAGCTCCACTTTTGAAACTGTCCAAGTAATGGTTTGGCGGCCATCTTGGATCTTTTTCCCTTCAAAAACCGCCTAATCTATAGCAATGGGAAATTCAAAATGTGTGCTTATCCAGATCCACTAGGCTGATTTAAATCATATTTTGCAAGAAGCATCTGAAGTGCATAGGGATCTAAGTTTGTTCAAAAGAAGCTGATCGGTCAATTTGGCTGGTGGCCATCTTCGGTTTTTACTGATTTTTAGAAACGTCTTTAGAAAGTTCTCTGTGATCAATTCAAAAGTCATGAAATATCATCTAGGGCAAGAGCTGAACCAAGTTTGTTCAAGGAACTTAATTAACAAAATAGTTCAGCGGACATGTTGAATGACCTAGTTTTCGCGAAAATGATCTCCAGAACTGCTGAACGGATAGGGGCAAAAATTTGAGAGATATTATTACGGACTAAGGCCCATTAATGTGTGTTCAAGGTAAATTGATACATCAAGAACACGGCCAGCATGGACCAATCAAAATCTACCGTGTTTGGCGGCCATATTGGACTTCCAGAAATTTCCCCAAACTCATTTAATAGACTGCTCTTAAACCAACCACCAACAATTTTGACAAACATTTATAGGTCTGTACATGTAGTATCTATGGCCTTTCTACTTAAAAAGGATTCACTTCCCAGTGAGCGACACAGGCCCAAGGCCTCTTGTTTCTAAGCTGTATGCATATTGAATATCGCACATGGACCAATTTTGATAGTGATTCTCAAAATAACACATGGATTTCCAAAGTTTTGAGTCACTCCCTCAAAGCTCCATAATACTGAGTTATATACAAAAAGCAATTTTCAAGATGGTCGCATATTGCCCATATTGTCTTTCAAGTATCCAGATCAATTTTGATAGGAATCCTCACCAAACCACACCTAGTGAATTTCCAAAGATTTATAACAATCAAGAACAGTAGGTGGATCCATTTCTAACTATGCCCCACTTCTAGCCTACTCTGCCTACTTTCTACATAATTTTGAATCGATTGTAACACTTTGACCACTGAATTCCCACAATTCTCACTTTTCTGGTAGACTATACACACAAGCTGTTGAATATTTTGAAACTAATTTGACTGGGAGCTGTTGCTGACATGGGCAGCAAAAGCTCCCAGTCAGATCAGTTTTAAATCATTCAACAGTGTTCCTGTATGGTTACTTTAAAATTGAGATTTGGGCAATTATGTACAAAGTAGGCGGAGCATAGCCATAAATGGGGCATAGCGAGAAATTGATCCCTCGGTTATGGCTCCAGTCATTCCAGTGGCTGATTTAAAAAAAAGGTTCTTTGCATGCAAATAAACGTTTCTCAAGGCAACTGTAAAGGCCCGGTTGACCAGTATAGGGTTAAAAATAATTTGTAGGTGTTTCTAGAATTATAGTTACAGCTTGGATATATAATAATGAATGTAAAAATTTATTGATTGATTAGGCCATTTGTATTGATATTTTCTGTGGAAGAGATATGTTGTCCTAATTCCTAGTATTATTGATTTCTTTGTATAAACCAAGCTGTTAAAGATGTGAGTCATGTGACATCTGTTGTTATCAAAGATTTCATACACTTGATATAATTTCTTACTGTATACCTTTGGCTATTGTTAGTTTAGTTCCGCTTTCTATTATATGACTTATTTAAGTGTTGACAATGTTTTAGTCTCAGTCCATGCATTCATGCATTCTGATTTCTATGAAGCTGTTTTGTTATAGGAATGAGATTTAAATGCCTTGGATAATATTTGAATAGAGAATTATTTCTGTTCAGGAGGATTTTAGCTAGTAATTGTTTATAATTGTGAAAATCTTGTCGTAAATAAATAAATATTTCTGTTTAGGAGGTTTTTAGATACTAATTGTTTATTATTGTGAAAATCAAACAGATAAATAAATAAATAAATAAATAAATAAATAAATAAATAAATAAATAAATAAATAAATAAATAACTTTTCTGGATATGCAATGTATACAATGCACCCTTTAATTGCCAAATTTGGTCAAGAAAATTTAAATATGTGCCTATTGAATGTCTATTTACAAGCCAAGAGAATACAATTTTTTTAAATTTATCACTGGAATGACTGGCTCAGTTAGAGACGGTTTTGGTCGGCATGGCCATTAAATGGTTAATCTGAAGATTCAGATAATCTTCATTATCTCAAGTATTTACGCATATTAAAATTTAAATCGCTGAGCATATTTATTATATGATTTACTTAATTTTGGATATTCATTGAAATTAAGATTTTAATTGTTTGTACCTAAAATTAAATAACTCATTGTTACTAGAGCTTGTGGCTTCAAGCAGTTATTGAGATATGTGTAACATGAAAGAATAATTGACACCAATGTTAACCCTTTTACTGATGAATTCCCTATATCTCATTTTGAAGGCACCCATACAGGAAAACTGATGAATATTTTGAAATTAATTTGGCCGGAAGCTGTTGCTGTCTAGGGCAGCAACAGCTTCCAGTCAAATTAATTTCAGAATATTCAACAGAATGAGTTTTATATCATAAAGAATCTACTCGTTCAGGGATTTGTCAGTGAAAGGGTTAAAAAGCAGTAGCTAAATGATGTTGCAGGTGAATACAGCAACAGTTTTCAGCAACATAATTTTCAATACAAAATTAGCCAAAATGTGCTAAAGGTTTAGGGTTAACACTTAGCACCCACTGTTCAGCAGAATAACAATAGTGTTTATTTCTATAGAAATGTCTATAGAATCTCCTGCAAATAACACAGAGCTTTCCTTTCATAGGTATTACAATAGGAGAACTGCTCATTAGGTGACATGGACAAAATGGCTATCAACTAATAACTTGATAGCGCAGGTCAGTCAGTAAATACAGTTGTCTACAAGGGCTCTGAAAGCCAATCAAACCAGGTGCTTGCCCACATATATATAGGAATAGTTTTGGTGAGCCAATTCACTTTATCTAGATCATAGAAAGACAAATAGATTTAGTACATCTCTATATAGGTTTGTGTACTTTTCTGGTGAATATACTAGCCGTAATAATTGTTATTAGTGATAGGCCTATATTGATCAACTGCGTTGATCACATTCGTCTGACTTTATCATGTCAATGGTCAAGTCCTCAAAGAATGGCATCTGCAGTGTCTTTGACGAATGTCTAATTGCTGAGCAAGCAAGAAAATTATTCTGGACAGTTTACCACTGAAATGACAGGCTCTGTTACCGAGCCAGACATTTCAGTGGTAAAATTTCAGAAATATTCTTGGTTTGCAAATGGTTTTACTCGCTTGAGTGTTAAAGTGATAGAGGCTTATACAGTGTTATATATTGAATCTTATGAATTGACACTGTGAGTGATACCTCTGTGGTAGATTTGTTAGTCTGCCAATGGTAATAAGCAGCATTTAAACCTTTTAAACCCTTTAGCCCTCGAATTTGTTCAAGAAATTTCAATTTTCTTGTAGAAAATATCCATTTGCAGATGGAGAAAATAATATTTTTGACAATTTAGCACTTTAATGACTGGCTCTGTTATCGAGCCAGTCATTTCAGTGTTAAATTTTCAAAGCTAGTCTTCTCTTGGTCAACAAATGGACATTTCCAAAGACAGCCGTTTTTGGCTGATGTGAATGTTAAAAGGTTAAGAATCAAGATTTGTCAAGTAAATTCATATTTTGCACTCCCTGTATGCTCATTTGCAGGTCAAGAGAAGCCTATTTTTGGACAATTTACAACTGGAATGACTGGCATTAAACCAGTGATTTCAGTGGTGTATTTTCAAAAATAGTGTTCTTGCTTACGTTAATTTCAAGTAATACAACCAAATCATTCCTGAAGTGTCCATGAAGACTTAAATCTGAAGCCTGATCTCTGCCTATGTTGAATGTGCTAACCATTTAATGGCCAACGCGGCCAAAATCAGACACTGCAGAGGAATGTCCGTTTTCATGACAAGAGAGGACTATTTATGAAAGTTTACTACTGGAATGCTGCGGGGCTTGATAATTTAGCCAGTCAGTCCGGTGGTGAATTTTCAAACATTATTTTCTTGTCCTGTAAATGGATACTCAGCAGGCAGATATTTAGATTTTCTTGATCAAATTTGACCATTCAAGGGTTAACCCAAGGTTTGATATTGTGTACAGTACAGCTCAGATATAACTTAATTTGTTTCCAAAAGAAAATAAAAATGTACTGTTGAATATTCTGAACATAATTGGATTGTAAGACATTGCTGCCTTCCAATCCAAAGTACGTTCAAGAATAGTTCTTACAATGCGTTCAAAATTGTTGTTATGGAAACGTGCTAGCTTGAGCTGTATTGTAGCTTCATGTTCTTATTGAAAATACTGTCAAACTTGCTCAGAGAGTCACCGCCTACATCGCGCTAACAGACGCCTCTGTAACCCTTTAATGGTCAAGATTGGTCAAGAAAATTGCCGTATTTATTTAGTAACTGTTGATTTGTAGGCCAATAGAAGAATATCTTTGAAAATTTATCACTGGAATGACTGGCTCAGTTATCGAGGCAGTGATTCCAGGGATAAATTAAAAAAACTCTTGGCCTGGAAATGAGCCTTTAATCGTCAAGCCGGCCAAAAACAGCATCTATGGTTTTGAGAAATGTCAAAATGCAGATGGAGAAAAGCCTATTTTCGAAAATTGTCCACTGGAATGACTGGCTTTGGTCATGGAACCGGGCATTCCAGTGAAAGTCTCAAAAATACTATTCTCTTTGCTTACAATAGACATTCCTCATCACGACCGCATGACAATTGCAGAGGTCACTTTTGGCTGACTTGACCATTAAAGTGTTAAATCGTAGAATCGCCTATGAATTAGAGGATGAGATAGCGTGAACAGAATTCCATCTATAAATAGCTTTATTCACTGATCCCAAACAGATACAAGTAACTGCATCAACAAAATGGCCGCCAATTATGCTGACAATTTTGGATATGAGTTGGACGATCCTATGCCGGATTATGAAGATACGCGTAATGTTAATACAATGTACCCTGAAAGATGGCAGCAGCGCAGTTATGATACTCGTGTTGATATGAATGAGCCATTCATTTCTTATGATGGTGTTGGCCCACAAGCAGCACCAATATGGATACCTATGTCTGATAAGGACTATGATTCATATGATAACCATGGATATAGTGATGTCAATAGAGATGGACAACGTGTGAATCATTATGCTGCAGATGGGGGAAGATATGGCAATTTGGACGATTTCGATATGAATAAAATTACGCTTAATATTGATGATGATGTGAGTGATCTGAGTTCCGTAGGCGATCAAGGTAGAAGTCATCCACACGATGTTGATGCTGTGTCGATATACAGCACAGAAACACTCGACCCGACAAAGCGTAGTAATGATCTGGACATTCCTACTTTGAATAGTAAGATTATCCCTAGCCCAAGAGGGCGATATCAAAAACACGTGGCCATCCAAGCTGAACGAGGAGCTGGACACATTTTGGCCAACCTCCCAAGTCGGAGACATGCCATTAAAAAACTGCGTGATCGGAAAAAGGAAAGCATTAAAGGGTAGGAGCATTATCACCATTAAGCTATCAATCCTGTTATAATTATTGTGTAAATTCATTCCTGTCCAAACCTGTCTAGCATCTTGAATTTTCCGAAAAATGGTGGGAAATCGTTTAATACACTACTCATTAACTGCCTTGGACAATTTCAACCAGACTTGGATGGAGGAACTTGGAGTGGTATGCTTCGGAACATGTGTACAGAATTTTGATTGGTCACTTGTTTCGGCAGCCATCTTGAATTTTTTTTTAAATGTTAGAAAATCATTTAAAATGCTACTCCTCATTAACTGCTTGGGCAATTTAAACAGACTTGGGTGGAAGGATACTAGGCTGGTATGTTTCAGAACTTTTATACAGAATTGCGATTGGTCAATTGTTTCACCGGCCATCTTGGATTTTCCGAAAACTTTATGAAATCACTTAAAAGGCTACTCTTCATTAACTGCTTGGCCGATTTTAAGCAAACTCCAACTGGAAGGACCCTTGAGTTGTATGCTTCCAAACCTGTAAACAGAATTTTGAATGGTCAATTTTTCTTGCAGCCATCTTGGATTTTCCGAAAATTTTGGCAAATCACTTAAAATTAAAAAACATTAACCGCTTCACCAATTTAAACCAAACTCAGCTGGAAAGACCCTAGGCTGGTACGCTTCAGAATTTGTATACCAGGTTAGACCGCTTTATTCTCCTTTTTTTTTGGTAGACATCTTGGATTTTCCAAAAAAAATGGCGGGAAATGGTTTACAATGCTACTCCTCATTAACCTCTTGTTCCAGTGACTGTCTTGTTCTCGAAACTGACACGTCAGGAATTGTTGTACAGAGCAGGATGAAACTCATTACATTTAATTTTGTCGATACCGAAGGCTGATTAAAGTTTGCATTTAATTTCATCGATACCGAAGGCTGATTAAAGTTTGTTCAAGAGAATTTATTCCTTGATATAAAACATGGTTGTCATCAACCAATCAAAATCTGATTGTGTGGTCTGCGTCCATCATTAATTTCCCACTAAATTTCATTTCAACTGAATTCCAATTTTCAATTTTATACCTTGTTTTTGCTGAATTTAAAGTATTATGTCTGTTCAAATGCTTTAGATCAAATGCTAATGGTCCAGCTGAGCTTTATGGCCCTTCAGCCTCTTCAAAGCTTTGAATAAAATTGCTACCTACTACATAGAGAACGGTATATTCAGTGATTGCAGGGCCCTCTGAGTCAAACAATGTTTTTGAGTTACCCGTGTAAAACCGGTGTACCATATAGCTGCCATTCTACAAAGCATCAACCATATTACTATTGCAGCATTTTTGAAAAATGCTTACTCTAATATCTTTCAAATCAATCAATTTAAATTTCAGTATATACATGTAGGAACTACTACTTAGGTGGTGAAATATTTATTGCATTATAGGAGTAGTACACAATGCCATTTTATGTTTTATTAAGCATCAAAGAAGTTTTTGAAGGAAAGTGTATGCAGAGTGTACAACACGTTTCCACACACAGTTTCTTAACTTGGCAGGATTCTTGTGTGTTATCTGTGCTGCATTATGAGAATTGGTCATTTGACACATGTCAATCTGTGAGACCAGAAGGTGCTAGTTCTTTCTCTCTTTGCTGGATGGTTAAAAATTCTCAATATCTTCTGACTTTATTGGACAAGCCAGCCCAATGTGGTCTTGAGAAATGTGTATTTGATGTCCAGTCATTGCAGTGGTAAATTAAAAAATATCATCTGTTGATCTACATGCAAATGGACGTTTTCTATGGGAAAATTGAAAGTTGTTTAACCTGATTTGACCAGTAGAGGGTTAAGGAATTCATCTTATGCCCCCCCCCCCCCATGCCACATTACAAGTCTAACATTGGGAGGCAGGACTTAGAGACTGCAGTCTTTACATACATGTTTTTTGTGTTCAAATCTCTAGGGACCGTGTGAGAAAATATCAGACCCGCAGTCAATCAGCCATCTACACTGTTATGCAGCACAGAAGACAAGTATGTTTTACCTACTTCAATTAACCCTCAACACTCCGATTTAATTTTCAAATTTCTGGTGTTTATTTTTCAACAAATTTGGTGGAAGATGCTGATGTCATAGACGGCAACATCGTGAAAAAGTACACCAGTTTTTTTGCTATAGACATAGTAAAAGATAGAATATTGACATCATCAAGAGTGCTAAGGGTTAAATACAATATGAGAACATGTCCTTCGAGGCACACATACAACACTTAACCCTTTAACACTCGAATTTGTTCACAGGATTAAAAGGTTTTTTGTTCAAAAATTTGATTTTTTTCCCCATATAAAACGCCTATTTGCAGACCAAGAGAATACTATTTTTGAAAATTTACCACTGAAATGACTGGTTCGTTTCTTGAGCCAGTCATTCCAGTCATAAATTAAAAAAAAATAGTCCTCTTGGTCTGCAAATGGACATTTACGATACCACTGTCGAAGCCGTTTTTGGCTGATATGAGAGTTAAAGGGTCAATAGCGGGATCTATTGCTAGCTATTCCCCCGCCCACTTCTTGCTAAGCTCCACCCACTTTAGGCGCTTATTGGAATCGATTTTAATTCTTTGAAAGCTGAATTTGCAGAATCCCAATTTGCAAGTGAACTGGTGAATATTCTGAGACTAATTTGAGTGAGAGATATTTCTGCCTATCACAGCAACATCTCCCAGTCAAATTAGTTGCAAAATATTCAGCAGAATATTTATTAAATTGTAAATTCATCAAAGACAATTTGTACACTTTCGTGACAGAGTTTTCGATTTTTGTGATGGAGCTATGTCATTTTGTTTGTGACATCAGCTAATATCTCTAGATGATGTATTTGATTATTGCATCATATACAGGAGTCATAGATCAGATTCCTCTATTGTGTATGACAGACACTAGGGTCAAGTTCGTCTCACTAACTATAGTCAGTTTCATGGTTTACTGAACATGCGTAGTCGTTATGTCAAGCCGAATGCTGAATAGTTAACTATAGTTCATTGGTACCCGGTTCCCCATTGAATTACTATTGGCAAAAAATTGGAACCGGGTACCAGTCTCCATTAATACTTTCTGTCGTCTGTTTTGATGACCTACAAAAATGGGTTATTTATGTCCGTTAAGACATCAAAAAGCCTCAATATGACATAAAGTGGAGAAGAAGAGGGTCTTGGGAACATTGACGTACAATGGGAAAGCATAATTTCATCAAACCTAAGTTATTTAATGAAATATTACACTTTTATATGCATTTATTCAAGGCAAGCGATTGGTGTCCGCCAATTTGAAATTTAGGAAAATTTTGCACTAACCATCTGAACCGAGCTCGGGTGCTCGGTTGACTATAGTTGACTAGTTGGTTAACTATTTGAAGTCCGACTAGTACTCTAGTTAGCTAGATGGTTAGGAGTCAAACTTGACCCTGGTGATTCTCTAATGAGTCATTCAGTCTAATTAATACGCATTGATATTATGCTCAGTGTGTGATTACCCCCCCTCATTGTGTAAAGGATGTAACTTATCTTGGTTAACCAGAAAACCTAGGTTATTATCTCCCGTGAATTGTTCCTTGATTTACTCGTTACTCACAACAGCATTAAAGGGCATTCAGGGGAGGTAACAAACAATTAAAGCATGCCTATTCTGGCAGTGATTTCTTCTGTGGGTATATGGTTATGCTAATGTTTACTAGGAGCATGGTGTGGTTATGCTAATGTTTACAAGGAGCACAGTATGGTTATGCTAATGTTTACAAGGAGCATGGTATGGTTATGCTAATGTTTCCTAACAGCACATTATGGTTATGATAATGTTTACTAGGAGAACAATATGGTTATGCTAATGTTTACTAGTAGCATGGTATGGTGATGCTAATGTTTACTAGGAGAACAATATGGTTATGATACTGTTTACTAGGAGCGTGGCATAGTTATGCTAATGTTTACTAGGAGCACGGTATATTTATGCTAATGTTTACTAGGAACATGGTATGGTTATGCTAATGTTTACTAGGAGCACAGTATGGTTATGCTAATGTTTACTAGGAGCATGATATGGTTATGCTAATGTTTACTAGGAGCATGGTATGGTTATGCTAATGGTTACTAGGAGCATGGTATGGGAATGCTAATGTTTACTAGGAGAACAATATGCTGATGATAATGTTTACTAGGAGAACAATATGCTGATGCTAATGTTTATTAGGAGCATGGTATGGTTATGCTAATGTTTACTGGGAGCATGGTATGGTTATGCTAATGTTTACTAGGAGCACAGTATGGTTATGCTAATGTTTACTAGGAGAACAATATGGTTGTGCTGCTGTTTACTAGGAGCATGGAATAGTTATGCTAATGTTTACTAGGAGAACAATATGGTTGTGCTGCTGTTTACTAGGAGCATGGAATAGTTATGCTAATGTTTACTAGGATCATGGTATGGTTATGCTACTGTTTACTAGGAGCATGGCATAGTTATGCTAATGTTTACTAGGAGCACGGTATGGTTATGCTAATGTTTACTAGGAACATGGTATGGTTATGCTAATGCTTACTAGGAGCACAGTATGGTTATGCTAATATTTACTAGGAGAACAATATGGTGATGCTAATGTTTACTGGGAGCACGGTATTGTTAAGGTAATGTTTACTAGGAGCATGGTATGGGTATGCTAATGTTTACTAGGAGAACAATATGGTCATGCTAATGTTTACTAGGAGCACAGTGTGGTTATGCTAATGTTTACTAGGAGCATGGTATGGTTATGCTAATGTTTACTAGGAGCATGGTATGGTCATGCTAATGTTTACTAGGAGCATGGTATGGTCATATTAATGTTTACTAGGAGCATGGTATGGTGATGCTTATGTTTACTAGGAGCATGGTATGGTGATGCTAATGTTTACTAGGAGCACAGTATGGTTTTGTTAATGTTTACTAGGAGCACTGTATGGTCATGCTAATGTTTACTAGGAGCACAGAATGGTTTTGTTAATGTTTACTAGGAGCACAGAATGATTTTGTTAATGTTTACTAGGAGCACTGTATGGTTTTGCTAATGTTTACTAGGAGCACCGTATGATCATGCACTAGGAACATGGTATGGTCATGCTAATGTTTACTAGGAGCATGGTATGGTGGATGCTTATTTGTACTAGGAGCATGGTATGGTCATGCCAATGTTTACTAGGAGCATGGCATAGTTATGCTAATGTTTACTAGGAGCACAGTATGGTTATGCTAATGTTTACTAGGAGCACAGTATGGTTATGCTAATGTTTACTAGGAGCACGGTATGATCATGCTAATGGTTACTAGGAGCATGGTATGGTCATGCTAATGTTTACTAGGAGCACGGTATGATCATGCTAATGTTTACTAGGAGCACGGTATGGTGATGCTTATTTGTACTAGGAGCATGGTATGGTTATGCTAATGTTTACTAGGAGCACAGTATGGTTATGCTAATGTTTCCTAGGAGCACAGTATGGTTATGCTAATGTTTACTAGGAGCACGGTATGATCATGCTAATGGTTACTAGGAGCATGGTATGGTCATGCTAATGTTTACTAGGAGCATGGTATTGTTATGCTAATGTTTACTAGGAGAACAGTATGCTTGTCCCCGTGCTGGTTAGTATTTTAAAGCAGTTTGACTAAAAGATGCGACTGTTTACCCCTTTAACCCTCAAATTCATTCAAGAAAATTTCTATTTTGTCATAAAATGTCAATTTACAGACCAAGAGATTATTTTTGAAAATGTGTCTGGAATGACAGGCTCAGTTCTTGAGCTTGTCATTCCAGTGGTAAATTCTTTTTAAATAGTCTTCTTGGCCTATAAATGGGCATTTCTCAAGACTCATGTAGACACCTGCTTTGACCAACTTGGGCATGAAAGGGTTAAAGAGTTGATATTATGTTCAGTGGGTGAATAGTGTGCAAAAACTCATGGTTAAATTGTGTCTTCACAATATTCAGCCAGTCTCATTCTTAACTTTCCTGGACTCGAATTTCTGTAAATTCATGCATATGCACTCGCAGCCAGTATTGAGAATCAATCGTTGTTGATAGTGATATCATAATGGATGTAATGCAATGCTATTCAGAACTCTTCTTTGTCATGTGTTCTGTATTACAGTAATATGATATCTAACCATGTACAGTCACAGCAGAATGCTTGAAAATAAAAAAGATTTAAATAAGTGTATACTTTGAGAGGCATAAATTGTGTGTGTCAATGTAATGAAGTTTATAAATTAATATAGCTTCTTTAGTTGTGAATTTGAATTAAGGTATCGAGTCCTTAATTAGATTCACCTGAAAGGCCAAGTGACTGTATGCCATTGTGATAGTCCATCGTCTGTCCATCCATCCATTGTCCATCAACCTTTTCTTTAAACGTCTTCTCAAGAACTACTGAGCTGATTTCAATTACTTTTGGCAGGAAGCATCTTTTGGGAATAGAGATATGGTTTTTTTTAGTTGGCTGAAACAAAGCTGGCGGGCCAATTTGACCAGTGGTCATCTTGGATTTTGGCTGATTTTTAGAAATGTCTTAAAAATCTCCAAGACCTACCTAGTTTCTGCGAAAACTACTTCTCCAGAACCAGTGAATGGATTGGGCCTAAATTTGGGAGATATGATTATGCGCCAAGAGCCATTAAAGTTTATGCAAGGAAAGTATCATACATCAAAAGACTTGGCTGCAGTTGACCAATCAAGATGTAGTGTATTTGGCGGCCATATTGGATCTTTTTATTTGATGGATTTTGAAGATAATGTTAGTGTGGTATAGGTTTTTGGGTATGCTGATTTCAAATTTGCCACTTCCGAAACTATCGGATATACGGTTTGGCGGCCATGTTCGATCATTTTCCATGCAGAAACTCCAATACTAAGTAAAAGGAAATTCAAAATAGCATCTTTTCGAGAACCACTTTCTATTTGGCAGGAACCATCAATATGGCATAGAGATCCGACTTTGTTCAAAGGAAGCCAATTTGGCTGGTGGTCATCTTTGATTTTGGCTGATTTTTAGAAATATCTTTAAAAATCTCTGAAACTGCTTGAGGGATCGATTTAAAGCTCATGAAACATTATCATGGGGAAGAGCTTAACAAATTTTGTTCGAGGGAACTAGATTGGCCAAATGATTCGGTGGCCATCTTATCGGGCTGATATTTGGAGATATGATCAGGTACTAAGGCCCATTATACGTTGTTCAACGGAAGTTTATTCATCAAAAAGCATGACCACCAGTGGACCAATCAAAATGTAGCTTGTTAGGTGGCCATATTTTTTTTTATTTGAGGGATTTGAAGCCGAAATTTGTCATATATAGAATTTTGGAGTGTGCAGATTTTCCATTTTCGAAACTGTTGGATAAACAGTTCAGCGGTTATCTTGGATAATTTTCCCGCCAAAAACTCCCATACTAAAGCAATAGGAAATTTTAAATGTCTTCAAGAACCACTGGGCCAATTTCAATTATATTATGAGGAAGCATCCTTAGGCAGTGTTGTGGAAAATTTTCCTAAAAGAAAATTTTCCGGAAAATTTTTATTTCCCTATTACATTAATACCATACGATTGATGATCAGACAATTGAAAAGTAATTGACAGTACATGTAAGTCATTATATATTTCATGATGATGATTTATTTGATCCCAACTGATATTTGATGGAATATAAAAGATGACTTCTGATAAACACCAAAATAGGCCTGTAATGACCAAAATGAACTGTTGAGCTAAATATGAAACTTACTCACTTCAGTTAGTCACATGTAAATCAGCCAGTGTAAAGGGCATGTAATGTGACAGTTGCTTTAGTCATTAAACTTTCAAAATAATTTGTTTAAAAATACCCATTTGGTTTTTTCTTACACTTAAATTGGTAAAAATTAGCAGGCAGTCTGTCAAACAAATAATCAAACAGCCCTGCAGTGCCTGCACCCACCCACCAACTTACCCACACACCTATGCACTCTATCTATCTATCTATCTATCTATCTATCTATCTATATATCTATCTATCTATCTATCTATCTATATATCTATCTATATATCTATATATATATATATATATATATATATATATAAGATATAGATATATATCTATTTATATATCTATATATATATATATATATATATATATATATATATATATATATATATATATATATATATATATATATATACACCTGTGCAAAAGTTAAGCACCAGCAAAACAATAGAACGTAGAAACATGATGGTACAACTAGGCTGCCATACTTTTTGTCCCCGCGTTAGCTGACATAATTCCAAGTACGAAATGCACATGCATGCATGACTTCACGCCGCTTGATGTCCGTGCGTGGCGGGAAACAGCACACGTGTTCAGTTATGTAAGAGTCCAGTTTGAGGTGTAGAACATTACATACAGATTTAGGCGACAAGATTAGGAATTTTGTGTTCATGACCGTGGTTTATTTGTACAGAGAGAATTAGCTCTTGATTGTGAACCGCTATGGCAAGACGAAGGTTAAGTGATCGTGTGAAATGGCAAATCATAGGCATGCATACCACTGGTATGTCATGCAGAGAGATTGGCAGACAGATGAACATTAACCATACTGTAATCAGTCGTTTGATTGCAAAACATGGGCAAACTAACGAGGTGAAGGACAGGCCTAGATCTGGAAGACCGAAGAAGACTACTGCCCGTGATGATCGAGCCCTAGTACGCCTTGTTAGGAGATCTCCATTCACCAACAGCAGAGTGCTCAACCAGCAATGGGAAACGCGCAATAGAGTGTCAATGTCTACCGTCAAAAGGAGACTGTATGCTGCTGGCATGAAAGCTAGGAGACCTGTCAGACGTCCTCTCCTCACTGCACACCACAAAGAGGAGCGTCTGAGGTGGTGCAACGAAAGAAGACACTGGAACATGAGATCCTGGAGACGGGTACACTGGTCCGATGAAAGTCGGTTCCTGCTTCATGCCACAGATGGTCGAACTCGTGTATGGAGGTCCAGACATACGGCGTACGACCAACGTAACATCATGGAAGAAGTTCCATTTGGTGGAGGTTCCGTTATGATATGGGGGTGCATCTCATTTGATTGTAAGCTAGATCTGTTGACTGTACCTGGAACACTAAATGGACAAAGATATCAAGATTCCATACTGGATAGAGTTGTGGTCCCTCATTTTGTAAATCATGCACCTGGAACCCACCCTATATTCATGGATGACAACGCCCGACCACATCGTGCTAGAGCTGTGCATGAATACCTCCGCCAGAATGCCATCGAAACCATACCATGGCCAGCAAGGAGCCCTGACATGAACCCTATTGAGTATATCTGGGACATTCTGGGAAACATGGTGAGAAGGAGGGATCCTCCTGTGCAGAACCTACAGGAATTAACAGACGCACTCCATCTTGAATGGCAACGATTACCACAATGGCGTATCAGTCGGTTGGTGACCAGCATGAGACGTCGTGTCCAGGCCGTCATCCAGGCACAAGGTGGATATACCCGGTATTAATAATGACAGTCTCAAACTCGTGCACAGATGTTAAACTTCGTTTT
Organism: Chaetoderma sp. LZ-2023a; assembly: GCA_034401795.1. NCBI lineage: Eukaryota > Metazoa > Mollusca > Caudofoveata > Chaetodermatida > Chaetodermatidae > Chaetoderma > Chaetoderma sp. LZ-2023a. The sequence continues at coordinate 42,043,917 of CM067372.1, read as the reverse complement.
CAGACACCATTAATGACAATCTAGCCACGTGTGTCAACTGTAGGGCAATAGTTGTCAGTTGTGTCAACGTAACCATATTCAGGCCTCGTTTTCAAGTTCAAACAAAAACATAGTGTTTCCCCACCATCATAATCAGCATTCCTCTAGTTGCATTATTACCTCTTGCACTAAGATGGATGGGTACATAAATGTTTATGCTATTGCTTTCTTCATAGCACATGAATATACCCTCGCATGTGCGTAAAAATAGGGTGGTGCTTAACTTTTGCACAGGTGTATATATATATATATATTTTATGGTTCAAAATATACACATATTTTTCCAATTTTAGGAAAAGATTTTGGGAAAATATCAGAAAATCAAAAATATTTTTCCCGGAAAAATAACATCACTATCCTTAGGGCATAGAGATTCAAGTCTGTTCAAACAAAGCCGGTCAGCCAATTTGGCCAGCAGCCGACCACCTTGGATTTTCGCTGATTTTTAGATATGTGTGTTAAAAGCCATCGAAACAGCTTGGGAAATCGATTGAAAACTCATGAAGGATCATCTAGGGCAACAGCTGAACCAAGTTTGTTCGAGGGAACTTGATTGGCCAACTGCTTCGGCGACCATCATGGATGACTTAGTTTTCACAAAAATGACTTCTCAAGAACCACTTAATGGATCAGGCTGAAATTTGGATCTGATTTGGGACTAGGATCCATTAAACTTTGGTCTAGGGAAGTTGATGTATCGACAAAAACCATGGCCACTGGATCAAGCAAAATGTAGCATGTTTAGCGGCCATTTTGGATTTTCTGAAAATTAAAAAAAAATCATTTAACCACTGGGAACTTTAATAAAACTTGTCTACGGCATCTTCACAGAAATTAGATTAGGAAATTTGTACAGTGGTCATCTTGTTTTGTTCAGCTTAGCGAGTGGCCAGTAATCCCAGGTGAGCAATGCAGGCCCCTTGGGCTTCTTGTTCAACACTACAACTAAAAAAATTATATTTATTTATAGGGAATGAAATCATATGTTAAGATTTATTTTGTTTCCTTATATTGCGGTACACAACTTACGCCTCTAAAAGTATGCAATTAAAAAAATTATTTTCAAGCATAATTCTGGTGTGAATGCACACCCTTTACTGCTTTTCATAAAAGGACATATTTTTTCTAATTTTGACAGTCTTGGTATAAGTTCAAGCAGAATGTCAAAGAAGTGGTGTCTCAAGTTGGTGTCTGGTCTAAGTCATTCAAAGTGATTGAAGGTAACCATTTCCATGTCTTTTAACATTTAAAGCCTCACATTTGTTCAGATAAATCTCAATTTTCTCATGAATAATGTCAAATTACAGAACCAGAGAAAACTATTTTTGGAAATTTACCACTGGAATGACTGGCTCGGTTATCGAGCCAGGCATTCCAGTGGTAGATTTTCAAAAAAGGCTTCTCCCAAGATCACTGCAGAGGATGATTTTGGCTGGCATGAGTGTTAATTACTGAATTACTAATAACATCTTTATCCTCACTCTGTAAGGAGACAGTGTTGCATTCAGGTCTGTGTGCCTGTGTATCCCAAGCTGTATTTAAAAAAAACTAATCCGATTTTTTAATACAATCTTAGCACAACAATAAAGCTTAGCATAAAAGAGGATTTTCAGACTATGGCCTTGATCTAGGTAAAAAGAAAATGGATCCGGATTCGCTCAGATTCTGGATCTAAGGATATCTCAGAAATAACTGGTATGATTTGCTTCAAATTTTCAACACAAGTCTCTATGGTTCCGCAACTGGTCATGATATGAAAATTTTGGAAGATGAAGAAATCTTTAAAATGTGGCAGACACTTGTTATTCCAGATTCTTGTTTAGGTGTTATTGTGTATATATATTGACAAGGAGACTGGCCTGTGAGTGACCTGTAGTCTCTTATAATTTGTGTATTTATATTGACAAGGAGACTGGGCTGTGAGTGACCTGTAGTTTCTTATTGTGTGTGTATATATATATATCGAGCCAGGCATTCCAGTGATACATTTAAAAAAATAGTCTTCTATTGCCCTGCAAATACTTTTCTAAACACCATTGCAATTTTCGTCATTGATATTCCTGTGTTGCTATGTCTTGTTAATTTGTATCCAAACTGATTAATCAAGTAATCATGGTTATTTTTTAATAATCGATCGCGATCACTCAACGCAATAATCATGCAAGCCTACTATATATATATATATATACACACGCCCCCCCCCCCGGCGTATTTATGCTGCGCTTTGAGATTCTAAAGCGAAATTATGCCTCTGTCTAATGAAATTATTTTAAGTTATGACGAAATATCTTTAAACAATAGTGCGGTTTATGTATTTATGATAAAATGTGACGTTAGTGTGCGTAGCGACGGCATGCTAACCAGTGATCCCATCTAACGAAACCAGATAAAAAAAATACTGGCAAATTGACTAAATTTGATCTGTTTGTGCCAAAATTCATGATATTACACATATTTTCGGTAGTTATAAACATTTTCGGTTATTGCATACGGTCCAAAAATATCAGTTCATGTCTATATAATGAAGATATTCAATGCATTGAAATTTCTATTTACATATAGATTTTTAGTTGCAAAAAATAGAAGTTGGTTTGCCAGTGTGTCTTGTCATATATTTGACAGTTGCGGGGAATATTTTGTTGGAAAAAAATTGCGTAGCAGTCACTGCTAAACAAATCGAATAATGCATAGCAGTTCATAGCACTTGCATAGCAAACAAACTGTGTTGAAACTGGTTGGTGTTCCAACGGGGAAAAGTTTCAAAACATGTTTGCATGATCAAAAACGCTATGAGCAAGTGAATCCAAAAACAACCGAAAAGCATAATTTTCCGATTTCGCAAAACGTTTTCCCTATGGAATGCATAACAAATGTATAACATATGTCAGATTCAGAATATGCATCTACTGGCTCTGGCCAAGGTCAGGGAGTATAGGAAACCTAAAATAATAAGTATTGGCAGATTTGGCAATTACATTGATTGGAAGCTGTTGCTGCTTAAGGCAGCAGCAACACATCCCAGTCAAATTATTTTCAAAAAAAATCATTAATGTACCTCCCATGAATACTGTGATTTCATTGACTAGGGTTAACATATGTTTTGTAGCTTACCAACCTGCATCACATATCCCTTTGAACTGGTAGGCTAAACAAAGTACACATCATTCAATACAATGTAAGAAGAATGAATAGTGTTAGTGCTTAACTGGAAGCTGTTGCAGGCTATTGAGTTTCTGCGATACTATGACATCAGTTGAGAGTTAAAAATTTGTATTTAAAAATTACTAATGGTTGTTTTCTCTGGCTTAAATAGTGAATGATAAAAAGTTTTACTGTGATCAGCGTGTATCTATCAGCTCACATGTTACTAGTTTTACTACAAATACTACGAATGCTATATATAGAGATACTACGTCATTCATATTCATAAAATTACCACGTAAAACGTTGTTTATTTTCTTTACCGTCGGTAGTTTCCTTGCGATTTATTGGTTGCTCTCTATATAGTTATATTTATTAACCAATAATCTTGCGAGAAAGTATGTTCCCGACTTTGGAGAAGAGTACTCGAGAACACTCTCTCGCATGCGTTGATCTTGGCGACGTGCCATTCCAAATCTGTCACTTACGCGAATCAATTGCAATATGCCGCCGTAGCATGGCTAACTATACTGTGTCGGCCTTGATTTGTTTTTGCGCTAACAGGAGTTTAGCATTCGCGATGATATAACTCAGTTTCCGAGACAAACATTGTCTAAATCGACCAGAATCAGCCTAGATAAACTTGTATTTTTAAAGTTTATCATAACGCTAACTAATGACGAGGCAATGATCAATAGCCATACCCCCCCCCCCCCCCCCCTATAGGAGAATTTAGATTTCCAAGAGAGTCTGTTACGAGCAATATGTCGACGACCGTGAATACCCCGTGATACATATTGCGAGTTTCCGACTAGTGTCCAAACTCAAAACTGAAGTCTGTAACAGTTTATTATTATACCGGAAGAAGGAAGCCGCTAACGCATGCGCGCATCGCTAGCTTTTAGAATTTTGATCTATAGAGCGCTTACTGAACTCGCTTCACTGGTGGTCATTTGTCCCATAGTGAAGGAAGGGATGAAGATATGCGCTCTATAGCTATATATGTCTATGGGCTATATCGGAAATCAGCCTCCAACGCATGCGCATCTCGCTTCCTTACTAAATTTGACAATCGTTTTGCAACTTCTAGCGACTTTTTATCAAAAATATTTCAAAATTGACTGAATTTTACATCAAAATTATGTATCGCAGCAAATAGCTAATCGAAGTTGTAAATCTGTAGCAACAGGTACTCATTTGCATCACATTTTGCGATGCGATGCCGCTCAAAATATTCCCTGAGTTGTGACAAGCCTCCCTAGATCTATAGTGTGTTGGATTTCTTTTTATTTTATTTGACTATTTAATTATGATTTTCTTTAAATTCTTTTTCCTCATTTATAATTCTTTTATTTATTTGTGCTGACAACATACAGTAGCATAATAATCAACCTGTTGATGGTGGCTACTAAATAGCAGAAGATGCATCTGCATTCTTTGAGTAACTGACTTGTCTCACTGTACAACATTGCCAATGGTAACTGGTAGCAAAAGGGTTGTCTCTAATGGCAAAGATGGCTGTCTCGCTCGACCTAGACACGAGCGACAACATGTCTGTGAACATCTACCAACTGTCATCTTGATCCAAGGACTACAGAAGTCTTCCATATCATCAGCTACTCAGCTATATTTCTAAATAACGCCAAAATAAATTCAATTCATTGTATATTTTCAATCTTATTAGTCACTGCTGTTGATTTGTTCAAATTCCTTTTCTCTTCTTAAATTTGTCATGACTTCTCCAACTCCATCTGTATTGCATAAGCCTAGTAAATATTCCACTTGCTACATGTACATATTGAAGCAGATTTCTGTGCTAAAGCTCATCAATATAAATATTTCAGTCCTAATCTGTGAAATTCCCTGTGTTGCAACTAATTTGATTGAAATCTGTTGTCATAGGCAGCAAGACAGACCAGTCCAATTTAGTAGTTTCTAAATAGTCAACAGTAATATGCTTACTAATATAAGCAGTGTTATTGTATAAATGTTTACTTCCCAGCTCACCAGTTAACCTCCAAAATTATTTTATGCTGTCAATGCAGAATGAAATGCGATTATTATCCTCGCCCCATCACTAGAACCCAGGCGGAAGTGGTTATTGCGATTGGGTCTGTCAGTGTGTGTGTGTTTGTCTGCCTGTGGGTCCTTAGCTGTATCTCAAAGTACTATCTGATCTTGCTCAAATTTTAACTCTACAAAAGAATATGCCATTCAAGAGGATTTCCATCCTTTGGTCGTGATCTGAATAGTAGAGCTTGAATTGGATCAAATTCTGGATCAGTGCATAGCTTGGAAATTACTAGTCTGATTTGGCTCACTTTTAACACATGACAGGGTGTGACATCCACCAGGATTCCACAACTGTAGGCATGACATAAAGAAAATCAGGAAACATTATGGATGATCCGAAAAATCTGAAGTTTTAACCAAACAAGTGACAAAAATAGGAGAGCGAAGGTCTGCAATCAATGATTGACCTTGTTGCTTTGGCCACAAACTACTATACATTTTGCAAATAACCATGTAAAATTCAAGTTGGCTAAAAATAGCTTCTGTAGTGGTATTGAGAGCTGTCAAGACCAAGAGAAATCTACCACTGGAATAACTTGCCCGAAAAGACGATAACTGAGACAGCCATTCCTGTGAAAAGTTTTCAAAAATAATGTGGATGCAAATGGACATTTTCAATGCGAAAATTGAAACTTTCATGAACAGTTGGGTCTAAACTGCTAAAGGGTTAATTAATGGTCAAGCAGGCTAAAACCAGTCGCTACAGTGGTCTTGCATGGTCACTCATGCATGTGCAATGACAAGGTACTGTATGACGATGAATAATTAATGCAGGGACTGACCACTCGGTTGGGTGGTACAATAGCAAGAGGGCTGCTGTGCTTAGTGGCTGCTTTTGCATCCCTTCCATTGAGCGCTCCCTGTGTTTCGCGTTCAAGAAATTGTACAAATCTAGGTTTGGGACTGGGGAAAATGAACCTACAACACAACACCCCCCCCTCCCCTGATTGAATGGAAAGGTGGAGAGAAACACTGTAGCAATATTTATATAGAAACAATAGACGGTAACATTACAAACAATTGTGCAGTAATGTAGTTATCAACACTCACTATGCCATGATGCCACTTATAAATTCCCCAGATCTCATTTTCAAGGCAACCATAGAGAAAAACCTGAATATTTGAAATTAATGCAACGGCTTCCAGTCAAATTAATTTTAAAATATTCAGTGAAATTAATTATCTGTCGCAAAGAATTTACTCTTTCAGAGATTTGTCAGTGAAATGGTTAACTCGGCTCTGGACACGGGTCAACCACTGCATACTAGACCCCCAGGCGCATGTTACCAACACATTCTTACTACACGAGGATTAGTTCGCCATATTGGAAATTAACTTGGACCAATATCAACTGGATGCAGCACAATGACATTGAGGTCATGACGTCAAAGTCCCTGAACTTGGGGTTTTTTTTTAGTTTTTAGTTGCAACTAGTATAAATCTGTCAAATTTTTTACCTGAGTAAATCACAAATTTAGCATGTCACATTTATTTTGTATATATACAACAGCTCAATGGTATTGATTGATGGCAAGGTCACTGGCACTGCTTATAATACTCTTTGCCAGGTTAAGCTTTTGATTGGATATCCGATATCGGAATTACTTCAACCTACTGGGACTATCCTTGGCATACTTGGACCCATTCTTAACTATTTCAATGAATATTTTCCTTTGGCATTGTTTGGTGGTCTCGTAATACATGTTCTACTGTAGTTGTGGATGATACATATACAGATAATGATTCTTTATTGCATGTATATATATTTCAATTGAATTACAAACATTGAGAAATATAATATGGAGTTCAATGTTTTTCAATGGCAGGGTTCGATGTTTTAAATACATTGTGCGCAAGAACTAAATAAACATATGCACACATGTGAAGAAATGGATTTAGCTATGCCCAACCCATCTTTAGCTAAGCTCCGTCCATGTTTTGCGCATGTTGGGATCGAATTATATACTTTGAACCCTGAATCCAAATAGCATGGTACATGTAACTATAGAGCAAACATATTGAATATTTTGAAAGTAATTTGACTGGGGGCTGTAGGTAATAAAGAATTGGTACAACTGACGGCCTATCCCAATTATGATTGTGATGGCAGCCTACATGTGACATAATTGATTATGACATCATATACTTGATCGACATATAGGATTCATCCATAGTGGCTATGATGGCTATCATTTGTTAGATTGACTTATTATTTAGAAGAATCGTCGATTGCCTGACCAGTAAACTGTCTGCGCTACCTGGAAAATAAAACAAATAAATTTGAATTTGCTCATAAAAAATGTCCATTTGCAGACCAAGAGAAGACTATTTTTGAAAAGTTACCACTGGAATGACTGGCTCGGTTACCGAGCCAGTGATTGCAGTTGAAAATTTTCAAAAATAGTCTTCTCTTGGTCTGCAAATGGACATTTCTCAAGATGACTGCAAAAGCAGAACCTACTTGAAAATATTAAAAGGTACAATTGAATTATAAGCAAAGTTTGGAGGCAAGATAAATCTGTTCTTTACCATATAAGCCAGAATGCAGGGAATAACCTCTCAGAACAACTATTGAAAGTGTATGTGTACCATTGTCAGACAGACACTAACACCACCACCCCACCCCCTTCTAAGTGTGAAGTGACAAAATTCCAATGTGTGTGTAATTATAATTACACTGTCTCAGTTTGCCATTCTTTGCACCACAATTCTAAATTTTTCATCAAGAATCCTATACATGTGACGTCACATGATTTTACAACATGCCCATTCTCTGACAGGCTATGAAGAGTCAACCACGATGACTATCTTAGTTGACCTAGTAGTTTTGTAATTTGTCAAAATTCAATCCATCACTGAATATATGAGAAAAGTTGCTATAAATCGGTTGCTGCTCGTAAAGTTAATTAATTTCAGTGTTTTCAATATAATTGCGAGAATTTGTCTACAAAGCACGGGGAATACTAAATACTAAATTCCTCTAAAAATAACTTTCTATTGCTCATTAGCTGACTTAATGTGTGCAGGTTTTATCCAATCAGTCCAGCGACTCCGGGATCTCTGTTGAGGAATGTTACGGAACCGTCTAGCGGACTCGGCCCTACCCGACTCATGAGTCTAAATCGTAACGAGAATTTTGTAAACAACCTCGCTTCAATTTTCAGTAAAATATGCTCGTCTTCTCGAACTAATTTCTCACTATTTCGATCACGAAACTTTACAAAATTTTCAATTTCCGTTAGTAAAATCTCTTATAATGCGGATGTAAATGATGATTTTAATAAATCTGACTGATATTTAGAGGATTGAGTCGGATAAAATAGTGACCGCTAAAATATCAATTCAAATCAAAGATGGCGATCTCGCATTTCTGAACGTCGTCGGCTATCAAAATATTACGGTTTTCATAATAAAAAGCAAGAATTCTGACGAACCTTGCTAGGAAACACTAAATAATAACTATGTTCTGATAAATCCTGTCTCAAATCAATTTAAATGGGTAAATATTAGCAGCTCGAATCGTCCAAAGTTGGCTAGCGAACAAACGAATCATGCATACTTTCGCGGTAATTTATGTCGGAAGTAAAAGCAAATTTCCCATAAGTCTTTGTACTGAACATGAATGTGAATGAGGTATGTACCAGGTTAAAGGTCAGATAATTGTCTATTGTCTAACAGCGCCGAGTCAAATTAGTTCCAAAATATTCAAAAGCTTACCTGTTTAGTTTTATGGAAATTGATAGTCAGGGAGTTCAGAGATCGATCGATCCCAACATGAGCGAGATGTAGTGGGGAATAGCTAAAAATGGAAAGGTCCATTGTTGCCTTGGATGTCTATCAAATTTGAGGTTCATTACGGCAGGAGATATGAACATTCAAGGCACTTACCTTAGTTTCCTTGGTTTGTTTTGAGACCTGCCAAACAATATATGGTCTTAACTATTGAATTAACTAATATTGTTGTGTTGAAAGCAAATCTTAGGGAATAATAATTATTGGGAATTAATCCGTTCATCTGCAGACCAAGAGAAGAGTATTTTTGAAAGTTTGCCAATTGAAGGACTGACTCGGTTAGCTCTTGGTCTACAAATGGTGATTCCTAAGAGCCTGGTTTTGGCCGGTTTGATGATTAACTAGTTAAATTTATGACTATTTTTTAAAAGATCTATAAGATATTGTATTTCTTAACACTCAAATTTGTGAAAGAAAATTTCAATCTTATCATAGAAAATATTCATTTGTAGATAAGATTATTTCTGAAAATTTATCACTGGAATGACTGGCTCAGTTATTGGTCTACGAATGGACATGTCTCAATCCAGTTGCAGAAGCCGCTTTTTGACCAGCTTGATTGTGTTAACTATCAATGCTTATAATCAATTCAACTCTATAGCAGCTGTATCAAAGTGAGCGGCAGGCCGTAGATTACAAAAGGCGATGCCTGGACTCATTTAATACAACTATATCTGTCTTTTCTTACAGGCCATTTTGGTACAGCCATTCTGTCATATTTCCATTTTGTTCGCTGGCTCATGTTCCTGAACCTGTTTATCGCCATATTGATGTTTATATTCATCACTGTGCCATACCTCGTACTTCAGTCACACAGCACATATGAGGCGTATACCAAAGAGGCAAAATTACCTCCAACCATTCAACTCAATGAAGCTATAGAATGCTCACAAAACTACACAAAAGCTATTGAAAAGGACGGTGATTTGTGGAAAGGAATCACATACTTATTGGATTTCTTACAGGGCACAGTGAGTAATTTATTTGACCTCTATATATATATATATATATATATATATATATATATATATATATATATATATATATATATATATATATCAGGGCCCAGATTCACAAAGAAGTGTAAGTTATGTCTGGCATAAGTTACGCTATCACACTTATGTCTTTGACGTAACCAGGATTCATGAAGACAGGCATAAGTTTTTTGTCGTAAATGAACGCAGATCTTTTCTAGTACGTGGATGCGCAAATTGTCATTCTGACAAGAATGCAGAAGTGCAGATGACCTTGAATCTGATAGAGATGTCAGAATTTACATATTAATCACAACAATGCAGAGAAAAGCAGGTTTTTTCTAGCCTGGATGGGATATGTTATTGGTTGTGTTACGAGAATAACAAACATCAAAACTCTAATATATGCCCTGCGGACACATGGGCGTATGAAACTAATTTTTACCACGGTGTGTGAGGATGCAAACAATAGTACATTGGGCCAAAACCTAGGAATAATATATGGATACTCTATGGGAGAGGGAAAACCTGGGTAACCCTAACCCCCACAACAACCTCAAACCCCACTCCTGTCGGCTGTTCCTACGCGGGGTTTTTATGACAAAAATTTAAAGACTGTACCTATAAATACAGATGCCAGAATTGACAATTTATAGCCACAAACTTTAACCCTTCAACTTTGACACTCAAGCCGGCAAAAAGATGCTGATTCCACAGTGCATGGTCTTGTGAAATGACGATTTTCAGACCATGAGAAGACTTTTTAAATTTTGCCACTGGAATGACTGGCTCGGTAAGAGACAATAGAGCCAGTCATTCCAGTGAATGATTTAAAAAAATAATGGTTTGTGGTCCGCAAATGAACATTTCTATGACAAAATGGAAATTTTCTTGAACACATTGGGTTTTATAAAGGGTTAATACGCACCTGTAAATCACAATTTTAGGAATCAGTAATGGTGGTGACATCATATTTTGTCTAGATGCTTGCATACATGGAAGATTTAAGATTCAAGATTAAAAATTATTTATTTCATGCTCGATATAAGACCGAAAAATAAGTAAATTCCCCCCTAAATATGGCAAATATTCTCTAAAATATACGTCTGATTGCAGTGAATATTCGCACTGATCACCACTATGACTAGGAACAAGATGTGAAATTTGTTTCCTCACAAGCTGAGTCATGCGTAAATGAGCATGCCTTGAATGCAATACTAACCCATTTCAAAAATTGCTAAATTTTAATACTATCAGTTCGTTTCATAACTAGTAACCACAAAACAGAGATTTCATTGAATGTTCAGTCAAATGATAACAAACACACAGCAAAAAAAATTACACCTTTTTTAGACTTAAGTGTAACTCATTAGTTAATCTGGGCCCAGAAATCTTAAAGGAAATCTCACCTTATACTTAACATTCAGGTAATAGAATTTGTCACCCATAAACCATTTCTGAGATTTTTATCGTGCTGACAAGGAAAGATTTGTTGATACATTTCTAAAGTCTTTGATGGCTGTCATGATTTACTTTGCAACCAATCAGAAAAAACCTAGTCTGCCTCGGTATATATGCTCAGTCATAGAGGTACCAGCTATAGTTTGGCAATGTGCTATGAAAGCAATGATACAGGTAAGCTGTTGAATATTTTGAAACTAAACCATAGGCAGCAACAACTTCCAGTCAATTTAGTTGCAAAATATTCAACCGGATGAGTATTACATAATAAAGAATGTAGTGCATTGGCATTTACATGACATCACTCGCTATCACTTGAAGCGACAAAATGGCAGTGATCACTGTTCAACATTTACGCAATATTACAAAGCAGATAATTATGATACAGATAAGGGAATGTGACAGGATATAAATGATATGGAATCTATAAAACACAATCTATCAGTACAGTACAGTACAGCATTTGAGATGAGTAGAACCCCTTTAAGGTGAATCATTATTGTAGGAGCTCAGTATATCTTACAAAAAGGAAACTATTACACATAGAATTTTATAAACATGGCTTAAGATTAGCTTCCTGAAGAACCCATAATAAAATAGGTTATGCGTAAATAAGCATAGAATACATTGTTAGAGTGTGTTTATGCTCTGTTGCCATGACCATTTCAAGAAGTGATTTTGGCTTGAATGGTGATTAACCCTTTAACACTCATATCAGCCAAAAACGGCTTCTGCAGTCGTCCTGAGAAATGTCCCTTTGCAGACCAAGAGAAGACTATTTTTGAAAATTTACCACTGGAATGACTGGCTCGATAACCGAGCCAGTCATTCCAGTGGTAAATTTTCAAAAATAGTCTTCTGTTGAACAAATTTGAGGATTAAAGTGTTAATGTGTGTCTTTGTCCTCTGTTTTGTGACAGGGCTTCATGGAAAGGACGGTGCTATTTTATGGTGTGTATTTCAACAAGACGTACATGATTCATGATGTCACTCATACATATAACATGTCACTCGCTTATATCCTGGTCACAGCTGCATATTTTCTTATCAGTTTTGTCCTTATTGTTAAGAAGTGAGTATAAATTGACATTTATAGTACATTGTGTGAATACATACATAGTGTGAATGCATGAGTAAGTTGACATATTTATTTGGGGAAACAGACGTAATGCAAAATGGCAACACTGACTGAATTGAACCTAATATAGTATGTGAGTTACTCATATGATTGTGGATTGTGAGATAATGTTTACATTAGGCTCCACCCCCTGATTACTAGACGACTATGCAACCACCACACACACTCCAATGAACTGTCTATCTAATCTTGCAATAGTAAAAAAGCACATCTCATTAAATGCAAAATATAGAAACATTAGATTTCTTGCTACATTATGTATTTTCCATTAGGGTTTTTATAGTCAACACATTTCTCCATTTGCTTTCATTACTTTAATAATTATAAACGATCTAAAATATATACAAAGGGAGATAACCTTTAATGATTTTGTCTGTTTATCAAGCAAGGAAATTAACCCCTGTTAGCTTTTTGTGTATACAGATCAGGGGAGAAAAATCTTACAATAAGATAAGAGGCAGATGGTATTGTATTTCCATCTGACTGTGTGCATGTATGCATATGTCCAGAGCTGTATTTCACATATTATTGACATGACGCTCAAACTTTAGCATAGCATGGGTGATTACCGTCAAACAGTAAAATTTCCAGACTTGGGCAAAAATAAAAAATCCATATCAGATCAGATTCCAAATCTGTTGATGTCTCGGAAACTGCTAAAATGTTACCACAAGAGAGGTTTTTGTCGGTATTCAAGAAGAAAATCCAAATTTAAATTGGGACCAAAAGGAGAGAGAGGATGGGAGGGAGGGAGAGAGGGAGAGAGAGAAAACTGACTTCACCGTAACTATGGGGACATTTTTCAGCCTCAACCTGCATTGCAAGGATGTACCATAATTCTGGGGACAAAATCATGGTCCCAGCTGTTACGGTGGCTTAAATGATCGGGCTAAGCATGAAACGTCTAAATATGTATTTTTTTTCCCCCGTCCTCAGAAAATATGGGTGGATGATTTATCTCTCGCTAATTGTTTTCAACCCATCTCTCACATTTAAATGTCCCCACAAAATTTACAAACTCGCTTTTTTAATGAGTATGGATTGGTGCATACTAATGAGTGTTATGGTAAGCCTTTGTGTTGTGTAGACTAGGTATGGGAAAATATCGTGTCCATCTCTCTTCTATATACTGTTTAAATCTCCCTGAAGTGGGGACTCTCATATGTCCCCGCTCAGTGTGAGGTTTCTCTCATATCTCACTTCCTCCTGTGAGGACGGTTCCAACAATGTTTTTCGAACTTTTTTTGTTAATGTGAATAATCAAAACCACTCTAGATAAAAGTGTAAAACGCATAAGCGACTCAGAAAATGCTGTAACCTGCTAAAATAATTATGTCCCCGGCAAGCAATGTCCCTACAGTTACGGTAAAACCATCCAGAGAGAGAGGGAGGGAAGGAGGGAGAGAGAGAGAGAGAGAGAGGGAGAGAGTTTGCAATCTCTGTTTGATCTTGTTATGTAGAATAAATTTATACATATAAACAATTAATTGTGCTTGTTTTAAACAGTTCAGCCGAAGGTTTGAAGGCGACTCAAATTGTCCATGAAGGCGCCGTTGTCCATTATTGTAATAAAGTGTTTGGTGGCTGGGACTACTGTATCACAAATGCCAAATCGGCCAAACTTAAGCACAAAAATATACACCATGAATTTGAGGTAAGCCTATTATTATGTAATATACACCATGAATCTGAGGTGAGCATATTATTATGGAATATACACCATGAATTTTAGGTGAGCATATATAATAAACACCAGGAATTTGAGGTGAGCATATTATTATGTATGATTGTTCTCATTCCTTACCTGCTGCAAGCCACTAGACAATAATTTCAGTGGACAATAAATCTCCACTTGAGAAAACAATTTGACTGAAAATTGTTGTGGTTTGGTCACCAACAACTTTTAGTCAAATTGGTTTCAAAATATTCAGCATATCCCAAGTTAAATCCTATGGAAAATGTAGCCTGCAGAAAGTCAGTAGACAGGCAGGCAGGCAGGCAGGCAGGCAGTTAATTGTCAAATTTGGTCAAGAAAATCAATCTAGTTCCTTCGTGAATAACGAATATCCATTTGCAGGTCAAGAGAAGAGTATTTTTGAAAATTTACCACTGGTTATTGATCCAGTCTTCTTGGCATGCAAATGGACATTCCCCAAGATCACTGCCGATGCCTGGTGTGGTCGACTTGACCTTTAATTGGTTACAGTATATTACTAATACTAGATACATTATTACAAACACTCTTAATTACATTTGCACAGTAAGGGGAGAGAGAGGGTCTAGCATTCAAACGTGTGTGTGTGTGTGTGCGTGCGTGCGTGCGTGCGCGCGCGCGTGCGCAGGATCCATGATATGGATTATAGCACCTGGATCACGATTGTATAAAATTCTGGATCTAAATGTAAACTACTGGTCCAATTTGGCTCAAATTTAACACAAGAAACATTGTGCTCAAGCACTCTTATTTGACACCTTTGGGTCTGTTCCCTAAAGAAAATCAGTAAAATCCAAATTGTTTTTTAATGTGACGAAAAGGGGCCGACATGTGTCTGCATTCTCTGATTGTGCATGTGTGCGTGCATGAGTTAGAATCATGTGAAAACCATCAAAAGGTTTACACTATGGTGAATATTTCGCTTAGTAAGTACCATTGAATAATTAAGAATATATACATTAAGAATCCGATGTTTTCTTTTGTTCATACCACATATTTCCTGTCTCTTATTTATTGTTTTTCATATGTACAGGTAGATCTGAATGAGCAGACCTTGGCGATAGAGAGAAAAGGTCGCTCAACATTGAGATGGGCCAAGCTGTACTTTGTTAGACTGGCAGTGAATGTAATCGTCCTTGTGCTCCTCATCGGTGCATTATCTCTAATCTTCTTCACTAATGAGTGGTCCATGCAGGTTAGTACGTTTGGTCAAGCTTGACCCGATATGAACAATTGGCCGATGATCAAAATTGTGTCCGTCAGATTTCAGAATAGTCTAAATTGTTGAGATTTTTCTATGCAGTTTCATTACCATCACGTTACCCTCACGTTACCCTCAATCATAAAGTAATTGATACATAAGTCATTGATATATTTTGATAGCAATTGTATGTGCAAATTAAGTGCAAATGTACCTTGTGCTTGTCGTTTAATCAGCAGAATTGAATGTAAGCATTACACTGTTAAGCCTGTAACTATTGAAATCACGGTGTCCAAATGGACCTTTCAATTTATCCATTGATCATATGACATCATAATCAACTATGTGATGTGGAGGATGACGTCATGATCAATTACAGCATGAATGACTCGATTTAGTCTGTCTTAAATGCTTAATTGTCCTGCACATTATACGAATTGTATGCTATTTAATAAACATGTTGAATATTTTGAAAGTAATTTTACTGTTGCTACCAACAGCTCCCTGTCAAATTAGTTTCAAAATATTCAACAGCTTACCTGTATAGTTTTCTGGAAATTGATAGTCAATGAAAGATTGATCGATTCCAACACGAGAGGTGTGGGTGGAGCTTAGCTGGAGATGGGAGAGGCATAGCTAAAACTGGAAAGCTCCATTTCAAGACAAATATACTGGAAAGTTGTTGAATATTTTAAAACTAATATGACAAACCTGTCGCATAGGCAGCAACAGTTTACAGTCAAATTCATTTCAAACCATTCAACAGAATATTCCTTACATCTTAAAGGATTTGTCATTTCGGTTCTGTATGGGTTAAAGTATAAGACCTAACTGTGTACAATGGTAGAGATATCACTGTGTCCTGTTTACATGAATAACTTTCTATGTGAATATAATTTTATACCTCGCTATGAGTGTTTAGCCTGGTCATGTAAAAAATTATCAAATACCAAAAACAATGCTTTGGTCGCACTATTTTACTGATTCTAGCTATTATTATAATTGATTATTTTACAATGTTAATGTCATATCCATTTTAACCCGGCGGCCAAAATGACTTCTGCAGTGGTCTTGGGAAATGAGCATTTGCAGACCACATTAAGGAGATGTTATGAAACTTACTGCTTAAATAACTGGCTCAATAAGTGAGCCAGTTGTTCCAAGTTATTATAATTTTATTTTAGCCTGCAAATGGATATTTTAAAGGTACATTTCCATATTCCCAAGACTTTTGAGCTTTATGCTTAATGATCTATGCTCAAAATGGTGTGAAATGACAAACAGGTTCAGTTCAAACTTCATATGAATCATGTTAAATTTTATTTATAGGTTTGACATACAATTTTGACACATTATTCAGTTCCTCTGTATGTATGATCTATAAATGTTGTATCGTTTTTTCAGCTTTTAGTTAAAGATGAGGTGAAGAATAATAAGCCTTTGCTTCTACTTGTCGAGTTTCTACCTTCAATCACAATTTCTGTGCTCAATATTATCATACCTGAGATATTTGGTGTTATTGTCAAGCCTGAGGATTATTCACCATCTTTTGAGGTCTACATCACACTTATAAGGTAATGTTTAACCCTTTCATCAACAAATCCTGGTATATCCTTTAATATATAAACTTATTCTGGTGAATATTTTAAAATTAATTTAAATTTGCAGTCAAATTAGTTTCAAAATATTCAACAGTTTTCTTGTATGGTTGCCTTGATAATGTGATATTGAGAATCCATTGGCGAACGGATTAATCAAAATGGCCAAGTTTAGTCATTTGGTGATGTACATTTTCTCACAGAATGGCAATATAAATATATGCATCAAGAGAAGAATATTTTAGAAACTTATTACTGAAATGGCTGTTTCTGTGACAGAGCAAAACATTCCACTGTTATCTTTGCTAAAATAATTGAACCAAGAAAATAATGAGAGAAATACCGTACTTAACCCTTTAACACTCAAAACCGCCAAAACAGCTTCTGCTGCCATCTTGATAATTATCCATTTGCAGACCAATAGAAGACAATTTTTAGCACTGGAATCGACCAGCCAATCATTCTAGTGGTCAATTTTCAAATATCACCTCTTGGTCTGCGAATTCACATTCTTTATGAGAAAATTAAAACTCTCTTGACCAAATTTAAGGGTTAAAGGGTTAAACCGTGTAGAGACCATCTTTAACCAGATTTTATTTTTGTCATTTTAATTTCCAGGACAGTGTTTTTGAGATTGGCTTCTATCGGTATACTGATGATTTCGCTGTATGTAAGATTGGTGGATGGTGATGTCACACGGCAGTCATTGTTAGAAATTACTGGAAGAAATGAAACGTTTATCCCAACATGTGGAAACAAAGACTTCGATGAGATTAAGGTAGTATACATTTGTTATATCATGGTATGGCTATATAAACCTAGACATTCAAATTTAAGATATATGCTATCTTTTGATTGCATAATTAACAATTTGAAACACACAAGTTTAACTGGGTTTTTATTGATAATATTTACACCATGGTAATGTTAACCCTTTCCCTGATGAATTCCCCATACCTCATTTTCAAGGCAACCATGCAGGAAAACTATTGAATAGTTTGAAATTAATTTAGCTGGAAGCCTTTGTTGCCTAGGGCAGCAACGTCTTCCAGTCAAATTAATTTTTAAATATTCAACAGAAAAGTTTTATATGACGAAGAATATACTTTTGGCAGGATTTGTCAGTGAAAGCGTTAAATTTTAAAACATTTATATAACTTAGCAGGACAATATAATGTTTTTGATAGTCAGACTGCGTACACAAACCCATTTACCTGCTTATCTGAGACCAGATGCCTTATGGGCCCCAACATGTTTGCTCTTTATGCCGTGTATAATAGTAACTGGCTTAGTTATGGTGCTTGCTTAAACGTTTCATGGTCGTGCAGCTAAAATCGTCCTTTGAAGTGGTCTTGAAGAATGCTCATTTGCAAGCCAAGAGAAGACCGTTTTAGCTCCGCTTTAGGAATTAAAATGGGCTATTGTGATCCCCTATTCGAGGTCGTACATGCAAACCCACGAATTCTCGCTATGTTCACTGCCGGTTTTCGTGTAGCCAGTCAGATTTCTGCCTACATCAATCTGGCTATAAATCTAAAAATAGAAGCGTAGCTTCATGCCAACATCGATAGAGAGCTTGCGAGACATGATTGTCAATCTATGTGATTGACAGTATATTAGTAGGATGATAATAACCAAGCAATTTTATTAGGCGGTAGTTGACTGACCTCATTTATGAAGTTTCGTAGACTTAGCCCAGACATCAAAAGCCTGCACCCATGGGACTCGACACAGGAGCATTAGTGGGGGGGGGGGGGAGGCGAGACCGTGCGATAGGACGATGGTCCTTGGGCGGCGGCGTTGGCATTGTCATCGTATTACAATTTGTATTTAGCTCAACCTTTCTGTCTATATCTCGTGTTTGGTTAATCATACTTGACCTTAACTTGGACACATGTTTCCTTATAATGGCACAGCATCACACAATGACCTTGGTGTCAAGGTCAAGTGGTAAAAACTCTTTTTAAACATTTTTCTGTTTCGCTCAACTTTCCTGCTTATATCTCATGTTTGGTTAATCTTACTGGATCCAAACTTGAACACATGTTTCCTTGTAATGAGACAGCATCACCCAATGGTGTTGGGATCAAAAGGTCCGAGGTCACTGTGACATTGTTAAAACCCTTGGGTTTTTTTAACATTAACATTTTCCATTTAGCTACCTGTAGCAGTTTATATCTCGTCTTCAGTAAATCATACTGGACCTAGATTTGCACGATTATGTAGTATTTTTAATCGCGATCATTTTAGATAAGTGATTGTGATTATTCGATTAATCGCAGCTCTACTACTCATTGTGGGTTTGGGAGGTATAAAGCTTTCAAAACCGGTAGTATTGGAAATATCTGAAAAAGTTACAAACTTTACTTCAAATGGGAATTCCTAACACAATGCTTGATAAAACGAAAATTGGTATTGCTGATCAGATCACTAAATGGACTCCAGTCTAATTGCCAGATACTGATAGTAATATGTGTTCAGAAATCACAATTAATATGCAGTGCAATTTCTGAACACGATATCAATACAATCTGGCAAGACCAAAATGGCCCAAGAAAATTTTTAATTCAGCTAGGTGTGGCACAGTCATTTCTAAAAGTGTGGTGCAGTGGTTTTACTGTGGCATAGTGGTTTCTACAAGTGTGGCGCAGTGGTTTTTACAAGTGTGGCGCAGTGGTTTTCTAAGGCTGCATATTTCTGTAGGCTTGCTCACATTTTGGTCAAACACATGCTATTAATTAAAATAATTATAACAAATCTACATTATGCAATATTTTATGATTAGCAAAAGTCTTTAGTTTGAAAAACATTGATATTCTGGCCAAATTATTCTTGCCCCGGGTGAAGTGGCACTGGGTTGAATGCCTCGAAAACTTTGTTTGAAGAAAAACAATGGCGGATTTAAACATTTTAATGTTTTCTTTCATCAAAACAAATCACAAAATAAGTAATATAGATGTAATGCAGTATTTACACCCATTTATCACATTCACCTGGGTTAATGTCACCGGAAAATGTACGCCGACATTACATATGAAAAACAACTACCTTGGAGATAAAAAATCTTCGATTATTCGATTATTTGGTTATGTGATCGTCCACGATCATATTTTCAAAAATAATCGCGATTAATCAAATAATTGTGCAAGCCTAACTGGGCCCAAACTTGAACACATGCTTCTTTATAATGACACAGCATCACACAATGACCTTGTGGTCTAAAGGTCAAGGTCACTGTAACATTATTAAAAACCATGCAACACCTTTCAACAGCAATGTTTTCAAAATAGACATTTTGAAGCATTTTTAGCTCACCTGGTCTTTCAGGCCAAGTGAACTTATGCCATGGTGACTTTTCCTTTAAATGACTTCTCAAGAAACACTTTGACAATTTCAATTATATTTGGCAGGAAGCATCCTTAGGGTATAGAGATTAAAGTTTGTTCAAACGAAGCCGATCGCCTAATTTGACCAGCGGCCATCTTAAATTTTGGCAGATTTTTAGAAAACTAAAAATCTTTTCTGAAATCATTTCAGTGATCGATTCAAAAGTCATGAAATATGATCTAGCGCAAGAGCTAAACCAAGTTTGTTCACGGGAACCCGATTGGCCAAATCATTCGGCAGCAATCTTAGATGATGTAGTTTTCGCTAAAATGGTTGCTTCCCCAAAACCGATGAACGAATTGGGCCCAAATTTGTGAGATATCATTAGGGCCTATGGACCATTAAAGTTTGTTCAAAGGAAGTTGATGGGTAAAAAACATGGGCACCCAGGAGTCAAGGGATGGGGTCAATTACATTGCATCTATGACTATGACTAATACATTCAAATCAGGGCCTGTAACAATCTGAATGTAGCGCCTTTGGCTTCCATTTTGGATCATTTTATTTGATGGATTTTCAAGCCAAAATTGGCTTTGTATAGTTTTTTTAATATGTTGAGTTCAAATTTACCACATTCGAAACTGTTGGTTAAAGCAATGGGAAATTTAAAATGTCTTCTCGAGTACCTCGGCCAATTTCATGTATATTTGGCAGGAAGCAATTAAAACAAATCCAATCGACCAATTTGGCCGGCAGCCATCTTGGATTTTGGCTGATTTTTAGAAACATCTAAAAATCTTCTCCAAAACTGTTTTGGGGATTGATTTCAAACTCATGGAATATCAGTTCAGGTAAGAGCTGATCCAAGTTTGTTCACGGGAACTTGATTGGCCAAATGGTTCGGTGACCATCTTGGATGACCTAGTCTTCGCGAAAGTGACCTCCAGAACCGCTGGACGGGTCGAAACAAAATTTGCGAGATATGATTAGGGACTAAAGGCCATTAGAGTTTGTTCCATGGAGATATGTCAAAACAACATGTCCGCCATGAATCAATCAAAATTTAGCTTTTTTTGGTGGATATCTGGTATTTTCTGCAAATTTCTGAGAACTTATTAACCACTGGGACAATTTTAGTAAAAAACATTTCAGTGGTCATCTCATTTTGTTTAGTTGTGCCAGTGGCCAATAATTGCAGGTGAGTGATACAGGCTCCTTGAGCCTCTTGTTCAATAACTGTAATTGAGTGATCTTTTCATAACTTGGGTTGATGTTTGTCTGCATGTTCCCGAACATGCATTCCAATTTTGTGGCCAAAGGATAAAATGCAACAGCAATATCAACATTGTTTTCAAAATAAACATTTTGAAGTATGTGGGTTCCCGAAGACATATGCCAATTTTGTGGTAAAAAACTATAATGCAACAGCTTTCAGAAACATTGTTTCCAAAATAGACACTGGCCTTACAGCGGCCCAACTGAAAATATATATCAAAGACATTGGTATTGAACAAATCTTTCCTTATTAAGCTTAAATTTCTGGAAGAATATTATTTCGTGCCTGAAGATTTTACATATTCATTGCTACATACATTGGTATTGATGTGCTATGAACATATTGCAATTTACCTTTACCTCTACTGGTCAAGCCGGCCAAAACCAGCCTCTGACGTTGTCTTCGGAAATGGCCATTTACAGACCAAGAGAAGACTTAATTTGCCACTAAAACACCTGGCTCAATAACTGAGTCAGTTATTCTTGTGGTAAATTTTCAAAGGTTATTTTCTCCTACAAATGGACATTTCTTAAGCATATATTTAGATCTTGTCCAATCTTTATGACTGGACGGTTTTGCTGTACCTTGAACACGCACTGCTGCTTGTTAGATAATATAATGGTGCAGTGATGTGTGTTAAATGTTGATTAGACTCTACTGATGAGAGCACTGATAATATATCCACCTGTCCTCTGTTATACTGGTGAGAGGACAGATAATATATCTGCCTGCCTGTCCTCTGTTATGTTGGTGAGAGCTCTGATAATATATCCACTTGTTCTCTGTTATATTGGTGAGAGCACTGATAATATATCCACCTTTCCTCTGTTATACTGGTGAGAGCTCTGATAATATATCCACCTGCCCTCTGTTATACTGGTGAGAGCTCTGATAATATATCCACCTGTCCTCTGTTATACTGGTGAGAGCACAGATAATATATCCACTTGTTCTCGGTTATACTGGTAAGAGCACTGATAATATATCCACCTTTCCTCTGTTATACTGGTGAGAGCTCTGATAATATATCCATCTGCCCTCTGTTATACTGGTGAGAGCACAGATAATATATCTGCCTGCCTGTCCTCTGTTATACTGGTGAGAGCTCTGATAATATATCCACCTGCCCTCTGTTATACTTGTGAGAGCACAGATAATATATCTGCATGCCTGTCCCATGTTATACTGGTGAGAGCTCTGATAATATATCCACTTGTCCTCTGTTATACTGGTGAGAGCACAGATAATATATCTGCCTGTCTGTCCTCTGTTATATTGGTGAGAGCTCTGATAATATATCCACCTCTCCTCTGTTATACTGGTGAGAGCACAGATAATATATCCACTTGTTCTCGGTTATACTGGTAAGAGCACTGATAATATATCCACCTTTCCTCTGTTATACTGGTAAGAGCACTGATAATATATCCACCTTTCCTCTGTTATACTGGTGAGAGCTCTGATAATATATCCACCTGCCCTCTGTTATACTGGTGAGAGCACAGATAATATATCTGCCTGCCTGTCCTCTGTTATACTGGTGAGAGCTCTGATAATATATCCACCTGTCCTCTGTTATACTGGTGAGAGCACAGATAATATATCTGCCTGCCTGTCCTCTGTTATATTGGTGAGAGCTCTGATAATATATCCACCTGTTCTCTGTTATACTGGTAAGAGCACTGATAATATATCCACCTTTCCTCTGTTAAACTGGTAAGAGCACTGATAATATATCCACTTGTTCTCTATTATACTGGTAAGAGCACTGATAATATACCCACTTGTTCTCTGTTATACTGGTAAGAGCACTGATAATATATCCACTTGTTCTCTGTTATACTGGTAAGAGCACTGATAATATATCCACCTGTCCTCTGTTATACTGGTGAGAGCACAGATAATATATCTGCCTGCCTGTCCTCTGTTATACTGGTGAGAGCTCTGATAATATATCCACCTGTCCTCTGTTATACTGGTGAGAGCACAGATAATATATCTGCCTGCCTGTCCTCTGTTATACTGGTGAGAGCTCTAATAATATATCCACCTTTCCTCTGTTAAACTGGTAAGAGCACTGATAATATATCCACTTGTTCTCTATTATACTGGTAAGAGCACTGATAATATATCCACTTGTTCTCTGTTATACTGGTAAGAGCACTGATAGTATACCCACCTTTCCTCTGTTATACTGGTGAGAGCTCTGATAATATATCCACCTGTCCTCTGTTATACTGGTGAGAGCACAGATAATATATCTGCCTGCCTGCCCTCTGTTATACTGGTGAGAGCACTGATAATATATCCACCTGTCGTCTGTTATACTGATGAGAGCACTGATAATATATCCACCTGTCCTTTGTTATACTGCTGAGAGCATTGATAACATTTAACCACCTGTCCTCTGTTCTATTGGCGAGAGCTCTGGTACTATATCCACATGCCCTCTTCTTGTGGTGACAGCACTGATAATATATATGCCTGTCATCTGTTCTGGTGGTGAGAGCACTGATAATATATCCACCTGTCATCTGTTATACTGGTGAGAGCACTGATGCTGTATCCACCTGTCCTTTATTGTGCTGGTGATAGCTCTGATAATATATCCACCTGCCCTCTGTTATACTGGTGAGACCACTGATAATATATATGCCTGTCCTTTGTTCTAGTGTTGAGAGCACTGATAATATATTTGCAAATCCTTTGTTCTAGTGTTGGGAGACATATATTGGGCAGCAGTTGTACAAGCTTGTTCTTCTCGACTTCCTGGTGATTGTCTTTGTCACGTTTCTCGTTGAATTCCCGAGACAGTAAGTACTGACTGCAGTGGTACAGTAATGCTCACTTCTCACCTGTATATATCTTAACACAGTAATGATCACCTCTGACCTGTATATATCTTAACACAGTAACGTTCACTTCTCACCTGCATATATCTTAACACAGTAATGATAGTTTCTCACCTGTATATATCTTAACACAGTAATGCTCACTTCTCACCTGCATATATCTTAACACAGTAAGGTTCACTTCTCACCTGTATATATCTTAACACAGTAATGATTACTTCTCACCTGCATATATCTTAACACAGTAATGATCACTTCTCACCTGTAGATATCTTAACACAGTAATGATCACTTCTCACCTGTATATATCTTAACACAGTAATGTTCACTTCTCACCTGCATATATCTTAACACAGTAACGTTCACTTCTCACCTGTATATATCTTAACACAGTAATGATCACTTCTCACCTGCATATATCTTAACACAGTAATGATCACTTCTCACCTGTATATATCTTAACACAGTAATGATCACTTCTTACCTGCATATATCTTAACACAGTAATGATCACTTCTCACCTGTATATATCTTAGCACAGTAATGATCACTTATCACCTGTATATATCTTAACACAGTAATGTTCACTTCTCACCTGCATATATCTTAAGACAGTAATTATCACTTCTCACCTGTATATATCTTAACACAGTAATGATCACTTCTCACCTGTATATATCTTAACACAGTAATGATCACTTCTCACCTGCATATATCTTAACACAGTAATGATCACTTCTCACCTATATATATCTTAACACAGTAATGATCACTTCTCACCTGCATATATCTTAACACAGTAATGATCACTTCTCACATGTATATATCTTAGCACAGTAATGATCACTTATCACCTGTATATATCTTAACACAGTAATGTTCACTTCTCACCTGCATATATCTTAACACAGTAACGTTCACTTCTCACCTGTATATATCTTAACACAGTAATGATCACTTCTCACATGTATATATCTTAACACAGTAATGATCACTTCTCACCTGTATATATCGTAACACAGTAATGATCACTTCTCACCTGTATATATCTTACCACAGTAATGATCACTTCTCACCTGTATATATCTTAACACAGTAATGATCACTTCTCACCTGCATATATCTTAACACAGTAATGATCACTTCTCACCTGTATAAAGCTTAACACAGTAAGGATCACTCTCACCTGTATATATCTTAACACAGTAATTATCACTTCTCACCTGCATATATCTTAACACAGTAATTATCACTTCTCACCTGCATATATCTTAACACAGTAACATTCACTTCTCACCTGCATATATCCTAACACAGTAATGATGACTTCTCACCTGTATATATCTTAACACAGTAATGATCACCTCTGACCTGCATATATCTTAACACAGTAACGTTCACTTCTCACCTGCATATATCTTAACACAGTAACATTCACTTCTCACCTGCATATATCTTAACACAGTAACAATCACTTCTCACCTGCATATATCCTAACACAGTAATGTTCACTTCTCACCTGCATATATCTTAACACAGTAATGTTCACTTCTCACCTGCATATATCTTAACACAGTAATGATCTCTTCTCACCTGCATATATCTTAACACAGTACCATTCACTTTTCACCTGCATATATCTTAACACAGTAATGATCACTTCTCACCTGCATATATCTTAACACAGTAACATTCACTTTTCACCTGCATATATCTTAACACAGTAATGATCACTTCTCACCTGCATATATCTTAACACAGTAATGATCACTTCTCACCTGCATATATCTTAACACAGTAATGATCACTTCTTCTCACCTGCATATATCTTAGCACAGTAATGATCACCTCTGACCTGCATATATCTTAACACAGTAATGGTCACTTCTCACCTGTATATATCTTAACACAGTAATGATCACTTCTCACCTGCATATATCTTAACACAGTAATGATCTCTTCTCACCTGCATATATCTTAACACAGTAATGATCACTTCTCACCTGTATATATCTTAATACAGTAATGATCACTTCTCACCTGTATATATCTTAACACAGTAATGATCACTTCTCACCTGCATATATCTTAACACAGTAATTATCACTTCTCACCTGCATATATCTTAACACAGTAATTATCACTTCTCACCTGCATATATCTTAACACAGTAATGATCACCTCTGACCTGCATATATCTTAACACAGTAACGTTCACTTCTCACCTGCATATATCTTAACACAGTAACATTCACTTCTCACCTGCATATATCCTAACACAGTAATGTTCACTTCTCACCTGCATATATCTTAACACAGTAACATTCACTTCTCACCTGTAGATATCTTAACACAGTAACGTTCACTTTTCACCTGCATATATCTTAACACAGTAATGATCACTTCTCACCTGCATATATCTTAACACAGTAATGATCACTTCTCACCTGCATATATCTTAACACAGTAATGATCACCTCTGACCTGCATATATCTTAACACAGTAATGTTCACTTCTCACCTGTATATATCTTAACACAGTAATGATCACTTCTCACCTGCATATATCTTAACACCGTAATGATCACTTCTCACCTGTATATATCTTAACACAGTAATGATCACTTCTCACTTGCATATATCTTAACACAGTAATGACCACTTCTCACCTGTATATATCTTACCACAGTAATGATCACTTCTCACCTGCATATATCTTAACACAGTAATGATCACTTCTCACCTGTATATATCTTAACACAGTAATGATCACTTCTCACTTGCATATATCTTAACACAGTAATGATCACTTCTCACCTGTATATATCTTACCACAGTAATGATCACTTCTCACCTGTTTATATCTTAACACAGTAATGATCACTTCTCACCTGTATATATCTTAACACAGTAATGATCACTTCTCACCTATATATATCTTAATACAGTAATGATCACTTCTCACCTGTATATATCTTAACACAGTAATGATCACTTCTCACCTGTATATA
The DNA here is from genome assembly GCA_034401795.1 of Chaetoderma sp. LZ-2023a. NCBI lineage: Eukaryota > Metazoa > Mollusca > Caudofoveata > Chaetodermatida > Chaetodermatidae > Chaetoderma > Chaetoderma sp. LZ-2023a. The sequence continues at coordinate 42,016,320 of CM067372.1, read as the reverse complement.
TCTTAACACAGTAATGATCACTTCTCACCTGTATATATCTTAACACAGTAATGATCACTTCTCACCTATATATATCTTAATACAGTAATGATCACTTCTCACCTGTATATATCTTAACACAGTAATGATCACTTCTCACCTGTATATATCTTAACACAGTAATGATCACTTCTCACCTGTATATATCTTAAGACAGTAATGTTCACTTCTCACCTGTATATATCTTAGCACAGTAATGATCACTTCTCACCTGTATATATCTTAACACAGTAATGATCACTCTCACCTGTATATATCTTAACACAGTAATGATCACTCTCACCTGTATATATCTTAACACAGTAATGATCACTTCTCACCTGTATATATCTTAACACAGTAATGATCACTTCTCACCTGTATATATACACCTGTGCAAAAGTTAAGCACCAGCAAAAACAATAGAACGTAGAAACATGATGGTACAACTAGGCTGCCATACTTTTTGTCCCCGCATTAGCTGACATAATTCCAAGTACGAAATGCACATGCATGCATGACTTCACGCCGCTTGATGTCCGTGCGTGGCGGGAAACAGCACACGTGTTCAGTTATGTAAAAGTCCAGTTTGAGGTGTAGAACATTACATACAGATTTAGGCGACAAGATTAGGAATTTTGTGTTCATGACCGTGGTTTATTTGTACAGAGAGAATTAGCTCTTGATTGTGAACCGCTATGGCAAGACGAAGGTTAAGTGATCGTGTGAAATGGCAAATCATAGGCATGCATACCACTGGTATGTCATGCAGAGAGATTGGCAGACAGCTGAACATTAACCATACTGTAATCAGTCGTTTGATTGCAAAACATGGGCAAACTAACGAGGTGAAGGACAGACCTAGATCTGGAAGACCGAAGAAGACTACTGCCCGTGATGATCGAGCCCTAGTACGCCTTGTTAGGAGATCTCCATTCACCAACAGCAGAGTGCTCAGCCAGCAATGGGAAACGCGCAATAGAGTGTCAATGTCTACCGTCAAAAGGAGACTGTATGCTGCTGGCATGAAAGCTAGGAGACCTGTCAGACGTCCTCTCCTCACTTCACACCACAAAGAGGAGCGCCTGAGGTGGTGCAACGAAAGAAGACACTGGAACATGAGATCCTGGAGACAGGTACACTGGTCCGATGAAAGTCGGTTCCTGCTTCATGCCACAGATGGTCGAACTCGTGTATGGAGGTCCAGACGCACGGCGTACGACCAACGTAATATCATGGAAGAAGTTCCATTTGGTGGAGGTTCCGTTATGATATGGTGGTGCATCTCATTTGATTGTAAGCTGGATCTGTTGACTGTACCTGGAACACTAAATGGACAAAGATATCAAGATTCCATACTGGATAGAGTTGTGGTCCCTCATTTTGTAAATCATGCACCTGGAACCCACCCTATATTCATGGATGACAACGCCCGACCACATCGTGCTAGAGCTGTGCATGAATACCTCCGCCAGAATGCCATAGAAACCGTACCATGGCCAGTAAGGAGCCCTGACATGAACCCTATTGAGCATATCTGGGACATTCTGGGAAACATGGTGAGAAGGAGGGATCCTCCTGTGCAGAACCTACAGGAATTAACAGACGCACTCCATCTTGAATGGCAACGAATACCACAATGGCGTATCAGTCGGTTGGTGACCAGCATGAGACGTCGTGTCCAGGCCGTCATCCAGGCACAAGGTGGATATACCCGGTATTAATAATGACAGTCTCAAACTCGTGCACATATGTTAAACTTCGTTTTCAGACACCATTAATGACAATCTAGCCACGTGTGTCAACTGTAGGGCAATAGTTGTCAGTTGTGTCAACGTAGCCATATTCAGGCCTCGTTTTCAAGTTCAAACAAAAACATACAGTGTTTCCCCACCATCATAATCAGCATTCCTCTAGTTGCATTATTACCTCTTGCACTAAGATGGATGGGTACATAAATGTTTATGCTATTGCTTTCTTCATAGCACATGAATATACCCTCGCATGTGCATAAAAATAGGGTGGTGCTTAACTTTTGCACAGGTGTATATCTTAACCTCTATGCTACATTAACTGTCTGCCTGCTGAGTTTCTGCAGACTACATTTTCCATGCATGTTTAACTCTGGATATGCTGAATATTGGATATGCTGAATATTTTGAAAACAATAAGCCACCAACAACTTTCAGTCAAGTTGTTTTCAAACAATTTAGCATGTCCAGAGTTATTGCCCATTGAAATTATTGTCTGGTGGCTTGCAGCATTCAGACAGTTTAATCAGCTTCTGTTCTGTCTTAAAGCTATCATAAACCATTTTAGCTTGCACTGCAATGTGCACTAAAATTGTAAAGTAATAAGTCTGACAGGCTATCATTGCGACATAGTCAGCATTTTCAGAAATGTCAGAAATTTGCAAGCCCAACAGACCTACTTATACTCGTTATGACAATGCATTTATTTATCCTAAATCTAACCTCATTCTGTAAATTTCAAGTCAACATGGACTATATTCATTGAGAGGATTACTGATTTAGGTACCTTTTGCTCTTGTTATAGCAGTGTAGTTTGTGAAACGGGAGTGATGAGGGGATGGATGTCAGGCTGATTTTGAATTTTAACAGTTACTTATGGCATCTCAGTCTTCCGTAATTATTTTCTAAAATTTGAGCTTTAATAATTTTTCTCAGTTTTAATGTGACATTTTGTAATAAGAGCAGAATGTTATATATTTATCCATTTTAACTTAATATTGTTTCAGGTTTATTTATACAAAGCTTCACAAGCGGATTGGACTCATTGAGAAAATTGGTCAACAGGAATTTGACCTGCCAAAGAATGTCTTGGAGATTGTCTATTCACAAGTGTTATGTTGGTCAGTAGCTCAGATATATAACATATTTCATTCTACTTTAAAAAATCAATTGTTTCAACTCATTTGTTAGCAGACCCACAGGAGTGAGATACCTTGCTCTTTCCATGCCATTTTCCCGCCATAATCTAAGCAATATGAGCATAATAGTCTATTGTTGCACATTCACTAGAAAATTATCTTGATGAATTGTAGAGAGATGAGAGACTAATTGATATAAAAGTTATGAATGTTGGTGTAATATTGATCTAATTGATTGATCAATCAGTCGGTTGGTATTGTTTCATTGGTTGGTTGGTTGGCTAGGTGGCTGGTTGATTTATTAAACAATTCATCTGACATTGATGAATATGAAATATATAATTGTATACAGTCTCATAGTGAATAATGAACATTTATCAGGTCTGTTACTGCCATAGCTAATGGAAACAAGGAAGTGATTATTTTAACCTATAAATATTTGATTTTGGGAATGTCCATTTGCAGGCTAAGTAAAGAGTATTTTTTTAAATTTTACCACTGGCAAGGCTGGCTTGGTTATCGAGCCAGTTCGAGCCTGTCATTCCAGTGGTTAAATTTTAAAAACTGTCTTGATGGTTTCGGCCAGCTTAACTATAAAGGATTAAGGAGCACCCACTGATTTTTGTCAAGCCTTATGTGATGTGGAGGATGGCTTCGACATAATGATCCAAATTGTGTGCAGTGTGTTGTAGTATGGGCGGGTCATGTACATGTACATATGCTGCTTACTCTGCCATCCCCACTCATACATAATCTGTGTTTTCTCTACTACCCTATCATGCATTACTATGTTATGCTATAATCTTCCCTGCTCTACCATTGCTTACCCTGCTTAAAAGTGTGTAATAAACTAAAATATTATATCTTGAACATCTGTGCCTACTAATATTAGTAGTAAACTAATAGGTGGCTGAGGTCTACAAATCTGAGGCAGTATTCAAGAGTCTGGGAATGTATCAGGGCTGAGATCGGTGGAAGCTAGAGCGATGCTGTGACACCATTGATATTAATATCTTGCTATACAAGTTAATGCTATTCTTACAAATTTGGTTTAAAAAAATTTCAATGCAAACTAGAGTTAGAGGGGGACCTTCTAATACAGAGTTTTGAAACTGCTAAGAAATCATTGGAGCTCATGTCAAAGTTAGGAGGTGGGCTTCTATTAGAGCATAGGCTAATAACTGCAAGCAATAATATTATAATTAATATTGCACATCATACTTCTTACTAATGTTGATTGATGTAACAAATGTACATATGAAACAATTCACCTTTCCAACGTATCCATCGATGATTTAACGTCATATGTCATCATACTCGGCTAAGCGACGTGTAGGATGACGTCATAATCACTACATCATAAATGATTCTATTAGGCCCATCTTTAACTCTTAATAGTCTGACACTTTGTACAAATTGTATCCCTCTACTATTTAATAAACATGCTGTTGAATATTTTTGAAAGTAATTTGACTGCGCTGTTGCTGCCAACGGCACCCAGTCAAATTAGTTTCAAAATATTCAACAGCTTGCCTGTATAGTTTTCTGGAAATTGATAGTCAGGGAGTTCAGAGATAGATCGATCCCAACACGATCAAGGTGTGGACGGAGCATAGCTAGAGATGGGCGTGGCATAGCTAGAGATGGGCAGGACATAGCTAGAGATGGAAAGGTCCATTACTAAGAACTATACATTTTTTTTCTTCAGGCTTGGAGCTTTCTTCAGCCCACTCATCCCGGTCATGTGCTTTATGAAGTGTTTCTTCTTCTTCTATGTTAAAAAAGTGAGTACACTCACCATGATGATCTCAGAAATGAAATTTTCTTTTTAAGGGTCCAGTGAGTAAAAAATACTGGTTAGTATTTTGGAAATAATGTTGCAGAAAAGTGGTGCTGTCACAGACAGCAGCGACTCACAACAATATTGTTTCCAAAATGAACACAGGTTATCTTAGCAAAAAGTATCTAAACCTTGAAATCTAACAATTCATCTGTCTACGGATTAATGTAGTATTATCGTCTGATATTTCGGATAACACTTCATGTCACAGCCTAGGTAAGATGCTACTGAAAGGGCAAGGTGAAGTTATGCCATGTGACTGCCTGTCATCCATCTATGACCTTTTTCTTAGAAGATTACTCCTTAAATTTGACGAGAACGCTGGTTCCGCAGGCTATAAATAACCTTTATACACAAATCTGATTTGTCAATTTTTAGTAGTCCTTTCGGATTTTCAGAAATTTCCAAGAGAACTACTAATTAACCACTAAGCCACTTTTAATCAAACTTGGCTGGAATTACTCTAGGGTGGTCCATTTCAGTATTTCCGTACAGAAATTTGATTGATCCGTCTTCAATGGCTAGCTTGGATTTCCAAAAATGTCCAATAAATTGTTCATAACCAATTAGATGATTTCAATCAAATTTGGCTGGAAGGACCATAGAGCAGTAAGCGTCAGAATTTAAATAGAAATTTCATTGGTCAATTCTTCATTGGACAAACTGGATTTCTAATAATTTTTTTTAAAGGCTATTCTTTAACTGTTGTACCAATTTCAATCAACCTTTGCTGGATGGCTTCTGTAGTGATGGCCTTAGGAATTTATGCATAAGTTTGGTTAGCCAATTTTTTGGCAACCATCTTGGATTTTGTAAAATATCCAGTAACTTGCTTAAACGATGATTCATTAACCAATGGGCTTATTTTAAACCAAGTTTACTGGAAGGACACTGCCGTGATAGGCTCCAGATCTTCTATACAGAAATTTGATTGTTAATTTTTTTGCTGACCATCTTTGATTTCCAAATATGGCCAATAAATTGTTTAATAGCCTACTAATTAACTCCTAGCCAAATTTCAGCAAGACTGACATTGAAACGCCATAAAGAGGAAGGTGTAAGAACTTCCATTAAAAGAAATGTGATTGTTCAATTATTTTAATGAACATCTTCGATTTGCAAAATTGTTGTCCAGTAAAATTTTCTAGAATTTTTTTCATCATTAACCCTTTCATGATGAATTCAGCCCAAACCGGCTTCTGCAGTAGTCTTGGAGAATGTCAATTTGCAGGCCAAGAGAAATCTATTTTTGAAAATTTACCACTGGAATGACTGGCTTGATAAATGAGTCAGTCATCCCATTGGTAAATTTTCAAAAATAGTCCACTTGGCCTGAAAATGGACATTCAATTGACAAATATTTTGATTTTCCTGTGAAAATTTTGCCATTAAAGAGTTAACGGCAAAGTTGATTTCAACCAAACTTGACTGGAACGTGATAGCCATCGGAACTTCTATGCAGCAAATTACTGCTGGACAGATATTTAGCTCGCCTTTATTAAGTAAAGTAAAAACAGTGCCTCTTTAAATAAAACCAAAGTGACATTCCTGCTTCATTGATATTGCAAGCTATTTGACAAACATTAAAATGTCTAACTTGTTCTGAAATACCTATGATTCAACAACATATCCAGAGCAATTTGGAACTAATATAATTCACCTTTCCAGAGTACCCACCCATCATATGACGTCATAATGAACTGCGTGGTGTGTACAATGACACCATAATGAATGGCATCATTCATAACGTCGATAAGTACATCACGAACGCATATTTGATGACGGTCTATGGGCTGTTGTATAAATTGTTTGCTTTTACTATTTAATAAATATTCTGTTGAATATTTTGTAACTAATTTGACTGGGCGCTGTTGCTGCCTTCCCTGTATAGTTTTCAGGAAATTGATAGCTAGGGCATACGGGTATCGATCAATCCAAACACGGCGAGGTGTGGGTGGAGCTTAGCTAGTGATGGGCGGGGCATAGCTAAAAATGGAAAGGTCCATTGCTTGATAGTTGCAGCTAAAAGTAAATACATCTAAATATGACAACGCATTCCACAGAATTAGGTTATCTGGATTGTCTTTAAGTTACATTGCTGTTAAATTCTAGGTGTTTTGACAAGTTGTAAAAATAAGAGAGTATCCAATGGGTAAGCCTTCAGTGTCTTATATATACGCCCCCTGAAAGCATTGTTTCTGGGCATAGACATGATAAAGATGAAGATTGATAATGCCATTTATATATATTTTTGTTCCAGCTGAGTTTGTTGACGAATTGTCAGCCTCCAAATCGGCCATATCGTGCCTCAAAGGCAAACGCCTTCTTTATGGGCATTCTGTTGATTTCATTCATCTTAGCTGCACTACCCATTGGCTACACCATTGGCAGGTAAACAATAATGTTAGAGAATTTCAATAAATAAGAGAGTATAGATCAAAGGTAAACTTTCTAAAAAAGCACTGGACTGACATCTTTCATCATATTTTTATACGTATGACATGATAGGTGAACAATACTTAACATCCTTATCCATATGACCTCTAGATCTGTATAATCTTATTTTTGAACAATTTATTCCATGATAAATAAGTTTGCTCAGAAACCTTGTGATTTGCTTTCTGGAGAATACATGCCAAACATATTTGACCACTTCATATCACCACTACTAAACTATGGAAGAATTTGCTCAAGAAAATCCAATTGTTCCTTATTAAATGCCCATTTGACTACTAAAATGACTGGCTCAGCTATCGAGCAAGATATTCCACTGGGAAATCTTCAAAATTGTCTTCTCTTGGCCTGCAAATAGGATACTGTCAAAACCATTGCATAGACAGGTTTTGGCCGGCTTGAGCGTTTAAAATCTTATCCTTTAAGCAGCTGAGTGATTAGGCCATTGGATCGCTTGCACTAGCTATTTCGAATTATAATTTGCTTTGGCCTAAATCTTTTATCTCTTCCTGCAGTTTCATGGGTGAAAATAGTTGACCAATAAATATGCGAGAAACCTACTCTCAAAGGAAATTGCAAATCTCTTCAAAGATGAGATGTCCAAAATATATTGTACGTAATGATAAACAATGCCCTCAATGGACCATTCCAGTTTTTTGCTAAGCTCCACCTACACCTTGCTCGTGTTAGGATCGATGGATCTCTGAACTCCCTGACAATCAATTTCCAGAAAATTATACATATAGGCTATTGAATATTTTGAAACTAATTTGACTGGGCGCTGTTGATGCCTATGGCAGCAACTGCGTGCAGTCAAATTAATTTCAAAATATTCAAGTGTTTAGTAAATAGTAGAAATATACAATTCTTACAGCATGTCAGACTATTAAGAGTTAAAGACGGCCTGTATAGAATCATTTATTAAGTAATGATTACTACGTCATCTTACACGCCGCTTAACTGATTATGACGTCGTTACTCTGGAAAGGTCCATTATCTTAGATGTTTGTACCCGATAGAGCATGCTTTAACTAGAATGAATCTCGCTCTATTCTTACAGCATGTCAGACTATTAAGAGTTAAAGACGGCCCATATAGAATCATTTATTAAGTAATGATTGCTATGTCATCTTGCACGCCGCTTAACTGATTATGACGTCGTTACTCTGGAAAAGTCCATTATCTTAGATGTTTGTACCCGATAGAGCATGCTTTAACTAGAAGGAATCTCGCTTTATTCTCATATACATCTAACATTTTGAATATGCTGAAGTATTTGTTATATGTTAACTATCAGTATCTGACTTGACACACATGCACGCATGCACACCTCAACAAAGCGCATGCATGTACACACATACACTCTCATGCTCGTCTAAGCACTATCAAATTTATCTCTTACAGAATTCCGCCTTCAAAGAGCTGTGGACCATTTAGACTTTACAGTAGCGAAGAGTTCACTATATTTGATACAATCACAAACATGCTACTGGGATGGCCGGATGTCTTGAGAGATATATTCTTTGTTCTCGGATCACCGGCTTTCTTTGTTCCTGCTGTACTGATTCTCTGGTAAAAGGATAATAACTAATGAGAAATCATTACCGTAATACTGCTGCTTATTTTTGGAAACTATTTGACGGAAAGTTAATTTCTGAACAGGTGTCAAGCCTAAAACTCTTGAAAGTTCGCTTTTGACTTTAGGAAGTCTGGGATACATAGTTTACCGATAGTATGATTACATTCGCCCTGTGTGTGTGTGCGTGCGTGTGTGTGTGCGCGCGCACACGCCCGCCCGCGTGGTCCTGAATCTATAAAAACTGCTCATTCACGTTGGCTTAAATTTTAACACAACAAAGGAACTTACTGTGCAAAAGGATTTCCAGACTTTGGTCGTGATCTGGATTAAAAAAATGGATCAGGATCGTATCAAATTCTGGATCTATTGATATCTCAGTTATCTCCCAGGAATAATTCAAATATTTAAAAATTATTGTTTTCTACTTCGAATAATACTTACCAGATGTACTATTATGATAATGTCTATTATCTAGTCTAGCTCAAAATAAACAATTAAAACTCCGCACTCTCCATGGTCCTGCCCACACTGTGTCCGGGAATTACCATAGCCTCCAGGTACCGAGTCAATTCCCAACAACAGTCAGATTCGTCTATTTTGCTCGAGTATACAGTCACGTTTTTTTCAGTCTAAATTAGCTTGAATTTTTGCAGTTTGAGTACCCTGTACATGATTTGATCGCTGGGTTAATGGAAGGGAAAGGAAAATCATCACAGGGGCAGGTTGTATCAATCTAGAATTTATACATTCATGCCATAATGACTGTTTGAAATTTCCTTAAATTGGCACATTGTTTTAAAATGGTAGCCATTGTTGGAGTCGCTCCATTTAACTTTTTTATCTTTTATGGGGACTCGGTTAATTTCTCTTGCGACTCGGTTCCTTCCAAGATGGATGTGCCCATGATTTTTTGTTTTGGCTTGGCGTGTCTATGCACTCTGTTTTAAGCCGATCATTAGCTCTCACTTCACTGTCGAGGGTGACTGTAGCGATCGGTCTTATTTTCTTGCCTATTTTAATGTTAGTTAATTACCAAGTCCTGTTTATTAAATATTCACTATAAAAGTTTTCAAATATTTCCTGCCTAAAACTTGATTATCATTAATTTGAGAGAAAGTTAATGTTTTTTAAGTTATTTTAAATTACAATCAAGTAAATTGTGCATGTTGCCCGTCATCAGTTTATCATGTGCAGCGTTTTAATTCTTATTCCGTGTTCGCAGAAGGTGAAGGGCAAGGCAAGGCCCCGCCTAATACATTATGCTCACGCTGTAACCGTTTCATGAAACGTAAGTTTATGGGCCATCACTGTGTTGCCTGCGCGAAGTGCAAAGTTGGAAGCCCTTGCGATGTATGCATGAAATGGTCATCGGAGATGATGGCAGAATGTGATCGTGATCGGCGTGCGTGTTTGGAGAGAATCGTGATGGACAACGCGGCCAAAGTGGATCGGGAAGGTCTTCCAAAGGTCTGGAAGAGCGCCTGAATGAGCGTATGAACTCGGCCTTTGGTGTTTGGGTGGCCCAATTCAAGGCGATGTTTGAGTCTTTTCAGTCCACGGTCCTGTTGATGCAGGCTGGTGTAGGATTACCTATCGGTGGTCCGGCTATTTCTGCAGAGGGACATGCACCTGTCCTTCCTTTTGCTTTGGCTCAAGAGCCGACGGCGGAGGAAGAAGCTATGCTCCTGATGGAAGACTGGCATGCCAGAGCTTTGCCAGGTGATAGAATCCGGTACCTCCCGTGGGTCACCCACGGGTTTTGTACGGGTTTGTCAAACGTGTGGAGATGTCGACGTTCCATTGGTTATTTTTCACCCGGATTTCGCTCAGTCCGGAGTACCATCAGAGCTGTGTTATACAGTTCTCGTCGGCGTCGTGGATGCAATTATGACGGCTCCTCTCGGAGTCCCATCTCCTGCCTTAGTAGCGGCCATAGTCCCGGTTCCCGTGCTGGAGCCGATGGATTGCGGTGATTCCGTGTCTGGTGATTCGCTAGATACTGGAGCCGCAAGTAGTCGAGCCACGGACCCGCTTTGAGTGGGAAGTTTGGTCCGTAGCTCTCAGCATGGATCATCGGTGGCCTTTTCATCCAAGGGTGAGAAGGAAGATGAAAATGGTAGTCCATTGATGGACGAATCATCTTTTTGCTCCAAAGCTGAATGGGTGCAGGTTCTTGGCTGAATGTCCGACCGTTTCGGGTTGACATAGGTTCAGGGATCTCAGCGCGATCCGGCGATGGAGCGGATGTCAGAGCGTGCGGGTAGCGCTCTGTTGAGTGGCTCTTCGGCCATGCCAACTCTTCCCTTGGACACTCAGGCTTCTGACATGTTGGAAGTCGCGGCTTACCGTCTGGTTCAGCCAGAGTATTCTTTGCCCAAGGCCCCTAAGTGGATAAGGAGTGGGGTCCATTTTTCAGAGCAGGCGTACCATCAGTATGCTCCTTGGCTTTAAGTTGGGGAAAGAGAAGCGCTGAATAGGCCGTTAGCCGGGAAAGCCAAGGGTCGTTCACGACCCTTGGTTTCCCAGGCTAACAAGGATCCCTTCAATGAGTTAACTGTCATTGATGATACAGCGATTGCTGCTCTCTCACACTGATGCACCGTCCTGCAGTGTATGCTGACCTGCACGGCGTAAGGTGGGGAAGTGCCAGAGGCTGCTCCCAGAGTTGTCCGGGACGCCATGCGCTTGTCTCAAGATTGCCTGCCCAGGGTGATCACTAAATCATTGGCGGAATGGAGGAGAATGATTCGATTGTGTAGAACCAGGACCGAAGATGAGGGCTGCATTATCTTCCACGCCCTTCATTGGTCCGCGCTTGTTTGGCGGCTCAGCACGAAAAGCCTCTCCAAAATTGCATCTATGGTGGCAGAGAAGGAGGTTGTCGGCAAGTCGCAAAAAGTGCTACGAGCAGCATCAACATGCAGGGTTGGGTTTTGGACAGTCCAAAACTAACTTTGAGCAGACATTGTCCAAAACCTGTCTAAAACCTGTCTTAAATGGTTTAAACCAGTCCAAAACTGTCCAAAATTGTCCAAAACTATGTTGGACATATCACCATACTCTTATGCATCATAATCCTATTAAAAAATAACAAGAAATCAGAGATTGCATCAAAAGCACTATATTAAACATCCATTTATTATATGAGTTATTATTACATTTTTATCAAATACATACAATTAAAACTTAAAAGGCTTAATTAGGTTTAATTAGTAGTCCAAATCAGACAGCCCTCTCAACATCCTGTAGCAAAACACTAGCTTTGACGCTTTCTCTACTCCAAGCCTATTACGGATTTTAGTGTGGATATAGCTAAAATTGCTAAAGATTCTCTCAATCGATGCTGATGATGCTGGTGCTTCAAGCAGCTGAATAGCCATATCAATAAAATCACCTGGCACACCTAGTGTTTTCAAGGCCTTCCACCATGTCACTGAAGGCACTTGAACTGCAGCATCACAGAAATATGATGCAGGAAATGGGCTGCTTTTAGCCTGGTATGCAATAAATGTTGCCATAAAGCTAGGGTTCTTAGTTATTATCCAATTGTTCACTTCTTCAAACTGTTTTGCTACCAGCATCTCGCCCTGAAACTTTGGATGTAATGTGTATGCGACAAGATGCTCTGGCAGGATTGCCTTGCTGAAACGTGCTAACAGAGTTTTCTTGTGTGGTTCTAGCAGAGTGTTGTTTAGTAATTCAAGCCAAACATGGCATGCATCGGCTAGTGTTGATGTGTCACTCTGACATGTGTCAATTGCTATTGAAATTGGCCGAAGTTGTTCGGCTAAGTCTCTTGCATTTCTAAACAGGTTAAAGTCCATTATCTTCTTGACAATAGAATTATCTATTTCTCCTTCATGGTCTTGTACAATTTTCATGAAATGTGGACGGTTGTGAATGAAGGAGTCAATACACACGAGTTGACTCTTCCATCTAGTGTCACAAGGAAGCTGTAGCGTAACACTACCAATACATTCCGAGAGCCAGGATAGTGGCTTGTGGTGATTCCTGAAATATTTTTGAATCTCAACTACATGCTTAATTAGCGTATCCGGTGTTATGTCTTGCCCTAGTAAGTTTAGCCAGTGTGCAGAACAGCCATAGACAATAAGATCATTGTCATCAGCCTTCAAACCATCACGCATTTTTTCTATGTTCTTTGCATTATCTGTGACAATGCTCTTAACTGTACAGTTGTATTTTGTCTTAGCATATTGTATTGTCTCTTGACACTTCACTGTACAGTTTTCAGCACTTTTAGTCATAGAACCAGTGTCAAAGCTGTTTAGGAAGAAGCTCTTTCCTTCTACTTGCAAGCAGGATGCTATGATAGGTTCATTGTTACTCCACCCATCCTCCACTAATGTTGCTGTCTTGCCATCAAGAATCACCTTCATATCCTCTGTCACCTGATCATGCACAGCATCTAGAAGCTTTCCACCAATCAGTTTACGTGAAGGGGGTTTATATCCTGGGCGTAGCATACTAACAACTTTTATGAACTGCGGATGTTCAGCCATTGAAAATGGAAGGTTACTATTGCTGACTTCATCGCTGAGGTGGTAGTGATACAATGTCGGCTCAGATCAGGTTGAATTGAGAATTGAACTGGACAGGTTGGTGAGGGTGGTGCTGATTGTGATGGCAATTACTTCTCTTAGTCGCTTTGTGCATGGTGCAGCTGATGGTTTGTCCAGCTGAAACAAAGAAAAGGGATATTACATGTGCTATATAAGCCAAATGTAGATATACACCCTACCTGGTCCAAGCCATTTGGGGACAAGATATGATAATCTTTTTAAAAATTTACATTGAAATGACTGGCATTGCAACAAAATCAGTCATTCCTATGTTGAATTTTCAAAAGTAATTAATTTTATGTCATAATTCAATACATTTAAAATTTGGAATGGATAGAGTTAAAGATAGACCACCCTTCCGTCAAATAAATGCATGTTTTTATTTATTTTCAAAACTTTGGGACTTGCTGAATATTAGTTTGACTGTTTGCATCAGTCTATCTGAAGGGTGTTAGTGTGCTATGCCAAATTGTTTTCATAATATTACTGTAGTAAAGGTATTCAGACAAGAGTATTTCTGAAAACCCTGGGTTGCAGAAAGTATAGGGTTAAGTAGATCATTGTGTGTTATTTCTAATCTTAAGCCAGCGCCCTCACAGGCCAATTATCACCCCTATACCATTGAATTGTAAAGAGGCTCAGCATGTGATTGTGGTTATCAGAGATTATCAGACCTGGCTCTATTACTAGCATGGCAAAGAGAATAATTAACTCAGGTATCTGAACTAAAGGTGAGACATCCTGTTGATAACCCCTATGCTGCCAAGACAATTACAGTGAATAGTAACCTTACCTACATTGTACATTATGACTTTTAAACACAACTTAGCACAAATTTTTGAAAATTTTTCACTGAAATGACTGGCTTAGTAAAAGCGGCAGTCATTTCACGAGTAAATTTGTTTTCCAGTCAAATTAGTTTCAAAATATTCTGCAGTTTTCCCGCATAGTGTCCTTGAAAATGACAGCTGAGGAATTCATTGATGAAAGGGTTAAGGCATGTATTAGATATATTGGACTCCTAGCACTCCAATGTCAACAAAAAACATTTTTCAAATAAAATTAAAAGATAAACTGGTTTTTTATTTTCAACAAATTTGTCATCGCCCAACAAAATTGTTGAAAAATGAAAACCAGTTTCCTTGGTATAGTCACAATAAAATATAGAATTTTTAATTATTGACATTAGAGGGCAAGGGGTTAAGCATTAATTTTATTTACCTTCAAAATCTTGATGTCTTTGCTGATATGTGTGTCTGCACTGTCTGTATCAGCCTGTTCAACAGGACTTTCAGTAGACTTCTCATGCTTCTCATAGTGTATTTTTATCCTTGCTACCTTGTTGACAACTGTGTACTCACACTCTCTACACTTAGCCATTTGTTTGCCATTAATCTTAACTTCCAAAGTGCTTCCAAATTGGATCCTTAGGCCTACCACCTTTGAAATATTTCAAATACCATCAACGCATAAATATTCAGGACAACAGAAGAATTCAAAGATTAATGTAGCACAAGGATATCTTTTTACTAATTGTCTAATTGATATCTAGCATTAACTGAGGATAGATGAAAACATGAAGAATCTAATTTATATTCTATCAGCTTAATGCCTTAATCCCAAATTTGCATAAGATCTTATGTAAACATAGCTAATGTGTGTACTGAGTAGTGCATTCTAAAATAGCCTTAGAGAGCAAGGGTCATCAGTTAATTGTTGAAACAACATCTTAGCAGACTATATTTTCTCTATGAGTTTAAGATTCTTCCATAGGCCATGAACATTTTGCAAGAAATAGATTTAGACACAGAGACAGTTCTCAATAATATAAACATCTAGCTGTACATAGGTAGTCTAATATGTTTACATTATTGATTAAATAGGGTTTCTGTGGGTTTAATATAACTGGTCGAAATATACAGAGTTAAAACATTTAAGACAAACAAAAGTTGAAAAAGATTAACCCATGGATTATAGAAAGAAGCAAATAAGACTCCTAATTTATTGAAATCATATGTGTCCTTTTAGATTATTATTATTATTATTATTATATAGCAATAAAGTATCCAAAAATACATGTAGATAACCATCCATCAATATGTACATGTACCTGTATGTGTCTAAATGCTATATAGTTGTTTTAAGAAAATTACATTTCAGAAAAATATTTTTTATACCAATATTTTAGGTTTTGGACAGTTTTGGACAATTTAAGGTGTCCAAAACCTATTTTGGGCGGACGGTTTAAACCATGGTTTAAACCGCGGTTTAAACCACTAGTGTCCAAAACTTGCCAACCCTGTCAACATGAGCAGCAGAGGCAGCGCCAAAGATCGTCCTTCTGGCCGTGATGCTCATCGGGCATCCAGTTCTCAGGGACCTGGCTGTTCATCTTCATACAAGTCCTCTAATAAGAGGCCGTATGAAGATGATAGGAAGGGTGGCGGCTCGGGTCGCAGCGGCTACTGTAAGGATAGCCGTGGAAGCTGTCCCGGGCCGTCATATTCCAAGAAGCCGCGAGGTGGCCATGGGGGATGGTCCTGACGGGTTTCCGGTGAGACCCATTCTGGTGGTGCCAGAAAGGTAGGAAGTCGAATCTTCACCGAGCGAATTAACGTCTTATCGTGCAATATCGATTGCGAGCTGTGTGCAGATTCCTACCATCGGAGGCAGACTTCAGCTGTTCTCAAACCAGTGGGAACAGGTCGTGCAAGATTGTTTAGTCTGTCATTGGCTAAGAAACGGCTACAAACCGGACTGGCTCATCCGTCAATCATTAGCTCCGATAACATCGATTCCAGTATGGACTCCCGTTCCAAGGGAATACGATCGTCTAGATACCATTTGCTCAGAAATCATAAACTTCAGCAGAAGAATGCGATTCATTTAGTCCGCAATCAGTCCTCCCTGGGCTTCTATTTGATAATTTTCCTTATTCCGGATGTGGCTCTTGAAACTGATTCTCAACCTCAAACCGCTGAACAAATTCATTCTTTCACCAAAATTTCAGATGGAGACTGGCAGCGGTGATGACAGGGCTGAGAAGAGGCATGTGGACAGTATCGATAGATCTGAAGGATGCATATTTTCATATTCCAATGTCAATTCGTTTTCAGAAATACCTTCGCTTTGCGTTCCAAGACAATGTTTGGGAATTCAATGCACTTCCTTTCGGTCTCGCCACAGTCCCGAGGGTCTTCACCAAAGTGGTTCTCGCCATGACTTCTTATCTTCGCAGGAGAAACATAGCTGTTCATACTTACATAGACGACTGGCTGCTGAAGGCGGGGAATCCAGTCACTCTGCGCAACAATCTTCAGGTAGTCCTGGCCTTACTAAAGGACCTAGGATGGATTGTGAATCTAGAGAAATCAGAATTGACTCCATCCCAGGAGTTTGTGTATCTGAGAATATTTTTCAGTCTTCGGGACGGTGTAGCTTTTCCTGTGGAGAGCAGAGTCAAGAGTTTGATTGCGGTTCTGGAGTCAGTTTCTCTAGGAACCTATCTGACGGCGCGCCAATTTCTCAGAATACTGGGTTTGCTAGTATCTCTGGAGAAGGTGGTTCCTTATGTGGCACTCAGACGCAGGCCAATTCAGATGTACTTAAAGGGGAACACAAGACGGGTCACCATCGTTTGCATAAAACATGCAGTTCTATCGTAGGCCCCATATTTAAGCTACTGTGTAAAACCTTCCGGCGACATTTATATATAAATCTGATTAAAATTGTTAAAAAACGCTATGTTGCTATAATTTTCTGCCAGCTAATTAAACCTATGACGTCATAGGTTGAATCCCATCCGATAAGAACCATTATAATGGCACTCTGAAGACAGAAGTATATGCTTTTGGATGGTGATATCTCTATCGGTGATAATACTATCGACATCATTTATATATGTATAGATTGAAGAGATTAAGACGTGTATCACACTATGGCAGATTTATGGGATATATTTGTTATTTTCATACATAAGTTGCCGAACCTTAAGATGGCCATTTGCCATGAAGCTGCCTGCCAATTACATGAATATTATAATATCTCAGGAAGATTTGAGGCTAGTTTGAAAACATAAATACCTAAATATGTATTGGGATGTTTGTAAGACCTGTTTAAACTCTCATATTAATAGATGAAACTTTAATAACATTATCTGCCGTAGCACCAGTGAGGGTGTTGATTCAAAAGTGGCAATTGTACTGATATACCCATTCTCTCGCGTCATTCACTTATATCACGATCAAAACTTGATGTCAAAATCGGCACCATCAGATAAATCAGACAAAGGACTGTTATTATATATTCTTCAACATTTCCGCAAATATAATCTATATATTCCTAACACCGCTGAAGAGAAACCCCTTATAAAACGCAATTCACAATTTTATTGCGATAGCGTTGGATGACGGCGAGAAAAACGTTCAACTTATGACGTCATACACCTCATCCGGGAATAGAAATTTAACTAATGTATCACATATTTAAATAACAGAGTTATATATTTCTAATTTGAGCACAGAGCTTACAATTATATTTTTGAAAACATTACAGTCTCTAGATTCATTTTATACAAAGTAGTATAGAGGGTCTGGTGTTTCCCTTTAATGTCATTCTGGTCTCGGATAACGGATCCATTGTCTCTGAGGATTCCAGTAAGAGAACCGTTGATATTCCATCTTGAGTGGTGGTTATCAGAACAGAATCTCCTGGGAGGTGTTCCTCTACAACCTCCTCAACCGCAGATGTCCATATTTACAGATGCTACTTCAGGGGAGTAGTACTGGACAATCTCTCAGTGTAAGGGGAATGGGATCGAACCAATGCGCTGAAATACCTAAATGTTCTCGAATTATTAGCGGTGGCATTAGCACTTCGAAAAAATTGAGAACTTAATCCGAGACAAGATTGTCCTAGTAAGGACAGACAACTGCACAGTGGTGTCTTATTTGAACAGGCAGGGCGGGACGAGATCACCAGAGTTGTGCTGTGGTGCCAAGAGAGGAATATTATTCTTCGAGCAGCACACATTCCAGGAAGATAGAACATCCTAGCAGATGCTCTCAGTCGAAGGACGGTTTGTCGTCCGACGGAATGGCAGCTCAACCAGTCGGTAGCAGAGGTTCTTTTCAAACATTTGGGCAAGCCAAATGTGGATCTATTTGCGTTGAAAGAAAACACAAAGATGGTCACATACGTGTCACCGATCCCGGACCCACTAGCTCTAGCAGTAGACGCACTGGCGATAAGTTGGAAGGGATGTACGCGTATGCGTATCCTCCAACAATTCTCATACCAAAAGTTCTGGGAAAGATAATAGAGGGCATATGCCAAGTACTACTGATCGCCCCTCATTGGCCAGGCCGATCATGGTTTACGGATCTGCTGGACCTTCTGGTATGCAATCCAATCCCTCTTCCAGACAGAAGGGATCTGATTTTTGAAAACAAAGGTCTGTATCTTCACGACAGACCGGAAATGTTCCAATTGACTGCATGGATGTTGTCAAGCAACGTGCAATTGAGGGTTGCTTTTCTGAGCAAGCAGCGAAATTTGTCTCTTCAGCCAGAAGATGGTCAACCACCAAGACATAATTATAGAATCAACAAATTTGCAAAGTGGTAAGGGAAGAGATATCGATCCCTTTTCTGCATCTTTTCAACACATAGCAGATTTTATCTGTCATTTATACGAGGTGGACAAATTTGTACCTTCAACCCTAGCAGCATATAAGTCTGCATTAGCTTCAGTGGTTCTCCGTCTGGCCACTGTAGGAGTGGAGAACGACACTTTAAGTGAAGTTATTAAAGGAATGAGCAATTTGGGACCCAGACAGCCAATTCCTATACCAGCATGGAATCTATCTCTTGTTCTACAGGTTTTAGGGCATGCTCCCTTTGAACCAATTAGATCTATAGATATTAAACTGTTAACTATTATGTCAGTTTTCTTGGTTGCAGTAGCATCGGCGAGAAGAAGCGAAATCCATGCGCTTTCTGCCAAACAAGACCGGTTTGTCGTTATGGGTGAAGGTTTAAAACTATTAAAGTGAGATGACCCGAAATCTCTGTGGTTATGTCTCAAAGCTCCTCATCTTCGTGCCTCAAAAGATACCATTTCTCGTTGGTTAGTCGATGCTATTCAGATGTCGCATAAAATCGCAACAGGAAAGCAGATTGATCATGCGAACGCCCATCAAGTCCGAGCACTAGCAGCAGCATCAGCCCTTTATAAAGGTGTCTCTTTAGAGGAGGTTATGTCTGTAACACAATGGCATGCCAAGTCGTCATTTACTGATTTCTACCTTCGCGATATCTCCAGTGCACTTAATCCGGTATCCGTCACCAATTTGTCAAATCTTAGCTAAAGCCACGTCAGACCACTATTTACGCATACATTGTAGGGTTCTTCCACATGCACTGAGCAATGGTGATGCACATGTTCTGTGAATGACCGTGGATTGGGAAGAGCTCCTGTGATGATCAAGAAAGACCAAGAAAATGGTGAGTGTTTTCTTAGCTTAAGTGACTAATATTAATTGACTTGCAGTCGAATTCCCAGACTGATTAAGTAATAAGTCTGTTTCAAGAGTATCTTATTCATTGCAACAGACATTAGACTCATTCAAATTTGAAAATCTAATCGATATACTGATATTTTTTCAGAATTAGAAGTTGTAGTAGCTTCTTTGCACTTCCTGGACTGCCCTAGCTGAGACTTGGGGCTGACACGGGTCTGGTGGGTGTTGCCTCCCCATTGACAGCCCTCTGGAATTTGTGGTGGCAAATGGGGGGAGGGGGGAGTGCAGTCTAGACCATGGAAGTTTAGCACTCTATGAGTCAGATGGCGGAACCTAAGCATATGCTGGGGTTCTAGTCTCTTCACAACCTTCTCTGTCGGATGGTAGATGAGAGCTGTTTCGCGCCTCACCACCTCCCACCGGAGTTTCTTGGCTGTCGAAATCTATAGTTTATCATAATAGTACATCTGGTAAGTATTATTTGAAGTAGAATAAAAAAAGCTTCCACTTTTGTTTCTACGAGAATTATTAATACTTACCAGATGTACTATGGCCTTCCTTAGCCGCCCTACTGAGGTGAGGCTGAGCTGCTTTCACTGTTTGTCAAGACAAATATAAGACGAATCTGACTGTTGTTGGGAATTGACTCGGTATCTGGAGGCTATGGTAATTCCCAGATACAGTATGGGCAGGACCATGGAGAGTGCTGAGTTTTAATTGTTTATTTTGAGCTAGACTAGATAATAGACATTATCATAATAGTTCATCTGGTAAGTATTAACAATTCTCATAGAAACAAAAGCGGATGCTTTTTTGAAACTATATATCATAACCATCCGGCTGCTGAGTTTTGCCAGACATCTTCAAGGGATTATATCTGGACCTGCTAAATATTTTGATAACAATTTGACAGAAAGTTGTTGGTGGCTAACAACTTTCAGTCAAATTGTTTTCAAAATATTTGGCATGTCAAGAGGTTTTGCTCATTGAAATTATTGTCTGGTGGCTTGCAGCAGCGAGACAGCTAAAATTCTTGGCCCTGTATGTGAGCAGCACTGGTCAGTTATTACTATTGTGATGTGTGTTGTACTATGTGATGAATTTCCAGTAGATCTTACATTAAACATAATACAGTTGTCGCTAACATAACTATGAATATTCTGCTGATAATCTACGGTATTCATCTAAATATGGACCACATAAGCAAGCTTATATCCCATTGCATAACATTCATAGGTTGAAATCTGAATTAATAAGATGTTGCGTTTGTGACTGATTTTTTCACATCAAGAGTATACTTACCTCCCTAATACTTTTAATATTGCTAAATATTGGCATTCACTCAATAAAACACTCAGATTAAAAACAGTTAGGTGCCCCTACTGGGCAGGTAGACAGAGGTAGTCAGGCGGATGCGGCCCCACCACCGCGCATACTACTACTTCCTCTTTGCTAATTTATTGGCAGAGAGTTCACATGCGTTTGTGCTTGTTAAAAAGTTTTCACTCGTTTACCTGTGTAAAATAGTCTGAATATACCTGGAAAGAAAGAGAAAGATGTCAGAAAGGGTGACTTCTCCGGAGGAGGGAGCTGGATCTCTTTATCAGGTGATTTCAACTATATTCTAGCGAGTTTTTCCCCGGTGTAATGTGTTTCCGGGACTCGCGCTTACCGTGATGAGCGCCGGTTTGAGTTGGTTTTTTCAACTCTGTGCTATATAAGTCTAATCTCTCTTTGTGTTTATGTCCACAGGTATGGATTTGCATTATTAGTGGACATCTCAGCACAGGAGGGTTTGTTTCTCTCCACCACGGTTCCATTTCCTACTAATACTGTTAGGTTATCGAACCAAAAAGTCTATGCTCAGTGAGTTGGAGGCTTGATATAAAGGTCTTCTCACTTTGCCCTCTTGATCCAATTCCTTCCCCTTAGGTGGAGAGAGTTAAGAGGCGTGGTCTTGGTGGAGTGATACAGTGCATCAGGTGGATGGTTTGTCTATACCAGGTATCAGGTATCTAACTAATGATATGAGGTGATGTTAATTATTTGGAAAAATAATGACTATTTACCATTGTTATCATTGTGTATCTGATGGTGTGTAGTCTGAATATCCAAGTGAGGACGTTATGTTAGGAATACAATTCGTTCTTGCACTTAGATGCTTGTTGCGGACCGATTTAATTTCTGTCATGGGATTGATGACGTCATAATCAGCCTTGCTCTTTATTTACATTTAAAGTTTTGTCCAACGCTGGTTTCTTATGGTTACTGATCTTTATGATCTTTTCCCTCTCTTTAGTTGGTTTTGAGTTTTTTCTAACCTTGACTAACTTGCTCATTGTCCTCGTCCTGTGTCCTGTTTCAGAGACCTGGTTGTCCGTCCTGTGGCCAGTTCCTAAAGGATCGTTTCGTCCCCCACTTATGCTTTAGCTGTAGTCCCTGTGGACCACTGCTTAAGTGTGAGGTCTGTAAGCAATGGGGGGGGGGGGGGGGGGGGGCGAGCTAATGTCTGAGTTTCTGTGTTTACAGGCTAAGGACAAGGTGGTGGAGGAGGAGAGGAAGCAGAAGAGAGAGGGTGTCAGTAAAAATGGTAAGAGGAAGGCCTCGTCCGCGGTGGATAGGGAGGCCTTCCGGTCCGAAATGTTGGGAGAGATGAAGAGGACGATAAAGGATTTGGTCCCAGAGTTGCTTCCTGGACCAGATCCTTTGATCCCCACCTCTGAGTCGCTTTTCCATAGGTCGGTTACCATTAGTGGGGGCGATCCACGACCCTGGCAGCAGGCTTGGTGCCGTGCCAAGGGGCTGTGGACAGCCGTCGCAGGAACCCGCGGGCTGCTTATCAGTCCAGGGGGATCCGCACGCCGCGGGTGCCAGTACCTCCTATGGCACCTTCCCTGGCCAGTCCGGGTTAGCTCTCTTTGCTGACCCGGAGTCTAATCTTTCTGGCCAGGAGGAAGAGGATTTCCTGGTAGGGTCGCCGTCTGGGGACGTGACCATGGAGTACGAGGTCTGTGCACCCCTCGCGGGGGATGCGGGCGACGTATTCCATGGATCTACTCACGCAGGAGTAGAATTCACGGTCCAGAAGCTGGCCCTGGGCGGTGCTGATGGCCAGGGTTACCACATACCTCGGCTTGCCGAGCGTGTCGCTGGTGCTGGCCGGGACCGTGGTGGGGCGGTGTCTGCCCCACGCTCTACCACGGCGCCTGCTCCTGGTCAAGCCAGGGAGTTTAGCATGCCTGTTCTTTCGGGCCCGCATGTTTTCCCTGGCTTGCCAGGGGTATCAGCATATCCGCCGTCAAGCTCTGCTGCGTGCGCTCAGGAGGAAGACGAAGGCCCCCGTCTTGTAGAGTGCTCGCAGCTAGCCACGGAGGAGGATTGGTCGGACGCTTGCCAATGGCTGGTAAGTGTTCGGCCAGATCTGCCCGTGGAGCAGTCGGCTAGCCAGCGTGACCACAAGCCGTGGTTAGCTGGTAAGGCTACTGCTAACGCCATGCCATCTCTGCCACTGGCTGAACATGTCGTTGACATGTTCGAGGCGGTGGAGTCGTCCATTAAGGCGAATGGGCGTCTCGCGAAGGCCCATCGCGAGGTGGCCAGGCGTTGCCGCATCGTGCCCCTGGACTACCAGCGGTACGGTGTGGTACCCAAGCCGAGCGTGGATGACCGCGCGGCTTTGGGTGAAGATGCGCGGCCAGGCGCCCGTTCTGACACGGGTGTTCTGTGTTCGAACGCGTTGCGTTCGGCAAATACCGCGCTGCGTGATGCGGAGGAGAGTGGGAGGGCGTCGATTGCTGCTCTGTCCCACATCTCCCAGCTGTTACAAGGGGTGGTAACAGCATCCGCATCGCGCCAGCCGAGCCCGGCCACAGTCCAGAGAGCCATCCAGGATGGTATCAACCTGGCTCTGGACTGCATGATGCGGGCGGTGACCAGGAGTGTCCGGGCGAGACGCACGTTTGCCTTGGACAATCTGTGCCCGTCCCAGGACCTGTACAATAGGGTACTGCGTACGCCTATGACAGGTCCTGGTCTCTTTGGAGGTGAGGGATGCAGGCACCTCCAGGAGACGGTGACCCTGGTCAATAACCAGAGGGCGCTGCGCGAGCAGTTTGAAGTGCTCTGCCGTGCGAGCGTTCGCGCCGCACCCCCTGCGTATCGTCCCCTGCAGGCTCGAGGTGGAGGTGGCCAAGTCAGAGGCCACCCGCCATCGCAGCGTCGGCCTAGGCCGCGTGCGCTTCGGCCAGCAGTGAGGGGGGCGCAGGCTCCCCAGGCACAGCCAGCCAGGCAGCCACCCGCGCACCGAGGTGCGCATGGTGCTGGGCGTGGCGCGCGGGGATCTGGTCGTGGTAATCGTGCCTGATGGGCCGATTGCCATGGTGAGAACCACTCTGGTGTTTCTGGCGGAGGAGACAGTGCCACTCTTGCACTCCTTATGTCCACCTCTCTCCCTAGGTGGACCGGTGGGAGGCCGGCTGGCCGCCCACATGCAAGAGTGGGAACGGTTGACTCAGGACCGTTTAGTCTTGCGATGGCTTTCAGTCGGGTATCATCCCGATTGGATGACAGGCCCGCCGTCGCGACTGTCTCTCGTGCCGATCTGGACTCCGAATCCGAGAGATCCAGATCAGAGGTTGTGTATCGAGGAGGAGATAACTTCCCTCATACAAAAAGGCGCTATTCAGCCGGCACAAGGGTGTCCGGGCTTCTATTCAACCGTGTTCTTAGTAACAAAAAACACCGGAGGGTGGAGACCAATTCTCAACCTCAAGCCATTGAACAAGTTCATAGAGACGCCCAGTTTCAAGATGGAGACTGTGCGCTCGGTGTTGGCGGGGTTAGAGCAGGGAATGTGGACAGCTTCAATAGATTTGAAGGATGCTTATTTCCACATTCCCATAGAGAGGAGTTTCCGTCGCTTCCTGAGATTTGCATTCCAGGGCAGACAGTGGGAATTCAGGGTATTACCCTTCGGAATTTCCACGGCTCCTCGGGTCTTCACCCGTGTGGTTCTCGCGATCACGGCATACCTCCGCAGGAGAAGCATAGCAGTCCACACGTACATAGACGACTGGCTGTTAAAAGCACACACCCAGGAAACGTTATCGGCCAATCTGGAGATTGTTTTGAAAACTCTCACGGACTTGGGCTGGATAATCAATTTCCAAAAATCAGAGCTGACTCCATCCCAGAAGTTTGTTTACCTGGGCATGTTCTTCGATCTGGAGACGGGATATGTTTATCCTACTCAGGAGAGGGTTCAGAGACTCATCTCCTTAATACAGTCGGTGTGCGACAGTCGTCATGTCCTGGCACAGGTTTACTTGAGAATGCTGGGTTTGATGGTTTCATTGGAACCAGTCATTCCGCAGGCGGCCTTACGCAGGCGCCCGATCCAGTTGTTTCTCATGACACAGTGGACCCAGAGTTCAGGTTCGCTGGACTCGAATGTGTCAGTGTTGGCGCCTCTAATTCACCACCTGCAATGGTGGTTGAATATAGAGAATCTCTTGCTGGGGGTTTTGCTAACCCCTCCCCACCCTCAGGTGACTGTGTATACAGATGCATCGATGGAGGGGTGGGGAGCTTGTCTGGAAGAGTCCACAATATCAGGGCTTTGGGATCTGGATCAGTCAAAGGAACATATCAATCTACTGGAGCTAAGAGCAGTAGTCCTGGGCCTGGAACATTTCTTACAGAAAGTTCAGGGCAAGATTGTTCTTATTCGTTCAGACAACTCAACAGTAGTGACTTACATAAACCACCAGGGCGGAACGAAGTCGCCCAGTCTCTGTATGATGACTTGGAAACTGCTTTGTTGGTGCCTGGATCACAGGATTACCTTGAGAGCAGTTCATATTCCGGGAAGGCTAAATCTGCTAGCAGACTCATTGAGCCGAAGGATGAGTATTTTACCCACGGAATGGCAACTAAATCAATGTGTGGCGGATCGTCTGTTCGACCATTGGGGGAAGCCCAACATCGATTTGTTCGCAACGAAGAAGAATGCGAAGATAACGACGTACGTCTCTCCGATTCCAGACCCAAGCGCTTTCGCAACAGATGCGTTAGCTATCAGCTGGGCGGGAATGTATGCATACGCATTCCCTCCAGCAATCCTGATTCCAAAGGTGCTTCAGAAAATCAGGCAGCAGGAGTGCCAAGTGCTTCTGATCGCCCCGGATTGGCCAAGCCAATCGTGGTATACGGATCTGCTGGACCTTCTGGTCTGCAGTCCGGTTCCTCTGCCTCTGATGGACGACCTTATCTTCCAGGGCAAGGCCCTTCACGACAATCCGTCAATGTTCCGATTGACTGCGTGGATGTTGTCAAGGAATCTAGAATTAAGGAGGGCTTTTCTGAGCAAGCAGCCATGTTTATGGCCAAAGCCAGGAGGGGGTCAACCTCCAGAGCATATAACTATAAAATCAACAGATTTGCAGAGTGGTGCTCAAAAAGATGTATTGATCCAATGGATTCATCTATTCAGGTAGTAGCTGATTTCCTCTGTCACCTATATGATGCCTATAGCCTCAAGCCTAACTCTATTGCTGGTTATAAGTCAGCTTTAATGACTGTTATTCCTTGCTTGGCTAACAGGGGGAGTGATGAAGTAAGTACATTAAATGTATTAATTAAAGGCATGGGCAATCTAAGACCAAGGAATCCACCACTGATTCCAGTTTGGAGTTTATCTCTGGTGCTTCAGGTACTAGGAGATAAGCCTTTTGAACCACTTATTTCCATTTCTATGAAATTGTTGACTCTTAAAACTGTGTTTTTAATTGCTGCGGCCTCGGCAAGGCGTAGGAGTGAGATTCACGCCTTATCAGCCGAGGATGACCGTTTTGTGGTTACAGGGGAAGGCCTTAAGCTTCTACCTAGGATTAATTTCTTGACTAAGAATCAGTCGTTGAAATATCCAGGTCAACCTATTTTTTTGCCATCTTTAACTAGATATGATCCTAATTCTAAAGTATGGTGCCCCGTACGGGCGCTGCTCCGGTACAAACAGCGTACTTCGGAGTGGCGTACCGACCAGTCAGCGTTATGGTTGTCATATATTGAACCCCATGGCAGGGCGTCTAAGGACACCATTTCCAGGTGGATTGTAGAATGTATTCAGTTTTGTCACAAATCCGCCACCGGGAGACAGGTTGATGTGGCCAAGGCTCACAGTGTCCGCGGTGTCGTGGCATCCACTGCCCTGTTTAGTGGGGTCCCTGTGGATGACATTATGTCCGTGGCTCAGTGGCACTGTGAGTCAAGTTTTACAGACCATTGCATCCGTGACACCTCAAATCCTCTCGCCTTGTCGATTTTGAAACAATAATCGCCTGTATGTTTTATGAGGAGCGTTTCCTCGTTGCTTATATACATCACATTTAAGTAATGGTAACAACCACTTGTCGGGACTGCATCAGGCTTCTTTCTCTACTGGGAACGTGATGACAGCTTCCAAGTTCAACAAGGTCAGTCTTGTTTATGTGTTGTTCATTGTTAAATGTATTGTCACGTTACCCGTTATTATTGATATGGTGATGGTTTGTGTGGATTGTGGTTCATAGAGAGTATACGAAAATGGAGTACTTTCGTCTCTGTCCTGTAGTACGTGGCACTAGTACGTAGAGAGCATATAGGACATTGAGGTCATCTAGTCTTCCTCCCAGGAGGGGGGGGGGGGGGGGGGGAGCGCATATGACATTCGGTCATCTCTCATGCATCGGTTGTGTTATCCGATGGTTTGTCAAATCCTGACTGTGTTCTCACACAGTTTTCAGACGTTTTAAGTGCCGTAAACGCGTGAAAGCGTATAGGGAAGAGCTGGTCTTTTGACCTCGCCTCCCTCCCGCCAGATTCACTTTCGAATTCTGGCAATATCAAAAGTATTAGGGAGGTAAGTATACTCTTGATGTGAAATAAACGAAATCTAGGATTTCTTTTTTCTTGAGAGAGTTGATACTTACCTCCCTAGATACGGACCCGGCCTCTCCACTCCACAGAGGCTCGGTCTTCAGGCTCTTAGTAGTTGCATGTGTGTCAGCCAATAAATTAGTCAGAGGAAGTAGTAGTCGGCGCATGCGCGGTGGTGGGGCCGGCATCCGCCTGACTACCTCTGTCTACCTGCCCAGTAGGGGCACCTAACTGTTTTTAATCTGAGTGTTTTATTGAGTGAACGCCAATATTTAGCAATATCAAAAGTATTAGGGAGGTAAGTATCAACTCTCTCGTGAAAAAAGAAATCCTAGATTTCGTTTAGTTGCTCAGAACTCTCAGTGCTAGTGAAGCTTTACAGTGATAAATAGAATATTATTTTAAATGGTAGGAAAATCATTGGGGGAAATAAAAACATAATTTATCCAATAAATAGAATCTGAAACTCGTGGCCATTTTGTATAAAATTCATCACACCCATTTTATTTAGTAAGATCTCAATTGGAACTCATTAAATTTGTCTCCAACTGAGATCTTAGAAAATCTGCCTCCAACTGAGATCTTAGTAAATCTGCCTCAACTGAGATGTTAGTAAATCTGCCTCAAACTGAGATCTGAGTAAATCTGTCTCAAATGAGATCTCAGTAAATCTTCCTCCAACTGAGATCTCAGTAAATCTGCCTCCAACTGCGATCTCAGTAAACTTGTGGTACAAAATGATAACTCGTTTGAGATCGAGTTATAATAAATGTTGCTTTATTTCTACATTCAGCAAAAAAATGTTTTACTTTTTTACAGGTGCTTAGGTGAGGCATTAACCCTTTAATCTTCAAGTCAGACAAAATCGACCCTTGCAGTGGTGTTGATGAATGTCCGGTCTTGATGAATATCGATTTGCAGAAGAGAAGACTATTTTAGAAAATTTACCACTGAAATGACTGGCCTGATAACAGAGCCAGTTATTTCAGTGGTAAATTTTCAAAAATAGTCTGCTTTTGGCCTGCAAATTGACATTCAGTGATGTCAAATACTTTGATTTCCGTAGCAGAATTTGACCATTAAAGGGTTAATGATGTCATGAATAGTTTGCCTTACTGTGGGTAGTGTTGCTGTAGTATGTGTTTTGGTGAATAGAAACCATTGCATATTGAAGAGAGGAATTATTGTTGTCACACAGTACTGTTTTGTTTTATAGTCTGGTGATGTACTACTACTGGGCCGTGGCACAAGGCCATAAAAGGATGGCGAAGATTCTCCGCAATCAATTGGCATCTGTGAGTTATTGATGTATCCTTAGTTACTCATGAAAATGTCAATAGAGGCTTAGTGGTTTACCTGTCTTTAAAGTACTTAACATTGGTTGAGAGGTAATCTCTCCTGGATATTTTACTTTTCTTGGGATAATAGAAATATATACCTGTATATATATAATTAGATCTGGTGATCTTGAACTAGAAGTTAATTTACATTGCACATGGTAACTATAGCCACTAGTAGCATCGACATTCAAAGCCCTATTTGTATCACTTCATCCTGTGGCCCTGAAAGGTAACTGGTCCATATAGACAGTGTACCTGTACTAATGAAGAAATTGATGTCATATTTGTCCTCTGACATTGTCGACTTGCTACTTTATAATCTGGTCTACCCAATCCATCAGGATTCATTTCCGGAGCAGATTGTTAGAATGTCTGCTTACATCAACATCAAATTTGCTCCCTTAAAACTGTTATAAAACAGATATATATTTGGATTGCATTGCACTGAAAATCATACATATTCCCCACACTGAAAAACTTGGGAATTTGTCAAAATATGTTTCTGAGCATGTGTCTAGAATGTCTTCATGGATAAAGTCCAAATTTGGTAGTGATACCTTGCAAGGCTATTTCCATGAAATTCATTAATATTCCCCAGAGTTATCTTACCTTCACTCTTTAATGGTCAAGATTGGTCGAGAAAATCAAACTGAATATCCATTTGCAAGCCAATCATTCAAGTGGTAAATTTTCAGAAATGTCCTGGACTGCAAATGGGCATTTTTGAAGACCAATGCAGAGGCTGGTTTTGGCCGGCTTGAACATTAAATGGTTAAAAACCACACATTTCCTGTGTGCTGGATTACTTTAAAACCAGGGTTGGCAATTTCCTGGGAAATACTAGTATTTCTTACAGCAGTGGGAAATACCGGGAAATACTGGGAAATACTCGGATATCAGGTGGCAAGTTTATATATGTAACCTCATGGTAGTTTATCATGCTGAAGAAAATACTGACAATGATTGGTAAATATCATCTAGTGACATATACATAAGTTGCAAACCTAGAACATAGTCTTCTAACTGTACATCAGACAAAACTGAACATCCAATGAAATACCATTATAATTTTATGAGGTATAACTGGATATTTGACAGTAAATCGCTGTCTGTAGATCTGCATGTAGTTCAGTAGATCTATACAATTACCTACCCAATAATAAAAGGCTTTGACTACTGTCAGAACATGCAATGTAAACTTACTTCTGAGCTCTTTACCTCTTGCTATGTAGTTGCTTTAACCCTTTAGCACTCAAGTCGGTGAAAAATAGCTTCTGCAGTGGTCTTTGATAAATGTCCATTTGTAGACCGGGAAGACTATTTTTGAAAATTGACTATTGGAATGAATGGCTAGGAGTCAGTCATTCCAGTAGTAGATTTGCAAAAATCGCCTTGATCTGCAAATAGATATTTTCTATGAGATAATTGAAATTTGCTTGAACAAATTTGAGTGTTAAATGGGTAAATAACTAATTCACTCTCTGGGATGTCATTATATCTAAGTTACTGCTATGGTGACTGAATACATTTCATTCTGAAGTTGCAGACATGGTAAAATTGTAATTACTATTTAAACCTGAAATCTCCAGAATATGTTGAAAATAATGTGAAAGTATGTGTTTTTAATCAGTCATGTTGTAGCACGTAATAGTATAAATACTAAATAGTACATATTATTAGTGGATACACCAGAAGGAAAGGTGTTCCATCTCAATCAGTTAATCCCCAATTAGACACCTTGCGGTCTTTCCATTGTGAGACAGTATCACACCTGTATATATAAGCTGAGTGTGGGAGACAGCCTAGCTCAGAGAATTCAGATACATAGAAATCTAAGTCTAACTAAATAAACAATACTTGTAGATACATGTACATGTACCAGCAGTTTGTAATCTAAGCTTAGATCTCTATTTGAAATCAATATTCTGATCAGCTGAGAATTGAAGGCAGTATAATGGAAGTTGTTCTTGCAGCCTCTACTGAAAATGGTTTCTTAAAATTCCACCAACATTGTTTGTGCAATAAATAATATTAAATAGTAGGTGTTGTATCTGCTCTGTAGAGTTGAAAAGGTTATAGATATGCTATGATGTGCTCATATTGCCATTTGATCTCATGTTAACCTGTATTAGATATGGTTTTCTATATTAGATCCTCTGATTAATATATCTAAGATATTTAGTTTAAAATTTACCACTTCTGATGAGTTTTGAAGTATTTCCCAGTATCTCTCAGTATTTCCCAGTAGTTCCTGCTTTTTTTAGTATTTCCCGGGGCAGTATTTACCGGTATTTTCTGCAGCGGTATTTCCCGCCTGGTATTTCCCACACTGGGAGATTGCTGCCAGCTCTGTTTAAAGCACCTGGAGCTGTATTCACGAAGAGGGCATAACTTATGCCTGGTATAGCTTATGCCCTAGAGTTATGCCTCATAGTTACGCCGTATACACGAAGAGGGGCGTAAATAAATGTGTCACTGTATTACGTGTAGGCCATAATTTGTTGGTCACATAGGCCGCTTATTGACATAGTACCGTACGCGTCAACAGCTGTCAAAGGTTGTGGCATTCACTACAATATGGAATACTGAATAGGCTATAGCTACCATAGACTCAAAATTTAGTATATACACTTAATACTAATTAATAATCATTCGGACGTTCTATCGAGTCTGACTAACCTAGCATATAACCATTCCATTAGTAAAATGCTTGTCATTACAACAAATAAGTGCTGTGAAAATATGAAATTTTTATACTCTTACAACTTTTACCTAGCATTCTGAAGGCTAAAGCATTTTTGGGAAAACCTGACTTAAGCGCAGCGCGTTATTCAGGCTGTTCATGTGCACTCATTGCCAGGTGATGACGTATCGCTCTACCGTATTTACCAAATTGTTTCAGCTTCACATTCGGCTCCCCGTGGGTGCTTTCACGCTTTGAATACAGAAACCGGAAAAGTATTCAGCTCAAATATATAAAAGAAATGGCTGCTATGACTTCACATTAAATAACACTTAATAATTAGTGTCAGCTAAATGCAAATTCAATTTATAAAATTTGTAATATCCGAAATTCGACTAAAATTCAAGACCATGTCAAAAACGACGGCTTATAGTTGGAGGTCATAAGTTATGCCCTTTTCTTGAATACCGACTTATGCCACTTTGGGGGCTTAAGCCCTAGTTACGCCTTTTCTAGGGCGTAAGCCCTCTTCGTGAATACGGCCCCTGGTTCTGGGGAGCATGTGATAAACACAGATCTTTTACACAACTTGCTTCCAGCATATTTGCTTATTAATTATAAAACAAGAAACTCTAAACCACAAGTCTGCTAAAGTCACAATGTTACAGTCTATCATGTCTATATAGAATGCATACAGATGCCGTGACAATATTCAAAGTATGGTGGTCTTTGTCAAGTTCTATAATCCCTACAGTAGTAAAATCACAGATGGAGTGTCTGTCAGATTTGATGGGTGGTGAGTTCGATATATTTCAATATGAACTATTCCATTATTAGGAAAGATTGCATGTCCGCAATATTGTGAGAATTTCTGTTTAACTTGACTGGAAATGAATATGTACAGTTAACTTGTATTTACATCCTGGTTTTGCTGTTGTTTCCAGGAAGGTCGTGATAAGCAGTTTCTTTTGTCCCGTGTTAGCGCGGCCCTAAGGAGACGTGATCGTGGCCGTAGTTGAAGAGAAGAAACGTGATCAGTTCTCAACTAGTTCTGGATGCCTGAGAATTATTATATATAATATTAGTATCAGATTAACAATCAACCCCAATTACTCAGAATCTCAATTTCAAGTTAACTATACAGGTACAAGCTGTTGGATACTTTGAAACTATTGACATGAAACTGTTGCTGCCTATGTCAGCAACAGTTTCCAGTTAAAGTTGCTTAAAAGTATTTTACAGAATGGTACGTGGACTCTAAATGATTTAGCCGTTGAGGTCAAAGAGTTCCAGTTTTAGCTTTGCCCTAACCATCTTTAGTTAAGCTCCACCCACTCGCTCATGTTGGGATCAATCGATCAGTACAATCTGGATCTCAATTCCAGAAAACTATACAGATAGGCTGTTGAATATTTTGAAACTAATTTGACTGGGTGCCTATGGCAGCAACAGCGCCAAGTGAAATTAGTTTCAAAATATTCAACAGTATGTTTATTAAATTGTAAAGACATACAACAACACTTAGTCTGTTACCAGTTATGCGTTGGTGACGAACTTATCTACATCATTTATGGCATCATTGATTATGACATCATGCTACACATCACGTAGTTGATTATGATGTCATATGATGGATGGATAAACTGGAAAGGTCCATTATCACTTGAAATGTAATAGAAATTAAGTCTGAAATTTCAGTTATGTAGATGTTTAAAGACTTCCAGCTTATATTCAAGCAAATTATCACTAGTTTTGAGAATATTTTACATACTGCCATACTGGTCATGCCGGTAGTTCATCCTTAGATCCACTGAAATCGGGGTTGAAGGAATTTAGTATCCAGTTTCTTAGAAGATTGCTGAATGTATCCCATACTGAATGCATCTCATGCAAGTCGTGGGTCACTATCATAGAGGTTATCTGTTACTCAAGTATCTGACGTCATAAACAGATATGTCATGTTAGCTGATGTTACGATTAAAATGACATAGCGCCATCACAAAAATCTGAAAGTCACTCAGGAAAGTCTACCGACTTGTATACATTTAATGAATTTACAATTTGATAAACAGTGTTGAATATTGTGAAACAATTGGCTGTAACAGCCCCAGTGAAATTACTTTCACTATTTTCAACAGCTTATATAGTTGAAATTTAGATTCTGAGAATTCAGGTTTGAAATTGATGGCAACATGCGTAAAAGTGTGTGGAGCTTCGCTAGAAACTGGAGGGTCAAAGCTAGAAATGGATCCCTCTAGATAGTCCCTCGGCATAGGATGAGGGGTATGATCTTGATGTCCATTGAGATTAGGCCTGATCCAGCATCCAATATTCATGATCTTCCCGAATATCAATAGCTCTTTGAGGATACATGAGGGTTGTTCTCTTGCAGTGGCGGATTCCAGTTTATTCAATGGCTTACCTGTATAGTTTTCTGGTAATTGAAATTCAGAGAATGCATGG
The DNA here is from genome assembly GCA_034401795.1 of Chaetoderma sp. LZ-2023a. Taxonomy (NCBI): domain Eukaryota; kingdom Metazoa; phylum Mollusca; class Caudofoveata; order Chaetodermatida; family Chaetodermatidae; genus Chaetoderma; species Chaetoderma sp. LZ-2023a. The sequence goes on along the minus strand of CM067372.1, from coordinate 41,982,036 downwards.
ATTGATTGATCCCAACACAGGCGAAGCGTGGTTAGAGATTTTCTAGAGTTGGGTGGAGCATAGCTAAAACTGGACACCTCCATTGGCCTAGACACAAGATGAAAGATGGCCAGACAACCATCATGAAAGTAATAACTAGCTTTTATTGTTGAATAGTTGCATAATTTTGTGAGATTTGATTTATCCTGATAGGATTGTAATAGTGAGATGACATTTTGTCTATCATTTTCCTGGATGTTGTACAAGACATGGCTCAGCAAACAAAATACTTCAGCACAAATAATGACAGCATTGTCACCAGTGTTGCCCACAAGATTAGATTTTTGGGGGTCACAAGGACCCCACACTAAGATTTGGGGGTAGGTCCCATGGGGTCCTCATCTGAAATATGGGGGGTCCCATTGTTTTTTTTCTAAAATAAACACAACACATTGATCTAATTATAAAGCACTTTATTAAACATGTTGAAAGCACTAGTTATGACATTGTGTAAATACTGTTAATGTATATATAGAGAATATTAACTATTAGTTTCTCTATAAAACCATAACTCGACTTTGCACGAATTGGAAAATTACGAGTATCTCGGCCGAGTTTGCTCAAGGACGACTTGACCTACTTTGATATAATGCACACATATTTTTTATAATGTAACTGGAATAACTAAATATTGTGGAATACATAGGCTAAGGCCAGACAAAACAATAATTTATCAAAAATAATCTGTATAAATCAGATTAAACTGCGTAATTAGTGAAAATATATCAGCCAATAACCGGATATGTTTAATTCATAGGGAGTAACTATGTAACGTGATTGCTGATTGGTTGAAGCATAGATAATGCATTAGCGTGTATCCAATAAGGACGCTTGTATCGGGGAGCTTTGAGCTATACGCTGTTTGGAAACCTGTAGATCGACGATATCGTTGAACATCGCTGCTTGGATGAGCGTTTTACTCATCATATACACCGTCCTGATCTGGGCCTCATGGCTCTTCTTGTCCTGGCATAACTGACGATCGAACTCTTCATTTGATGCGGCCACTGATTTTTCTAATCGAATCCGTAGTACAGAAGAAGTCTCTGCCTCCTTGTGGTCTTGCGATGCAATATGTCGGTCTAACGCTGATTTCTGATAATTTGTACTACCGCTCACGAAATTATTAGTCTTCTTCACACTGATACATAACGTACACTTCATTTTACCATCCAGAACCTCAAGCCATTTACTATATGTCGGTGTTTTTAACCAAATGTCACTGAATTTCCTAGACTTCACTTGCTTTACTTTAACCACATTTTCACTTTTCAAATTTTCGCACTGGTGTCGCAAGACTCGCTACAAATTTTGCTATGCTTTGCCATACTTTCATCGTTATCATCACTATCAGCACATGTAGAATCTAGAGGTCGCTTAACGCCAAACTGAAACACGCTTCGTTGCATTTTGACTAATTTAATGAAGTCAACATTTCTCTCGTATGTATACACAGATAAATCAAGTCTACTACTCGACATGATTTACTCAATTGTTGTCTTAAATTCAGAGAATGCCGAGGCGGACAGATTCTATTCAGATCAATTTAGTTCAGAAATTGGGAACACCTAACGATCGAGTATTGTTAAACATTATAAACACTAATCCATCAGTCAATCAATCAGCCGCTATTGCTAAATAAAAGACGGCTTATAGCGCGTATTGATACCGTTATTCAAACAGCAATACAAAGACACCGCCGCTAATCCGTCAAATGAAAATTCAAATGTAAAAGATATCACAATATTTTCCATATATTCCTTCATCTATTTAGATATTTTGATAAGTAAATAGAAAAAAAATGTTTTGCCCGTAAGTCATTGCTGATTCAGGCAAGTAGGCATGCGCAAATTAATTTCAAAATATTCAGCAGATTAGTGATAACAACTTTGTGATCTGTCCAATGTTCTGAGCTGTGAAAGGGTTAAGACGCCCAGACACGTTTGTATACGCTTGATCAGTTGCATTGGATTTCTCAAGCATGAGTTCCTCTAGAGGGAGATTCCGCTGTTATCCAATCAAATACTGACACGTCACACTGATGTTTAGCACAACAGACAGAAACATGGCGGGTATTTGTGCAATTTGTAGGCCAAACAAGGCGACTAACATCGGGCTTGTAAACTCATTATTTATAAAAATTGGATCAATTGGAATACTAAGGATGATTTGGGGATTGTGTTTACAATTAAATGTGGTGGTTGAATCTGATTTATTGGCATTAACAACTGAATTGTGCAAGAAAACATACAACAAATCATAGTCTTTAACAACGCAGTAAGTTCGTTTTTATTGAACACACAATACATTAGGTATAGTTTTTAGAGTAAAAACATGCACATATATATACGCATACGATAATATAATCGATAATTAAGCACGTGCAAAGTTACCAGTTTCTGTTACACTTTTTCACTGTGTCCTCGGGGATGCAGAGGGTTAATTTTTATGCATCCCTCACGCAAAAGGACAACTCTGATTGTCACAGCAATAGGGTACAGTTAAAGGGTTTGTAACCACTTACTGGTCAAGAAAGTCTACACTTTTGGTTAATGAATGTCCATTTTCAGACCAATACAAAACTATTTAGGAAAATTTTACCACTGATGGCATGACCAGCTCGCTTATCTTCATTCATGTAGTAAATTTTCAATATCTTCTGGACATGCAAATAGACATTTCTCAAGACCACTACAAAGGCCAGTTTTGTCCGGCTTGAGCATTAAAGGTGTAGAACTCTATCATACAGTAAATGTGATCTTTGACATACAAGATGAAACATATTAATTGTACTCTCCCTCCCTCCCCCCCCACCCCCCTCCTCACACATTATGGTTTGCAATAACATGTTCTCCAAAATGTGTGATATAATAATAGTATGCTTTAATGTGTATACATGTATATAGAACTGCAATAACAAATAGTCCAACTTGCCTTAGACCAGAGGGATTGACCAATGAAGACAATCTCGGCGGAGGGGAGTGTTTTGTGTGTGCGTGTGCGTGTAAGACGAGTCATTTGCCATCCACCTGTTGTAGCTACTCTGCATCTTTTGTTATGGTTTTACTGGTCGGGTTTAACTGTTTGTCATCTTTATTGACTCTGAAAATGAGACATACCTTGTTTAAGTCATATTGTTATTTAAATATATGCATGTTAACTTATTGCCAATACAGTACAGTTCAGAAAATACATGTGTCCACAACAAAATTAATTGTACTATTGATTATTCTGAATATAATTTGTTGGAAGACATTGCTCCTAAAGCAGAAAGATTTTCAAATCCAATTATGTTCAAACTATTCAACAGAATATTCCTTACTAACATGTTTCAGTTTTTGCTTTAGAAGCATGTTAACTTATTTATGAGCTGTGCTGTATGTGTAGACATCATATTGTTTATTGTCCATTTATTGACAAGTTTGAGGGAGATAGCATTGCTCTGGTTCGGATGTAACTCGGTGACTTCGTTCAATGATGTATGTTAGCCAAATTCGGAATATAATCATCAGATTGGTCCAGAATATTAAAATGCTTAGTGAATATCCATTTGCAGGCCAATAGAAGACTTTCTAAAAAGAACTTATCACCGAAATGACTCGGTTATTTGACCTACTTGTCACTGTTCAGACTATTTTGGTATACAGGAAGTAAACTTGGTGTATGGGGCATAATACACCGAAAATGGGTTGCATATGAAAGGTAGGTCGGCATGACCTACTTTTTACGGTTCACTGAATATTACAGATAATGCTTGTCCTGGCCATAGTTTCAAAAGTTTCATATGGAGTATTCCTTCGGGGAGCATCCATCAGTTTACTGATATGCCTTGTTTGCCATTGAAATGACTGGCTCAATAACCAAGCCAGTCATTACATTGGTCAATTTTCAAAAAATAATTTCTTCGTCTGCAAATGGGCATTTTCTATGAGAAAATTTAAATTTTCTTGAAGAAATGTGATGGTTAAAGTTAGACAACAAAACTGTATGGTACTAGCGTGTTAGTTTCATACATCATTAGCGCACCTGGCCTGAAATGGCGACCGTCCGCCGTGTGTCCATCATCCATTGTCCATCCGTCAACTTTTCCTTTAAACGGCTTCTCAAGAACCACTGGCCCGATTTCAATTATATTTGACAGGAAGTATCCTGAGGACATAGGGATCCATGTTTGTTCAAATGAAGCCGATCGGCCAATCTGGCTGGTGGCCATCTTGGATTTGGCCGATTTTAGGAAACATCTTTTAAAACCTCCGAAACCGTTTGTGGGATTGATACAAACCTCATGAAATATGATCTAGGGCAAGAGCTGAACCAAGTTTGTTCAAGGGAACTTGATTGGTCAAATGGTTCGGTGGCCATCTTGGTTGACCTAGTTTTAGCGAAAACGACTTCTCCAGAACCGCTGAAGGAATGAGATCGAAATTTGGCAGATATAATTAGGGACTAAGGGCCATTAAAGTTCGTTCAAAGGAAGTTGAACCATCAAAAAACGTGATCGCTGTGGGCCAATCAAAATATAGCGTGTTCGCCGGCCATATTGGATTTTTTTATTTGATGGATTTTGAGGCCGAAATTGGTTTTATGTGTTTTTGGGTGTTCTGATCTCAAATTTGCAATTTTCGAAATGGTCGGATAAGCGGTTTGGTGGCCATCTTGGATCATTTTCCCGCCAAAAGCTCCCATACTAAAGCAATGGGAAATTTAAAATGTCTTCTTGAGAACTGCTGGGCCAATTTCAATTATATGTGGCAGGATGTATCCTTAGGACATAGGGATCCATTTAGCCATCATGGATTTCGGCCAATTTTAGGAAATGTCTTTAAAAATCTTCTACGAAACCGCTTGGCGAATCGATTCAAAACTCATGAAACTTCATCTAGGGCAAGCGGTAAGCCAAGTTTCTTCAAGAGGACTTGATTGACCAAATGGTTCGGCGACCATCTTGGATGACCTAGTTTTCCCAAAAACAACTAGACTCACTGAAGTGATCAGAGCGAACTTGGGGGAGATATTGGGGAGACACGAAGGGCCATTAAAGTTTGTTCAAAGGAAGGTGATCCATCAAAAAACATGGCCACCGTGGGCCGATCGAAATGTAACATTTGGCATCCATATTGGATTTTTTAATTGATGGATTTTGAGGCCGAAATTGGTTTTATATATGTTTTGGGTATTCTGATTTCATATTTGCCATTTTTTAAACTGTTGGATAAACGGTTTGGCGGCCATTTTGGATCTTTTTCCTGCCAAAACTCCCATTCTAAAGCAATGGGAAATTTAAAATGTCTTCTCGAGAAACACTGGACCGATTTCAAGGACATTTGGCAGGAAGCATTCTGAGGGCATAGAGGTCTATGTTTGTTCAAAAAACTATTTGACTGGTGGCCATCTCAGATTTTGGCTGATTTTTCGAACTGTCTTTAAAAATCTCCGAAACCGCTTGGGGATCAATTCAAAACGCATGAAATATCATCTTGGGCAAGAGCTGCACCAAGTTTGTTCAAGGGGAGGGCCATCTTGGATAACCTATTTTTTGCCAAAACAAATGAATGGATTGAACCAAAATCTGGGAGATATTATTAGGCTCTGAGTGCCATTAAAGTTTGTTCAAGGGAAGGAGCTACTTCAAAAACATGACTGCAGTGGGCCAATCAAAATGGAGCGTGCTTGGGCGGCCATATTGGACTTGCAAAGATGTCCACAAACTCATTTAAAAGACTACTCCTAAACAACCCACCAACATTTTGACAAAAAATTAGTGCTCCAGGAGTCCAAGTGAGCGACACAGGCCCCTTGAGCTTCTTGTTTATATCAATGCTCCATTTCCCTTCTGTATCTTTTGCAGTCAAAGTATCGGCACTTTCATGCTATGTACAATTTCTCTTCATGTTCATATTGCAAGATCTGTATCGCTCTGACCTAAATTTTGACCCTGGCTGACTGGGAAGGCTTTATGTTTAGCTCAGGATAAACATTTTAAAAATTTAACTGACTGCTGAGTTTTTGCGGACGACATTAAAAGGGTTATATCTCTGGATGTGCTAGAGAGTTTGAAAACAATTTGACTGAAAGTTGTTGCTGGCTAAGCCACCAACAACTTTTAGTCAAATTTTTTTCATAATATAGAGCAAGTCAAGAGTTTTTTCTCATTGAAATTATTGTTTAGTGGCTTAAACATTTAATTCGACAATAAAAACCACACAACGTTGGTCATTACAACATAGTCACATAGTCTGCTTCAGGTTTTATATTCTCTTATAAAATTGTGATATAACTAATTTACAGGAGAAGCACGATGTTAAGCGCTTTGCAATTTAGCCCTTTAATGGCCAAATTTGGTCAAGAAAAGCTCAATATTGGCTTACTGACTCCATTTGCAGGCAGATTATTTTTGAAAATCTACCACAGGAATGACTGGCTCAGTTATCGAGCTAACCATTTCAGTGGTAAATTTTCACAATTAATATTCTCTTGGCCAACAAATGGACATTGCTCTAGACAAGTGCAGAGGCTAGATTGACAATTAAAGGGTTAATAAACAATGTGTTATATAATATGAATTAACATTCACACCGCTTTTGTCGCCTCTAAATCAGAAACGAAACACGTATCACTTTCGACGGCGACAATGACGATGTCAATAATCTAAGTTTTTGCGTTTAGCAAATCTCAGCTTATGGTTCACGATCAGTTAATCCTATTGCAACACAACCTGGCTACTTGGTTGCTTATACTGTTAGGAAGCAGCATGATGATAACGAGGTCACACGGTCAAATGTCATTATCACTGTGACCTGTTGATACAAAGCCTTTTTGTTTAGCAAAAATTATGAGCTATTTCAGGATTGGTTAATCCTATTGGAAATAAACTCGGATACATGGATACTATTAAGAAGCAGCATGATGACACTACTCCCACTACTACTACCAAAGAATATCCATCGTGCCTATTTAAATGCAAATAGTTCAGATGCTAATAGTCTAGGTGAGCATCGCAGACCCTTGGGCCTCTTGTTAATGATTGGCAGAGTTATGAACATCTGTATTTTTATAAAGGTTGTTTTGAAGAGAGATTTCCTAGTGGATATGTATTGCTTGCAATGCCTTATTTCTATTGTTGTTGATATTGTTAATCAATGATTTTGTACACATTGCTGTAATTAACACTAAATGACATGTACATTACTGGATATGCTTATTGTTAACCTTTTAACAGTATTACTTACTATTGTGATATTAGTGTAATAATAAAATTGTTACTAACTGAAGCAGTAATATTTCTTGTGCCATAGCCTGTAATCTCAGCTATCACGATTACCCAGATTCCAGCTGGCCACTCTCTGTTGTATGGTCCATTTGTCTGTGTTGTCAACAATGCTGGCATATTCTTTGTTCTGGGTATTGGAACCTAAACTGATTAAAATAGGGAGTATCATCTCTGGTGTTTGACATCGAATAAACTTTAATTTGGCAATTCAAATATTGGGTGTCACGGACTATTTTAACATGCCTCATTACTTATTGCTCTTTGGTAAAATAATGCAACAAAAGACTGATGATGACGAGGATAATGACGAGGATGATGTGAGACGAGGATGGTGATGTTGCCAAGGATAATGATGATGACGAGTGGTTGTTCTGCAGTGAAAACTTTTGGCAGTAATCTGTTTTAGTTGTTCTGGCCTGGTGAGCTTATGCCATGGTGACCGTCTATCCATCAACTGTCGCTTTAAAATGCTACTCTTTAACTTATAGCCAGATTTTAAACCAAAGTAAGGTCAAAGGATCCTATTGTGCTCGGCTTCAGAACATCTATTCAAAATTTTGCCAATTTTTTTAGTAAAAATCTTATTTTGTTAATATTTGCTTCTGCTTACCATTTTGACCAATTTCAACCAAATTTGGGTGAAAGGATGTTATTGTCATAGGCTCTAGTCCTTCCATTTAGAATTTTGATTCATCAAATTTATGGGTGAAAATCGTAGATTTTATTCAAAATTTAACGGAAATTGTCAAACCACTTACCTTTTTGACCGATTTCAACTAAATTTGGCTGAAAGGACCCTATTGTCATAAGCTCGAATTTCTATTCAGAATTTTGATTCATCAATATTGAGGGAAAACCTTAGATTTTATTAAAAACTGGGCAGAAATTGTCATTGTTTCTTACCAACTAAGAACTTGACCGATTTCAAGAAAATTTGGCTGAAAGGATCCTATCGTGATAGACTCTCAATAGTCCATTCAGAATTTTGTTTCGTCAAATTTTTGGGTGAAAATCTTAGATTTTATAAAAAAAATGAATGGAAATTGCCAAATCTTTTCTCATCAGTTTCACCACTTCCAACCAGATTCAGCTGAAAGGATCCTATGGTGATAGGCTATAGAAATTCCATTCAGAATTTTGATTCCTCAAATTTTTGGGTGAAAACATGAAAAATTTACCAGAAATTGTCAAATCGCTTCTCCATAACGGCTTGAACGATTTCAAAGATTTCAACCAGATTTGGCTAGAATAATCATACAGTGGTAGTCGCTAGAACTGTCAGTCATGTCAATGCAATTGATCATAAAATCCTCTCCGCAAACTCAGCCTTGGTATTTCACATCAGAAAACATTTAAATTAATTATCTAATAAACATGGTTGCCCTTAGCAACATGTTGTTTCCGTAGATGCTCAAATGATAGGATCCTGTGTACAGCAATAATAACATGACCTGCAGAAAAATGCAAATGTTTACTTATTCAGTGCGAGAGTACTGAGCTCCTTTAGGCTTGCTCTTGTCTTTAGTGGTCCTGGATTACGTTCTTTGAGGTCTGATCGCAAAATATTTAGCACGTTGATGTTGCACCATCCTTTGCGTGCCCAATGCCTGGCATCTACCACTGCAAATTCTAGTGCTTTCTGAGCAGGCATATTTTCTGGCATTCGAACATTGAGTGCTGCATTTGATATTAGACGGTGTGGCCAGCGATGATTTGAGATGGCTCGCAGATGAAGGTGATACAAGAGGGCCTTTGGAGATACCCAGCTGTTGCAATAGACCTTACCAGTTTTAGCCATGCCCCACCAATCTCTATCTAAGCTCCACCCACATCTCGCTTGTGTTGGGATCGATCGATCTCTGAACTCCCTGCCTATCAATTTCCAGAAAACTATACCATAGCTGTTGAATATTTAAATAGTAAAGGCATGCAATTTGTACAATGTGTTAGACTATTAAGCATTAAAGACGGACTATATCGAATCATTCATGACGTAATGATTATGACATCACTAGTTGCATCGTGACTTTCATGGGGAGTTTAGAACCACGAACCCACAACTTCCAAAAGGCGATATTTCCTGTCACATAGCGAGTTCCATTGTCAGTAGAGCTGCCGAGGAGGGAAGCCACGATTCTGCTCTTCCTCCACTTATCAGTGCCTCAATGGGGAGTACTGTCATCATTCATTTCTGTGGTGCTGGATAGGTATACTACATGGGATTGAACTCTGTGTTCGCTTCATTCACAGAGGTTTGCATCCTTTCTGTTATGCAGCTATTGGAAGTACTGCTATCAAGAGGACCTTTTACCGCGTCGCTAAAGTCAACATCATCAGCATACTCCATCTCTAGCGGCATACCTATCATTGAGATTGGCCGGGTTGTTCTTGTGTTCTCGAACCGATAATAGTACTGCGGCGAGGTAGCAAGCGAAGAGCACTGGTGATAAATCATCACCTGTGGTAATCCTATTGATTGTTGATTTGCGTTTGCCAGTAAGTCTCACCAGGAATATATAGTTTGTCATCATCATGATTCTCAAGAACTCATTTTAAATTTCATTGCTTTAGTATTGGCGATTTTGCCAGGAAAAAGATCCAAGATGGCCACCAAACCATTTATCCGACAGTTTCAAAGGTGGCAAATTTTAAATCGGCATACCCAAAAACCTATATAAAACCAATCCATCAAACAAAAAAATCCAATATGGCCACCAAAAGAAACTGAATGGATAACCCCAAAGGCATATGCTTCAGGGAAAGGTTTGGAACTGTGGTGAACTGTGATATCACCAAATTAGGCCATCCTTAAAATATTGTTGGTTTGTGGTAATGATGTTAAATCCACAATTTGGGGAGTAGGAATGATTTGGTGGGCCATCATTCTTTTGGTCTGGCAGGATTTGCCCTAACGAACAATTTGTTAAGGAAGTTTCTCGAAATAAACACACTTAGACTTTGCTTGGCACCATATGAAAAATACATATAAAAACTATGTTCAAAATGAACAGAGATATTTTCTGTAATAATCAATACCATGTTTGGTGACCATATGTGAAAAACTCTTGAAACTATGGCCCGGAGAAACATTTTCTGTGATATTCAGTCGACCATGAAAAGTAGGTCAGCATGGGAACATAAAAACAAGGTAAAATTCAAATATATTCTCATGAACCGCTGGGCCGATTTCAATTAATCTTGGCAGGAAGCATCCTCATGGCATAGAGATGATGCAAGATTGTTCAAAATGAAGCTGATTAGCCAATGTTGCCGGTGATCATCTAAGAGTTTAGGACATCCCAAACTCTGATAGCCAATGTTGCCGGTGACCATCTAAGAGTTTAGGACATCCCAAACTCTGATAGCCAATGTTGCCGGTGACCATCTAAGAGTTTAGGACATCCCAAACTCTGATAGCCAATGTTGCCGGTGACCATCTAAGAGTTTAGGACATCCCAAACTCTGATAGCCAATGTTGCCGGTGACCATCTAAGAGTTTAGGACATCCCAAACTCTGATAGCCAATGTTGCCGGTGACCATCTAAGAGTTTAGGACATCCCAAACTCTGATAGCCAATGTTGCCGGTGACCATCTAAGAGTTTAGGACATCCCAAACTCTGATAGCCAATGTTGCCGGTGACCATCTAAGAGTTTAGGACATCCCAAACTCTGATAGCCAATGTTGCCGGTGACCATCTAAGAGTTTAGGACATCTCAAACTCTGATAGCCAATGTTGCCGGTGACCATCTAAGAGTTTAGGACATCCCAAACTCTGATAGCCAATGTTGCCGGTGACCATCTAAGAGTTTAGGACATCCCAAACTCTGATAGCAAATGTTGCCGGTGACCATCTAAGAGTTTAGGACATCCCAAACGCTGATAGCCAATGTTGCCGGTGACCATCTAAGAGTTTAGGACATCCCAAACTCTGATAGCCAATGTTGCCAGTGACCATCTAAGAGTTTAGGACATCCCAAACTCTGATAGCAAATGTTGCCGGTGATCATCTAAGAGTTTAGGACATCCCAAACTCTGATAGCCAATGTTGCCGGTGACCATCTAAGAGTTTAGGACATCCCAAACTCTGATAGCCAATGTTGCCGGTGACCATCTAAGAGTTTAGGACATCCCAAACTCTGATAGCAAATGTTGCCGGTGACCATCTAAGAGTTTAGGACATCCCAAACTCTGATAGCAAATGAATGGGAACAGGTTTAACCCTTTATCACTCATATCAGCCAAAAATGGCTTCTTCAGTGGTCTTGAGAAATGTCTATTTGCAGACCAAGAGAAAACTAATTTTGAAAATTGACAACTGGAATTCCAGTGGTAAATTTTCAAAAATAGTCTTCTCTTGAAGCCAGTCATTCCAGTGGTAAATTTTCAAAAATAGTCTTCTCTTGGTCTGCAAATTTCTGAGAAAATTTCAATTTTCGTGAACAAATTCAATGGCTTCCAAGAACTACTTTGCTCAAACAAAGCTGATTGATGGATTTGGCTGGTAAACATCCGGGATATACGCTATTTTTAGAAACATGTTTAAAGATCTTTTTCTCTCAAACCGCTTGTCCAATTAATTGAAACCTCATCTAAGGAGGTAAATTTGCCTGCTTGCCATCTTGGATGACGATAGTTTCACTAAACCGACATCTCTGGAATGGCTGAAGAGATCGGGCTGCAATTTTATAGATATGATTAGGGACTAAGTGGCATTCAAGTTTGTTCAAGGGATGTTGGCACCTTTAAAAATGTGTCCATCACCGACCAATCAAATTATAGTGTTCGGGAGCCATATTGGATTTTTTTATTTGATGGATTTTAAAGGTGAAAATTGCTTTATATAGTTTTATCGGCATATTGATTCCAAATTTGGTACTTTTAGAAGTGTCGGGTGAATGGGTCTGTGGGCATTTGGGATTTTATTACAACCGAAAGCCCAATAGGCATGATAGTAAATGAATGGTTTAAAAGGCTTATCCTCAAGAAATCCTCTTAAGCAACCTATAGACAAAAATTGTCTCCATATTAGGCAGCCGAGTGTCAAGGCCCTTGGGTCTCTTGTCTGTTGTTCAGACAGCTTTGCAACAATTGAATCATTTAAAATTTCGTTGCTTTAGTATTGGCGATTTTGGCGGGAAACACAATTTCCTTTGGTTGGTATTCCTGGCTACACTGATGTGTTTTGCAGCGGATGTCTCCACACATTTTGGGACTTTACTTAGGGCGTGGTTTGGTTTACAGTTGAGGTCCACCATGGCCATCTGCTCAATTATTGTTTTCCTATACGATGCCTGGTTGGCCTTGTTGTTAGTTAGTTTTGAGAGATCATGGCGCTTCTAGACGAGGCACATTTGATCATTCTGTAATCAGGTACACTTGTTTGTGGTCGGAATTAAGGTTTACCACTGTAGGATTGTGAGTCTCAGTGTAATGTATTTGCATTCACCTTGCACACTATGTATGGTAGTCAATCTGTTTAAAGATTGCTTTTTTGGTTTTAGTTTTCTTGTCGGCTATGTGGCCATGTTATTCGATAATGGCACGGGTGCTTAAAGGCTGTGTTTGATGCATATAATATATAAGTGCAGATGAAGGCAGCTTCATTACTGTTGCGTTTTCCCATTCCATGGGACCCAATACACAAATGAAACCCTATTTGTTTGTTTCGCTTAGCTTTTCAAGTTTGGAGTTGACGTCACCACATAGGAAGATTATCTTGCTGGAATGTTGATAATTGTGAACAATTTGTCATAGAAGCAATCAGGTATTGAAGGATCGATATGTGATTTCTCAGCAGTTGGGCCATATGCATTCACAGTACGACATTTTGTGGCTGGAGGGTCCCTAGACTGTTGTGCTTCAGAGCTTGTATACAGAATTTTGATTGGTCATTTTGCTTGGCGGCCATCTTGAATTTTCCAGAATTTTTGGAAAGTCTGTTAAAAGGCTACTCATTAACCACTTGGCCCATTTCAACCAAACTCAGCTGGAAGGACCCTAGGCTGGTATGCTTCAGAACTTGTATACAGAATTTTGACTGCTTGATGTTTTGGGTGGCCATCTGACTTTTTTACAAAAATGGGAAGTCATTTAAAACTTCCTCATTAACCGCTTGGGTAATTTCAACCAAATTTGGCCGGAAGAATTCTACAGTGGTAGGCTCTAGAAAACTTTATTCAGAATTTTGATTGGTAGCCATCTATGGTTTTCTGAATATTTTCTGGAACCATTTAAAAATGGTACCCCTTAATCAATGGCCCGATTTCAACAAATCTTGGGTGGAACGATCCAATGACAGTAGGCTTCAACATATCAAATGAGAATCTTGAGTGGTCAAAACCTTTGTGGCCATCTTGGATTTTCTGAAAATTATCCATCGCCTATTTAAATGTAAATTGTTAAAATGCTACTGGTCCAGGTGAGCGTCACAGCCCCTTGGGCCTCTTGTTTAACTGACCTCTTGCTCCCTAAAATCAGGATGCTTCTTCACGACCCCAAGGGCAGCCTCCCACCTAGGTTTAGTGAAGGACCCAATGGAGCGTAATAACGACGTAGTCTAAAAGATCAGAAAATTTTATGTTGCCTGATGCTTGTTCTCTTGTTGAAACCAAGTCTGAATGATCTGAGCTCTGCAAATCGGCTCCTTTTATACTCTTCCCCCGGTGGACCGGAAGTGGGAGCTAGTATGCCCAAATATGGGCATGCTTGTACCAGAAATTGGCGGTGTGGCCTTTATTGGCGATGATTTTCTTGTTTTTTTATGACCGCAGGTCTGGGGATGACAGTAAACAACAATTTTTTTGGTAATAGTTATGTGTATAATGATCGCAAAATCACATCACACATCGGTTATATATGATTCAGTCTTCATGGCGTTTCGTTCCATCGTGGAACTCGTCAGAGGCACAGTTTTGTTGCCTATGGGGACCCTGGTTGTGGTGGGGCCCGGGTTTTTGGCAGTGGTCATGAAAGAAAACCCCCAACAGACCCCCCTTTAGTGGGTTGGTCTGTAGTTTTATTAACCACTATAAAAACATACTTACCATTCAATCACTACTTGCTAAATCAAATATCTGCATTTAGTTACCAGAATAAGATTTTTATGCCCGCTTACATACTCCCTTATGCCTATATCATCACCATGCATACCCTTAACCAGGCTACTGGTAAGGGAACCCCCAGCATAAGCCTCAGTATAGACTGGCACCAGTCTGTACTCACTCCTTGGTGACGCCTGTCACTAAGCGCGCCCGCACATGCGCAATAGATCCCAAATGGGAAACAGATTCACGTTTCTAAATTTAAGTGCCATATATCCTGACTAGATTCTCAAATCATTCCCATGCGGGGTGGCTGAGGCCGGGTTGTAGTAATTGAATGGTATGTATGTTTTTATAGTGGTTAATAAAACTACAGACGAACCCACTAAAGCTAAAGGGGGGTCTGTTGGGGGCTGTTATTACACCACAAAAACATCTTGACCATTCAATCACTACTTGCTAAACCCGTAGATTTGGTCAGTGCCAACGTGAAACTTAGGTGGGTGGAGATTTGAGAATCCATAAGCAAGGATAAAAATCAAACAGAACGTAACCAAATGTTAATAACATAACATAATGGTACATCTTAAATAATCACACAGTGATTATCAAACAATGATTTCTTTAAACTTAAATAAATAAATAACAAACAAATGAAAATACTCACCATTTCACGCAGAAAAACACTCTTAACGGAAATGGTGTAGTGAGATTGGTAAATGGTCTTCAGCCTTTTTAGATAGAATCATGATATATCTAAAAAGAGTGCCGCTGACCTCTGATTTTATAAATAAAAAGGAGCTAAAAGTAGGCTCGGTTTTCCATCCTATAACTTGCATTAGCTCAAATAAAGAAGAGCCAGCGAAAGAGGGAAAGAGTTCATGAGCTTAAATTTGAGAAAGATTCATATGATCAGAGGAAGCCATCTCAAAACAAGTCTCACAATTCCATCTGGCCATAGAAAGCTACAGACTGGCCTGACTACCTCCTCTGCATACATAACCCAGAAATGGGATAGATTGATCTCTAAAATTCAGTACGATGCTTGAAAACTTTAAAAACTCTGACAATATACTGAAGTCAGTCAGACAGCGAAAAGGAAGATAAAAATTTTTAAATAACTGGCTTAGCTGGGAGATGGTTAGATTGAATTTTTGATAAAAAAATCCCTTCTAGGATATAAGACTAGACCGTCCCCAGAATCAACACCTGTCCTTCTTGGCGGAAAAAGCCTGAAACTTAGGATCATCTATTATCAGAAGCAGATGTAATCCTAAAAAACAGAATTAAAGTTACAAAGTTCATGCTAATATAAGAGAAAAGGGTTCAAAGAAAAGTTCTGCCAAAAACGTGAAGAACCAAATCCAGGTTCCCGGAAGGCAAAGGTTTAGCTATTGGAGGATGAATAAAGCATAAACCTCAAATGATAAATATAAAGAACCTTTGAATCTTCAACACCAGTAATCAACAGACAATGAAGCATGGATGCCAAAGAAATGAGTAACCTCTTACAGTGTTAGAAGACAAATATAAGAAGACAAGGAGATAGAATAAAATATCTAACACTAGGGAAAATGAAAAACAGGATCTGTCAAGAGACTAAAGTCTGAACACCATACTTCTAAAGTTTTAAGACAGACCTTGAAAACTCTGCGAGTTGACTCCATCCTGGAAGAAATACTGATGTCCTGATAACTCGCAGAAATTCTAGTCTCAGGGATCAAACAGATGAAACTCTCCAAAGATACCGACTGAAAATTCCTGAGACTGAATGAATACACTAAACTTTTACTTTAGACAGGAGGTCCGAGAAAACTACCCGGAGAAAAGAGGAAATCTGCAGCGCAGATTCACTTTGGTCAAAAGGGAGCTATCAGAAGAACTTCTTAAATCTGATCCTTGACCCTACCTCAAGAGCAACGGAATCAGGAAAGATGGAGGAAACGCATAATCAAACAACCCTAACCAGGACTGAAACAGAGCATCCACCACCAATGCCTGAAAATCCAGAAAAAGGGGGCTGCAAGAGGAAATTCTAGCATACTGACAGGACGCAAGTAATCTAAGAGGGAACAATCCCTAAGCTTGAGAATTGATTGACAACCAACCTTAGAAACTGGCCCTCTGAACAGGTGATCCCAGACTATTCCCTCTCCTCATGGGAAGCGTCTGAGAAAAACAAACACCAGAGGAGAAGACTTGACCAAAGGAACACCCAACAGAAGCAGAGAATAATCCTTCCCATAACTAAAAGGGGAAAAAGGGATTATCTGATAGGAATCTGAAGGAAAAGAGTGAACCAACTAAAGCCCCAAGGACATTAAGAGCAATGGAAAAGAATCTCTATGAATGATATTCTTGATGCTGACCATCAATCCTATCACCCTGAGGAAGCAAATAGCTCAGGCCATAAAAGAGGAAGATAGAATTCCATCCCTACTGAGATGGCTTCCACTCTTAAGGCCTAAGGGGAAAAAAACAAGACCCCGAGCTAGATAGAATGAAAAAAGCCTAGGTGGGAGAAAGGTAGAGCGGAATTTTAACTTGACTTTAAGAGAATTACAATCTGACCTAGGCTGTATTCCAGACTGCAGTTCTCTGGAATGAAACTGCTAGAATTAATAAAAAAGCTCTGCTTATACTAGCCAGTCATTTATATAAACGTGAAGGTGAACAGAACGACCGTAAAATAAACCTGCCACGGCAGAATTGACAGCACGAAGGGTGGATGAAAACAAGTAGTAAAAAGTCCAATATTTTTATGGAGAAGAATCACATGCCCGGATTCAGACTGGCAAAAACTGAGATACGACCTCCATCTAGAATATTGAAGATAAGATAAGAGGAAAAACTTCAGATTGAGATTGGACGCCATCCACCAAACTTCTTGGTGCTCCCAATTGGAACAAATTCTAAGGACTACTTAGAATCATGAACTCCAACTCGTCCTCTAGGGCTCCCATCTTCACCGGGAAGGCATGAAAGGAGACCACCTACAAAAGATGGACAAAGGATGATGAAAATCCAATAGGAGCGACAAACCCCAGCGATGATCTCTGATTCAGGCGACCCAAACGAGGGCTTACCAAGTCTCCCAAAATTAGAGACAGGCGCCCTCCTACTAGAACACTGGGAAAAAGGGGGGGGAGAGAAAGGACCAATGGATCCTAAGGCAATAGAAGAGGAAGAGATAAAATAGGATAAAGAGAAAAGGAAGGGCCTACCAAGACTACCACTATCCCTTCAGAATCTCTTACTCTGAACCCCTTAAAGGAACAACCTCAAGAAATAACACACGCCCCTTCTCATCTGATAAGGGGAGGCCTGATGGACTTGGAATCTAGAACCATGAGCAAACAAGGGGTCAGATTAATCCTCCTCCTCGAATCGGGCTTAGAACCTGAAGACAGGGAAGAATTGGTAATTATCCTAGAAAGATAAGCACCAAACTCAACAGGCCTGAGACTTCCTCTATGGAAGGATTAGAGGGGTTTTTTAAAAAAGAAGAGTCTCTCTGCACAGAAAATGAAGATCCTTTGGAGGATCTATGACTGACAGAATCAGCCCTAAAAATATGGAAGATGATTGACAAAATATATCATAGGCCAAAGGGAGGAATTGTAATAAGAATACTTCAAAACATAAACAAAGTTTATTAACTTCGGATGGCTTTTCTATGTATTCTCTTAGAGGCCATGAAGTCAAGCAAACTACAAACTGAGTTCAAAAAGACTAGCGGCTAGAGATTTCTAAGAACCTCAGAGGGACTCTGAATACCTCTCCCTGCTCCTAGAAAAAACATCTGAAAAAAGAGCTAGAAGGATAGCTGATTTAATCTGTGCCTTGCATACAGATGCCCAACTAAAAAGATCCACAGAAGATTCAACCTTGGCAAAATTCTTCAGATTAGAAATAGACTGAAAGAACATTAGAACAAGGAAAAGTGGGCAGACGAGAAAAAACTCATCCGGAAGAGAAAGAGAGAGAGAGATACAAGAAGGAATCCATTAAGGAAATGAGGACCAATCGTCCAAGCAACCCTGGAAGGGAAAAAACCTCAGGTTAGAACCTCGACTGATCCAAGAATAGAATCTAGAGACAATAGAAAAAACAACGGAAATAGAAAAGCGATTGAACGAGGAATCCCCAATTACAGAAACAAAGAGAACACTAAACCAGACAGCAAATAGAAAACTAATTACTGAGAATGAAAAATTCGAAAAATTTAGATCTAGATGAATAAAGATGAAGAAAAAATAGAAAAATAAGAGAGAAGAGAAGAATTAGAAGGAACAGAGTAGAAAAAGCAGAAGAAAGAAACTTGATACGAAGAAGCAAGAATAGGATAAACTGGAAAAGGAAAGTGAGAAACCCAGCGAGAAGGAAAGCCGAAGAATGAAAGACAGAATGCTAGAACAAGAAAAGAGACAGACGCGAAGACTTACTGAGAAGAGGAAGTGAGAGACAAGAAGCCATGCATTAAGGAGCCGAGGACAAATCATCCGAAGAGGCACTAATCGGGAAAACTTCCTCAGATCCCTGATCTCAACTGACCCAGGAATAGAAAGACTAGCGGAAACAGAAGAGCGACAGAACGAAGACACAAAAACAGACTAAACCAGAGACAATGAATAGAAAACTAGATATTGAGAAAGAAAAAACAGACACAATAGGATATAGATGAAACAATGGGATCAGCGGCGTGGCTGTTTTGTGCTAGAATAGTCAGAAAACACTGCAAACAATCTAGATTGAATTCATGTGTGATCGTTAACTCGGTGATGAGAGCTTCCGCCTTTGCCAGGTCCATACAGGTTACACCATATGGGTCCAAGGGGTCGGGTAAAATCACGGACACGTCTGAGTTTGTCTCTGAAATTGAGCCCAGAATGCTTGTTACTGATGATTGTTTGTAACTACAACTCGGGCCCTTGTCTTCAGGGCTTTGTGTAGCTGATTTACTGCCAAATAGTGACAAAAAAGTTTCGCTGATATTTTTGTAAACAGACCTGCTTGGTGGTGTTTGCAGAGCCCTGGGTGTTGTTGCGCGGTTGGGTGTAGGCGTAGGTGTCCTAGTTACCGTGGGTTGCCGTATTACTGTTCCATTATTTGGCACTTTGTGGTGTGCTGTTGTAAGAATCTCTGGCATGAAACAAAGGTTGGATAGTATACTATTCAGCTCGGTTTGATTGTCTAAAACTGCTAACTGCCCTGCTGTCTGTTTCGGACTGCTGAATCCTTTCGGGTATGTGGCTGCCAGGTAGTTTCCTGTTCTGCCCTGCTCTTGACCGTTTGCACTTGGCTGGAGGGCGGTGTTTATCGTATATGTCCATCCTTCTGGGTTTTATCAATGGTTCGTTGGATTCACTAACCTGCTGCCATCAATGGTGATAGCTTTGGGTAAAAGGCTGGTGATGGCGGAGTCTCGCATGCCATGGCGGCGGCGTAGATGTTTACGCAGGTATTCCAATCTCAGGAATGGTTTTAGGCAAGAGTCGCATGTCCAGGAGGGGGGGGGGGGGGGGGGGGGGGGGAACAGCGCCATGTTTGCCTATGTTGTCTGGTCAGCGAACTTTTCCTGGTATATTCTATCTGGCAGGTAGCACACATGTTTTTTCTTTTCTTTCATCTGGCCTCCGGTATCTTGAAACTAAGGTAGCTGACTAGTGAAAACTGAAGTAGTACAGATTTCTCTGGAAATTGGTAGTGATGGTGATGATTATGTCATAGGTCCTTATGATGCGGACGTCTATTGTGACGTTGTAGGTTGGTCAAAGGCAAGTTGATTTGGAAGACTTGAAGATGAGTGTGTAATAAACGAAATCTAGGATTTCTTTTTTCACGAGAGAGTTGATACTTACCTCCCTAATACTTTTGATATTGCTAAATATTGGCTTTCACTCAATAAACACTCAGATTTAAAACAGTTAGGTGCCCCTACTGGGCAGGGAGTCAGAGCGTAGTCTGGCGGATGCCAGCCCCACCACCGCGCATGCGCAGACTAGCACTTCCTCTGACTAGATTATTGGCTGACACACATGCAACTATTAAGAGCCTGAAGACCGAGCCTCTGTGGGGTGGAGAGGCCGGGTCCGTATCTAGGGAGGTAAGTATCAACTCTCTCGTGAAAAAAGAAATCCTAGATTTCGTTTATTTCACTTCAAGAGTATACTTACCTCCCTAATACTTTTGATATTGCCAGAATTCGAAAGTGAATCTGGCGGGAGGGAGGCGAGGTCAAAAGACCAGCTCATCCCAATACGCTTTTCTGCGTTTAAGGCACTTAAACTTCTGAAACTGTAAGAAAAAACAGTCAGGATTTGACTAACCATCGGATAACACGACCGATGTATGAGAGATGACCGAATGTCATATGCGCTCCCCCCCCCCCTCCTTCCTGGGAGGAAGAGTCGACTGACCTCAATGTCCTATACGCTCTCTACGTACAAGTGCCATGTACTACAGGACAGAGACGAAAAAACTCCATTTTCGTAACTCTCAACAATGAACCACACAAATACACAAACCATCACCATATTAATAACGGGTAATCGTGACAATACAATCAACAACGGACAACACATGAACAAGACTGACCTTGTTGAAAATGGCTGCTGACATCTACTTCCCATCGGTAAAGACTGATGCAGGCAAAATAATAGGTTGACCTGGATATTTCAACGACTGATTTTTAGCCAAGAAATTAATCCTAGGTAGCAGCTTAAGGCCTTCCCCTGAAACCACAAAACGGTCATCCTCGGCTGATAAGGCATGAATCTCACTCCTACGCCTAGCCGAGGCCGCAGCAATTAAAAACACAGTCTTCAGTGTTAATAGTTTCATAGAAATGGAACTAAGTGGTTCAAAAGGCTTATCACCTAGTACTTGAAGCACTAGCGATAAACTCCAAGACGGAATCACAGGAGGATTCCTTGGTCTTAGATTGCCCATGCCTTTAATTAATACATTCAATGTATTTACTTCATCACTTCCCCTCTTAGCCAAGCAAGGAATAACAGACATTAATGCTGACTTATAACCAGCAATAGAGTTAGGCTTGAGGCTATAGGCATCATAGAGGTGACAGAGGAAATCAGCTACTACTTGAATAGATGAATCCATTGGATCAATACATCTTTTTGAGCACCATTCTGCAAATCTGTTGATTTTATAATTATATGCTCTGGAGGTTGACCCCCTCCTGGCTTTGGCCATAAACATGGCTGCTTGCTCAGAAAAGCCCTCCTTAATTCTAGATTCCTTGACAACATCCACGCAGTCAATCTGAACATTGACGGATTGTTGTGAAGGGCCTTGCCCTGGAAGATAATATCGTCCATCAGAGGCAGAGGAACCGGATTGCAGACCAGAAGGTCTGACTAGATTATTGGCTGACACACATGCAACTATTAAGAGCCTGAAGACCGAGCCTCTGTGGGGTGGAGAGGCCGGGTCCGTATCTAGGGAGGTAAGTATCAACTCTCTCGTGAAAAAAGAAATCCTAGATTTCGTTTATTTCACTTCAAGAGTATACTTACCTCCCTAATACTTTTGATATTGCCAGAATTCGAAAGTGAATCTGGCGGGAGGGAGGCGAGGTCAAAAGACCAGCTCATCCCAATACGCTTTTCTGCGTTTAAGGCACTTAAACTTCTGAAACTGTAAGAAAAAACAGTCAGGATTTGACTAACCATCGGATAACACGACCGATGTATGAGAGATGACCGAATGTCATATGCGCTCCCCCCCCCCTCCTTCCTGGGAGGAAGAGTCGACTGACCTCAATGTCCTATACGCTCTCTACGTACAAGTGCCATGTACTACAGGACAGAGACGAAAAAACTCCATTTTCGTAACTCTCAACAATGAACCACACAAATACACAAACCATCACCATATTAATAACGGGTAATCGTGACAATACAATCAACAACGGACAACACATGAACAAGACTGACCTTGTTGAAAATGGCTGCTGACATCATCTTCCCATCGGTAAAGACTGATGCAGGCCCAAAAAAGTGGGTGTTTCCATAAATTAATTGTGATATATATAAGTAATGAGGAAATCACCTCAAAAAATATAAACCGATTTATTTTTTCAAAACCGACAAGGCGAGAGGATTAGAGGTGTCACGGAGATAATGGTCTGTAAAACTTGACTCACAGTGCCACTGAGCCACCGACATAATATCATCCACAGGGACCCCATTAAATAGGGCCGTGGATGTCACTACGCCGCGGACACTGTGAGCCTTGGCCACGTCAACCTGCTTCCCGGTGGCGGATTTATGGCAAAACTGAATGCACTCCACAATCCACCTGGAAATGGTGTCCTTAGAAGCCCTCCCATGGGGTTCAATATATGACAACCATAACGCTGACTGGTCGGTGCGCCATGCCGCCGTACGTTGTTTGTACCGGCGCAGCGCCCGGACGGGACACCATGCTTTAGAATTAGGATCATATCTAGTTAAAGCAGGCAAAATAATAGGTTGACCTGGATATTTCAACGACTGATTTTTAGCCAAGAAATTAATCCTAGGTAGCAGCTTAAGGCCTTCCCCTGAAACCACAAAACGGTCATCCTCGGCTGATAAGGCATGAATCTCACTCCTACGCCTAGCCGAGGCCGCAGCAATTAAAAACACAGTCTTCAGTGTTAATAGTTTCATAGAAATGGAACTAAGTGGTTCAAAAGGCTTATCACCTAGTACTTGAAGCACTAGCGATAAACTCCAAGACGGAATCACAGGAGGATTCCTTGGTCTTAGATTGCCCATGCCTTTAATTAATACATTCAATGTATTTACTTCATCACTTCCCCTCTTAGCCAAGCAAGGAATAACAGACATTAATGCTGACTTATAACCAGCAATAGAGTTAGGCTTGAGGCTATAGGCATCATAGAGGTGACAGAGGAAATCAGCTACTACTTGAATAGATGAATCCATTGGATCAATACATCTTTTTGAGCACCATTCTGCAAATCTGTTGATTTTATAATTATATGCTCTGGAGGTTGACCCCCTCCTGGCTTTGGCCATAAACATGGCTGCTTGCTCAGAAAAGCCCTCCTTAATTCTAGATTCCTTGACAACATCCACGCAGTCAATCTGAACATTGACGGATTGTTGTGAAGGGCCTTGCCCTGGAAGATAATATCGTCCATCAGAGGCAGAGGAACCGGATTGCAGACCAGAAGGTCTGACTAGATTATTGGCTGACACACATGCAACTATTAAGAGCCTGAAGACCGAGCCTCTGTGGGGTGGAGAGGCCGGGTCCGTATCTAGGGAGGTAAGTATCAACTCTCTCGTGAAAAAAGAAATCCTAGATTTCGTTTATTTCACTTCAAGAGTATACTTACCTCCCTAATACTTTTGATATTGCCAGAATTCGAAAGTGAATCTGGCGGGAGGGAGGCGAGGTCAAAAGACCAGCTCATCCCAATACGCTTTTCTGCGTTTAAGGCACTTAAACTTCTGAAACTGTAAGAAAAAACAGTCAGGATTTGACTAACCATCGGATAACACGACCGATGTATGAGAGATGACCGAATGTCATATGCGCTCCCCCCCCCCCTCCTTCCTGGGAGGAAGAGTCGACTGACCTCAATGTCCTATACGCTCTCTACGTACAAGTGCCATGTACTACAGGACAGAGACGAAAAAACTCCATTTTCGTAACTCTCAACAATGAACCACACAAATACACAAACCATCACCATATTAATAACGGGTAATCGTGACAATACAATCAACAACGGACAACACATGAACAAGACTGACCTTGTTGAAAATGGCTGCTGACATCATCTTCCCATCGGTAAAGACTGATGCAGGCCCAAAAAAGTGGGTGTTTCCATAAATTAATTGTGATATATATAAGTAATGAGGAAATCACCTCAAAAAATATAAACCGATTTATTTTTTCAAAACCGACAAGGCGAGAGGATTAGAGGTGTCACGGAGATAATGGTCTGTAAAACTTGACTCACAGTGCCACTGAGCCACCGACATAATATCATCCACAGGGACCCCATTAAATAGGGCCGTGGATGTCACTACGCCGCGGACACTGTGAGCCTTGGCCACGTCAACCTGCTTCCCGGTGGCGGATTTATGGCAAAACTGAATGCACTCCACAATCCACCTGGAAATGGTGTCCTTAGAAGCCCTCCCATGGGGTTCAATATATGACAACCATAACGCTGACTGGTCGGTGCGCCATGCCGCCGTACGTTGTTTGTACCGGCGCAGCGCCCGGACGGGACACCATGCTTTAGAATTAGGATCATATCTAGTTAAAGCAGGCAAAATAATAGGTTGACCTGGATATTTCAACGACTGATTTTTAGCCAAGAAATTAATCCTAGGTAGCAGCTTAAGGCCTTCCCCTGAAACCACAAAACGGTCATCCTCGGCTGATAAGGCATGAATCTCACTCCTACGCCTAGCCGAGGCCGCAGCAATTAAAAACACAGTCTTCAGTGTTAATAGTTTCATAGAAATGGAACTAAGTGGTTCAAAAGGCTTATCACCTAGTACTTGAAGCACTAGCGATAAACTCCAAGACGGAATCACAGGAGGATTCCTTGGTCTTAGATTGCCCATGCCTTTAATTAATACATTCAATGTATTTACTTCATCACTTCCCCTCTTAGCCAAGCAAGGAATAACAGACATTAATGCTGACTTATAACCAGCAATAGAGTTAGGCTTGAGGCTATAGGCATCATAGAGGTGACAGAGGAAATCAGCTACTACTTGAATAGATGAATCCATTGGATCAATACATCTTTTTGAGCACCATTCTGCAAATCTGTTGATTTTATAATTATATGCTCTGGAGGTTGACCCCCTCCTGGCTTTGGCCATAAACATGGCTGCTTGCTCAGAAAAGCCCTCCTTAATTCTAGATTCCTTGACAACATCCACGCAGTCAATCTGAACATTGACGGATTGTTGTGAAGGGCCTTGCCCTGGAAGATAATATCGTCCATCAGAGGCAGAGGAACCGGATTGCAGACCAGAAGGTCCAGCAGATCCGTATACCATGATCGGCTTGGCCAATCCGGGGCGATCAGAAGCACTTGGCATTCCTCTTGTCTGATTTTCTGAAGAATTTTTGGAATCAGGATTGCTGGAGGGAATGCGTATGCATACATTCTCCCCCAGCTGATAGCTAACGCATCTGTTGCGAAAGCGCTTGGATCCGGAATCGGAGAGACGTACGTCGTCATCTTCGCATTCTTCTTCGTTGCGAACAAATCGATGTTGGGTTTCCCCCAATGGTCGAACAGACGATCCGCCACACATTGATTTAGTTGCCATTCCGTGGGTAAAACACTCATCCTTCGGCTCAATGAGTCTGCAAGCAGGTTTAACCTTCCCGGAATATGAACTGCTTTCAAGGTAATCTGGTGATCCAGACACCAACATAGCAGTTTCCATGTCATCATACAGAGACTGGGCGACTTCGTTCCGCCCTGGCGGTTTATGTAAGTCACAACTGTTGAGTTGTCTGAACGAATAAGAACAATCTTGCCCTGAACTTTCTGTAAGAAATGTTCCAGGCCCAGGACTACTGCTCTTAGCTCCAGTAGATTTATATGTTCCTGTGACTGTTCCAGATTCCAAAGCCCTGATATCGTGGATTCTTCCAGGCAAGCTCCCCAGCCCTCCATCGATGCATCTGTATACACAGTCACCTGAGGGTGGGGAGGGGTTAGCAAAACCCCCGGTAAGAGATTCTCTGTATTCAACCACCATTGCAGGTGGTGAATCAGAGGCGCCAACACTGACACATTCGAGTCCAGCGAACCTGTACTCTGGGTCCATTGTGTCATGAGAAACAACTGGATCGGCCGCCTGCGTAAGGCGGCCTGAGGAATGACTGGTTCCAACGAAACCATCAACCCCAGCATTCTCAAGTAAACCCGTGCCAGGACATGACGACTGTCGCACACTGACTGAATCAACGAGATGAGTATTTGAACCCTCTCCTGAGTAGGATAAACATATCCTGTCTCCAGATCGAAGAACATCCCCAGGTAAACAAACTTCTGGGATGGAGTCAGCTCTGATTTTGGGAAATTGATCATCCAGCCCAAGTCTGTGAGAATTTTCAAAACAATCTCCAGATTGGCGGACAAAATTTCCCGGGTGTGCGCTTTCAACAGCCAGTCGTCTATGTACGTGTGGACTGCTATGCTTCTCCTGCGGAGGTATGCTGTGATCGCAAGAACCACACGGGTGAAAACCCGAGGAGCCGTGGAAATTCCGAAGGGCAACACCCTGAATTCCCACTGTCTGCCCTGGAATGCAAATCTCAGGAAGCGACAGAAACTCCTGTGGATGGGGATGTGGAAATAAGCGTCCTTCAAATCTATCGACGCCGTCCACATCCCCCTCTCCAACCCCGCCAACACCGAGCGCACCGTTTCCATCTTGAAACTGGGCGTCTCGATGAACTTGTTCAATGGCTTGAGGTTGAGAATCGGTCTCCACCCACCGGTGCGTTTTGTTACCAAGAACAGGGTTGAATAGAAGCCCGGACACCTCTGTGCCGGCTGAATAGCTCCTTTTTGTACGAGGGAATTTATCTCCTCCTCGATACACAACCTTTGATCTGGATCTCTCGGAACGGGAGTCCAGATTGGCACCAGAGACAGTCGCGACGGCGGGCCTGTCATCCACTCTGGATGATACCCCACAGAAAGCCATCGCAAGACTAAACGGTCCTGAGTTAACCGTTCCCACTCTTGCATGTGGTCGGCAAGCCGGCCTCCCACCGGTCCACCTAGGGACCGCGGTGGACACAAGGCATGCAAGAGCGGCACTGTCTCCGTCGCCATACACACCGGCGTGGTCCTTACCGCGGTAAGCGCCCTGTCAGGAACGATAACCACGCCCAGATCCTCGCGCGACCCGCCCCGCCCCGCGCGCACCTCGGTGCACGGGCGGCTGCCTGGCTGACGGCGGCTGAGGAGCCTGCGCCCCCCTCACTGCTGGCCGAATCGCACGCGGCCGAGGCCGGCGCTGCGACGGCGGCTGGCCTCTGACTTGGCCAGCACCACCTCGAGCCTGCAGGGGACGATACGCAGGGGCCGCGGCGCGAACGTTAGCACGACGCAGTACCTCAAACTGTTCGCGCAGCGCCCTCTGGTTATTCACCAGGGTGACCGTCTCCTGGAGGTGGCGACATCCCTCACCTCCAAAAAGACCAGGACCCGTCATAGGCGTACGGAGTAGCCTATTATACAGGTCCTGAGACGGGCACAAATTGTCCAGGGCAAATGTGCGTCTTGCCCTGACACTCCTGGTCACCGCCCGCGTCATACAGTCCAGCGCCAGGTTAATACCATCCTGGATGGTTCGCTGGACCGCGAGCGGGCCTGGCTGGCGCGATGCGGATGCCGTTACTACCCCCTGTAACAGCTGGGAGACGTGGGACAGAGCGGCAATCGAAGCCCTCCCACTCTCCTCCGCATCACGCAACGCGGTATTCGCCGAACGCAACGCGTTCGCGCACAAGACCCCCGCGTCAGAACGGGATCCTGGCCGCGTATCCTCACCCAAAGCCGCGCGGTCATCCACGCTGGGCTTGGGTACCACACCGTACCGCTGGTAGTCCAGGGGCACGATGCGACAACGCTTGGCCACCTCGCGAGGGGCCTTCGCGAGACGTCCACTCGTGTTAATGGACGCCTCCGCCGCCTTGAACATGTCAACGACATGCTCCGCCAGCGGCAGAGAAGGCATAGCGTTAGCAGTTGGTTTCCCAGCTAACCACGGCATGTGAACACGGTGGCTAGCCGACTGCTCCACGGGCAGATCAGGCCTAACGCTCACCAACCACTGGCAAGCGTCATACCAATCTTCCTCCGTGGCTAACTGCGAGCGCTCTACAAGACGGGGTCCTTCGTCTTCCTCCTGAGCGCAAGCAGTACTTGACGGCGGGTACGCTGATACACCTGGCAAGCCAGGGAAAACATGCGGGCCTGTCAGCACCGGCATGAGAATATCACTGGTTTGACCAGGAGCAGGCACCGCGGTAGAGCGCGGGGTATATATAGCCCTACCACGGGCCCGGCCAGCACCAGCTACACTCTCGGCAAGCCGAGGTATGCGGTACCGCTGGCCATCAGCAGCGCCCTGGGCCACCACCTGAACCGCGGACCTTACTCCAGGGTGAGTAATACCGTGGAAAAAAGCGCCTGTATTCCCCGCGAGGGGTGCACAAACGTCTTCATCCATGTCCGCGTCGTCAGACGGCGACCCTAGCAGGTAATCCTCATCACCCTGGTCAGAAAGATTAGACCCCGGGTCAGCAAAGAGAGCTAACCCGGGCTGACCAGGAACGGTGCCATAGGAGGTACTGGCCACCGCGGCGTGCGGATACCCCTGGACTGATAAGCAGCCAGCGGGTTCCAGCGACAACCGTCCACGGTCCCCTATCGGCGCGGCAATAAGCCTGCTGCCAGGGCCGTGGAACGCCCCCTCTAATGGGGCCACCTCTGAATCGTCGGACAACGGAAGCGGACTAAGGAAAATCGATCCAGAGGCGGGGATTACCTGCTCCGAAGCCGATGATGAGGACAATAAAGGATCTGGTCCAGGAAGCATGCCACGAAGCAACCCTGGAACCAAATCTTTTATTGTCCTCCTCATCTCTCCCAACATCTCGGTCCGGAAGGTCTCCATATCCACCGCGGACGAGACCTTCCCCTTACCCTTCTCACTTACAACCTCTCGTTTCCGCTTCTTCTTCTTCTCCTCCACTACCACCTTGTCCGTCGCCTGTAAGCAGCACAAGAATTCGGACATTAACTCGCCCCCCCAGTGCTTACATATGTCACAATTAATCAATGGACCACAAGGGCTACATCGATAACACAGATGCGGCCAGAACTTCACATGCATAAAACGTCCACAGGACGCGCAACCCGGTCCCTGAAACAGGGCAAAGGACAAGGAGTATGAGCAACTAGTTAAGCTTAGAAACTCAATCCAACTCAAGGAGAAGGAAAACGATCATAAAGATCAATATACATCAAAAACCAGCCTAGCGCTTGAATTGCTAATAAATACATAGCCAGCTGATTATGACGTCATTAATCCCGTGACAGGAAAAATTCGATCCCAACAAAACATCCAAGTGCAAAGACGAATTGTATGCTGAATGGATAAGTTGACTACACAACCATCAGATACATATAGATAACTCTTTACTGGCAAAAATGTTAATTATCTCCCTTTGATTGTTTACAATAATTAACATCACCACATTATCAATAACTAGATACCTGACACTTTGTATAGACAAACCATCCAACGTGACGAACCGGAAACTCCACCATCTGCACGCCTCTTAACTCTCTCCACCTCATGGGGAAGGAATTGGAACAAGAGGGCAAAGTGAGAAGACCTTTATACCAGGCCTCCAACTCACTGGGCATAATTTTTCATTTGGTTAGATAACCTAACAGTGTTAGTAGGAAATGGAACCATGGTGGAGAGAATACTAATTCTCTGGTACTGTGACGTCACAACCTAGCGTCATACAGACCTGTGGACAGAAACAGAAAGAGAAATTAGTCCTAGGTAGCACCGAGTTGACCTAAACCAACTAACTAAGGCGCTTATCACGGTAAACGCGAGTCCCGGAAACACAATACATCGGGAAGAAAACTCGCTAATTTTACTAGAAGTCACCTGATTTAAAGGTCCTCCGTCCTCCTGTGGCGACGTATTCCTATCCGCCATCCAAAAAAGTGACTAACACTCCAAACAAACACCACTTAAACAGTTTAAGAGAGCGAAAAAGCTATTGAACAAAAAAACATGTGTGATCTCTTTGCCAATAATCTAGCAAAGAGGAAGTGCTAGTCTGCGCATGCGCGGTGGTGGGGCTGGCATCCGCCAGACTACGCTCTGACTCCCTGCCCAGTAGGGGCACCTAACTGTTTTAAATCTGAGTGTTTATTGAGTGAAAGCCAATATTTAGCAATATCAAAAGTATTAGGGAGGTAAGTATACTCTTGAAGTGAAATGTGGCATTCCATTCAAATAAAAGAGGGGTAATAACTACATGCTGACATTTATGGCGATTGTATGCCTTATGTCAGGGAAGTGGAAGCCATTTTTAGCCTGAGATGTTGATGCCTATTGGCTCCATAGTGTGGAGCTGATGAATCCAATGGCTTTCTTTACGTCTCCTCCAGATGGTGGAGCTACTGTCGTCTGGGTCTGATGTTAAAACCTGGATGACTCTGAAATGCATGACGTTTCCGGAGTGGTGTTTTTTGTTGAAATGTCTTGATACGGGTGCATCGTATCTTTCGCTCCTGTATAGGTTGGTTATAGAATGGAGGTGTCCTTGTATGCGTGTTTTGAATGTGCATAGCATCTTGCCGATGGTTTTGGTGGTGTAGGATAGTTTTGTATGGGTGCTAGTGAAGAACCATCTTTTGTCCATGTGGTTGCAGATGTTGCAATTTTTCGTTGGGCACTGCATGAATGGGTTCCTGTGTGATTCCCTTGGCGGTGCTAATAGTGGTGGTAGTTTGGCTCTAACTATCGTGTCTTTGATAGTCTTATTTTTCCTGAATCAAAAGTGGTTTTTCAGGGAATGCCAACCTGCACCTGTTGTTAGCTTCCAAGACTGGCCAGTACTTGATCGTATTTTTAGAAAGATGCCTGTGCGAGTGAATTTGAAGACAAAGATGGGTCTTTGTATTTTACTGAGCTGTGTCGGATGGTGTGCTGGGTGTAGTAAGGTGTGCCTGAGCTTTTGCCTGGCTTTCGCTCTTGATGTCGTTAGGATTTCTATGGGGTATCCTCTTTTCTCAAAATGGCCCTGTAAGAGGAGACTGTTGTGGTCGTAGTCCTCTATCTGGGTGCGGATGCATCTAAGTCTTAAAAAATGGCCATATGGGCTGCCATCTTTGTAGGAGGTGGGGTGTGCCGAGTCATAATGCAGATAGCCATGTGTATCTGCTGGTTTGGTGTAGAGGTTAAAGATGATCTCGTGTGCTTCTGTTTGAATGACTAAAGTGTCTAAGAAGGAAACCTGTGTTTCAGAGCATTCCATGGTGAATCTGATGGATTCGTGTGACGAATTCATGTGGGTAACGAAGTCATCCAGGGTGGGTTTTCCGTGTTCCTATATCATAAAGATGTCGTCTATGTATCTAACGTATAGTGCCGGTGGAGATAGTGTTGGATACACACATGCATGCACAACAACAACAACGCACACCACACCACTTTTACAATAGCATGGTAAGACTAATGAATTTATGGCCAGCTAAAGTGTTACATGACATCTGACCACAACATCTTTCATCAATATCATTCTCACAATGAATAGCACCACTGACTACTGGCTCACTTTAAAACCCTTTACTGGTCAAATTTGGTCAAGAAAATACAGATATTTCCTTATTGAATGTCCATCTGTAGGTAAAGAGAAGAGTATTTTTGAAAATTTACAACTGTAATATCGATTATCGAGCCAGTCATTCCAGTGGTAAATTTTCAAAAATACTCTTCTCTTTACCCGCAGAGGGGCATTCCTGAAGACTACTGTAAAGGATGGTTTTTGCCGACTTGACCATTAAAGGGTATTAACATATCAGGAGGCATAGTTTGTGCTACCGCTCTTGTGCCTTCTCTGTGGGGGATACAATCATGTTAAAATTTTTGTTTTATTTATTTTAAGTTTCTGACAATTTAACAATGTTCCTTATTCAGACAGACATGATAACAGATTTTACTAAGAATAATGAACTCTTGTAATGACCATCCCAGGAATATCAGTAATTTTAGGCAACTAAATATATCCATGTTTCATTCCAATATGGTTAAGCAATCCGGAAATATAAACCAAGAAGTTCTGCTCAAAGCAAATTGAAAAAGTTTGTTCCAAAACTTCACAGATTATATTTCACAATTTCATGAACATCACAGGACGGAAGCTACAGCTTTCCATAAGGTGTGCAAAATTTTGGATCCATCAACTACATTGTATGGACCCTATTGGTTTCAATCACACTGATTGGTAACATTTTCTAACTATGGTAGTATAACAACATATTTCAGAATTGGCTAGCCATATTGGTATTAAAGATTAAGTTTTACTACTGTAGTAGTTTAAAGGGTTACCAATCAGCATGATTGATACCGATGGGATCCATACAGTGAAGTTGGTGGAGCCAGAATTTCTCACGATCCTTGCGGAGAGCTGTTGTTCCTGTGCTATCAGGATCATGGCGGAGTACTTCTATGATCCTATAGTTTAGGGAACGGTGATTAGTGAGATTAAAGTGAATGGCAACAGGTGTCTTTTTTGTTCTTAATGTCCCTAAAATGTTCCTTAATATGTACTTGGAATTCACATTTTGTTTCTCCCACGTACTGTTTGTAACACTTGTTGCATGTTAGTAAATAAATGACATTGCTTGTTTGACAAAATGTTTTTGTTTTTATATGGTATATGAGCCCGGTGTGTGAGCTTCTGAATGTGTGAGATTGATCCATGTTGTGGCAAAAATTGCAATTGTGTTTTCTGTGCATGGTTCGATTGGGTAGGCTGTGGTTGTGCCCTGTTTTCCCGCCCTTTTTGGGTCTGTATATTTAGCGTTTACTAGTGAGTCTTTGAAAGACGGGTTGCGTCTATAACCAAATAGAGGCTTCTCTGTGAAGGTGGCTCTACACTTGGAACTGCTTTAGAGTTGGTCACAGTGGCGTAGGATTTTTTATTTTTATTTTAGCAAGTTCACTATATCAGTGAGTCAAAGATGCATGGAATCCTGTTGTTTTTGGGTTTCTTCTGTTTAGGCTTCATGAGATCTGTGCATTTTACTCTGGATGCTTTGGTCAGGCTTTCATCTAGCTCGTTTGTTAGCCTCTGCTCATGTAGTGGTGAACAGTGTTACGAGCATGCTTTCTGATTGCTACAGATGCGTTTTAATCTTAAAAGCTGGCCATATGGGTTTGCTTTTTGGTAGATTTAGGATGAGCTGACGAGTAGTGTAGGTATCCATGGGTGGCCGCGGGTTTGGTATGTAGCTCAAACCATAGTGTTTTATCCGCTTTGATGTAGACACGTGTCCAGAAAGGTGATGGGTGTGGTGGATTTTTCTGCTGTGTGCTGTTGGATGTGAGTTATTCATATGTTGTATGAATGTTTCTAAATTTTCCAAGCCTGATGGCCATATTATAAATATGTCATCAATGTATCCGAGATAGAGTGCTGGCTGTTCTGCTTTTGAAAGAAGTTTGTTCTAGATTAGCCATAAAGATTATGGCATAATGATAACTGGGCATCACTTTGGCGCTCATAGCTGTACCTCCTGTCTGGAGGTAGTGCTCATTGTCGAATTCAAAATTGTTACACGTAAGGACAATTTTGAGTACCTGTAGGAGGGAGCATGGTGTAACGTTCCCGGGTGTTAAATTTTCTTGTAGAAATTGTGCTACCGCTCTTGTGCCTTCTCTGTGGGGGATATTAGTGTATAGTGAAGTGACATCCATGATGACAAGGATAGCATTGTTGCTAACTTTGCCAAAGTTTTCAAGTTTCTTGATGAAATCAGTGGTGTCACGTACATAAGACATAACCTTGTTGAGGTTAATTCTGAGATGTTCATCTATGAAACTGCTGATATGTTCAGTCAGGCTATCATTGCCACTTATTATGGGTCTTCCAGGGACTTGGTTGTCCTGATGGTTTTTATGTATCTTTGGGAGTAGATAAAACCTAGCTGTGCATGTGTTATCAACTCTGATGCCGTTTGATGACAGTAATTTTTAGTTACTGCAGTCACTAAAAATTACTGTCATCCCCCACTGTTCTTTGCACGAACTACCCGCGAAGTATACACACACAAAAATGTACAAACCAGTACAATTAGTTGTGTATACAATCAACCGGGTACATGCAACTAACAATACATACAAATACTCCAACAAATGAGTACACAAAAAACAACCAAACGGGTACAAATGGGTACACGGGAAACACGCATACACAGCCAAATGGGTATACAAGGACAAGAACAATTAAGAACTACCCCCAACAACCGCGTACAAGTACACATCTGAATGGGTACAAACGGGTACAAGTACACAACCAAACGGGTACATTTGGTGTAGCCATTAGGTATAAAAGGAGCGTGTAAACAGCACATTGGCATCCAGACTCAACTGACACCTCAGTTCACATATTCGAATTAAAGTTTATCCATTTAGTTACATAAAATTACTGTTATTCCAGTGAAGGTCATTACTCAAGGTAAAATTTGTATAGCAGGTCTGCTATGCACATTGTCAACCATCCACAATGCAGGATAAATATATTAAAGCAGGTCTGCTATGCACATTGTCAAATGTCAACCATCCACCATGCAGGATAAATATATTATGATTCATAACCAATCATCAAAATATTTTTAAGTTATAGATTTTACAGGCACAACTTTGCATCAAATGATTTTCAGAACATTGAGATGATTTCTCTAGCACATGACCGTTGTGAAGTAAATCCATTAACCTTCTACTTATAGGTTTTTACTACACCTCAGATTGAAGCTGTCTGTGACCTGGCAGGTCTCTCGCTGAATGAGGCTTTGATATTTCTCACACAGCATGAAAACTCATAACGATGAGTGCTTTAATTTTATTTGCGACTCACAACAGCAATAGAGGGACACATTTCTAGATATGCCCCGCCCATTTCTAGTCAATCTCCGCCCACACTTTGCCTGTGTTTGGATCAATCTAGCCGTGAATTCCCAGATTCCCAATATCAAGGTAACAATACAGGTAAACTGTTGAATGGCAACAACAGCGTCCAGTTAAATTAGTTTCAAAATATTCAAAAGAATGTTTATTACATAACAATTTGTACACTTGAGGGACTATTCAATGTTCATGATGGAGCTAGATACATC
Organism: Chaetoderma sp. LZ-2023a; assembly: GCA_034401795.1. Taxonomy (NCBI): domain Eukaryota; kingdom Metazoa; phylum Mollusca; class Caudofoveata; order Chaetodermatida; family Chaetodermatidae; genus Chaetoderma; species Chaetoderma sp. LZ-2023a. Next base: position 41,946,726 of record CM067372.1, on the reverse strand, counting down.
ATTCATTACGCATTTTGATTATGACATTAGCCCATGTGTGTCATTAGAGACTTGAATGACAGTTTTATCTATGTCCCACCCATTTCTAGCTAAACTCCACCCACACCCCATTCGTGTTGGGATCGATCGATCCCTGAACTCTGTGACTATCAATTTCCAGAAAACTATACAGGTAAGCTGTTGAATATTTTGAAACTAAGTTGACTGGGTGCTGTTGCTGCCAACTGGATGCTGTTGCTTTGGCAGCAACAGCGCCCAGTCAAATTTGTTTTAAAATATTCAATAGCATGTTTATTAAATAGTAAAGACATACAATTTATACAACCTGACAGACTATTAAGCGCTTAGGACGGATTAAATTGAGTCATTCATGACGCAATGATTATGACATCATGCTACACGTCAGGTAGTTCATTATGACATCATATGATGGATGGATAAACTGGAAAGGTCAATTGCCAATACCAGTAAAGAAAATAACTAATTTTTTCTCCGTATTCAGTTGCTTATTTAGAACATTCTCAAAACTGGAATAGTTTGTCCCGAGTCAGTTACTGATCCATTCATTCTAGTCCAATGTTTTGCAAATTGCATCTATTGACCAATAAAATCAATATGACAAGTGTTAATATAACACACATACAGAGTTATTGACTAAATTTGAGAGACTAATCTGAACTGTCCATGAAGCGGCACAGGAATGACATGGAAGAATAGACGCGTAAAGACCTTTCCCTTCTTCACTGGCTCATAGAGAGGGCTGTTAGGGTAAGGTGATAATTGTTCAGCAGTCACAATCACCTTGCCATCCTTTAATGCGACTAGTGAGTTCTTTGGTCCGAAACCAACCTGCAAGACAAGCCAATTACAAAAGGTTAAAGCAGTGAATGTGCGACTGACCAACTCCTGTAAATATTACGGAGTGCAAGAGGACATTTACATTTAACTCCAACCCCAGGGGTGTGTGTCCTAATGTCAAAACAGTGAATGTGCAGAAATTGATTGGAGCACAACTCCTCCGAAACCATTGGATGGAATTTAATAAAATTTGGTGAGTTACCCATATGGTTGCGGAGTGCAAGAGGATATTTACATTTGGCTCCACCACCAGGGTCAAAAGGTCCAAGTGGATTTGCGATAGCATGCCATCGAACATCCAATCTAGCTAATATGGCACCAATTTTATATCATTTACCAGCTCATGCAGAATATAAGCTCTAGTCATGTTGGTTGGTTTAAATGGGCTATAAATATATATATGTCCATGTCAAGTAGGCCTACTTTATTCTATCAACCTTTGTTGGTTGCCTCCTACTGGTTAGTTTAAGATGCCTCAACCATATTCTGGTTTATATCTCAATGTTGTCCATCAGTTTATTTTAACATTTCATTATAACAATGATAAAATATGTAATTTTAGTCAAATTTGTTTTGATTTTTACGTGGGCCTAGATAAGAGTAGAACTTATACCTTTGAATCCGTAATTCCCCGAACCTCATTTTCAAGGTAATTATAAAAGAATGATGGTGAATATTCTGGAACTAATCTGACAGGAACCTGTTGCTGCCATAGGCAGCAACAGCTCCCAGTCAGATTAGTTTCAATATTATTCAACAGAATGATTATTACATTGTCAAGGATTTTCAGTGTTTGGTGTTCTGGGTACAAAAGTGTTAAGATAGTATTTGTATCACATTATAAATATTGTGAATGAACAAAATATATTACGTTATGAGAGAAAATACCATTGTAGTACTTAACGCTTAGTAAATCTGCATAGAGACCGAGCCTTGCTAGTAAAAACAAACAGATAGACATTAACAGTATAGGTCTATGTCCCTATACATGTGTGCAGCATCTGCATTATTATCCACGTAAACTTTGAAAAAAGCGCTGCTGATATTGAGATCCAACTCCATCGATCCATATCGATATCGTCTGTCAATCAGACTATCTCCTCCAAAACTGTTTGACGGAATCTAACCAAATTTGTTATGTGGAGTGACTTATATTATTACGACATTTAGATGTGGCCCAATCCTCATGGTGTGGTGTGGGCTGCGGGTCAAACTGCCAAATATGAAAATTCTGACCGTTACGTTTGGAGGAATTCAACCAAATGTCTTTTATTGGTTACCAAAATTATTAACCCTTTAATGGCCAAATTTGGTCAAGAAAATTTAAATATTTGCCTACTGAATGCCCATTTCCAGGCCATGAGAATACAATTTTTGAAAATTTATCACTGGAATGACTGGCTCGGTTAGTGAGCCAGTCATTCCAGTGGTAAATTTTCAAAAATGTTATTCTCTTGCCCTTCATGTGGACATTCCACAGGACCATAACAGAGGCCTGCTTTGGCTGGCATGACCATTTGAGGGTTAATGATTGCGAGGCAACATGTATATTTGACTCTGCTCTATGTTATAGTAGTTATCCTGATATGATTATTACTATTCCCTAACCCTATTACGGCACTTACACATGTGTCTAGTCATTACGGTGAATAACACTAGATTATCTCGATCGCATATGATTACATAATTGCATATTGTGAGATATTTATTGTGGGGTATGCCATCAGCCCTCCGGGGGGGGGGGGGAAGGGAACCTAGAAGATAAGCAAATTACTGGACTTAAGAAGATTAGTGAAACCGGCCCCTGTAATGAAGCCAAACATAATGCCTTTTAATGATCAGGCCAGCCAAAATCACCTGCAGTGCTCTTAATAAAGAGAATACTATTTTTGAAAATTTATCACTAAGATGACCGTCTCAATAATCAAGTCAGTCATTCCGGTGGTTTCATCAAGAATTCTGTGGAATTAAATGTCTCGCCTGGCCTTCTCATCACTGATAAATATCAGAGGTCAGTGACCTTGACCATGATGTCATCATGCAGATTTCTAACCGCATAGACAACCATGTCTCCAGGTTTAGTTCCTCTAAACTTAAGCAAGCCTGAAACATAAGCCAAAGCGATTTACTAAGTTCAGAACTGAGCATTGATGCAGCCATCGGAAAAATGATACTCATGTTGCAGTTTCTAACAAAACTAGCCTCTTGACATGCAAATGGACATTTAACTACCGAAAAATGTGATTTCTGGACCATGTTTAACCATTAGCCGCCAAATCCCTGAAAAATTATACTCTACGATATAAAACTTATTCTGTTGAATATTTTGAAATTAATTTGACTAGAAGCCATTCACGGCTGCGTAAGGCTTCCAGTCAAATTAATTTCAAAATATTCAACAGTTTTCCTGTATGATTGCCTTGAAAATGAGATATGGGGAATTCATTCATCAGTGAAAGGGTTAAAGGCTGACTCTGCAGGTCTGATCAGAAGAAACATCGTATTCTCACGTCTGCATCTAGTTAACAGATGGTGGAAACTAAAAGTAAATTATTCGGAGGTCACATGAAAATAATTTCTATACTACTAATACTTACATACTGGCCTGGGTAATACTTCAAGCCCAGTTGTCTGACTATGGTATGATCCTTATGAACAAAAGAACCCATTTCCACAAAGGCGCCTCGCTTTTTAGGATGGGTATGTTTGCGTATATTCCTTGGAGCGCTGTTGGATTTCTTAGCGGCATATCTAACCGTCTGGTATGGCACTCCTGAAATAAGAATGTAGCATTAGTCACACCAAAATGCTTGAAAATAAAATTGTTAAAATTGTATACTTTTAGAGGCTTAAATTGTGTGCCATGATGTAATGAAACACAATAAATCTTAGCATACGGTGATTTCATTACGTATAAATTAACATAAGTTGTGAAATTGAATTAGAAACACAGCTGAAAAAATTATAATAATTTATATGGAATAAAATCATCAGATGCCAAGATTTATTTTGTTTCGTTACATTGGGCTACATAATTTAAGACTCTGAAAGTATAAGAGTTTAATAATTTTAGTTTCAAGCGTTTTGGTGTGAATGTGCACCTTTAATCATTTCATTGTCAAGTCAGCCTTAACTCTTTACCACTCATATCAGCTACTATTGGTTTTGCAGTAATCTTGAGAAATGTCCATTTGCAGACCAAGAGAAGACTATTTTTGAAAAGTTACAACTGGAATGACTGGCTCGATAACCGAGCGGTAAGTTTTTGAAAATAGTCTTCTTTTGGTCTGCAAATGGACATTTTCTTTGAGAAAACTGAAATGTTAATGAACAAATTTAAGGGTTAAATGATGTCAGTGATCTTGAGAAATTAGGTGAATTTGTAAGCCAAAAGAATGGCTTAAAGGAATCTTAGTCTGACATCTCAAACTGCAGTACAGTTCAGAAGTAACTTAGAAATAAATAAACATGTTCTCAAGACAATATGGTTGCTCACCCACAGGGTGTAGGGGTTACCAACCTGCGTGATTAATGCCTACAGGATCCATAGTATGTAGTTGGTGGATCCAGTAACATTCGCAGTCCTTGCGTGGAGATGTTGCTCCCTCGCTATCAATATCGTGGCGGAGGCCTTCAATGACCCTATATTTGATAGGTCGTATCATGTCCCGGCAAATTAAAATGTTGTGAGACTGGTGTCTTTTCTGTATTTTGTATCTCTGATGTGTTCTTTGATGTGTATCTGGACTTCACGTTTTGTCTCACCCACATATTGCATTTGGAACATGTGAGGAGATATATGATGTTCCTAGTGGTGCAATACATCCTGAGGTGACAGAGGCAGCTTAATCTTGTGTGTGTGCTATAGAAAGTTTTCTCTTTTCTTAGCTGATGCCAAAGAAACGCAGTTGGTTTTTTGACAGAGTTCTATTTTGTTTGGAATATAACTTCCTTGAAATCCTTTTATTTGGGTAATTAAAGGAGACGCGTACAAGTTGGTCTTTGATGGTTGGGCTCCTTCTATAGCCAGAGAGGGTTTTCTGTGAAAGTGTCTCAGCATTTCGGGCTTGTGTATAGAAGGTCACAGTGTCTGTTGATGACCCTTTTAAGGTGGATGCTTTGTGGTGGTAATCAGTGATGAGGGATCCTCTGTGTTTTCTTTGATTTTGCTCTTGGTGCAAGAAGAGATGTCCTGTCTTGTTGTAGCGTTTTGTTGTAACTTTCTAGTTGAGAATCTGCTGGGTAGCCTCTGCTTTCATAGTGTTTGAGTGTGTTGCGGCCATGTTTTTCGTAGTCTTCTGTGTTGTTACAGATTCTTCTCAATCTTCATTTTTGGTGGCATCTGGGTGTGCCGATTGATAGTGAAGATACCCGTGTGTATCAGTCGGTTTGGTGTAGAGCTTGAATCTTAGTAAGTGGTTTTCATCGATGGAGATTAAGGTATCTAAAAAAGCTCACTTCGTGATGTGAGATTTCAGCTGTGAATTTGATGCTGTCATGCGATAGGTTCATATAGTTGATGAAAATATCCAGTTTCTCTCTTCCCTCTGTCCATATCATAAAGATGTCATCTATGTAGCCTGGGTAAAGTGACGGTTTGTGTGGCACATTTTGAGAGTAGTTTCCTTTCTAACTCTGCCATGAAGATAATGGCATAGCTGGGTGCTACTTTGGTACCCATCGCTGTCGCTCCTATCTGGAGGTAGTGTTTGTTGTTAAACATAATGTTGTTACATGTTAGTACAATTTTCAGGAGAGACAAAAGAGACCTCGGGCTGGCCTGGCCCGGGGTCCTGTATGGTCTCATGAATTTTGCTGTAGCTCCCATACCCTCAGGGTTAGGTGTGTTGGTGTTGAGTGATGTGGCATCCATAGTGACTAGAATGGCATTATCAGGAAAGGTGCCAGAAGATTCAAGTTTGTTTATAAAATCACAAGTTTGTTTATAAAATCAGTGGTATCCTTGACGTATGAGGGTATATCACAAAGGTGAACTTCGATATGTTCGTCCACAAAACCCCTCACAGTACCCCCTCACGGGTTGGTTTGTTGTTTTATTAACCAGTATAAAAACATACTTACCATTCAATCACTACTTGCTAAATCAATTATCTGCATTTAGCTACATAGAATAAGATTTTTATGCTTGCATAGACTCCTCCCCATGCCTATTCCTATAAATATGGACCCTCAACCAGGCTATTGGTTAGGTCCATCTCCAGTATATTAACTGATATAGACTGGCACCAGTCTGTACTCACTCCATAGTGACGCCTGTCACTAAGCCTGCTTGCGCATGCGCACTGGAGCCCAAATAGGAAACAGATTCACTTTTCTGAATTTAAGTGCCAAATATTATAGGCAAATTCTCAAATCAATTCCATGCGGGGTGGCTGAGGGCGGGTCATAGTGATTGAATGGTAAGTATGTTTTTATAGTGGTTAATAAAACAACAGACCAACCCGCAAGGGAGGTCTGTGGGGGGTTGTTATTACACCACAAAAAAATCCATTACCGTTCAATCACTACTTGCTAAAGCCCATAGTTTTGGTCAGTGCCCCACTTAAAACATTAGGTGGGAGGCGATTTGAGAATCAATCAAACAAGGATAAAAATCAAACCAATCTTATACAAATGTTAATAACATAATATAATAGTGCATTTAAATCAATCACACCGTGATTATCAAACAAGGAAAATTTGAACTTAGAGATAAATAAAAACCAAAATAAACTCTCACCATTTCTTACAGACTTAACGAAAATGGCGAGATGTGCTTGGTAAAGGGTCTTCAGCTATATTAGTTAAAATCATAATATTACGAAAGAAGGAGGCTGCTGCACTCTGATCTTTCAGATAAAAGGTTGTAAAAGAGGATTCAGATTTTCATCCTGCAACCTGTATGACTTCATCTAAAAATGAACCGGCAAAAAGTGCAAAAGAGGAAGCCATTCCTCTAACATCGTGAGCTTTAATATGGGAGACCAAATTTGGTTGCAATCGGTTAAAATGTTAAGAAGAAGCAATCTGACAATTTCTGGTAAATTTTTAATAAAATCTAAGATTTTGACCAAAAGAATTGAGCAATCAAAATTCTGAGCGGATGTTCTGGAGCCAAACCCAACAGGATCCTTTGACCAAAAATTGGTTAAAATCTGTCTATTGGTTAAGGAGTAGACGGATGGACAGTCATCATGGCATAAGCTCACTTGGCCTTTCAGCCCAGGTGAGCCAATAATCACAATGCTAGCACTAATAACACCTTACAAAATAATGATATTGATAATGATTAAAACTCGAGATTCTAGTGAATCTAATTAATTAATATTACGCATCATGCGGTTCACCTTTGAAGGTGAAGATATAATATATGATGACGCTACTGATGATGAAGTCACATCGCCAGGAAGTCACATGTGTGAGCCGTACGCAGCAATGATAAACGAAGAGGCGGATATAAAGGGTATCATCTGCTATGTACACACGCCGGATACTTAGAATCATCCTAAGTAATCCTAAGCATGAAGTGACACTATAGGCATCGCCTTTGGTGGACTGCCTGTTGTGATTATGTACATGAACAAAAATGAGTGAAATGAATAATATTGAATCTTGAATCTAAGTACCATGGTTGGTTGATTGGAGATCCCTCCCATTAACTGGAATCACTCCCTAATGAGGTAGTGATGGCTTGGTCCTCATAGATAATCCTAGAACGAGTTTCATGGTGCACTCAAATATATGTATCTTCTACTTATCAGTTCAATGTTATAGCGAACGCAGTGAGCTTATATAGATGACATGTATGTACGTGTAATGAGGAAAAATCAACAGAAAATGAGACAGGGAACCAGGCAAAATACATATACCATGCGACTGAGAAAGCTTCGTTTCCAGTCACGAGCTGTTTTTCAGGGTTGGCAATTTCCCGGGAAATACTAGTATTTCCCAGGGCAGTGGGAAATACTTGGAAATACTCAGATATCAGGTGGCAAGTTTATATATTTAACCTCCTGGTCGTTTATCATGCTTAAGAAAACACTGACAAGGATTAGTAAATATCATCTAGTGACATATACATAAGTTGCAAACCTATGCACAAGGAACAGTCTTCTAACTGTACATCAGACAAAACTGAACATACATTGAAATACCATTATAATTTTATGAGGTATGACTGGATATTTGACAGTAAATCACTGCATAGAGTTCTGCATGGTGTTCAGTAGATCTACAACTACCTACCAGATAATAAAAGGCTTTGACTACTGTCAGAACATGCAATGTAAACTTACTTCTGAGGTCACTACCTATTGCTGTGTACTTGCTTAAATAACCCTTTAGCACTCAAGTTGGCGAAAAATGGCTTCTACAGTGGTCTTCATTAATGTCCATTTGCAGACTAAGAGAACACTATATTGAAAATTTACCACTGGAATGAATGGCTTGATAACTGAGCCTGTCATTCCAGTATTTTGTTCAAAAATAGCCTTGATCTGCAAATAGATATTTTCTATGAGATAATTGAAATTTCCGTGACAAAATTTGTTAAAGAGTTAACTAACTAATTCACTCTCTGCGATATCATATCTAAGTTAGTGCCATGATGATTGAATACATTTCATTCTGAAGTTGCAGAAATGTTAAAACTGTAATAGCTATTTAAACCTGAAATCTCCATCTGGACATGTTGAAAATGATGTGAAAGTCTGTGTTTTTAATCAGTCATATTGCAGCATGTAATAGTAAAATACTGAATAGTACAAAATATTAGTATATAATCGTATATAACAGAACGAAATGTTTTGCCATCTCAATCAGTTGATCCCCAATTAGGCACATTGCTGTCTTTCCATTGCGAGACAATATCACACCTGTATATGAGCTGAGTGTGGGAGACAGCCTAGCTCAGAGCATTGATTTACATAGAAATCTAAGGCCAACTAAATAAACAATGCTTGTAGATACATGTACATGTACCAGCAGTTTGGTAATCTAAGCTTCTAATATCTCTATTTAAATCATATTCTCATCAGCTGAAAATTTAAGGCAGTATAATGGATTTGTATTGTACATGTATGTCAATATGTACAACATGCTAATGTTTCTTAATATTGTGAAACTATTTTACTGGTTGTAGTTGTTGCTCTACTGAAAATGGTTGAAAGACTTATAGTTATGCTATGATGTGCCTATATTGCCCTCATATATCAACCTGTATTAGATATGGGTTTCTATATTAGCCCCTCTGATTAATATACCCAAGATATTTAGTTTAAAATTTACCACTTCTGATGAGTATAACTCTTTATGTCCCAGTATTGGCCACCTTTTGGCGTATTTACCAGGGCGGTATTTACCAGTCTTTCCCGCACCAGGAAATTGCTGCCAACCCTGCTTTTTTTGGTTCCGGTTTCGGCTTATGATACAGCTTTTGTGGTTTCTTCATGGGCCCCTGCTGCATTATGGGATATGGTTAGAAATTCATTATGCGCATGTTCCCCCTAGTTTTTTTAGGGCAACCTACTGCACATTGTCAATATGCAAAATTTGCGTAATATTGTTATCATGAAATAGCGTACATTTACTTTAGAATGTAAAAAAGATTAAATAGTATGAAGCAGGTAAAAGCCAAAAAGATAAAAGGTAAGAGCTATCTATGCATATGTAATTGCAACCATGAGGTATTGTATTATTTTTCACACCCTGATGCCCACACATGGCCGTGGAAAGTCATGGGTGTCAGTTTTGTATGCATTTAGCGTGGTAACATGAAATTTCAGACCTGGTACCATGTCTTTCGAATTTGCATGGAATATGGATTTACATATTTTCTCGTAGACATGCATTAATTCCCCCTTTCTGTTGCTTATGTCTTGATGTGATTTGAGAATTCTAGCGGACGATATATGTCTATGAGACTATGACATCATTGTTACTACATTGTTTGTATTTCCCTCAATGGCATGGAGGACCGCGATACATCACTACACATTTTATGTCATTGGACTGGTGCAACTAAATCCTGTATGTAAAAGATGCAACTATGCTGGTGGGTATCACTGACAATAGGTCTAAGTATTGTTGTGAGTATTGTGGACTGGATTTTCCAGAATGTTTCCAAGTGTGATGAAAAACTAGCTTCAAATGTATTATGCATGGATATACATATGTAGGACATTTCGACGATATACAAATTTGTCCTATTTATTTAAATACTCGCTTATAAGCAACACCTTTTTTCAAATTATATTAAGTGTATATTTATATGTTCAATATCGATGCGTTTGGAAGCATCAAGCAATAACTGAAGCAGGTTACCATTGGAGTGATTAACTAGGGCTAACAGTTCTACATAGCCATGGACATATCAGCAATCTCTGGGAGGTATCTGGAGCTGATGCTCTGTAATCTCTTGCACTGGCACAGGAAATTTTCGCGATCTTCTGGAGCTCCGTGACAAAGTATGCATGTTGGTCGACTGCGTTCTCGTTAAATCTAGCACGATTGCTCTCGAATATGTAAGATCCAATAAGAACGTTGTAACTTAGGTAAATTTCTGAGCGCAGAAGTCAAACTTTTATGCAAGCTCTCTCGACATCTGATGTCTCGCTTCACTGTAGACACGACTGAGTGCGGGTGATTTTTTTTAGCATGCTTTTAAGTTCATATAGCTTAGTAAGTTCTTGGAATTTCCACTTGTATGATGATGAATTGATTCGAAAACTGGTAATTTGTTAATTTACTATATGTGGAATTGGAAGACTATAGTCATTTAAGATATAAAAGTGTTACATAAATGTCCAAATCTCAATGATGTAACAAAACGATTTACCAGAGAACGTAATGGTTCTAAATAAATTCCCCGACATTGACAAAGTTCTTATTATGGGGGCTGACATTTTGAATATAGATCTGTAAATAGAAGATAGTGCGCGATTTACAAGAATATTAATAAGCTACAATGCGGATTATGATAAGATCTAAAAAATTTTTTTAGCGTTATACCATATTTGTTCCTATATCAATGTCTAACAATAATTTTAACGGCCATCTTATTCTGCAAACAAATCGGCGTAGTACCCTTAATGTAGGCGGTAAGTAGGTCAAGCGCAGATTTCGAAACACGAAAATGCCATTTCATGAAACCGAAACCGAAACATTTCCACTGGGTGATGCTGTAGAGCAAGTTTCACTTCTATGTCCCGACGTAGACGCAGATGATATTCGTTTGGATCTGAGTGTGACAAAGAATATAGAACTCACGGTTAACAAAATACTGGATGGTTCTGTAAGTTTACTTACCAAGATTCAACTTAACTTAACTTTTCAACTTCAACTATGATGTTATCATCATCATCATCACCATTGTCTCAGGACATAAGCCGTTGGCTTCATCATCATCATCATCAATTTACAAGGCATAAGCCAGTGGCTTGTTATTGCCTCAGTGCCAAACTGGTAGGGCAGGCAACCCTGGTCTGGAAACAACACGTGTAGCTATCTTCAGGTGTGCATGTTCATGTAGATGCACAGGCTGTTTCAAGATTAGTCCACTGTGATGTAATAATTGTATTATGACTTTGGGAATTGACGGCTCACATATGTTGTATAAGCATATGTGTAACAGCAACGTCCAAAGCCACACCACAATTAATTGTGTTCAGTCGAATTCAAATATTCTTTCTTTGAAAAAGATGTCTAGTTTGCCCTTGAATATTTCGACTGTGGTTGCTTCGACTATTGTTGTTGGCAGTGAATTCCAATGTGGTGCCACTCTATTTGCGAAGGAGTGCTTCCGAATATCTTTGCTGCTACGTTTTATGTTGAGCTTGAGCCTATGACCTCTGGTCCGTGTAACATTGGACAGTTCGAAAAAGTAGTACTTATCAATATTATATAGATCTTTGATGAGTTTGAATGTTTCAATCAAATCTCCACGAAACCGTCTATATTTCAGTGACATTAGATTTAGGGCTTCAAGTCTTTCTGTGTAGCTATACTCTCTGATTTGTGGGACAAGTTTTGTTGCTCTGCGTTGTACTCTCTAATAGCTGCGATTGCCTTTTCAGTCTTGGAGACCATGCTGAGTTGCAGTATTCAAGAATGGGTCGCACAAGTGATTTGTATAGTAGCGTGAAAGTAGATTGATCAATGTTGGTAAATGTTCTCTTGATTAGTCCTATTGTACTGTTTGCCTTGGATACAATGTTCCCTATATGTATGTCAAAAGAGAGGTTTCTGTCGACATGAACCCCCAAATCTTTTTCTACATCTGATGTTGATACAGGATGTGGATCAGGTGTATCTGTCATATAGTATTTGGTTTGAGGGTTATTTCTGCCGAAGTGCATGACATGCGTTTTGTCTGTGTTGAAAGATAGTTGCCATGTCTGCGACCATTTACATACTTTATTTATGTTTTCCTGAATCTGACTGGTAGCTGGGTTGCCGTACATCTTTGTATCATCTGCAAATATTTTGCAGTGGCAGGTTAATCGATCAGGTAGGTCATTTATATATATCAGAAAAAGTATAGGTCCTAGAACACTTCCTTGTGGCACGCCGCAGGTCACTTCAATCCAGTCCGATGATGCATCATTAATTCTAACTCTCTGGCTCCTGTTGCTTAAGTAGTTCCCTATCCATTTTACTAAATTTTCGCCAATACCATAGCTTCTCAGTTTTGTTTGGAGTCGTTGGTGTGGCACAGTATCGAAAGCTTTTGAAAAGTCTAAATATATTGCATTGACAGGTTCGTTTGAGTCAAGCATGGCTGTTAAATCCTCCAGGTATTCTAGTAGTTGAGTTTTACATGATCTTTTACGTCTAAATCCATGCTGACATTTGGTAAATAGATTAGCCGTTTCCAGGAAATTTACAATACTGTCTCTTATAAAAGATTCTAGGACCTTGCATAATGTAGAAGTGAGACTGATTGGTCTGTAGTTGCTTGGGTCATTCTTGGAGCCTTTTTTGTGTATGCAGCATACATTTGCCATTTTCCAGATGTCGGGTAAAATGCCTTCTTCAAGAGACTTGTTGAAAATTATGCATAGTGGTGTACTAATTTCTTTAGCAGCTTCTTTTAGTATTCTCACTGGTATTTCATCCGGGCCATTGCTTTTGTTGGGGTTGAGTCCTTTTAGTTTATTTTCGATGGCAATAGGTGTTATTAATATGTCTTTTAGTATGGTACCATTGTTTCTGGGGTTAATGATTGGTGTAGAAAGAAGATTTTCTGGAGTGAACATGTTTGAGAAAAATGTGTTGAGAATGTTTGCTTTTTCTGTATCATCTGTGGTCATGGTGTCGTTTGCAGGGTTACGTAGCTTGCTAATTGATTCACGTAGAACTGTTTTACTCTTGACATAGTTCCAAAAGGCTTTAGGATTTTTCTTACTTTCAGTTGCCACTTTACGTTCAAATGTCTGTTTTGATTTTCAGATGCATGCTGTTGCTTTGTTTCTAGCAATTTTGTAGAGTGTGTAATCTGTAGTTTTCTTAGTTTCATTGTATCTTTTGTATGCACGCTTTTTGCTATTGAGTGAATCTGTTGCCACCCGATCAATCCAGAGGTGCTTTTTCTTGCCATGGTTTTTTGTTGTAGGTATATACTGTTCTTTCACTGTGTTCAATGTTTTGTGTAGGAAGTTCCAAGCTTCTGATGCATTAAGTTGGTGTAGATGATTCCAGTCAGTCGTTCCTAAGTCTCTTCGCAGTTCGTTATATCGTCCTTTGTTCAACAGTAGTTTTGGCTTAGCTATTTGTTTGCTTGTGCTTAAGATGTCAGGATGTAGTGATATTTGTAGAATGTCATGATCACTTTTACCTAGCGGCGGTAGGTGAGTTATTTCATGGCTTTTTATTGTCCCGGCAGTATTACGTTATAAGTTAATGCAAATGCTTAAAGAGAGGAGTTGTATCATCAGTAATTATATGTTCCTGTCTGTAATTCACAAATTTGTACAGATTCAATTGGCGCGGATTCCGCAAACAGTCATTTAATTTAGACTTCATTTAGCTACTATGTACAATATGTGGAGACATCCGTACCCATGTACACATTATACCCACATGCGTACGTACACACATACCTACATATATACTTATATATACACATACATATACATACATATACACATACATGTACACATATACAACACATTTACATATATTCATACATACACCTATACATATACATACATACATACATAATCACATACGTTCAACATAAACGTACATATGGACTGGCGCGGTTATCATGTAGTCTCCCTGGTTATCAGGGTAATGCTAAACTGGTTAGCCGCACCGACACCAAAATTAGTAGTTTTTGCTTTTGCTATGTGCAGTTCTGTTAGTAGACTTAGCATAAAAGTTCATGTGTACATCTCTATTCACACTACTCTGCAATGACTATTTTCGTCTTTTGTGGAGGTAGTTAAGTTCGCGGGCTCTGTAGTGATGGGCTCTGTAACAGAGACTACCCGTATAGGCAAAATGTATGTAGATAGATGGCGACTACATTATGCTTATTGCTTAGTTAATTTCTTTCGAGGTAAAGGAAAGATAATGATTGTATACTGGCTCTTGCGTATACAAAAAATCTGACCAAATTGAATCTAGTTTATTTTTGAAGATATTTAGGCTTACGGCACTAACTACTTCATTTGGTAAGCTATTCCAACTATTCGTAATTCGGTTTGCAAAAAAGTTCTGCCTAATTAGTTTGTTACTTCGGCTCTTAGTGAGTTTAAAATTATGTCCCTGAGTGATGCTTTGTTTGTCTATCTCCAAGAATTGGCACTGAACATGATAAAGGCCATGAATGTATTTGTAAGTTTGAATCATATCCCCACGTGATCGACGGTAGTAGAGAGAAGGTAGATTCAGATATTTTAACCGATCTAAATAAGTATAATTTCTTATTGAGGGTATTATTTTAGTTGCTCTTCGCTGCACATTTTCTAGTGGTAGACTGGTTTTTTTAACATGGGAGTCCATGGACCGTTCCCGTATTCAAGTATAGGTCTAACTAGCGAAGTGTATAGCCTTACTAGAGTTGACGAGTCTAAATGGTCTAAATACCATATTTTTCTAGTTTAAGAAGAAGTCGTTTGTGTGGTACATAGTCAAATGCCTTAGCAAAGTCTAGATATAGAGCATCGATAGAGCTGCTGTGGTCGATTGCATTTGACCATATATCTAAGACTTCAGTTAGCTGTGTGACACAAGAACGCCCTTTAATAAATCTGTGTTGACGTGTTACAATTAGGGCATTTTGTTCAAGATGGCTTACAATATAGTCTTTTATAATGGACTCAATGAGTTTACAGATTATAGAGGTAAGGCTTATAGGGTGATAGTTATTAACCAAATGTTTGTTTCCCTTTTTGAAAAGTGGAGATAGATGACCTAATTTCCAGATTTGAGGCAGCTTACCCTCTCTCAATGAACTAGAGAAAAGATGTAATAATGGGCAGACAACTTCAAGTTTGAGTGCCTTTAAAACATGGGGATAGATTCCATCAGGACCTGCAGACTTGTTAGTTTTTAGATTATTGATTTTTTAAATTATCATGTCACTAGTGACCTTGATATGATGTAATGGAGCATTGAAATGTCTACTGTTGAAACTAGGCAACTGACTGATATGTTCATCTGTAAAGACAGATGCAAAATATGTATTTAATGCATCTGCCTTTTCCCCGTCAGTTGTGGTTAGTGCGCCATCGGACTTCATGAGGTCACAAATTGTGTTTCAAGTTTTTATTTTGCTTTGTGCATATTTGAAAAATGCTTTAGGATTTGACTTTGCCTCATTTGCTAGTTTACGTTCAAAATCTCTTCCAGCTATTCGACATTCGTTTTTGGCCTGGTTTCTTGCTTTAGCATAATTTTTGTAGTCACTGCTACTATGAGAATATTTCCATTTTTGAAATGCCTGTTTCTTGGTTCTTAATTTTTCGAAAACACGATTGGTTAAGTATAATCATTTTTTCCCCTCTTATATTGAGGTCTAGATTTTGGTATATATTCATCAGTTAATCGCTTTATTTCCCTCATGATCTCCGACCAGTCATGTTCTATGTCCCCAATAAATTTTGAATCCCTGTCTATAGATTTAGCATCTTTGCGCATATTGTCATAATCTCCCTTATATAGTATATAATGTGACTTTTTGGAGATTCATTTACGTAGTACGTAGCATGAGAATGTAAATGTTAATGTTGCATGATGGCTCTTACCAATTGGTACACCAGAAGATAAATCATTTACCATGTTTTCCTCATTTGTAATAATTAGGTCTAGGATATTTTGTTTTTGATTTCCCCTAAAATGAGTTGGTTCACGTGTATAGTCCCTTAGCGTCTCAATAAATATATTAGCTGGGCTTTCGGGATTGGCGGGTGAGATGTCATTTATCCAGTTCATCTCATTATAGTTAAAATCACCCATTATAACAAGGTGACTAGGTTTGAGACGTGATACATTGATTAGCATGTCAGTTAGATTTTTATGGTTTTGAAGGTTGCAGTTGGGTGATCTATATATACATCCTAAAATCAATGTATCTGTGTTTTGGAATCTAATCTGACACCACTTTGATTCAGTGAAAATCTCATCGCCAGGAATGCTAATAGGACTAGCAGGAAGTGATTGGTTAATATATATAATAATCCCTCGATGGTGATTGTCGGATAAGTTGGTGAACAGATTATACCCTTCAAGCATGAATTCACTCTCCTGTGGGTCTACTGAGCGGTTTTTGGCTAGTATTTCTGTGAGAGCAATTATGTTATGTTTTTCGATTTGAATAAATGCTTTTAGCTCAGAATGTTTATTTAGATGTGTTAGTGTACAAACATTTTAATTCGTTTCTGTACGGAGGAGACTACAGATTTGTGGTCAGACTTTTTGATGAAGTTACGTTTATGACTTTGGGGCTGTTTAATGTTGGTTTGTTTTGCAGTTTTTCTATTTATATATGGATAGCGTGTGCTTTTTGAAGGTTCTTGTGAATTATCGACTGGGAAGGTGACTGATGTACATTTGTCATGTAAAACATTGAATCTGTTTGCAGTTAGTTGGCTTGAAAATGTATTTTACTGTTATTTGTACATTCACTTGAAAGGATTGATAACTGATTTGATAATTTTAATGGATTGCTAGCATTACTATGGAAAGTATCATTAACTAGGCTATAGTCTTGTTTGTTTCTAGTCTTGTTTCGGTTGAGCCTTATGTTGGCATTTAGTAGCGGTAGATCACTAATGCTCACAACATAACTCATGTTTTTTGACAGCAAACTCATGCCATCATGATTTGGGTGGATGTGATCGTAATAAAGCCCCTTGATGACACTTCCATTTGTGTTCGTGAACAAATCAGAATTGTCAATAAATGTAATGTCATTAAGCCATGTTGCAAGGGAATACAACATCGCATTAAATTCCATAATTGTGTGGTTATCAAAATGATTGTTTGGGCATGGCAGAATTGATGAGACACAGATATGTATCTGGGGTGCTACATCTTTGATGCATTCAATGAGACTATCATAATCACGGATCATACTAAGAGTTGATTGTTTCCGAATGTCATTGCCACCTACATGGACAACTATTGTGTCAAACTGACTTATACTGGGGACATCTAAATCTAATATACGATTTGTTATGTCCGTAATACGTGCTCCACTGTAGGATCGCACAGTTACGTTGGAAGTTTCCGTTGACATGTATCTGCCACTGAATTTTTTAAGGATTGAACTTCCAATTATCAAAACATTTCTAGATGGTTTGACTTTTGGTTGTGTGTATGGATTTTCTGTAGTCAGTGTGCCCTGCTTTCTGGCAACTGATCTTGGATTTGATGGTATGCCGTCCAAAACTGCTTGTGAATAGCTTTTATTTCCTGGCTTGATATTTTGGTGCTTTTCATTTTTATTGACATCTGTATGCGTGCTGACTAATGGATTGTTATTAGCCTTTTGAGTCTTAAGTTCTCTGATCTGTGATTTTACTGTTGTGCAATCTTGTTTTAATGATTTGACTTCATTAATCAAGTCATTGATGAGTGTTTTAACCTGCATGAACATTGTGTTCTAGTGGGATCTCATCTACAATGTTAATTGGTGATAACTCATCTGAGTACTGATCAATGTTGTGGGTTGTAGTATGAGAAGTGTTTTCGCATTCATCAATAATATTGTCTCTATTCTGAGTGGTATTGTGTGAGTGGTGTCCGGTGTTGTTTATTTCAATGGTCTGTTGAGTGTTGTTGTGAGGTGCATTAGTGTGCTGTGTAGCACTAGTGGTTTCAACTGGTGTATCGTGGCCAGCATGGTTATCAGAGGACTTCTGCCATTGTAGGTATTCTGTTATGTGGCTTGATATTGGCTAGCACATGTATACTTTCGCCTGGATGCTGTTAGGGCAGAAAGCATGTATTGTGGTAGGTTTTTGCAGTTGTAGCACATTAGCATGTACTTATTGTTGGGATTTTGGCATCTACACAAAATGCGCCAAGAGGAAGGAACATGGGCTGAGTTGTTGAGATCTGGTAGTAAATGACTACTAGGTAAGAGCAAGTCCTCGTCTGTATTCGAGGCTGTGGATGGTTGTGTGAATACACCTGGGGAAGATATCGTAATAGAGAGATTTGAAATGTGTGGAATTTCTGGTTTATCAGTATCAACAGTGTTTGTCGTTGGTGTCGCTACTGGAGGGAATCTTTTTCGGTTACTATCACTATATAAGAAGTCGTCACATGGACGATTTTCCACTGTTGGGTTACTCACCCCACCATCTCGACAGCATACCTTATCTCTCAGCCCACACATTTTGCAATATGTCGATGATTAACAATGGGCGGTAGAATTAGAATGAAAAGTTTAGTAGTCGACAGTCAGAAAGAAATTCTGAAATAGGGGTGGGAGGGTTCAGCTATTATTAGCAGACCTAACTACAAATCTACATGCAAAGACATCACACAGAAAGCAGAAGATTGGTTAGGAAATTGTAATGTTATTTCTCTGCCCTGCGGCCACTCAGGGAAAGAGTTGACAGGGGGCAGCTGGAGGAAGGATAGAACACAAAAAAGAGAGGGTCGTCGTTGATCAAAGGAATTAGACATACAAGTGCAGTTAATTTAATTGCAGCAATAATTTAAATCAAGAGCTTTCAAGATTCAAGATTATTTATTTCATGCTTGATATACAATATACAGACATTACAATTGGGCAGTCCATCAAAGGCAGAGCCGATGAGTCGATGGACCCCTTACACACAAAACAAAACATTACAATGTATAAGGTGATAGTTAATTATACAGACATCTGTGAGTAAACACAGGACGGCACAACATCTATTTTTTGTACCATATTGTCATGATTGTTCTAGGCTTGCGTGATTACATATTAATTAAATCGAAAATCGTGATTATGTTTTAAATCGTGAATTTATATGATTAAAAATTAAATGATCGAATAATCATGAAAATTTTCTATTGCATAAAATATTTCAAAACCTAACTTTCAATTACTTTTTAATGTGATCGGTAATAAAAAAACATGATATTTTGCTTAGTGTATGTATGTCCATTTGCATGGCAAGACAAGACTATTTTTGAAAATGTATTATTGGAATGCCTGGCTCAATTTCTCTTGCCCTGCAAATGGACTTTTCTAAACACCATTGCAATTTTCGTCATTGATAATCTTTTTTGGTAATTTGTATCCACGTTGATTAATCGAGTAATCACGATTATTTTTTAATAGTCGATCGCGATCACTCAACGCAATAATCGCACAAGCCTAGATTGTTCTACATGTAGTGTATTCTACATATAAAGGGTCTTTTAGATTGCAACTAGGATTTTTGATTGTAGATACAGGTGGGTTTTTTTAATATGGTACAGTTGTGGGGGGTGGGGGTGTCGGGGCGGTGCTCAACAAAGTCACAGTAGTATTTGGCGTGAGAAGTCGTTGGTAGGTGTGACTTAGATATTTTACAGTAGAGTGTCAGATTGATGAAATGGGGAGTATTAGATCAGAATCTGAAATAAATAAAGGTCATTGACGCAGAATTGGGATAGCTAGGATGGCTGGGATTGACTCATACTGGCAGTAATCTCCCACTACAGGTACAGAGTAAATATGAGATCTGGCTGCTAGGTGAGAAGACGGTTTAGATTTGACACTTAGAGGTTTACTTACAGGTCCTCTTCTGACTGTAGGGTCAGCTCTGGGTTTTCTTGTATATTTGCTATATCGCATGCGCTTTGAATTGTGAGTGTCATATTTATGTTAAATCTGATTGATTGGTCATTCCGGTATTTGTCCAGTCTACGTTCAAATACTTGGGTTGTACTGGCACTGATAACTGCTTCAGGTAGGTCATTCCAAATGTCTACAACTCTGTTAGTGAAGAAGTTCTTGCCGATGTTCAGTCTTGTACGCTTTTTGAAGATTTTCATGGAATGTCCTCTGGTTGTACTGTTAGTGACTAATGGGATGCTTAGGCGCACTGCCTCTGTGTCATATTTGTTGGTTAATATCTTGTGGAGTTCGCTCATGTCTCCTCTTAGTCGACGATATGCAAGTGTTGGCAGGTTTATCAGTTTAAGTCTTTCTTCGTATGTGTGTTCTTGTAGACCAGGTACAAGTCTTGTCGCCCTCCGCTGGACATTTTCCAAAGCTATAATTTGTCTTCTGAGGTATTCTCCAAAATTAAGGTACGGATTAAGTCGATTAACCAATCTCAAGTTACGGAATGTCCAAAAATAGGGTACAGAATAACGAATATGGATTTGCTAGGGTACGGATTGACTACATACAATATTTACTGCCTCTCAAATTTATCACCATGTGCGTCTTCACTATTTCCTCATCTTTGTTACTTTGTGGTACGTCGTAGGGCCAATACTGGCATAAACACAACGGGTGAAAGTGTGTGCTAAGACGACTATACGGAAGTTGTGCTGCTGATGATAGATTTAAAACCATCAGCAGTTGGAGCTTGGAGACAGTTCTCATCCAGGTAGCTCCAGTCTATCACACTTCGCACGAAGCAGGATTGTTTTGAAGGGTTCTGTTTTAGATGGTGGAACGTAAAAACACTGAATCGTAGGTGACTTGGTTTTTGTATTGGCATCAACAATGTTCAGCTTTTGCGTTTAGTTTATATTTCAGGATCAATTAATCCTATTGTAACTAAATTTGTCTATGTGGTTGCCTATGCTGTTAGGAAGCAGCATGATGATACTGAGGTGTCAAGGTCACTGTGACCTTGATACAAAACTGTTTTTTTCAATATTAAGTTTTTGCATTTAGAAAAACTTCTTGGCTTATCTTTCAGGATTGGTTATTCCTATTGGAACTAACCTTGAATACATTGAGACCTATAATGATAGGAAGCGGGATGCTGACACTGAAGTCACAACATTGAAGGGGTCAAATTTTAACCTGCGGAAATTGATTGTAACACATCTCCTCGGAAACCATTGGACAGAATTCAACCAAATTTGGTATGTGAGTTACCCATATCAATGTGGGTTGTGGGGGTGGGGGTGGGGGTATGTGAGTTACCCATATCAATGTGGAGTGGATGAGCACATTTACATTTGGCTCCACCCCTACGGGGTGGGGTGTGTGTCAAAAGCTCAAAGCAGAGAACGTGGGGATTGGTGATGACGCGTCATCGACTGGGCAATCTAGTTGGTATTATTACTTATTTGATTGATCAAGCAGCTGAGCGGTTGATTGAGTGATTGATTATTAGTTTGACTTGGTATATGGATGCATCATAGCCCCAAAGCCAGGTCAGCCTGGCTGACCTTTGACTGAACATCATAGAAAATTCTTGACCAGGCTGTGGTTTCAAGAGTTTTTTGCAGAGTAAACAAACACAGAATTTTGAATCATTGTATGTTACATATCGAAAAGTTGGTCAGTATGACTTCACAGTTTACTGAACATTATATCACTAAAATTAAAGTTAAAATCTCATATGGTATTTAATTATACATTTTTGTGTTTTTCAGGTTTTCTTCAGGCGAAAAGATTCTAGTTTTGCACATGATACATCTCATATACTGAGTAATTATTCTACAGGTGTAAACGGTGATGATAGTGACGATAGTCTGCCTTCCATAAATGTGGACCATTTGAAGCTAAAGTATGTCAATAAGAGAGTAGAGTTACTCAGTAAACAGTCTAATTCATTAAAACTGAGCAATATTGCATTTGATTTTAATTTCGATAAGACCTCTTCTGATGGAGCTCTCAAAATTGCTAACAATCTGAATGATGGGTCAGGACTTAGTGACACTGATGTGAATAGTGAGTCTGAACGTCCGGATAAAATACGATTGAATACCAGTATTAGCAATGATTCGTCTCGCAGTGGCAATAAGGATAATGTTTGTTCAGAAGCTCTATCTTCTCCGAGATCCATAAGTTTAAATGTGCCTACATCAGAACAGGGCTGTAGCAGAAGTCATAATACAAATAACAATTATGGTGATGAGAATTCTTATTTGAAACAGTCTCTTCCTTTACTCGGTGATATTGCAATAGAAAGTGCTCTTATGATGAATTCTGTATTAGCTGATAATAATAATAATAAAAATCATACTCATTGGCAAAGTGTGTCTGGCTGTGGATCTGAGCCAGAATCCAATGAGCCTAGCACAAGTTATATGTCTGTAAATCATCCACATCCTCTAGAGATATCATCCAGCGATAGCGAGATGGAGGAGCTTGAAAGAAAGCCATTATCAGAGATTCTGTCAATGAGGCATTTGAAAACTGCTAATTCTGTGAATATAGATGTCATGAAAGGTAATACCAAAGCACTGCGGATGAAGAGATGTGAAGATACTGGTCCAACATCCAGTAAAAGTAATTACAAAGTTTCTGTCAGTAAAAGATCAGAGTTTCATTCAGCTGACTCTGATGAGGACGATCTTCCTGATTTATGTGAACATGACAGAGTTAGTCCTTATTCTGACTTTCCAACCTCACAGTCAAGTTTAAGCAATACACAGGACACCATTTCTACTTGTATATACACAGAGTCTAGTCAGATGAGCACTGCGGGGTCAGAGGTCAGCACTACAACGACATCGTCTAAAGGCACTAAGAGAAAGAGAACTGCTGAGGAGATTGAGCAGAAAAAAAGGCAAGCTGAGGTATGATATTAAAACTTAAATTGTCAAGATTTTTTTTTTTTAATTTAAAATTTTGCTCACTTCCTAGCCATTTGCAGGATAAAATAAGATTATCTTTGAAAATTTACAACAATTGACTGGCTCGATTGTCGCCCAGTTATTCATTCATGGTAAATTTTCAAAAATCGTCTTATCCTTCCATGCAAATAAACATTCTCAAGACATATTGTGGTGTGTAAGTTACCAGTTGTGGTAGCTATGTTAGTCTAATGATAACAGGATTCAAAGATGATACCTTTTAACCCTTACCACTCTAATGTCAAAATTAAATTAAGATATGCACTGGTGTACATTTTTCAACAAATTAGGTGGACGATGGTGCTGTCTATGACAGCAACATCGTCCACCAAAATTGTTAAAGATGTACACCAGTTTCTTTCCTATCGACACAGTAAAAGATAGAATATTGATATCAGAGTTATAAGGATTAAGACTATCTTTATTACTTTTTAACACGCTTTTACACATAAATTCTGTGCTTGATCGGCTGACTAAGATCATTTACATGTATGTGTGAAAGCAAGTCAAAAATTATTAAAGATAGTCTTGAAAGGTATCACCTTTGAATCCAGGTGTATAAGTAAATAGTAACCTGTTCATAATTCTATGTCTTGTAAGATAATGCTACTGATAATTTTGTCAGACATATATATATACGTTAATGAAAGAAAGGATAGAATCACTTGGAAAGAGCAGACATTATATACTGAGGGCAGTACCCAGGCCACGGTTGATCAAGATAGCTTCATGAAGCTATCTTGATCAACCGTGGCCTGGGTACTGCCCTCAATATATAATGTCTGCTCTTTCCAAGTGATTCTATCCTTTCCTTCATTTATGCATAATTTCTCAAGTTCTCATGAAGCTATCTTGATCAACCGTGGCCTGGGTACTGCCCTCAAGGACCCTATTAATAATTGATTGATTTTGTGATTTTGGAGTCAAAAGGTCAGAAGTCACGGTTATTGTGACCCAATTAAGGAAATTGCATTTCCAGGTGATAGCATAAATTCTACTAAATTAGATATATTTACCAAACATTGGCCACTGGTTATTCACTGCAGCATATGTGAGTGAAGAGTCTATTGATGGAGTTTAATGGTATTAGAGTACCTCCTATATATGTAATTACTCGACACGCTAGGGTAATGCCAAAATTCATACTCAGGTTGATACTTGTTTCATCCTGTAAAAGATTTTACAGGAAATTTCTTTTTTCTTCATTATCAGGCAATAAAGGCTGAGAAACAGAGAATTCATGACGAAAAAGTGCAAGAAAGAGATGCCAAGAAGCTACAAAAACAGAATGAGGCCAATGCTAAGAAAGCCATCCAAGACACAAAACGGAGCATGAAGCCAGAAAACTATAAAAAGGTAAATCTCAAAACATACATGTACATGTATGCAATAATGGACCTTTCCAGTTTTAGCTATGCCCCGCCCATCTCTAGCTAAGTTCCACCCACACCTTGCTTGAACTCCCTGACTATCTATTCCCAGAAAACTATACAGGTAAGCTGTTGAATATTTTGAAACTAATTTGACGGCAGCCAGTCAAATTAGTTTCAAAATATTCAACAGCATCTTTATTAATTAGCAAAGACATACAATTCATACAACAAAGTTTAGTCCGACACCAATTATGTGTTCGTGATGTACGCCATTGATTATGGCGTCATGATGGATGAATAAACTGGAAAGGTCCATTATCAAGACACTGAATATAATTATCTCTATAATCTTCTTCAATAAACCTTGAAATTTTTCATTTATCATGCATTGTAACATCTTAAGCAGTCTTCCTAAAAAAATCGTGGAATTTAATTTAACATGTATGTGTTTCATCCTTGAATATCCTAAATATCATATTTATATCATGCATGGATGTGTAATTTCTGAATGTTAACTAAAGTTTGCCGGTTTTGTTTAGAATTTGATATTGATAGATTCTAGGAAAGAGACCTGTTAAAAGGTGCAAGGAACCCCCCCCCCACCCCCATCACTCTACATAAACTTATTAAACATCAGCATTAATATAATCAGAATTAAGCATCACAGATACACACTTCTCCTTCGATCAATACTCACCATTCTGTTACTTCTGATATACAGCTGGCCTTAACAGCGGCTCTAGGATTATAGACTTAGAAAGCTTTACCGACTCCTGGGAACCGGGTACCCGGCTCCCCACTGCCGAGTACCCGTTTACCATAGAGCTCATTCTTGTTTGCATAGCGACAAGAGCAATACATGCTTTTTGCAATAAGGATTTTAGTGTTTTAAAATAATCTAAGTCTTTAATCAGTGATAGTTTGTGTGTTCTGAAAGGATTAACTAAGGACTATGGAGAATACCGCCCAAGACAACCAGGTTGTATTGTTCTTTATTATCCATAGTTAAAAGACTTAGGTCTCTAAATTTCGTTGTGTCGCATGTTCCAATTTCTGTCCCCATAGAATCTGGGACGTGTGCTAACAACGATATATGCCAGACGATCGCCTTCTTTAAACCCCAACAGGCGATCGGCAGATATGAAAATAGGTGTTTGCTACGGTATTTCTAACACGAATATCGGCTGACGTCGTTCTCCGTAGAATCCGAGCGGGTGACGTCACACCCGGTCGCTCGGATGTTTATGTGAAGAAAAATTTTTCATTAATTCGCGCATCTTATTCTGGGTGCTGCGTACTAAAAATGGTACCGGAAACTTTAGAATGATCAAGTTTACGTGTGATCACGATCGGTTTGCAATGATCGGTGGTTTCAAAATTCTTGAGTAGATGTGTGGTCTGCGGTTTTACCGTGTGAGACAGCAGTTTTGTTATACATTTTGTTGTTTTCTTCACATATCGTGCTGCGTTCGTTAGGAGTATAATTTATATTGATTAGTAAATATACCCTGAATGCTATGCGATATGATTCCTGGAGCCGTTACACATCCTGGAGGATCTATTATGGGTGTGTTGTGCCCGCCGCGTACTTGTCGTCATAATCAATGCGATCGTTGTTGTAACGTGGCGGGGTGGGGTGCGGGGAGGTTACGGTTAATTTATGAGTCAAATTATTTGAAAATTAATTGTCTGCCTTCCATCCGGGTCTCGTTCCGCTTGTTTATTGTAGGTTTGTGCTTATTTTATAGGCCAAGCCAGCCCCGCCATCATGTGACGACTGCCATAAGTTTGTCCGTGTAATGTTCAAGGACCATGTCTGTTTTATGTGTGCCCTGTGTAATATAGATCATAGGTGTAATGTTTGTGCAGTGTGGTCCGTCGAAACGATGGTTAAGTTCCTTGCCCAGAAGGACTTGGCTGGGTCTGACGCGGGGTCAGGCGGTCCGAGAGTAAATCGTGGAGCGCCCGGTTCGGCCGGTGCGGGTGCTCCACGTCCCCGGCTGGAGGTGGCGGAGATGGCACCGCCGGCGTGGTTTGGTCCGGCTCTGCAGGGTTTTTTCTGCATAGCGTTCTGACCACGCTGGTGTCGTCCCTGCTACCAAAGGTTGGGGGGCAGTTTCTCGCCATGCCTGGTACGGATCCTGTCCTCGGACAGGATTCTGGACTGGTTACCGAGGGGGCCGTCTCATACGGCCCCCTGGCAGTCCCGCCTGGCTTCGGCCAGACGGGTTTCTGTTTCTCTGCGGCCACCTCCGGGTGGTCCAGTAGCGGTGGCCGGTCCGTCAGGTGTGGGAGCCGTCCGCCAGGACGGTTCCACGGTTGACTCGTCTAGTGACGACTCTTCGGAGTCTGAAGACGAGGAGGCCGAGGAGGAGAGGTTGCTGCGGCCCGTGAAGCCGCAGGTGGAGAATATGGAGGTTGATTCCGTCCTAGACGGAACCGGCCTCCATTTGTCTGGTTTGGCGCAAGCCAGGTCAGCGGCTCCGCCTGTGGCTGAGGCAAATCCGTTACCGTGCACCGGTTCCGTGCGGCTTGGTTTGGCACCAGCCGTCACGGGAACGGGTGTGCCGGGCCGGGCGTGGTACTCACCTATCTCGCCTGGTCCGGCAGTCGGACGTGGGGTGCCGTGGGCGCCCGTGTCCGGCTATGGTTCCGCGACTGCTACGGGTCCGTACGGTTTTCCGTGTGGACCTACCCCATGGACCGGAGTGTTTCATGGGGTGGCGGCGGAACCGTGTGGTACCGGAGTGCCTGGCGTGTCAGCCGTGGCTCCTTGCTGGGAGGCCGTGGCTGGCAGACCCGTGAGCACGTCAACGGGTGACGTGTTTGCGGGGGTGTCTTCATTGGAGGTAGATTGGTCAGATGCTCTGGCGTGGCTAGCCAGGGTTGACCCGTCTGTGGTTTCGGCCACGGCCGATGAAGATGCGCCCCGTCCGTCGGTTGCGTCGATCAGGACGGGGATTTTGCCCGCGGCCCGGATCCAGTCAGTGGGACTGGATCCACGGTTCATAGAATGGTTGGATGCTATTTATAGCAAACAACTGATGACCAAGGGTCAGCTCCCTGCGGCCTCCAGGGAGGTGCGGGCAAGATGTCGTATTCCGCGGGGGGAATACGACAGGTATGGTGTAGTCCCGTCGGTCACAGAGGATGACCGATGGGTACTGGGCGTCCAGAGTGCCGTGCCGGGTCACCCCGGTCCGGCACTTGTGGACAAGTCTCAGGTACACCAGGAAGAAGTCCTGTCCCTATGCGATGAGGGTGTGAGGGCAGCGATGAGCGCTGTCAACCACTCTTATCGTCTCCTTCAGTCGGTGTGGGCTGAAGCGGGGCAGGCCACCCTGTGCCACCTGTGGCGCTTTCATGTGTCAATGACGGCCTGGTGCTGTCGATGGACGCATTGGCAAGGGTGCAAGCGCGTGTGACGAAATCCAGGAGGCAAATGGTCATTGACCATATGCGTCCGGCTACGGCAGTCAGGGAGCGTCTCCTTGGGACACCCCTGACAGGGCCTAGCATCTTCGGTGGCCAAGCGTGGGCCATCTTAGAGGATACCGCCAGTATCGCGCAAAATCGGTTAGCGGTAAACCTACAGCTAGAGCTAGTGCGACAAGCGCATGCACTAGGGCCTGTGGGGAAACCGCTAACGGGACAACCTTCAAAGGAGCAGAAGAAGCATAAGGGCAAGGCGAAAGCTAGGCCTGTTGCGACTTCTGCTTCAGCTGGGGTTTCAGAGCCGCCGCCGGCGAAGAAGCCCAGGAAGGTTGTAGAGGCGCCTACCCTCCCCAATGTTGCTCCTGACCGCCCTAGAGGCGGGAAGGGCAAGGGGAAGGGTAAGGCCTCAAAGGGCGGACAGAAGGGGCCGAAGCGTACCTGAGGGTACGAAAGCTCCCTTCATATCCGCCTGGACCGCGCCTGTGTGACAGGAACAGTGGTGCCAGTTATACCCGTCGTGCCTAGAACGAAATGGTTCTCTCTCTCTCTCGTTAAGAAAGAGTGGGGGGGGGCGGACTGCGAGCCGGACAACCCCGTTAGACGTCGAGGCGTCTATGGTGGGTGGAAGGCTCATGCGTTTCGTCGAGGCCTGGCACGGTGTGACGTCAGACAGTCTGGTCCTGGGATGGTTATCCCAGGGTTACATGCCGGAGTGGTGGGACTTTCCACCACAAAATCTGTCTTTGGCACCTGTCTGGACACCCGTACCAAGGGAGCCAGACAAGTTAGAAGCCGTTCAAAAGGAGTGTCGGGTTTGCTTCTGAAGGGAGCAATAAAACCAGCAAATCGAAACACTCCAGGCTTCTATTCAAACATGTTCCTTGTCCCCAAGAGCACAGGGGGATGGAGACCCATACTCAATCTCAGGCCATTAAATTGGTTTAGCCATACGCTTCGGTTCCAGATGGAAATGCCGAGGTCGGTAATGCGGGATTGAGGAAAGGAATGTGGTGTGTATCGATCGATCTGAAAAATGCATATTTCCACATTCCTATGAATCGGAGTTGGCACAGGTTTCTGAGATTTGCGTTTCAGAATCAAGTATGGGAGTTTACAGTCTCCCGTTTGGCCTGTCGACAGCTCCGAGGGATTTCACAAGAGTGGTCCTTGCGGTGACAGCGTTTCTCAGAAAAGAGAACGTGGCGCTACACACCTACATAGACGACTGGCTGCTTAAGGCAGACTCGGCAGCCAGGTTGAACGTGGATACTGCTCTGACTCTGAAGTTACTTTCAGATCTACGCTGCATAGTCAACGAGGAGAAATCCGAGTTGACGCCCACTCAACGTTTCGTTTATTTGGGGATGCGATTCGACCTTGAGGAGGGCAGGGTTTACCCATCAGAGCCCAGAGTGGTGTCTCTGTTAGCCATCCTCAAGAGTTTTCGAGTGGGAAACCACATTCAAGGCGAGGCGGTTCCTTCAGATGCTGGGCATGATGGTCTCCATGGAGCAGGTTATCCCGTACGATGCTCTAATGCGAAGGCCTATCCAGTTGTATCTGATGTCTCTGTGGAAACAGAGAACAGAACCCCTGTCAAAACTGTTGCCAGTTTTGGAGCCGATAATATCGCATCTTCTATGGTGGAAACAGCGTCAGAATCTCCTATTAGGGGTTTCGCTGCACCTACCCCGCCTCCAGCTGTCCGTCTACACGGATGCATCGCTGGAAGGGTGGGGTGCCTGCCTGGGAGAACCAGGTCTCGGGCACATGGACTCTCCCGGAGAGTCAGCTGCATATCAATCTGTTGGAAATGATGGCAGTGGAACTGGCGTTGGAAGAGTTCCTTCCGATGATCAGGGGCAGGGTGATATTGATACGGTCGGTCGATTCGACAGTAGTATCATATATAAATCGCCAAGGCGGGACCAGGTCGCCCACTTTGTGTATCAGGGTGTGGCACTTGATTCAATGGTGCAGGAATTACTCGGTTGTTTTGAAAGCAGCTCGTATTCCTGGCCGATTGAACATTCTGGCGGATGCTTTGTCTCGCAGACAGAGAATCCTGCCAACAGAATGGTCCCTCAACCCTCCAGTTCTGCGACGGATCTTCGAGCATTGGGGCAAACCCAACGTGGACTTGTTCGCCACAAAGGAAAATGCTCAAATCATGACATATGTCTCGCCGATTACAGATCCAAATGCCGTCGATACAGACGCTCTGGCGATAAGCTGGAGAGGGATGCACGCTTACGCGTACCCACCCACCATTCTTCTACCGAAGGTTTTGGTGAAGGTCAGGGAGGAACCGTGTCTGGTCCTGCTAATAGCGCCGTATTGGCCGAGCAGGGCGTGGTTCACGGATCTTCTAGATCTGCTGGTGGAAAATCCTGTGCAGTTGCCCGAGATTCCGAACATAATCTCCCAGGCCAAGGGACGCTTCCTACACGAGTGTCCCGAAATGTTCAATGACTGCGTGGATGTTATCAAACAACGTTCCACGTCGGAAGGCTTTTCTCGACAGGCTGCTGATTTCATCGCGGCTGCGAGAAGGAGGTCAACCTTCAAGTCATATAACAACAAGGTTAACAGATTTGCAGACTGGTGTGAAGAAAAGGGTATTGATACCTTTCAATCCACTATCAGCAAATAGCAGACTTTCTCTGTGAGCTGTTCTTTTGAGGACTAGCTCCCGTCACAGTTGCTGGATACAAGTCAGCTTTGGCATCAGTTATCCCTTGTCTAGCCAACAGGGATAGTCCAGAGGTGGCCCAGTTAAATGTGATGTTGAAGGGAATGAGCAATCTCCGACCGAGACAACCGGTAGTCATTCCAGCCTGGAGTCTATCTTTAGTGCTTAATGTACTGGCCAAGCACCCTTTCGAACCGTTGCGTTCGGCTAGTCTAAAGCATTTGACTCTAAAGGCGGTCTTTCTATTGGCAGCTTCCTCAGCTAGAAGGCGCAGTGAGATCCATGCGCTTTCGGCAGAGAGGAACCGATTTATTGTTTCTGGAGAAGGTCTGCGTCTTCTGCCAAGAGCAGAGGTTATGTCAAAGAACCAATCTTTGATATATCCCGGCAAACCGATCATTATACCGAAGTTAACTAGGTTTGATCGTGATGCCAGTGTCTGGTGCCCGGTCCGTGCTTTGACTAAGTACAAGAAACGGACTGACTCGTTACGGTCGAACGATAGACATCTGTGGATCTGCCATAATAAGTCTTATGGCGCCGCATCCATGGATACTATCTCTCGTTGGGTGGTCGAATGCATTCAGACTACTCACGAGATGGCGACTGGGCACCAGGTGCAAGGCGTAAGGGCAGACAATGTCAGAGGAATAGCCGCCTCGACCGCTCTTTACAATGGTGTTCCGTTATAGGACATCATGGCCGTTGCACAATGGCACTGTGAGTCCTCATTCACGGAATACTATATGAGGGATGTGTCAGACTCAGCCAATCCACTCGCTTTAGCTGTTTTGAAACGATAGTTAGTGACCACACTGCTTTTCACCCTTTTCTCACTTCGGTAAGAAAAGAACCTAAAGCAGGCATGGTCAGGCGAGAGGATGTCAACCAGATTGTGTCACTGATGGCCGAACCGGTGATTGGTTGGAGGCGGTACGTCTGAAGTCCTGTTATCATAAGGTAATTCAACAAGTGAGAGTTTTTTGTATTATGTATATGTATCATGTTCATTCATCTTATATATTCATGCTCATTCCCAGGCTAATACAAGCGATATGCAGGGAGTAGTTAACCCTCTTGGCATATTGGTGTTTCAGGCGAGATACATGTTCGTTAGTTCTCTCCCTTTTCTTAGGAGGAAAAAGGGGGGGGGCCTGTGACGCGAATGTGATTCGGTTCCGTGAACTTGACGGTCCTTTTAGGTCTCCGTTAGTCAAGTTTGAAGTCTAAAATCTTTCTCCAAGGGGCAAAATTAGCATGTATGGCTTGCCCCTTCCCACCAGGTTACTGATCAAATCTGGTGTATATCAGAAGTAACAGAATGGTGAGTATTGATCGAAGGAGAATGCAGGAAATGTCAATTTCCCTTTCTCCGAGATCTAACAATACTCACCATTCTGTTACGGACCCAGCCTCCCAGCCCCACGGAGGCAAGCCATAGTTTTCTCTTGTTTGGTGGCTATGCAAACAATATGAGCTCTATGGTAAACGGGTACTCGGCAGTGGGGAGCCGGGTACCCGGTTCCCAGGAGTCGGTAAAGCTTTCTAAGTCTATAATCCTAGAGCCGCTGTCAAGGCCAGCTGTATATCAGAAGTAACAGAATGGTGAGTATTGTTAGATCTCGGAGAAAGGGAAATTGACATTTCCTGCAATCTCCATTAATCATGTTCAAAACCCAAGACTAGATGCTATTGTTTCTTTAACCCTTTAATGGTCATGTCAGCCAAATCTGGTCTCTGCAGTAGTCTTAGGCAATGAACAATAGGCAATGAGTTCATCTACAGGCCTAGTGAAGACCATTTTTGAAAATTTATCACTGGAATGACAGGCTCGGTAGGAGAGCCAGTCATTCCTGTCATAAATTTTCAAGAATAGTCTTCTTGTCGTAGAGGGTTAAGTCAGATGTCCAACAATACCTGGTGAGTTCTCGATTTTAATAATACATTATTGTATCTGCTTTCTTTACAGTTCATGACACTTGTCGTGGATTTAACGCTGGTGAATGAAGGAAGTGGCACGGCCATATTGAAAGGTTTTGAGCAAGAAGAGACGCGGTGTGTGACTGAGATACAGTGCGTGCCCAGAACTGTGTTATGGAAGAGGCATGTTGTCGATCATCACATTAACCAGGATGGACAGGTTAAATCTTGTAGAATGGAGGGATTTGACCTGTTACTCAAGTACCTGACACTATAATCAAATACGTCACATGTTATAACTTATAAAAGCTAACATTGCAATCAGAACAACGTATAACTCTGTCATGTAGACTGAAAAGTCTATCACAAGGTGTATGAATTGTATGTCTGTGATGAATTTACAATATTTTGAAACTAATTTAACTGGGAGCTGTTGCTGCCATACACAGCAGCATTCCCCAGTCAGATGACTTTCAAAATAGTCAACGGCTTGCGTGTATAATTACCGTACTTTATCTTCTGTGATTTCCTTTCTCAAAGTTTTAAATTGATTTGAACACATGAAATGCCCCCCTTCATTACATGTATATGCATTATTCACATATAATTATTCCTGGATTTTAGTCTATCTTGATACCAGCTTCATGTGGAAGCTGAATGACATGAAGTAACCGAGCATTCAAAATTTATTTAGGCCTACATGTCAGATATGGAAAATTTTTATGATAACATCAATTTTCGGTTGGATATTTTGCTGTTAATTTGACATGAATGTGTTGCTGACCAATGCCTGAAAGTGATTGACTGGAATTTCGGGTGTGATAGGTTTCGGTATCTTTCATGACATATACTAAGTGAGCATGACAGTTAATATCTCATTCACAGGTTTACTATCTAACTGGTACTCATTAACCATCTAACGTCTCAATTTGGTCAAGAGAATCGAATTATTTCCTCATTGAGAGTTCATTTGCAGACAAAGAGAATACCACTCTTGAAAATTTACCACTAATCACTGGCTCGATTACTGAGCCAGTCATTCCAGTGGTAAATCTTCAAAAAACTATTCTCTTGGCATGCAAATGGACATTGAACAGGACCATAGAAAGGGTTAACTTCTTAACCCTTTAACACTCATATTGGTCAAAAACGGCTTCAGCACTGGTCTTGAAAAATCTTCATTTGCAGTCCAAGAGAAGCCTATTTGTGAAAATTTACCACTGGAATGACTGGCTTGGTTATCGA
This sequence comes from Chaetoderma sp. LZ-2023a, assembly GCA_034401795.1. Lineage (NCBI taxonomy): Eukaryota > Metazoa > Mollusca > Caudofoveata > Chaetodermatida > Chaetodermatidae > Chaetoderma > Chaetoderma sp. LZ-2023a. The sequence continues at coordinate 41,912,952 of CM067372.1, read as the reverse complement.
GCCAGTCATTCCAGTGGTAAATTTTAAAAAATAGTCTTCTCTTGGTCTGCAAATTGACATTTTCTATGAGAAAATTGAAATTTTCTTGAACAAATTTGAGCGATAAAGTATTAAACAGATCTTGAATACCCAGATTCAGTAAAATTGAAATCTGTTTATGCTCCTGCTTGTGGGATTATATTGTAATCTCTTTGTCCATGCATGTGTGAGCCCATCCATGTGTCTGTGCCCAGTTTTTTGTCTGGACCATATTTTCAAGAGGTTTTCACGTATAGGCACCAAACGTGCTATATGGATGCATCATGGCCTAAAGGTGTGTCATGTATCAAAAGTAGGTCAATATGACCTACTTTTCACGGTTCAGTGAATATCATAGATTATTCTTGTCAGTGATGTAGTTTCAAGAGGTTTTTAGCTCACCTGGCTTGAAAGGCCAAGTGAGCTTATGCCATGGCGACCATCCGTCGTGTGTCCATCGTCCGTCCATCCATCAACTTTTCCTTTAAACGACTTCTTCTCAAGAACCACTGAGCCAATTTCAATTATATTTGGCAGGAAGCATCCTTAGGGCATAGGGATCCAAGTTTGTTCAAATGAAGCCGATCGGCCAATTAGGCCGGCGGCCATCTTGGATTTTGACGCCTTTAAAAATCTTCTACTCTGAAACCGCTTGAGGGATTGAAGGAAACCTCATGAAATATGATCTAGGGCAAGAGCTCAACCAAATTTCCTCAAGAGAACTTAATTGGTCAAATAGTTCGGCAGCCATCTTGGTTGACCTCGTTTTATCGAAAATAACTTCTCCAGAACCGCTGAAGGGATCAGGCCGAAATTTGGCAGATATGATTAGGGACTAAGGGCCAGTAAACTTTGTTCAAGAGAAGTTCATCCATCAAAAAACATGGCTGCCATGGGCCGATCAAAATATAGCATGTTTGGCGGTCATATTGGATTTTTTTATTTGATGGATTTTGAGGCCGAAATTGGTTTTATATAGGTTTTTGGGTATTCTGATCTCAAATTAAAAATTTTAAACGGTTTGGTGGCCATCTTGGATCATTTTCCCCCCAAAAGCGCCCATACTAAAGCAATGGGAAATTTAAAATATCTTCTTCTCGAGAACTACTGAGCCGATTTCAATTATATTTGACATGAAGAATCCTTAAGGCATAGAGATTCAAGTTTGTTCAAATGAACCCGATCAGCCAATTTGGCCGGCGACCATCTTGGATTTCGGCCGATTTTTAGAAATGTTTTAAAAAATCTCCCAAACCATTTGAGGGATCGATTCAAAACTCACACTATATATTACAGTAACCAAACTGGGTATATGGATGCATCATGGCCTAAAGGTTGTCCTCTTATAAAGGTAGGTCAGTGTGACCTACATTTCATGGTTCATTGAACATCATAGATAAAAAATTTCTGGCCTGTACAGTTTCGAGTTTTTTGTATACAGTATCTAAATGTGGTGTATGGATGCCTTGTAGGTTACTATTGTGTCATATCAAAATTAGGTCCACCTGAGCTATGTTTCACGGTTCACTGAGCATGACAGAAATTCCTTGTCTGGGCATTCATTTCTTGGGACTTTGGTATACATCAACCAATCTTGGTGTATGGATGCATTAAACTTGTAACTAGTATCAATTCATGGTTCACCCAACTTCAACATTAATTGCACGCGTACAACGAAAAGAAAGGTTCAGCGGAAGGCTGGCGTATGCTTTGCGATACACTGCATCACTAAGACTCTAGTTGATTTAATTCTATAATTTCCCCATTTCAATTAGTAGTAATGGAAGTAGTAGCAGTAGCTACTGCAGCAGTAGTACTTAGTAGCAATAATCATCATCATCATCATAATCATCATCATCATCATTACCATCATCATCAGCAATCATCATCATCATCATTTTCATCGTGATTGATTCTATAAATATGAGTAGGTGCCACCTGACCTGTAGTAGCATTAGCAGCAATATGGGTAGGAGCTGCCTGACCTGTAGTAGCATTAGCAGCAATATGAGTAGGAGCCACCTGACCTGTAGTAGCATTAGCAGCAATATGATTAGGAGCCACCTGACCTGTAGTAGCATTAGCAGCAATATGAGTAGGAGCCACCTGACCTGTAATAGCATTAGCAGCAATATGAGTAGGAGCCGCCTGACCTGTAGTAGCATTAGCAGCAATATGATTAGGAGCCACCTGACCTGTAGTAGCATTAGCAGCAATATGAGTAGGAGCCACCTGACCTGTAATAGCATTAGCAGCAATATGAGTAGGAGCCGCCTGACCTGTAGTAGCATTAGCAGCAATATGAGTAGAAGCCGCCTGACCTGTAGTAGCATTAGCAGCAATATGAGTAGAAGCCACCTGACCTGTAGTAGCATTAGCAGCAATATGAGTAGGAGCCGCCTGACCTGTAGTAGCATTAGCAGCAATATGAGTAGGAGCCGCCTGACCTGTAGTAGCATTAGCAGCAATATGAGTAGGAGCCGCCTGACCTGTAGTAGCATTAGCAGCAATATGAGTAGGAGCCGCCTGACCTGTAGTAGCATTAGCAGCAATATGAGTAGGAGCCGCCTGACCTGTAGTAGCATTAGCAGCAATATGAGTAGGAGCCGCCTGACCTGTAGTAGCATTAGCAGCAATATGAGTAGAAGCCGCCTGACCTGTAGTAGCATTAGCAGCAATATGAGTAGGAGCCGCCTGACCTGTAGTAGCATTAGCAGCAATATGAGTAGGAGCCGCCTGACCTGTAGTAGCATTAGCAGCAATATAAGTAGAAGCCGCCTGACCTGTAGTAGCATTAGCAGCAATATGAGTAGGAGCCGCCTGACCTGTAGTAGCATTAGCAGCAATATGAGTAGGAGCCGCCTGACCTGTAGTAGCATTAGCAGCAATATGAGTAGGAGCCGCCTGACCTGTAGTAGCATTAGCAGCAATATGAGTAGGAGCCGCCTGACCTGTAGTAGCATTAGCAGCAATATGAGTAGGAGCCGCCTGACCTGTAGTAGCATTAGCAGCAATATGAGTAGGAGCCGCCTGACCTGTAGTAGCATTAGCAGCAATATGAGTAGGAGCCACCTGACCTGTAGTAGCATTAGCAGCAATATGAGTAGGAGCCGCCTGACCTGTAGTAGCATTAGCAGCAATATGAGTAGGAGCCACCTGACCTGTAGTAGCATTAGCAGCAATATGAGTAGAAGCCGCCTGACCTGTAGTAGCATTAGCAGCAATATGAGTAGGAGCCGCCTGACCTGTAGTAGCATTAGCAGCAATATGAGTAGGAGCCACCTGACCTGTAGTAGCATTAGCAGTAATATTAAAGGTGTAAGGGAGTTAAGTTATCGCTTGTCATGGATCAGATCACTGTACGATGCGAAACACCGATATGTTTATCCAACACACAAAACATCAGTAATGATTATGACATCATTTATCAAATGATTACTAGATATTTTATTGCCAAAACGCTTAACCCAAAATGGAAATGATAGAATAGATATCTAGAGGTAGCTAAATGATTTCAATTATGAATGGTTAACCCTTTTATTTGAAGGAAAGCTGATCGATTTGATGTAAATTCCAACACTTCCTTGTCTTGGCTCGATGTGTGGAAGAGTGATTTGCATTAGCATTTGAACTTTGACCTATTGATTCAAAAGATGGGTGTAATTAAGAAGTAAACAAAGACAGATTTGAAAAATTAATATTCATTTATTCTTGCTTGCTTTCTGCGATTTGTTATGTAATTAAAACAGTACTGCACGATTGAAATAACTTGTAATTAATGTATTATATAGAGATAAATGGTTCTATTGAACCAGGGTTTCAGAATCTATAACTACTGAATTCCTGTATCAATGTTATCTTACGTTGAACATTTATAAATTAATTTGAACGAAACAAGAATTAGATGAAGTCACCTCTAGATCGAAACGACCATTATCAATCCATATTTGACTGATCCTGGCTGCTCAAATCCCTGTTCTTTCTTTGTGTTTTGATATCAATCACATCAAATCGATTTTTCGATCTGATGTCACTTATATCAATCCTCAAAGAATATCACAGACGATTTAGTTCACTTCAGAAATCATAAATGCTCCTAATTGATGGAAGATGAGATCCGGGTACATCATCACCATCCAAGTTGAAAATGACCCCTATCTGGTTCATGTAGACCACTATCGACTATTGAATCATTTAGAACCTGGGATGGATATGGACCATCGGATAATCTCTTAACTTTATGGCAGCATGTATGATTTTATGTCAATTAAAACTTAGGCTTAATGGTTCTTGGTTCGGAATCTAAATTTGAGATATCAAACTAATTGACGTGATAATAATTATAGCGACAATTAATATAGAATTTATATATAGTCAATCAATAATATACGACCTGAATGTAGTATAGCTGTTATAAATACCCGATGGAAACAGTAATTTCTTTGTGGCATGAAGACGAAAGGGTCCTGCTGACGAATATGATCACAATACAAATTCTGATATATTGAAGATGACGGAAAGATGTGGGTGCACCCAGACAAATGCACAACACAAATAATGTAAACGATTGAAATTCATCCTGCGATGTAGGTGGATCTGAAAGGTTGAATGTGACTGGCCACGAGCTGCCAGAAGCTAACGTCGTGATTGCTGCGAGACCAGAAGCTGGTGGTCTGGCCCACAACTACGTTAACCTGGAACTGGATATCTGGCGACAGTTAACGATGACCAGGAGCTGGAGATCTGACTACGGATGATATTACCAGGAACTGGAGACCTGGCTACGGATGATATTACCAGGAGCTGGAGACATGGCTACGGATGATATTACCAGGAGCTGGAGACCTGGCTACGGAGGATATTACCTGGAGTTGGAGACCTGGCTACGGACAATATTACCAGGACATATGCGGTCGACGATTATGATGACCCAAAGTCATGGAGCAATTCTTGTATGAAAGTTCATATTGTGACAACAAGCCAAACGTTATATTGACTAAAGAAACGTTAATTCTAAATGTTCAGAAGATTTCCTGACTGTTGATGGGCCCAAAACTAAGATGGCACCCACACATATTTATGAATCTGTATGATGACACTTTGTTAAATAAACTTCACATTTGCACCTTCATTCTCACAGCCATGCCGGTGTATATGGCTGGCATAGAATTATATACACATGAGATGATGGCTGCCTACATCACAATTTCGCTAAGGAGCGACTAACTCTCGCGAAGGCCAACCACTGAATGCTCGCCGTGGCGACGATCTTAACACACGCAGATAAAGCATCGTGATCCGTCTGGATCACGCAGATACAGTACTACATGTTGATTTGTAACTCCTACATAATTGCTAAAATAATCAATAGAGATTCCATACATATTATAAATAATGAAATCTACATTGATTATAAACTAATCATAATAACCAATATAATTATCTCAACTCTAACTGCTATAATTTTGTATAAGTGTAAATCTTGATTACAAATATCCCCTACACTTTTATAATTGACATGAAGTAATTTATTTCATTAAATCGACAAGAAAGCATGCAAGACTGGCTAACAATCTGTCTACCTATATTGTAGCAGATTTGGAGCCCAAATATGCTGCAGGTGGCATAAGCTTGTATGGAACTGCGATTGCTATGTATGATCTTATGATCATATGATAGCAACAGTCATCACAAAGGCATGAGTGGTCATGGTTCTCAATGCTAGCTTCTTTATACCTACAGGTGGAGATAATTAATGAAGACATCACAGAATGTGAAGTGCTCAATGTTATTCCATCAGCAGCTTTTGTCCAGATGGTTGATGCATTTAAACAGGTAACTTGGGAAAACTTTCCTCAGTCTAACAGTTATGCGCATGAATAATTATATTTGATTAATAGACACCAACAGAGTTTAAATAATCAGTGGTGTAGTGGCGTATTTTAAAATGCAATAGCTGTAGTGAGAGGTGTGAGTAAATATGCAGCTTCTCTGGGGTTAAACCTGACCTAGTCTGTGAGGTATTGGTCCAGTGCGCCCCAGCAGTGCTACACCACTTCAATTCAATGGTGTACATGTCATGTAATGAGCAATATACATGATAGGCTATTACCAGGATCATTACCCTTGGATTGCTTTTAACCCATTTCCCCCTATTGGTCTAAGATGATATATGGGGCCTGTTTTCGCAATTGACAGAGTCAGTGAACCACTGATTTATAGTCCGTGGTTCATGCATTTTGGCGTTCCGGAAGTTGAAGATTTACTGACTTGGTTCGTTGGACCAGTGACCGAGTTTTGATCTTGGTTCGTTGTTACCAATGGTTACTGGTTCGTAAATTTCAAGATGGCGGCGCCCAGATTAATTTTTATAACTTATTTGAATGATGAAATCTCGTCATTATGTTTAGTGGATGTGATCGTCTGCGATTTACATAGACTAAAATTAAAGTCTAAATCTAAATACTATCAAATTAATTGCTACGGTTAATGCAATGTAGAATGCTTTTGGGTTCAGAACATTGCCACGAAATTACAATCGGGAAAACATCACCAATTTGCATAAATGCTGGTTTGGCTGTTCTGGTTCCAGGTCAGTTTTTCCTGGTCAGTGGTTTAAACCAAATCATCAAATTCACGGAGTCTGTCAGTCGCGAAAACAGTCCCTTACTACATTGAATCCAGCTGATTATTTTGCGAACCATTTAACCCTTTAATAGTCGAGCTGGACAAAACTGGTCTCTCCAGTGGTCTTGTGGAATGTCTGTATGTAGATCAAGATATCAGTTCTTTGAAAATTTAAGACTGGAATAACTGGCTCAATAATTGAGCCGGTCATGGGAGCTGGACATTTTCAGAGATGGTCTTTTTTTGACCTGCAAGTGGACATTCAGTGAGCAAAAATTTCAATTCTGAAAAATCTTGACCGCTAAAGAGTTACGTTATTGACTTGACATTTGTCTGACCTCTCACTGGTGATGCCTTATTGTATACCAGTCTGATCGCAATGGACAGGTGATCTTTATGTACCGTATTTATCCTAATTTAACCGGCCCTCCCAATTATACCGCCCCCAAGTTTATGAGAATATTTAAAAAAATTTACTTAGAAATCTGTATTATAAAAAATAGTATGAAAACTGAACACATATTCTCACACTATAAATTCTTAATCTTACGCCTATGCTTAATATATGCCTTATATCCGTCATCGCGGGAGTGAAATTATTAATTGAAGCCACCTAAATAGTGTGTATACTTTATTGAACATTGTTTATTTCATCAAATTTAATCCTAATTTTGACATAAAATGTCGACGAGAGAAAATGAATCAGCTTCCGCTAGAAGACAAATTTAGGTCGTTACTCGGGTAGTGCGAAGACGTTAATATTAGTAGCCGGGTAGATAGTTGCACATATATATATATATATATATATATATATAGGAGGGTAGCTTCGAATAGCTACGAGAGTGGCGGCGTAAACTCGTCCTATAGCGGAAGCCTGATTACTACGCGGTAGAATCGTCTTCATTTTACGGACCTAATATACTGGACTCGGGATGTACTGTATATATATCATTACCTGATGTTAACCGAGTATTATACATTCAATTCAACCCGTATAATTGTTACCCATTAAAATAACCTATATTTCGTTGATAGCATTTCCCCCCTAATTACATGACCGCTAACTGCCCGGCAGTTAAATTAGGATAAATATGGTACATGTGTACATATGTTCTGATGACCCAACATTGTTCCATATTCTGCTGGCCGAAGAATCTGGCTCTTTGACACTTTGATTGTCAAATTTGGTCAAGAAAATCTAGGTTTTGGCTTAGTGAATGTCCATTATTTGCAGGCCAATAGAAGACTATTTTTGAAAATTTACCACTTGAATGACTGCCTCGATAACAAAGCCAGTCATTACAGTGATAAATTTTCAAAAATAGTCTTCTGTTCACCTTCAAATAGATATATACTAAGCAAAATTTGAAAACAGGAAATAGAAGCGTCTATTCAAGTTTGTTTTCAACATATTTAACAGCTTTCGCATATGATTACATTGAAATCGCAGGGCTCAAGACAAACAGTCAAAACACCATGAGGCTTTATGAAGCATCATTTTTGGTCAATAGAGGGATCTATTTCCAACTACCAGTATGTTCCGTCAATTTTTATACGCCTGCGCAAAGCGTGCTCGTATTATGTGATGGCGCTCGCCATCCATCCGTCGGTCTGATTCTTGTTCGGGCCAGATCTCGAAGAATTTTGAACCTACACTCAATTTTTAGCTCACCTGGCCTGACGGGTAGAGTGAGCTTATGTCGTGGTGACTGTCCGTCCGTCATCCGTCCATCCGTCAACTTTTCCTTTAAACGACTTCTCAAGAACCGCTGGGCCAGTTTCAATTATATTTGGCCGGAAGCATCCTTAGGGTATAGGGATCCAAGTTTGTTCAAATGAAGCCGATCATCCAATTAGGCCGGCGGCCATCTTGGATTTTGGCCAATTTTTAGAAACGTCTTTAAAAATCTTCTCCGAAACCACTTGAGGGATTGAAGGAAACCTGATGAAATATGATCTAGGGCAAGAGCTCAACCAAATTTGTTCAAGGGAACTTAATTGGTTAAATAGTTTGGCGGCCATCTTGGTTGACCTAGTTTTGGCGAAAATAACTTCTCCAGAACTGCTGATGGGATCAGGCCGAAATTTGGCAGATATGATTAAGGGCCAGTAAAGTTTGTTCAAGGGAAGTTGCTCCGTCAAAAAACATGGCCACCGTGGGCCAATCAAAATGTAGCATGTTTGGCAGACATATTGGATTTATTTATTTGATAGATTTTGAGGCCAAAATTAGTTCTATATATTTTTTTGGGTATCCTGAGCTCAAATTAGCAATTTTCGAAACTATTGGATAAACGGTTTGGCGGCCATCTTGGATAATTTTCTCATCAAAAGCTCCCATGCTAAAGCAATGTGAAATTTAAAATGTCTTCTCGAGAACTACCAGACCGATTTCAATTATATTTGGCAAGAAGCATCCTTAGGGCATAAGGATCCAAGTTTGTTCAAATTAACCCGATCGGCCAATTTGCCCAGTGGCCATTTTGGATTTCGGCCAATTTCAGGAAATGTCTTTAAAAATCTTCTCCAAAACCACTTGGGGAATCTTCATCTAGGCCAAGAGGTAAGCCAAGTTTGTTCAAGAGGACTTGATTGACCAAATGGTTCGGCGACCATCTTGGATGACCTGGTTTTTAAGAAAATGACTCCTCCAGAACCGCTGAAGGGATCAGGGCAAAATTTGGGGCAATCAAAATGTAGTGTGTTTGGCGGCCATATTGCACTTGCAAAAATGTCCACAAACTCATTTAAAAGACTGCTAAACCACCCACCAACAGTTTTGACAAAAATTGATGGTGCTCCAGGTCAGCGGGGGCCTCTTGTTTTTTCAGCATTTGTATAACCTATAGATGACGTGTCATCATTTTGTTACGGCACAATCATCCAATATTCACCAGTTATCTCCCTTGAAAGATTAAAATTTGTCAAAACTGTCTTGTCCAGGCCAGATCTCGAAGAGTTTTGAACCTACACTCACAATTATTTTTCAGCAGGTGTGTTAGGTATAGACAAAGTGTCACGATTTCGTTTCAGCAGTCTGCTAATTTTTGCCAGAGTTATCTCCCTTGAATGGATAAAATATTGTAAATTTATCTTGTCTGGGCCCAGATCTCGAAGAGTTTTGAACAAACACTCACAATTCTTACAGCAGATATAATTACCTATAGACAAAGTGTCATCATGTCGTTTCAGTAAAATCTTCCCATATTCGCCAGAGTTATCTCTCTTGAAAGATTAAAATTTGTCAAAATTTTCTTGTCCGAGCCAGATCTCGATAGAAGAGTTTTAAACCTACACTCACAATTATTTGTGTCTGAGGCATATCTCTGACAATGTTTTTTTTAAATAACACTGTTCTTCAACAACTGGCTTTATTGCGGGCGTATATTTAGTGTCACTAAAACTGTTGCCAAGTAAGCTCTTCCCACGTTTTATGTGTGTTGGAACCGATTTAAAACTGAATATTCAGAATCTAATTTTCAACGTAATTATGAGAACTTCTTAGACAAGTTATTTGCTAGAAAAAACTGAACACTTGATGCTGATCTAAGTTGTGATCGAGTCGAGGATGCCAGGCCTAAATGGTCTCTGCCTTATATACTCCCTAAGGGGCAGGGAAATGTCTATAATTTGTACACCATTGCTAAGGAAAAGTTGGCCGCTGTAGGACTAGTTGCGCCAGCGCGGTTGGCCGCACTGGAAGTCATTGCGTCATAACGGTTGTTGGGCGCATTGAGATGTGATGTATCCATTGACGTCATTAGGTGAAAGCTTCAAGGTTGGCCACAGGTTATGCAGTTGGGCGCATGGTCGGCAATGTGGAGGGATAACGGCTGACTGCAGGTAATGCTGTTGCCCGCAGCCATTGTGGTTATTGTCCACAGGTTAGTCAACATTATGTGATATTCAGGTCGAATATTTTCCATCTTTGGTAATTCGAAAGATGGAGAGATGGGCTCGTAGAGTTTGTTTTTAATGTAAAAATGGCGGGATTTCAGAAACTGTATCCATTCTAATGGCATGTGTTCAGTTATATAAAGAGGACTGGTTTTTTCATTTGTAGTGTAGGGCGAGGGACCAGTTTGTCGTTAGGTCTCTTGTGGAATGGAGAGATGAGGTGGTGGTTGTTCACTGGAAGGCTATGCTGGCGGTTTAACCTAGCCATGTGTTTATAATGTGACGCTCAACTTGTGTACCATATATAAATTGGTAACGTTACTGGCATGGAGTACTAGTTTGCAGTCCCCAGTCCTAATGATCCTGACTCATGACGTTTCATACCCTATATTGTTATACACATCAGAGGTGGATTGTTGCGTGCGCTTAAAGTTCTCGTCTATTCATAAAGGATACATATCTTAACTAAATTTAGAATTCTTTTTTACTCTATGGATGCTTTAACAGTTTACCTAACTAGTACTGTACATGTAGCCACCGTTTTAGATAGATATTTGCTGATTGTTGATATAATACAATTCTCGTAATGCTAATGCTGGTCATTCTTCTGCTGGCCTCCACGACGAGCGCATAGAAGTGCATAGCATAGTTCAATCCTAGTTGTATATTTCCTATGATGCAAATAAAAGCAAATATATCCATAGCAAGTTTACTGAATAGCAGTAACAGATTTCCGTCAAATTGTTGTCAAAATAATCAGCTGGTTATACAATTGTCATTATACAAAGTTTTGATAGCAATTTGGGTGAAAATCGTTGATGATACAACTTTCAATCAAATTGTTCTCAAAATAATCAGCAGGGCAGTCAATGTTGCAAGACTTGCTGAAGATATTTCGAGCAACTTTATTGACAGTCATTTCTGACTAAGGCAGCAACAGTGTTGTCAAATTTCTCTCAGAATTGTTTTCAGTAAACTTGTTATAAATATATTTGTTGTCACATGCACCATAGGAAATATACACAACTGGTATTGAACTATGCGATGCACATTTATGAGCTCACCTTGGAAGCCAGCAGGAGAATGACTAGCATTAGCTTTACGAGAATAGTTTTATACCAACAATTGCTGGGACAATAGTGTCTGAAATAATGGCACCTGCAAATAGCTATCTAAAATGACAGCTACAGTTCTAGTTAGTTAAAGTGTCCATAAAGTAACAAATAATCCTAAATTTTGCTAGGATATGTATGTTTTATGACTAGATGAGAACTTTAAATTTTATGTGCTCATATAGTAAAGACTAATGGTGGGGACAAGGTGTGTGGGCAAAGGTGCTGCCGGAAATTCTTCAAGGCATTCAGCTGGAACTGTCCATGTGTCCGCAAAGTGGTCAGCGGTAGTGTCTGCACGATCTGCCATGAACTTGTGGAAGGTGTCTGCAGAGAGCAGCTTTCCTGTGGGTGGTTTTGCCGCACTTCCAACAGAACGTGTCGACTCAAACCAGTTTTATTAGTGCATCTGCGCAAGCAAGTATTGTATACTCTAAGGGCCATTGTTCAACAATAAACAAATGCGTCTGTTGTAGCGTGATGTCATACGCCAGCGTGACATAATCGTGAAGTGTAATGTGAAAGGTGTGTGATGTCTTAGCTGTAACCTCTCTGGGATGGGATGATAAGGTAACCTAGTTAATAAATGCTGTTAGTAGTAGTAATGCATGGGGGTTACCAGTCAACATGGTTGATGCTGATTGGGTCCACAGTATGTAACTGATGGATCCAATAAGATTCACGTTCCTTAAGGTGGACAGCAGTCTTATCGTCTGGATCGTGTGGTAGTACTTCGATGGTCCGGTACTGCACATCAGTGTGGTCATTCCCAGGGAGGTTCAAGTGTGTTGCAACTGGTGTGTGTTATTTTTAATATCTCTAATGTGTTCTTTGTAGCGGACTTGAAATTGTCTAAGTGTTTCTCTAACATATTGTTTCTTGCATTTCTTGCATGTGAGGAGATAGCCAACATTGCGTGTTGCGCAGTATGTTTTGTCTTGCCTGCTATTTGAGGTTTATGTGTGTACTGTAAAAGCAACTGGTTTTGTCTTGAAGTTTGCAGAAGACACAGTTTACTTTCGGGCAAGGATCAATTTTATTAAGGATTGAGTGTCCCTGTTGCCCTTTCCGGTCAGGATAGGAGAAGTCTGCTGTAACTAGTTGGTCCTTGAAAGTCTCACCACATATGTATGCAGAGTGATTTCTCTGGGAAAGTGTCATGGCATTTAGGACTGCTTTCTCCAGTGTTGCAAAATCACTTTCTTAACCAGACATCCTTGTTTATGGGAATCTGTAACGAGCGCAATGCATTCATTGGAGTTAAATTTTAAAGTAGCTATACAGATAAGCTGTTGAATATTTTGAGACTAATTTGACTGTGGGCTGTTGCTGCCTATAGCAGTAACAGCTCCCAGTCAAATTAGTTTCAAAATATTCAACAATGTTTATTAAATTGCAAATTCATCAAAGACATACAATTTGTACACTTTTGTGACAGACTTTTTGTTTTTCATGACAGAGCTACATAATTTTGATTGTGACATCACCTAACAAGTCACAAAGTTGATTAAGGGGTCGGATACTTGAGCTACAGATCAAATTCCTCCATTGGCATAGCTTTCTTGTTTCAGCGTGTTGGTGTGTCATATTTATATAATGTATTGTTCCAGTGAACTATCTCTGACTCGGTTTCCTATTGTGCTTGCAGAAGCAGGCCGGTGGCTCTCTTTGTCAGCTAACACCTTGTCAGCATATCCAGTCAATTCAGGCATCATTGCCAGGCAAACGGCTTACACTCATTGTCATGGGAATGGAGAAATACTTCAGGTGATATATTCTGAAAAGGATGTATGTGTTATGACTTTTGAGCGATGACTGTAATGATTTCTAGAGAATACAATCTTAGGTTAATATACAGACTTATTAAAATCATGCATAGACAATAGACAGCTCTTAATTGAACACGTCTGATTATGATCAATAAATTCAATTTAAAAGAGATGAGAATTAGATTTCAATTTTTTTAAATAAACAAAAATTTGTTTTTATCATAAGCTTATCATGAATTTTAAAAGGAATCTGAAAACCTTTCATAGCCTCTCCCAATCTTAACTTGGTTAAAGTCATTAATTTTGACACCCCATAAAACTCACCTATGACATCATCACGTAAATCATCAACTATGTGTTTTCAGATTACACCACACATGTTTTCAGAGTAGGTGAATCTGACGTGAAGTTACAATGTAGAATATCCGCTGTGATTCAAGTTCTAGATTACCAACCACTAGTGTTTGTCTTGCATCTCATTAGCATGCTCGTGTCTAAATGAGCTGTAGTGAGCTATCAATCAGCAACAACAAAATATCCTTCGTGCGAGGATATGATGCCACAAAAATTGTTCACACGATGACATCACTACATGATTCTGGATTGGAAATTGAAGAAAGTGACTTTCCATGGCGATATTTCTTATTTACTTAGGAATTCAAAATTAATTTTACTTAAGTTGTAGAAAAGCATCATTTAATGTGCTTTGAGCATTATCTGATTGTGTCCTTCTGTAATGTATTTAACAGTTGTTGAGCGAGTCACAAAATCAGTTACATGTATGCCATTTATTTTTGGAGCACAAACTTCAATGTCTTGTTTTGTTGTTTAGGGAGCAGAAGAATTCCAAGAAGCGACAGCACCGAGACGCTGTAAGATTGCTGGGTAGTGATGAATGTGATGGAGCGACAGCTAAAGGACGCAGCAGCAAGAAGAAGGGAGTTGATGACATGTGTATTGTTTCTCGGCTAGATGTTGAGGAGGTCAGTAGACTGATAAGTCTGTTTGTGCTTGGGCGAGAAGTTATTGAGTTTCCCTCACAGGGCAGTGAGTTTAATGATAAACAAGTGTAATGGAGAAAGAAAAGGATTTTCACTCACTCTCTGAACTACTGCATATTTGTGATTGATTTGCTGTTGTTGGATTGATGAATTAAGCAAAAGACACAAGTTTTAAATAAATTCTAGAATAAGATTTTTGTGGATTTTTTTTTGTAATTCCTCCATTCTTAATTTGTTATGACTTGACCTTATGGCAATGACAAGAGTAATCATAAATGTCTTATACACTTCGCATAAATTAAAGCTCACTTAACCCTTTCAGCGATGAATTTCACATATCTCATTTGCTAGGCAACTGTACAGGAAAACTGTTGAATATTTTGAAATTAATTTGATGGGAAGTCATTACTTCCAGTCAAATTAATTTCAAAATATTTAACAGAATAAGTTTTATATCGTAAGGAATTTACTGTTTCATGGATTTGTCGGTGAAAGGGTTAAGCTAATAAATATCCCACGCTTTACTTAAAATTCCTTTAATGGGGAATACAAACAGAAAAGGGTCACAGCTCATCAAATTATGCTTTTGGATAATTTGGATGAAATAAAACATTTGCATATTTTCAAATTCATGTATGTAAGTAGTAAATTTCACCACATTAATTAATTTTTTCCCCATTTCCCATGAGAAACCTGGAGTGACGTCGTCGCATGAATAATTGTTGTGACCGTTGATAGCTCACAACTGCTCATTCATACACCATCATATTAATGAGATGGAAGAGAAATAATATCACTTGATTGCCCTGTAGGTGGGGATTAGAATACACCTTCCGTATCCTCTGCATGTCGTAAGAGGCGACTAAAGGAGTTAAGGGTGAGGTAACCCTGACAGAAACCTCAAGTGCTGAAGACAGAGGTTCCAGGCCGCATGGCGCACTCTAATAAACCATGGATCCACGCACTTAACGCTTATGATCATGTCGATAGTCACTTACAGGACTGGCGGTATGATCAGCGAATGAAAAGAAAAAAAAGAAGAATATCACTTGATAAACTAGAGCTTGAATCTGAGCTGATGTTCTGCTTGTACCTATATTAGATGCTAGTTTCTTTTAATTTGAATCCATGTGGATGACGATTCACACAATGACATCATGCCATGAATTTTATGGGGTGTCAAAATTCATGACTCTAACTGAAATATTAACTGTGATTGTTTGTGAAAATTTGTCAAATTTTTTTAATTCATAAAATATGATAAAATCCTTTGTGGTATGAAAATATTTCATTAGATATTACTTATGAGTCGCAAAGAAGATGTCATTCATTTACAATGAGACTGAAGACTGGCCATGTTTGATTGGATGTTTTCAAGATGCTTTGCCTGGATGCCTGAAGATTGTGAATATATTGAAATTTATAAGAGACTGTGTTTATTTTTCTATATATTTCAGTGTTTGGTGGATTTACAGCTTCAGACTGATGTTAACCATCAGCTGCTAGAAGCTGGAGAAGAGCTGGTCGACTTGCTCAAGGCGTTTACTAAGTCTATAGCAGAAGCACCATCTAAGTGAGTAGATTTTATGAAAAATACACAATTCTCTGATCTCTGCCTTTTGCAACACACCAAATGCAAGGCCAACCTCTTGTGCTTAGTTTTAAATTTCAGTGTCCTAGAAACAAGGGAAGATTATTTGTGAAAATTGCTCACTGAAATGACTGGCTGCGTTATCGAACCAATCATTTCCATCATTTCCACCATGGAGAATCTGATCTGCAAATCAATGAGCAACATGCTAATAATGATGTTGTAAAGCCAACTCCCTGAGCAAACACGTCAGATTCTCGCGAATTTGTGTGTTTTAATTAAAATATCTATAAATCTAGAGCTGGAGATTAGAGATTATATATCTATAAGCTGGATAACACACCCCTCCTCCAGATCTGCAATGTGCCTGTTTATAAGTTTGCAAGAGGCCCTCCCCACCCCGATTTCCCATCTTGCCACCCACCACAAAAATCTAGTTACCATCATGTGTTAACACCCAGTCATGCCCCGGGTGTTGCCCTCCACTCCCTAAGAAAATATCTGGTTTTGCACCCTCAGATTGGTGAGTCTGGCTACATTATTGCATTACAGAAGGTAATAATCGAGTACACATCGTATAATAACTTTGCCAGAAACAGAGCAATGATAAAACAAAGAAACCAGAGCAATTTAATTTGTTTAAATCTTAAAACTAACATAGTCGAAATGATATGTTTGAATGTTGTCGTGTGGAGCTCATGGATCTGGCTTTACGTGCTCATGGCTAAGGTATTTACATGTTATTTCCAAATAGCGAGTGCTATGCTAATAATAACAGCTTATGTGATCGTTGAAAATACAAATACTTCTCTAATTACTTTTAACAAATAAGAATTATGGCGTACAGGGATTCAACAACTAGATTGATCGGTCGATGACGTGTTATCGCAAATCCCCGCATTCAATGCTTTGAACTTTGGACAAACCACAGAGCCCACCCCGATGGGCGGAGCCAAATGTAAACGTTGTTTTGCACTCCGCAGTCATATGGTTAACTCACATACCAGATTTGGTTGAATTTCGGGCAATAGTGTCAAAGGAGTTGCATTACAATCAATTTCATGACATTTTGACCCCATCCCACACCTCCAAATATAAATGTGCTCATCCACTCCACATGGATATGGGTAACTGACATACTAAATTTGGTTGAATTCCATCCAACAGTGTCAGAGGAGTTGCATTACAATCAATTCCATGACCTTTTGATCCCCACCCCTGGGGGCGGGTCCAAATATAAATGTGCTCATGTACTCCACATTGATATGGGTAACCCACAGACCAGATTTAGTTGAATTCTGTCAAACGGTTTTGGAGATGCATTACAATCAGTTCCCGTAGGCTAAAATATGACCTTTTGACCCCCTCCCACACCCTGTGGGCGGAGAGGAAAATCTAAATGGTCTCTTGTACTCTGCAATCATATGGATAACTCAGCTATCAAATTTGTTTGAGTTCCGCCTATCGATTTCAGAGGAGTTGGGTTACAACTGATTTGACGTTTTGACCCCTGCCATGCCCCCACCCCCTCCCATGGGGGTGTGTGGGGCGGGGGGGGGGGGGGGGGTGTCGGGCGAAACCAAATCTAAATATCGTCTTGCAAAGCAGAATCATATGGGTAATCCACATACCAAATTTGATTTATTTCCACGCGTGACGAATGGACAGACAGGCGGATGGAGGCGATTATAATATCCTCGACATTTTAAAACGTGGGGATAATGCACTAGAGATATATTATCATGTGATTTTATACATGAAAACTGGGTACGTTGTTAACTGCGAGGCCGTATAAGTATAACGTCTGATTAAAATTACGTTTTGAAAACTATTGAATTGAGCCCCATGTGAGATATATAATTTCTAATCTCGGCCTCTAAATTTATCGATATTTTGATTAATATGTACGAATTCTGCTTACGGAGTTGTTACCTGCTCATTTTTACCATGTGTTGCTCGATCAGATTTGCCACGCTTATCGATGCAGTGGTAAATTTTCAAGAATAGTCTTCCCATGGTTTGCAAATGAAGATTTCACAATAATAAGTGTTTAAAAACACAATACAATAAATTAAATATTAATTACAACCAAATGCAAACTGACTTATTATTTTTTTCTTAATTTGGGCACCAGACTAAGCGAGCACCAGCTCCCCCACAGAATTTTTAAATTATACCTCCGAAATCTCATGATTGCGATTCCGCCCAGTGTCATGAACACTGAGTGCCATACATGACAAAGGCCCTTTTATGGATTAATATGTATATTCTACTCCAATGGACAAGCTATCTATTCTTATAGTCGTAAATCTTATCCCATAACATTTCCTAATTATACTTACTTACTATGTATCAGTGTATTGGCTGGCTGTATGAATGTAAATAATATAGGTTTATTATGTAATCTACTAAATATTCTTAATTGATTGATTAAATCACATAAAAACTCATAATCTTGGTTCAATGTTCATTTTTATAATTCAAGGGAGGCAACTCAAATTATATATTTGCTAAATAAGAAAGATAACTCATACAAGGTTTATGTTACAGCTCAGTGGCGATAATGCATTAAGGCTGGTTTCCATAGAGTTCTTTTACGGGTTGTTTTGCTCACCACCATTGGGCATTGCATTATGATGATAGTGATTTTGAAAATAATTTTTCTGTCCAAGACCGCTCTCAAAAGCACTAACCAGCTCTTGTAAGATTAAGAGCTTTTTGAGGTCACCTAGCATGCTTAACAGATTTATGCAATGACGTCCTCTCCTGGCTTTGTATTTGCTGGCTCACAGTAGGGCAAATTCCTAGGCTCTGTGTTGGTGTGTCTTCTGGCATCCTTATCACATGGCCAAACATCGACCATCTTTGCTGGGTGACTTTTACGGACAGGAGCGATGTATTATACATCTTGTATAGTGCATCGGTGTCTAGTGATGGAGCGTATGTGTTTGCGGTGGCAGGCATCAAATTTGTCTAGAGCTGCCTTTAGATCTGCCCAGCTGTTACAGCTATACAGCATCAAGGATGCACAGGTTGCGTTGTATAAACATATTCTTTTTGTCACAGTCATCTTTGATCTACGAATCCAGCTTCCAGAAGGACTGGAAAGCCATATTTCACATCATGAGAACATACTTACCTCCCTAACACTCTTGATATACTAGTATATCGGCTCTAAATTCAATAATATTCAGAATTATAAAAAGTTAGGTGCCCCTAATGGGCAGGTGGAAGTACACAGTCATGCACATGACAAACACCACCCTCTGCGCATGCGCACACCGGTACTTCCGTTTTCTAAGATATTGGCTGAGAAGCAACATGTGAAAATCTTCACAGGCGCTTTTCTGAATTCTACTAGAACATAATCATCCCTATCCATCATGGCTGATGCTAAACTGTTGGAGGAGGAGTCCTCGTCATCATCCAAGGTGGAATTGTTCCTGTCTTTTATTTTAAGCTTGTAACCTTTGTGTGTTACCGGTTTTCATAGCGGCCGTTTTCGGCGGTACCGCGTTTTCAGGCGCTGGGAATCCTTGTAAATTTTTTCCCAGCGCCTAGGGCTAATAAACTCTTGTGTTTTATGCTTACAGGTCGGTCTTGTGTCTATACAAGGTTGCCTGGTCTTCTCTGGAAGGTGTTCACGTCCCAGGATGACTTATCATCGTGATATGTCTAAGGGTTGGAGATATAATATATTAATAAATAAAATATCTCCTTCCTTTTGTCCCATCCCCCCTCATCAGTTCTTCTGGAAGAGGAGTCTCGGCGGATGGATGGACGTGTTTCCTGCACAAGAGGATGGTTGCCTGTGCCCAGGCTAAGGGAGTTATTAATTATGGCGCATGATTATTTGAAAATAATTACATTTTCTGCTGCCGTTTGCTATTGCACTATTTTCTCTCTTGCGTGTGCATGGGTTCTCGAGTATATATAATTTAATATTATATTAGTCGAGAGCTGAGAATGTCTGGAGATCTAGATATTTCTTACATAAATCTGACGTCCCCTCTCCTGGTAGGAGCTTTTGCATAGTGAGGTTTGATGTCATAATCAATCAGAGTTTGCTCTTTCCGTGATGTCATAATCCTAGGTTAGAGTAGTATATGATGTGTTCATCTCCCTGGTATTAAGAGGGTTGAGAGATAGCTAGATAGTCATAATCTTTCTCTCTCTCTTAATGTGGGGTCTGGTTGTATTTGATGTGTTTAACTTGAGAAGTCTCCTGTCTCGTCAGGGTGGTCGTAATAGTGGAGCTTCTCTCGAGTTGGTTTTTTGGTTTCTACGTAAACATCCGTTATCACGGCTTTGAGACTGTCATACTCATTGTCTTCGTATCCCTCCCTTTTCAGAAGTGCCCGTCCTGTCTGAAGTCCATGAAAGCTAGATTCTTCCCCCACCCTTGCCATCTGTGTTCAGCGTGTAGGCTGTCCAACAAATGTGTTATTTGTGAAAAGTGGGGGCGGGGATCTAACCTCTGAGTTCTTCTGTTTGCAGGCGAAGATGATGGCGGAGGAGGTGAAGAAACCGAAGAAGGAGGGTAAGAAGAAGGCCTCTGAGAAGGGTGGGCTCGAGGCCTTCAAGAGTGAGTTGGTGAGTGAGATGCGCAGGACTTTGAAAGACCTGATGCCTGACATGCTTCGCGACATGTTGCCTGGCACAGGTGTTTCAACTTCCTGCACGTCGACCTCAGTGCAGGTAGCCCCCGTCCCTGGATCATGGCCTATTAGCTCGGACAAAGCGTTGAGTGATCCAGGGGCGGCCGTCTTGGACCCAGGCTTGATGTTCGCATCGCCTGGGGTGCCAGCGGCGCGAGAAGAATCAGGCGGGACCCGACCAGCGGGCCTGACCACGATCACTCGCGGAGTAAACTCGTCATCTGCCTTCGGGCAGTCTCCTGGTCAGTCTGGATTAGTTTTCTTTACTAATCCAGAGTCTAACTTTCCTGACCAGGAAGATGATGAGGACTACCTGCTCGGTCCACAGGTGGATCATGAAGGCATGGATGTGAGCGCCTACACTCCTCTCTTGGGGAGCGTGAACGCTCGCACCTATGGCACTGTTCCCTCGGGAGCCGGTTTCATGGTTCAGCCTGTGGCCCGCATTGGAGCAGACGGCCGGCCGTATAAGATTACACGGTTGGAAGTGGAGTCTCATACGGACGTTCCGGGCCGCGCTGGTGTGTATGATCCCCCTCACACAAGCGCGGCCTTGGAGCCTGGTTTGCCTATGGAGAATGCTATGCCAGCCCTCGCGGGCCCGTATACGTTCCCTGGGCAGCCAGGTTCGTCTATAGCCTCCTCGGCCGTGCCTGCGAATGCCATTGAGGATGACGAGGGCCCGCTGCTCGTCGGCAGTTCGCAGGTAGCCACGGACGAAGACTGGTCGGAGGCGTGTGCGTGGCTCCTCGCTGTGAGACCAGAGCTCGCCGTGGAGGAGACGGTCGCCAGTAACCCTCGGGCATGGTTACAGGCGAAGCCGTTGGCCAGCACGGCTCTGTCTCTGCCGTACGCTGATCATGTCTTAGATATGTTCGCGGCGGCAGAGGAGTCGATCCGACCGAGAGGTCGCCTCGCGAAGGCCCCCCGCGAGGTAGCTAGGCGATGTCGGGTTACTGCCAGTCAGTATGCTCGGTATGGCCTGGCACCCAGACCGAGCGCGGACGACCGCGCCGCTCTGGGGGAAGATACGCGGCCGGGTTCCCGGGCTGACACGGGAGCGTTGTGCACGGGCGCTATGCGCTCGGCGAATGCCGCCTTGCGTGACACCGAGGAGAGCTCGCGAGCAGCGATCAGTGCGCTGTCGCATGTCTCTCAGCTGCTATCGGGGGTGGTAGCAGCGTCGGTGCAGCAACAGCCTAGTCCCGTGACAGTCCAACGAGCCATCCAGGATGGCATCAACCTGGCGTTGGACTGTCTGACTAGGTCGGTCACGAAGTCGCTGAGGACGAGGCGCACGTTTGCACTGGACAATTTGTGCCCGTCGCAGGAGCTCAAGTCGCGCTTGATGCAAGCGCCGATGGCGGGCCCTGGACTCTTTGGAGGTGAAGGTTGTCGGCACCTCCAGGAGACGGTGACTTTGGTGAACAGAGGGCGCTGCGGGCACAGTTTGAAGTGCTGCGCAGGGAACACGTGCGTGTTCAGCCCTCGGCTGCTCGACAGCCGTACGCTCGTGGCGGAGCTGGCAGTGTCAGAGGCCAGCCGGCCGGCAGGTTTCAGAGACCGCGTCGGCTACGCCAGCAGCAGCGTGCGCTTGTGCGACAGCCGCCGCCTCAAGCGCTGCCTGCCAGACAGCAGCCCGCGCACCGTGGTGCGCGTGGCGCTGGTCGCGGCGCGCGGGGAGTGGCGCGTGGTAACCGGGCCTGATGCAAGAAAATTTTTTCCGCTTATCACATGTACCACTCGGGTGTTGCCACTCGTATCAGAGACACACCCACTTCTAAAATTTATGGGCACCCCGTCAACCCTAGGTGCACCAGTGGGAGGTCGTTTGACTTGTCACATTCAGAAGTGGGCGCGGTTAATTCAGGACCGCTTAGTCTTGCAATGGCTTTCGCACGGATACCGTCCAGATTGGATAAGGGGTCCGCCGTTGCATTTGTCTCTGGTACCGGTCTGGACTCAGGTTCCAAGAGATCCAGACAAGCGGTTGTGCATAGAAGAGGAGATAGATTCTCTCGCGCGAAAAGAAGCAATTCAACCGGCGCAGGATTGCCCGGGCTTCTATTCAACCGTGTTTCTTGTGGCAAAGAACACCGGGGGGTGGAGACCAATTCTCAACCTCAAGCCTCTAAACAAGTTTTTAGACACTCCGACTTTCAAAATGGAAACAGTGATATTGGTGTTGTTGGGGTTAGAGAAGGGGATGTGGACAGCGTCTATAGATCTCAAGGATGCTTACTTCCACATTCCAATTGCAAGGAGTTTTCGTCGGTTCCTGAGATTTGCTTTTCAGGGACGCCAATGGGAATTCAAGGTTCTTCCATTCGGCATCTCGACGGCTCCAAGGGTCTTCACTCGAGTGGTACTTGCTATTACGGCATACCTCCGCAGGAGAAATATACCTGTTCACACTTACATAGACGACTGGTTGCTGAAAGCACACAACCCAGAAAGTTTGACAGCAAATCTGGAGATAGTTTTGGAAACTCTCACAGATTTAGGCTGGATGATCAACTTTCCGAAATCAGAGCTGACTCCATCCCAGAAGTTTGTTTACCTGGGTATGTTCTTCGATCTGGAGATAGGATATGTTTATCCGTCCCAGGAGAGAGTGGAAAGTCTCCTCACGTGCATTCAGTTGGTTTGCGACAGTCGTTATATTCTAGCACGGGTCTATCTGAGAATGTTGGGACTGATGGTTTCGATGGAACCAGTCATTCCTCAGGCGGCCTTACGCAGGCGGCCGATTCAGTTGTTTCTCATGACCCAGTGGACGCAGAGTTCAGGATCACTGGACTCACGCATTCAAGTGTTGGACCCTCTCATTCATCACCTTCACTGGTGGATGGAGAGAGGAAATCTCCTGGCGGGGGTCATGCTGACCCCTCCCCACCCTCAAGTAACGATGTTTACGGATGCATCGATGGAGGGTTGGGGAGCTTGCCTGGAAGAAGCCACTATATCAGGGCTTTGGAATCTGGAACAGTCAAAGGAACATATCAACATGCTAGAATTGCGGGCTGTAGTTCTAGGCCTGGAACACTTCCTAGAGGAGGTGGAGGGAAAATTTGTGATGATACGTTCAGACAACTCTACAGTAGTGAGTTACATAAACCGCCAGGGCGGAACGAAGTCGCCCAGTCTCTGTATGATGACATGGAAGCTGCTTTGCTGGTGCATGGATCATATGATCACCTTGAAAGCAGTTCATATTCCGGGAAGGCTGAATCTGTTAGCAGACTCATTGAGCCGAAGGATGAGTGTTCTGCCTACGGAATGGCAACTAAATCAATGTGTGGCAGATCACCTGTTCAATCATTGGGGAAAGCCCAACATAGATTTGTTCGCAATGAAGAAGAATGCGAAGATGACGACGTACGTTTCTCCGATTCCAGATCCAAGCGCTATCGCAATAGATGCGCTAGCTATCAGTTGGAAGGGAATGTATGCATACGCATACCCTCCAACAATCCTGATTCCAAGGATCCTTCAGAAGATCAGACAAGAGGAATGCCAAGTTCTTCTGATCGCCCCGAATTGGCCAAGCCGATCATGGTTTACGGATCTGCTGGACCTTCTGGTTTGCAATCCGGTTCCTCTGCCACTGATGGACAATATTATCTTCCAGGGCAAGACCCTTCACAACAATCCGTCAATGTTTCGATTGACTGCATGGATGTTGTCAAACAATCCGCGATTAAGGAGGGCTTTTCTGAGCAAGCAGCCAATTTCATGGCCAGAGCCAGGAGGGGGTCAACCTCCAGAGCTTATAATTATAAAATCAACAGATTTGCAGAATGGTGCTCAAAGAGATGTATCAATCCGATGGAAGCATCTATTCAGGTAGTAGCTGATTTTCTCTGTCACCTGTATGATACCTATAGTCTTCAACCTAATTCTATTGCTGGATACAAATCAGCATTGATGACTGTTATCCCTTGCTTGGCAAAGAGGGGAAGTGATGAAGTAAGTGTTTTAAATACTCTTATTAAAGGTATGGGCAATCTCAGACCTAGAAATCCTCCACTGACACCATCATGGAGTCTTTCTCTGGTTCTGCAGGTTTTGAGTGATAAGCCTTTTGAACCACTTAGTGCTATATCTGTTAAATTATTGACACTTAAAACTGTATTTTTAGTGGCGGCGGCTTCAGCCAGACGCAGGAGTGAAATTCATGCCTTGTCTGCTGAGCCTGACCGTTATATAGTTACAGGTGAAGGCCTTAAGCTTCTACCAAGATTGAATTTCTTGGCTAAGAATCAATCTTTAAAGTATCTGGGTAGACCTATTATTTTACCTGCCTTAACCAGATATGATCCTGGTGCTAAGGTATGGTGTCCAGTCCGTGCTTTGAATAAGTACAAGAAACGAACTCAGGTTTGGCGGACGGACCCATGTTCCCTATGGTTGTCATATATTGAACCCCATGGTAGGGCGTCAAGAGACACTATTTCCAGATGGATAGTGGAATGTATCCAATTCTGTCATAAAACAGCCACTGGAATCCAGGTAGATAGAGCCAAGGCTCATAGTGTCCGTGGTGTGGTAACTTCCACGGCATTATTTAATGGTGTTTCTATTGAAGACATTATGTCAGTAGCCCAGTGGCACTGTGAGTCAAGTTTTACCGACCATTACCTTCGTGACACTTCTAACCCACTCGCCGTCTCAGTCCTCAGGAAATAAAATATTTATGCAGAGGTTTTATGTTTGTAAATAGTTTGCCTCCTCTGCTATTTTCAAATATCACATTTGTAGGTAGGATATCCCTACTATTAGCTGGTACACTTCTCTTCATCCGGTGGGGGAAGAGATGAGTGCCGCGTCCAAGACATCAGAGGTCAGTAGTTATGACCGTTTTTTGATTTTCTGTCTTGGTGATGGTGTCATTTTATTTTTTAATATGGTGATGGTTAATGTCTCTTAATTGTGGTGTTTCAGAGAGTTTTTGAAATAGAAGCAATTCTTCTTTTTCCAATGTCTAGTAATATTTTCATTAAGTATTAGAGAACGTGCTAGTCATTTAAAGCAGCGTTTTTTCCTAAACCTTCCTCAGAAAGAGGGGGGGGGGGGGAGCGCATTTGCCTTTTGATCAATCTCTCTTCATCGGTCGATTATCCGATGCAAAATTCTATTCCTGGTTGTGGTTTCAGTCACAATTTCAGATGTTTTTAATCTCTTGAGAATTCAAAGAGCCTAGCCTCTTCGAGGGTGCGCTGGTTTTCAGGACCTTGCCTCCCTCCCACCAAAATTTACTTTCAAATTCTGGTTTTTATCAAGAGTGTTAGGGAGGTAAGTATGTTCTCATGATGTGAAATAAGTAAATTTGGCAAATTTCTTTTTCACGAGTGAGATGACATACTTACCTCCCTAACGGGATCCCGGCCTCACCACCCCACGGAGGCCTGGTCCTTTGGCTATTGAATAGTTGCTTCTATGTCAGCCAATATTTAGTAACGGAAGTACCGGTGTGCGCATGCGCAGAGGGTGGTGTTTGTCATGTGCATGACTGTGTACTTCCACCTGCCCATTAGGGGCACCTAACTTTTTATAATTCTGAATATTATTGAATTTAGAGCCGATATACTAGTATATCAAGAGTGTTAGGGAGGTAAGTATGTCATCTCACTCGTGAAAAAGAAATTTGCCAAATTTACTTATTCTCCATGATGCAGCATGCAGCAATGTCAGAAGTACTGCAGAACAGTGCGCCCAGGATTTTACTTTTCCTCCATGTTTCACTGCCACGAAGTGGGTCATCATTTTCTTTAGCTTCATGTTTTGGAGATAGGTCAGGGGTGTAAAGTTAGATTTTTTATGTTAACCTGCAGTAAGTCTCTCAAATGCACATATGGCTACCTCATGGTAGGTTACGCAATAATAAATTTTAGGTAACCCATGGCAACCTTTGGTAACCTAATAATATGTAGGCTACCCGGTCAGCAGTAAATCTGTATTAAATCATGAAATAAATAATATTGAACTTGAACGGCCAGTACCAGATAGAGAATGATCTTGTGCATACGATAACGTGTAATACCGCAGTATTCTAGTGGCTTATGCCCCAAGAATATGATGATAATGAGCTTACGGCTTGCCCGGGGAAAGTGAAAAATATGGCGGGCAAGCCAATCTCGTATATACACGAGACTGAATTGCCAGCCATATCCCTCACTTAACCAAATAACTCACCCCAAAATTGATTTCTAAAGTTAGACACTTTTGGGACAACATCGGTCCCATGACTGTAGGTATAACTGTAGGTCTCCCTTCCCAGTAATTACTTGCTGGTAGAGATAGATATGCTGTCTTGTATATCGGTTGCACTACTGGGCAACTTGTTATTTTTGGAAGAAATA
This sequence comes from Chaetoderma sp. LZ-2023a, assembly GCA_034401795.1. NCBI lineage: Eukaryota > Metazoa > Mollusca > Caudofoveata > Chaetodermatida > Chaetodermatidae > Chaetoderma > Chaetoderma sp. LZ-2023a. The sequence goes on along the minus strand of CM067372.1, from coordinate 41,885,917 downwards.
TTTTTCTAACACTATTCCTATCTGTCAATGGCCAGGAGATTGCATTATCAGCTCTGGCACAGCTGTCCGGTAACGTAAACATTCCATTCTTACATAAAAAGCGTGATCCCGGTTACTAATTTCAACAATAAAAATTAAGTCATGAATCAGCCTAGAGGGGGTCTGCTAATTCAACAGTAATGAGAAATGTCTCGCGCGACCGCGCAGTCGTAGTTAATAATAATCGCTAATGCGCAGTTGTATTTTATGATTGGCTCGCAGGCCATCAGATGTCATTAAGCATGAATGAAAAATTACTATCATAGTAAAATTTTGATCACATGACTCATTGTCATTCATAACGAATTAATCACATGATTTATTCAACCAATCTCTGTGCGACTCTAACGATCAACATTGATGGATAATGGTGGAACAAAAAATATATTTACTGTGCCGCTTTTAAACGCAGTAAAGCAATATCTTAGCGCCCCCTTTGATGGGTTATATGACCCAATATATTATTACTGGAAGGTTCTGAGAGTAATACCACCCGATATTTAAGTGGTTCATTGCTTTGGAGCGATCGAGAAAACAGGACTCTATGTCAGGAAAACCGGTGCGTAGTAACTCTTATTTCCAGTAAATCGCATTTCCAGTAAATTGTCAGTTTAAAGCATACAAGTTAAGAAGAGTCACGATATATACTAAATTCCTTAGAGCTATTTACGCATTTTAGTTTTGCGGACATGCGGTCTGCCACAACAAAAAGCTGTTCACCGAACATGTTTTGACGACACGAATCAATTATTTCACGTAAATATTATGTCTATCATGTGAAAACAATTAATATACTAAGTATACTTAGTACCGAGAGCCTACTGTGCTGAATATTTTTATGGCGAACGAAAATAGGTTTTTTATGGAGAACGGATATAGCTGTTCGCCCCAAATTTACACCCCTGTAGGTATATGCGGGTGAACTCTGTTTTGGATTCATTCATAGAGATTCTTAATTTTTAGTTTGCTTGCAGCTGTTGGGCGAAGTTTGTAAAGGGGTTTCTTTTCCTCGTCTATGAAGTCCACATCATCAGCATATTCCATCTCTAGCGGCACCATCTCTAGCGGCATCATCTCTAGCGGCATACCCAATATGAACACTTGGGGGTTTGGTCTGGTGGATTTTCCCAGACAGATTTCAATCCAGCAGCAAGCTAGCAGGTGAAAAGCACAGGGGATAGACCATCTCCATGTGGGGAGCCAATTGATGTCTCAAACTCTGCAGACTCACTGACTTGACTCATACTCTCAGTTTGGTGTCTGCATGTAGTAGTCTCGCTAGTTATAGCTCATCCTCATTGCAACTCGCCTGGTATGGTGCGTTTAATTGTGTCGAAGGCTCGTGACATGTCAACGCCCATTTTGTGGAAATCCCAGTTTTTGAAAACGAATACTGACACAAGCATGCGTTGAGCCCATACAATGTCTGCGCAGCTGCGTCCACGTTTAAATCCACTTTGACATGATCCAGTAAAGTCATCGATATTGTCTCGGGTGCGACATAGAGTAACGTTGGATAGTTAACACTCAAACATCTCTCACTATTCCATTCATTGGCGAGATACGATCTGTCACTCCAGTTTATAACATCATATTTAATTATACTACATGTCGGCCGATGTCACAATCAAAATGCGTAATAAATGACATATGTATCGCCGTCATAAACATTTAAAAGTCCAAGTGTATGAATTGTATGTCTTTGATGGATTTACTGTTTAATAAACATTCTGTTGAATAACGTGAAACAATAACAGTAGCACCCAGTCAAATTAGTTTCAAAATATCCAAAAGCTTATCTGTATAGTTAGCATGAAATGATGGTTCTATTATTTCAGGTTTCAAAGTATATAAAGCAATCCCAACACACGCAAAGCATGGGCGAAGATTAGCTAGAAATTGGCGGTGCAAGCTAGAAATGGCTTCCTGTATTATGAATTGTGAATCATATTTTTCTGCTAAGCAAATAGAATTTGTATATTGTCAAACAGGAAGGATCGTCTAGAGTCTGCCTTCTCTTTCCACATTGAAGGTGGCGGCGGTGTTGGGCGAGTTGACAAATCTGGTCACGGCCTTCTTCGTGTGTGGAAGCTTCAGTTGCAGCAGTTTCGAGCAGTCAGTGCAGAGATGTCTAATGCAATAGTCGATGCTTATCCTTCACCACAACTTCTCATACAGGTACATTTATTAAACATTTTGTTACAAACTTGTCATAATTCAATGGTCAAGCTGGCCAAAACCCACCTCTGCAGACGTCTTGAGATATGTCCATTTTCAGGCCAACATACTATTTTTGAAAATTCACCACTAGAATGACTGATAATGCAACCAGTCATTCCAATGGTAAATTTTCAAAAATTGTCCGTCTTGTCTTGGCTTGCAAATACATATTGCTTAAGACCACTGCAGATGAATGGTTAACACTGAACACAAAAGATCAGTTCTATGCAGAAAATAATTGTTATTGTAGGAAATGCTATCGATAATCAAGTCAGTCACTTGAGTGGTAAATTGTCATAAATAGTTTTCGCTTGGCCTGGCCTGCGAATGGATATTGATTAAGGCATAATTCTAATTTTCTTGATAGTGTGATTTTGTCTAGTCTGCTTGCATGTAGCATCATGCATCTGATATTTACATTGCAGGCATATAACAATTGTTCCAGTGAATATGAGAAAGAACGACTTCTGGAAGATATTGTGGTATGTTTTATATTGATAACACTCAGCCATGTACATGTATCTGGTTTAGCAAATCTTATACAATGGACCTTTCCAGTTTTAGCTATGTCCCGGCCATCTCTAGTCAGATGTGTTTCAAAATATTCAACAGCATGTTTATTAAATAGTAGAGACATACAATTCGCACAACATCGGCCTGTTAAGAGTTAAAGATGGGCCAAATAGGATCATTTATGATGTAGTGATGATGACATCATCCTACACGCCACTTAGCTGATTATGATGTCATATGATGTCAGATTGATAGATAGATACTCTGGAAAGCTGTATTAACCTATCAGTTGGCATTTTCAGATGAATCATCAAACTGCCTTATGTTTGCCTCAAAATTGACATGTGTTAAGCTGTAAAAGTATTATGTTGAATATTTTGAAAATAAATATACTTGAAGGAGGCAGTAATAACTGCTATTCAAATTATGTAGAAAATGTTCAGCAGCTTTCTTATATGTGTTACATGAAAGGAGTGGCCTATATTAAAACTGTAACAGCGAATTGGTATTATGTGATGGTACTTGACATCTGTTTAGCCTCCCACCTGTCCGTCTCTGTCTGTCTATCTGTCCACCCGTCTGGCTTATTCTTGTTCAGTCTACAGCGTGAAGAGTTAAAACTTAGATTCACAATCATTTTTGACAGCAGAAACAGAATCATGATTTCGTTTTCGAAGAATCCATCCATAATCACCAGAGTTACATGTATCTCCCCTGAACAATACTTTCAACCATGTTAAAGCATTTTGTAGAATGAAATTAATAATTTTGACTATTAAAATGTTGGAAATCCTTTGAGCTTGCTAATTGGAAGACATCTCATTGGTTTGGTGAATGTTAAATCTAATATTTCAACACTGGAAATTTGTTTGATCTAGTATGTAAAGTATCCCAAAGAATTGGTTCAAATGCGAAATCCAATATGGCCACCAGGCAATGAAAATCTGTTTCTGTTGGATAACTCTATTGTGCTAACCAAGTTGATATGACCACCTGGCTTCCAATAAAGTTCTACGTTTTGTCTTGCACCTTTCTGTGGGTCCACCATTATTATATAGATATAAGAAATATACTACTGAATATTTTAAAACTAAGGTGGGTGGATGATCTTTTTATCTGTTATGCAGCCGTCTGTCTGACACAAACAATATTGACACATTTTGTTATTTCTGAAGAGATTTGACATGGAATATAGTTAAAATGTTCCTATCAACATCCAAAATTTGTATTACGAAAATGAAGTTGATTTTATGGAAAACAGCAGAGTTGTGGTCCTTAAAATCTTTCTCAGGTGTGTGTGCCAATAAGGAAAGAAATTACCTTGGTGGCACATCTCATCATATTTATGTGGGTGGGCAGTTTGGACCATATAAGAATTAGGTCAGTCTGCGCTATTTGTGGATACTATTTTTTAAAGGTGAATTTTTCTATTGGAACCAATATTAAATTATTCAGGCTGGGCATTTTGTCTTCTTTTGAGTGCTTTATATCCTTATGGCTTGCTCATTGAGCGGCTCGTTGCTCTGGCAAGTAGTTTGCTGTTTCAAGATTAAACTGTATCAGAATGTCATTTTGCATAATTCTTACAGATATCTTTATGTTGTTTGCATATTACAGGTGCGACGAGGAGCAGGTGTTCTCGAGACTACACGTAGACTTGGAGGAGAATTGTCTCGCAGAGTGTATCAGTGTATGAATTACAAACAGTTTGATTTTGTCATTAAGTAGCATTATAAGAATAGGTAATAAATTCTAATATTACTGCTGTTGATGATGATGATGTACTGTATTCTGTAGTTTGAAAACATCCTGCAGTTGTAACCAGTCCTTCTTTGGCCATTGTTTCTTATCCTCAAGTCCTTATCTCCCGCACGTTCATGGTTCTCAGTGCACCCAGTGCTACCTCTTTCAAATAGCTACATAACAGTGGGACAGTATTGCACAGGAGCTATAACAGTGGGACAGTATTGCACAGGGTGTATAACAGTGGGACAGTATTGCACAGGGTGTATAACAGTGGGACAGTATTTTACAGGCGGTATAACAGTGGGACAGTATTGTACAGGAGGTATAAGTGGGACAGTATTGTACAGGGGGTATAACAGTGGGACAGTATTGCACAGGGGGTATAACAGTTGGACAGTATTGCAGAGGGGGTATAAGAGTGGGACAGTATTGTACAGGCGGTATAACAGTGGGACAGTATTGCAGAGGCGGTATAACAGTGGGACAGTATTGTACAGGCGGTATAACAGTGGGACAGTATTGCACAGGAGGTATAACAGTGGGACAGTATTGCACGGAGGTATGACAGTGGGACAGGTGTACATGGGTAAACTGCTGATAGGTGTACATGGGTAAACTCTGCTGATAGGTGTATATGGGTAAACTGTGCTGATAGGTGTACATGAGTAAACTCTGCTGATAGGTGTACATGAGTAAACTCTGCTGAGAGATGTACATGGGTAAACTCTGCTGAGAGATGTACATGGGTAAACTCTGCTGATAGGTGTACATGGGTAAACTGTGCTGATAGGTGTACATGAGTAAACTCTGCTGAGAGATGTACATGGGTAAACTCTGCTGTGAGATGTACATGGGTAAACTCTGCTGATAGGTGTACATGGGTAAACTCTGCTGATAGGGGTACATGGGTAAACTCTGCTGATAGGTGTACATGGGTAAACTCTCCTGATAGGTGTACATGGGTAAACTGTGCTGATAGGTGTACATGAGTAAACTCTGCTGATAGGTGTACATGAGTAAACTCTGCTGATAGGTGTACATGGGTAAACTCTGCTGATAGGTGTACATGGGTAAACTCTGCTGATAGGTGTACATGGGTAAACTCAGCTGAGAGATGTACATGGGTAAACTGCTGAGAGATGTACATGGGTAAACTCTGCTGATAGGTGTACATGGGTAAACTCTGCTGATAGGTGTACATGAGTAAACTCTGCTGATAGGTGTACATGGGTAAACTCTGCTGATAGGTGTACATGGGTAAACTCTGCTGATAGGTGTACATGGGTAAACTCTGCTGATAGGTGTACATGAGTAAACTGCTGATAGGTGTACATGGGTAAACTCTGCTGAGAGATGTACATGAGTAAACTCTGCTGAGAGATGTACATGGGTAAACTCTGCTGATAGGTGTACATGGGTAAACTCTGCTGATAGGTGTACATGGGTAAACTGCTGATAGGTGTACATGGGTAAACTCTGCTGATAGGTGTACATGGGTAAACTCTGCTGAGAGATGTACATGAGTAAACTCTGCTGATAGGTGTACATGGGTAAACTCTGCTGATAGGTGTACATGAGTAAACTCTGCTGATAGGTGTACATGGGTAAACTCTGCTGATAGGTGTACATGAGTAAACTCTGCTGATAGGTGTACATGAGTAAACTCTGTCTTGGCTTCGTTCATGAAGAGATTCCGATTCTTAAGGTGTCCTGCTGCTATAGGGAGAAGTAGCATGTTTTGAGGTGTGAAAAACCTATTAATTTATGGGTCAAAAGTCTATGTCACAGTGGACCAATTAAGAAAATTGTGACTACCTGTAATTCTAATAATATTCCCTTAATGGCTGAGTGACAGCTAATCTTCATGCTACAGTGATCCATTCCACGATGGAGGAGTAGGGGTGTAACGATTCATCGATTCATCACGATACAATTTTCGATATGCTTCTTCCCGTATCGATCTGCCAACGATATAGTGGGCGTGGCAGTTACAGTACAGCTCAGAATTAAGCTTAAAAAAACGTGACAGCAGAAAAACATATGCTCACAAAAAGCAAAACATGGCACTCAACATGAAAAACACAAACATGACGAGATCGAAATGCCAGGCGACTTTGCTTGTCGTACATGAATTAATTACGAACACGATAAGCCTAAACGCACCAACACTTTCCCGACAAGAGCGTTTTTCTAAAACACAGTCGTGTTTTTCTCTGGCTCGCCAATAGTAGTATTCTCAATATATAATGTAGACAGGGATTGAAATGAAGATAAGTGCTAAAATCGCCGGCAGTCCTACGTGTATATTTGTGTATCGCAAAAAATAATCTATGTCAAATCTCGCAAGTCGGCATGTTTCGCTGCGCTGGATGTTTTTAAAAAGTACTTGCGAAAGCAACTGAATGAGAACACTGGAAAGAATCACGGGCCAAAACAACAAAATAGATCTATCACGATCAACTGTGGACATCTCTCGAGCTTCCTTTTGTATTCATTGTAAGGTTTTATTCACAATAATATGTACCTGCCACCAACGACAGGTAGATATTAGAAAATACTGCTCGGAAATGCCGCCTTTGAATTGTCATAAGCGGTCTATAGCAATACAGGTCTGTGGATTTAATAGATGGGGATAGCATATGTCTCGTAGTTTCGTACAAATACAATGCACAATCACCGTCAACGGGAATACATTTGCGTATAAGTACATTATGTAAGCCATTGCAAAATCTTGTCGCAAACATTCATTTCAACAAATAAACGTTACAATTCTTTTTTATTCCCGATACGAAACTAATTCAATAGAACATCATGAAAATATTTGTTGTCCTTTCTCGCCGTTCATGAACAACATTATGAAACTATTCTAGACTGCCACAGCGAGAACAGTTTAGCAGAAAACTGAGTTAATCAATCAAATATTTTGCAACTAATTTGCCTGGTTAAGCTTCTGTAATTTCGGTTGAGTATTTTGAAACCAGAAATCTGAATTAATCTCTATTTAATATTTTGGAACTAATTTGCCAAGAAGTCTGCTACCTCAGTCTGCAACGACTTTCTGTCAAATTAGTGGCAAAATATTCAGCAGATTAAGCCAGATTTCTGGTAATTGTAGAAATCTTACTAGCATTGCCATTACACTTGTTGTTCTCAATTAAAGTTTATTAAACCCGATTTAGATTTTCAAAAATGTGGTATTTATTATTTAGCTATTCATTAACCATACTACATAACAAAGAAATTATTTACTGTAAACCAAGCCAGTCATTCCCGCATGATTTCAGTGCTACCCAGTACTGGCCAGTAGTAAGTTTTCAAATTCCAAAATATTCTTCCAGTGGTCATTAGTCCCATTACAGCAGGGTTTCAGTCTCATTTACATCCTTTTCAAGACAGTTATACAACTGAGCAGAAGCAGTTGAATATTTTGAATGTAATTTGAATGCAAAGCTTTGTGCTAAAATATCTGAAATTTAAAGGGTTTTTTAAGATTCTGTATTCTGCAATAATAAAAATGATGTGTATCGATATGTATCATATCGTGAGAACCGTATAGATGCTAGGCATATCGTTACGCCCCTATGGAGGAGGCGATCTCTAATTGAGTGAGCTTATGCCATGGCGCAATAATTTTTATTGGTAAGATTTTTGGCGCCGTGATCTTAGATATTCTGTTGGTGGCAGAGTGGTTTCCGAATGATATCTTTGATACTCTGATCTGAAATCCAAAGCATCTTGAAAACTGATTCCTGATAGCAAGTCTACCATTTGTCAGATCGCTTTGAAACTGCTAATTTGTATTTGGTGGCTTATGTCTAAATTTAAAGGATCGGCTATGATTAAATGCAAATTTTTCAAAGGCTAATGCTCCAGGTGAGCGTCACAGGGCCTTGGGCTTCTTGTTGCTATTAGTTGATGTTAACTAACAATTGTATTATTTTTAATGTCAATAGAGCTATTCTGTAATATATATTTTAATCAATATAATTTCTCCAAATATTTTAATCTCAGGAATAAATTTTTATAATGCTTATTCAATTGATCTTAAATTCATTGTCACCTTTCCCTATTGACCCCCCTCATTTAACAAGCATGCATGTGTGCGCACAGGTGTGTGCACATGCATGTTTATGTGATGTCACAACATATCAATTAGCAACATGGATTGAACAGGAATGAACTTTTGTGATGGCAGGCAGTTAGAGATGGTAAATACTGATAACCAATTTATGCAGATATTTGTGGCATTACAGTATTATGGGGGATCAAACCCACAAATGGTGACAGTGCCTAGCACCATAGCCCACAAATGTACCACAAGACCAATGCCGCAGGACACAAATCCTGTTTTCTGACCCACACCTGTGAAAGCCTGACTGGCAAAGCAGAATTTTTGTCCTGCGGCGTTGGTCTGGTGCTAAAGTTTGTGGGTTATGATGCTAGGTGCTGTTACCAGTTGTGGGTTCAACTAATATAACCAAGACCCCCCCTATCCTGCAGAAAGCAAATATATAATAGTTATACAAGAAACAGTTGATGCTTACCCCTTTAACACTCATAGCAGTGAAAATCAGGCTCCTACTGTGGTCTTTAGAAATGTCCATTTGCTGACCAAGCCGATAACCGAGCCAGTCATTCTAGTGGGAAATTATCAAAAACAGTCTCTTGGTCTGCAAGTGGACATTTTCTATGAAAATCTTTTAATTTTCTTGAACAAATTCGAGGTTTAACAAACAAATCATATAATAGATAGTTATGTCCCAGAATTGTCAGAGATCTTCAAATGAAATTACTATGTGTATGAAAACATTATCTCAGCTTTAAATGTCATAATAATATTAAACCTGTCAATTGCGTTTAAATTTCTGATTTGAATTTGGGGATACAATCATTTCAGATATATTGATGCCAAGCACTAATGATCGAGCTTGACTAAAGCAGTGATCATATAACCATGTACACAGTTTCATATGAATCTGCCTAATACATACAACTAAAGTCATTGATCAGAAAATATATTAGGCCCAATATGCAGAATGTCATTGTTTGTTTGTCAAATCCAAATACCAAGCGGTGCTATTTGAGATGGTATTGATTGTTTGAAGCTATGTCACAGATTTAATTATACACCCCGAAAAGTTGTTGTACCCTATAAACACCTCAAAAGTAAGCCCTCCTAAATAGAGACGAATATTTTCTTCTAAGATATATAACTGATTGCAATGCAATTTCTCACATGTAATCAGTTTGATTATGGCAATAACCAGTCACAATGAAGTGGGTATTTTTGTTGGCGTTATCCTAAAGCAATGACAATGTTTTTTCCTTTTCTAAATCGTTGAACAATTTTAGTGATGAGTCTTCTTTGAAGCTGTCAGTATAGTTTGATAATTGCGGATACCATTATTCGGGAGTCTGCTTCTTCGCTGTTGCGCAATGCTCAGTATAAGGCCATTCCTGTAACACTAATGAAGTTAATGTACTATTGGCATCCAAGGTGAAGAGCTGCCTCAATAGCACAATAGTAAGAGTTGGTATTTAGATTCTAATTGCGCATTTCCTATGATAGAGAATAGTAAGAGTTGGCATATAGATTCTAGTAAGTTAGTATTTAAATTCTAATTGCGCATTTCCTATGATAGAGCATAGTAAGAGCTAGTATTTAGATTCTAGTAAGACTTGCGCATTTCCTATGATAGAGCGTAGTAAGAGTTAGTATTTAGATTCTAGTAAGAGTTGCGCATTTCCTATGATAGAGCATAGTAAGAGTTAGTATTTAGAATCTAGTAATAGTTGCGCATTTCCTATGATAGAGCGTAGTAAGAGCTAGTATTTAGGTTCTAGTAAGAGTTGCGCATTTCCTATGATAGAGCATAGTAAGAGTTAGTATTTAGATTCTAGTAAGAGTTGCGCATTTCCTATTTAGTATTTAGATTCTAGTAAGAGTTGCGCATTTCCTATGATAGAGTGTAGTAAGAGTTAGTATTTAGATTCTAGTAAGAGTTGCGCATTTCCTATAATAGAGCGTAGTAAGAGTTAGTATTTAGATTCTAGTAAGAGTTGCGCATTTCCTATGATAGAGCATAGTAAGTTAGTATTTAGATTCTAGTAAGAGTTGCGCATTTCCTATGATAGAGTGTAGTAAGAGCTAGTATTTAGATTCTAGTAAGAGCTGCGCATTTCCTATGATAGAGTGTAGTAAGAGTTAGTATTTAGATTCTAGTAAGAGTTGCGCATTTCCTATGATAGAGCATAGTAAGAGCTAGTATTTAGATTCTAGTAAGAGTTGCGCATTTCCTATGATAGAGCGTAGTAGGAGTTAGTATTTAGATTCTAGTAAGAGTTGCGCATTTCCTATGATAGAGCATAGTAAGAGTTAGTATTTAGAATCTAGTAATAGTTGCGCATTTCCTATGATAGAGCGTAGTAAGAGCTAGTATTTAGATTCTAGTAAGAGCTGCGCATTTCCTATGATAGAGCATAGTAAGAGCTAGTATTTAGATTCTAGTAAGAGTTGCGCATTTCCTATGATAGAGCGTAGTAAGAGTTAGTATTTAGAATCTAGTAATAGTTGCGCATTTCCTATGATAGAGCATAGTAAGAGTTAGTATTTAGATTCTAGTAAGAGCTGCGCATTTCCTATGATAGAGCGTAGTAAGAGTTAGTATTTAGATTCTAGTAAGAGTTGCGCATTTCCTATGATAGAGCATAGTAAGAGCTAGTATTTAGATTCTAGTAAGAGTTGCGCATTTCCTATGATAGAGCATAGTAAGAGCTAGTATTTAGATTCTAGTAAGAGTTGCACATTTCCTATGATAGAGCGTAGTAAGAGTTAGTATTTAGATTCTAGTAAGAGTTGCGCATTTCCTATGATAGAGCGTAGTAAGAGTTAGTATTTAGAATCTAGTAATAGTTGCGCATTTCCTATGATAGAGCATAGTAAGAGTTAGTATTTAGATTCTAGTAAGTTGCGCATTTCCTAGGATAGAGCGTAGTAAGAGTTAGTATTTAGATATCTAATTGCGCATTTCCAATGATAGAGAATAGTAAGAGTTGGCATATAGATTCTAGTAAGTTAGTATTTAAATTCTAATTGCGCATTTCCTATGATAGAGCATAGTAAGAGCTAGTATTTGTATTTAGATTCTAGTAAGAGTTGCGCATTTCCTATGATAGAGCGTAGTAAGAGTTAGTATTTAGATTCTAATTGTGCATTTCCTATGATAGCGCAAAGTAAAAGGTGAAACGTGCTAGGCTAAATATTTTTATAACACGTTTAGTGAAAGTTGTTGCTGCCTATAGCAGCAATGTGTTTCCTTCAAATTGTTCTCAAAATTTGCAGTATACAATAAATGTCACTATTCATTAGCTACTGTTTTGATAATGATTTGACTGAAAATCATTGCTGCAAATACTTTCAAACTGATCAAATTAATGAGCACAATTTTCAATGAATTAATGCTTGCAGGAGATATTTTGAGCAATTTGATTGAAAGTCATTGCTGACTAAGGCCATTGATAGCAAGAGCCTGCAGTCAAATTAGTTTCAAAATATTAAACAGTTTACCTGTATAGTTATCTGGAAACTGGTATTCTGGGAGTTGATGGTTGAAACACGCCTAGAAACTGGACTGAGCTTAGATATAAATTGGTGGTGCTTTGTTAGAAATGGATCCCCCTATTATTTACATCTGTGGGAAATGCTGGGATGATCCCACTATTATTTACATCTGCGGGGAATGCTGGGATGATCCCCTATTATTTGCATCTGTGAGAAATGCTGGGATGATCCCCTATTATTTGCATCTGTGAGAAATGCTGGGATGATCCCCCTATTATTTACATCTGCGGGAAATGCTGGGATGATCCCCTATTATTTACATCTGCGGGAAATGCTGGGATGATCCCCTATTATTTACATCTGCGAGAAATGCTGGGATGATCTGCCTATTATTTACATCTGGAAATGCTGGGATGATCCGCCTATTATTTACATCTGCGGGAAATGCTGGGATTATCCCCCTATTATTTACATCTGCGGGAAATGCTGAGATGATCCCCGTATTATTTACATCTGCAGGAAATGCTGGGATGATCCCCCTATTATTTACATCTGCTGGAATGATCCCCCCTATTATTTACATCTGCGGGAAATGCTGGGATGATCCCCCTATTATTTACATCTGCGGGAAATGCTGGGATGATCCTCTATTATTTACATCTGCGATAAATGCTGGGATGATCCCCATATTATTTACATCTGCGGGAAATGCTGGGATGATCCCCATATTATTTACATCCGGGAAATGCTGGGATGATCCCCCTATTACTTATGTCTCTGGGAAATGTTGGGATGATCCCCCTATTACTTATATCTGGGAAATGCTGGGATGATCCCCCTACTACTTCCATCTCAGGGAAATGCTGGGATGATCCTCCTATTACTTACATCTGTGGGAAATACTGGGATGATCTCCCTATTACTTATCTCTGGGAAATATGCTGGGATGATCCCGCTATTATTTACATCTGCGGGAAATGCTGGGATAATCCCCCTATTACTTACATCTCCGGGAGATGCTGGGATGATCCCCCCTATTACTTATATCTCTGGGAAATGCTGGGATGATCCCGCTATTACTTACATCTGCGGGAAATGCTGGGATGATCCCCCTACTACTTCCATCTCCAGGAAACGCTGGGATGATCCTCCTATTACTCACATCTCCGGGAAATGCTGGGATGATCCCCCTATTACTTACATCTCTGGAATATGCTGGGATGATCCCCCTATTACTTAATCTCCGGGAAATGCTGGGATGATCCCCCTATTACTTACATCTCCAGGAAATGCTTGGATGATCCCCATATTACATCTCCAGGAAATGCTGGGAGGCTCCCCCTATTACTTACATCTCCGGTAAATCCTGGGATGTCAAATTTGTTTTAAGTGTGCACTCATACAAATTTGACACCCAGGAGGTGATTAATTTTCCGTATGAATAATCATTGGAGCAGGATCCATTTTAGGTCACCTGGCCTCAAAGGCCAAGTGAGCTTATGCCATGGCGACCGATGGTCGCCTGTCCATCCATCAACTTTTCCTTCAAACGACTCGGGAACCACTCGGGCGATTTCAATTATAATTGGCAGGAAGCATCCTTATGGCAGAGATATGGGTTTGTTCAAACGAAGCCGGCTGGCCAATTTGGCTGTTGGCCATCTTGGGGATTGGCCGAGTCTTCTCCGGAACTCTGTGTGTGTGTGGGGGGGGGGGGGGAATTAATTCTAAACTCATGCAACACGTTTGTTCGAGTGAACTTGATTGCCCAACTGCTTCAGCGGCCATCTTGGGTGACCTAGTTTAAGAGTCATTCAAGTTTGTTCAAGGGAAGTTTATACGTAAAGAAACATGACCAATGTGTTGTTACAATTCTGGTCAACTCCTTAGGGTTGTCCTTAGATGTTCCAGGTGAGCGATAGGAAACTAGAAAATAAGCTTCTATTTATTGGTCTAGAATTGCCTATACGTGTGGCCATTTCGCGCAGGGGATTGTGGGGCTGTGTCTTGCGAGATCTCCATCGATACGAGATCTAATAATTCTCGTGCTGTGCGAAATATTGTAATAATTCTACCACCAAATATTTATTATAGTAATGTGAAAATATTTCTATATATCCCATATTATTAGCCGCGTGTACTGGTAGAACCCGACTTATCAGGCTAATACCCTAACATTTGCACATATGGTCAACAAGATCATCATCATTATAACGGTTGAGGCCGATTTTGGCCTATTTGTCGAGCAAAAATATTTGATTTAATAGTTTGTCACTGTTTCCAGACATAGATATGATAGCTAAATGAAACAGATCACGAGGTCGTGGCTGTTTCCCACTGGGTCTTCAGTCAGAATGTTTTCTACTATATCATTTTCGTTGGCGAAAACTAGGTTCACGGTATTGGTTCTATCCTGGTCACTTAACTTTGTTGAAAAGGTTATCTGTTTGTACAGATGGGGGTCCTGTATTGCATCCAAAATATACTTGCTTTTCACTAGCATTGCAGTGTATATTTCACCAATATATTTCCGGGTAATAAGCTCTTCACGTCTGTTTAAGAAGGTATCAAGATTTAGGTTTAAAATATTCTTTACAGGTTTTTTTAAATATGTTTAAATGGGTGTTAGGGTCTGTACTGCTTCTTGCACTGATTTTCTACTGACTGGGTTGCCAGTTCTGTTGATTTCTTTATCTTTACAAGTTGTTGATACCTAATGACCCAAATTTGATCTGTTACGCTCTGTTGATGCAGTAGTGCAATTTTCTCATCACTGGCTGCTCTTAATTTTGTCTGTTCCTCTCTCTGTTAAGGAGTTTGGCCTGGAGAAAAAGGATGGATGGAAAAATTGTTGGACTGACCAAAAATATAAGCTGCTTTTCCTAGCCCATAGCTAATACTGCCCATATCTTTTTGCAAGAAATATTCCTTCTTTTGTGTTTATTGTCCGCGTATATTTTTGTCATAAGAGGCTTGTATGCCTTTATATAACTTCATTTTTTCATGAAACAGTTGAGTTTATTCTCAGAATTATAATAACCTCCAGCCACGCTATTTACCATTGATGCCTTGCATCAATATGTGTACTTGTATTTAATTTATGTACTGATTGCCTAGACACACCTAGAGCAGGGTTGTTTATATATAGGGAAATCTCACATCACATTAACTAAAACTTCAGGTGGTCCACAAGATAAACAGAGACAGTTCACATATACTAAAACATTTATTTCCTTAACAATAAAAATATAATTGTGACTAACAATGAAATTGCCTGGTAAGACACTGTAAGACAACTATGGAATATAAGATACACAGACAATTAATGTGAGTCTATCAATGTCAAATAAATGCTGCACCACACTTATCCATATATACTACATCACAGTGATCCAGGAATTGAAATTAATGTGGTTGAGCCATGAGTGCTAGTGACCACTGACCAGTAAACTCGGCCTGCTGATCACCATCTAGCCTTTACTCATCTGATTCAGTAATTACGTTTACTCAAGAAACTACATAATTATGAGATTGTCTTATTCAGCTCCCATTTGCAGAAGCAAGGTAATTTTGAAAATTTGGTTACTGTATGCTGTTGTGGCCCTAGGCAGCTTTTAGCAACACTTAACAATAGAGAGATTCATTTCTTAAACCCTTGAATTTGGTCAGGGAACTTTCCATTTTCTCATAGAAAATGTCCATTTGCAGACCAAGAGAAGACTATTTTTGAAAATTTACCACTGGAATTACTGGCTCGGTTATCGAGCCAGTCATGCCAGTCATAAATTTTCAAAAATAGTCTTCTCTTGGACTGCAAATGGACATTTCTCAAGACCTCTGCAGAAGACATTTTTGGCTGATATGAGTGTTAAAGGGTTAATTCTAGCTAAGCTACGAACACTGTTTACCTGTGTTGGAATATATTTGAAACTTTGAAGTTTGAATTCCCAGAATTAAAATATCTGAATAACTGTGCAGGTAAGCTGTTGAATATTTTGAAACTTATTTGACTGAGGAGATGGTGCCGCCTATGGTAGCAACATCTCCCAGTCAAATTAGTGTGAAAATATTCAACAGAATGTTTATTAAATTCTAACCACATCAAAGACGTACAATTCGTACACTTTCTTGACAGACCTTGATTTTCGTGAAGGAGCTACGTCCATTTTGATTGGCATATTGGATTATGATGTCAGATATTTGAGTGACAGATCAGATCCCTCTAGCGCATATGAACCATCTACTTGCAACAGATAACTCAGTCTAGCACCATATATGAATTTAAAACTACAGATAAAATAAGTCAGGGCCTTAAAATTTATTAACCGCTCGCCTTGAAAAATAAGTTAACGTTACAATGGTAACCCGATTGTATAAAATAATGAATATCAATAATAAGAGTATTAGTAGGATGAATAATGACAGGTTCCAGCACATTAATAGGCAAAATTGATCCAGAAAAACTAAATATTTACTTAATGAATGACCAATTACAGGCCACAAGACTTTTTGAAAATTTGTCACTGCAATTATCGAGCCAGTCATTCCAGTAGTACGATTTCAAATATAGTTTTCTGCAAATGGACATTTCTATTGAATATTTTGAAATTAATTTGACTGGAAGTCATTGCTGCCTAAAGACTACAAACTCAAATCCAACAACAATCATCAATATGTTCATCTTATGTAAGTGATGATAACACTGGTTTGTGGCAGGTATTATTGCTGGATTCCACTATCACAATACATACACTACAGCTCAGAAATAAGTTAGAATGTTTCCAAAAGAAAAGCACAAACATGTTAGTTACAATTTTAATGCCGTGTAAGAAATGTTCTGTTGAATATTATGGACTTAATTTGAGTGGAAACCATAAGCAGTAAGGCAGCAATGTCTTCCAATCCAATTATGTTCAAAATATTCAACAGTACGTTTTATTTTGCTTTGTCAACATTTAAGTTATTTCTGAGCTGTACTGTATGGGCACGTGTGTCAGGGTTCTCCATGGGAATTTTGAAAGCGATCAATGACTTGTTCTGAATCTAAATTTAAGCCAGAGTAAGCGCTTGCACTTGCCTATATTGTCATGGATACCAAACAATGAGATTAATTTTAGTTGAGAAATCTCTTGTGCAGTAGCCTTGTGCATTATGCTTATTAAGCACAAATAGCAGCACTTGATATTACTTTAATTACTTAAACCTCAATAAGAATAGGCTTCTTTAACATGCAGAATATTAGCCATGTTCTGGAAATGAAAATGGCTGTGACATTGTGACTTATAAAATATGTGCTCTTACCACTTCCTCAATGCGTCTCACCTTAGTCATGAAGCATCATTCCCAGTAAGACTAGGCATATGGAAACCCTGATATACAGACATGCATATGGATGGAAGGGAAATGTTTGACACATGTGCAGACGAACATGCATGACTCACACTTACTAACCTACACATGTATGCACCACCGCACTCACACATGCACATCCACACACACACACACATGTTCACACTCACAATTGCACGTCCACACTCACACAATCACATGCACATCCACACTCATACATGCACATCCACACTCACACATGCACGTCCACACTCATACATGCACGACCGCACTCACACATGCACGTCCACACTCACACATGCACGTCCACACTCACACATGCACGCCCGCACTCACACATCCGCATTCACACATGCACATCCACAATCACACCTGCACGCCCTCACTCATACATGCCCACAATCACACATGCACAGCCACACTCACACATGCACGCCCGCACTCACACATGCACATCCGCAATCGCACGTCCACACACATGCACGTCCACAATCACATGCACGCCCGCACTCGCACATGCATGTCCGCACTCGCACATGCAAGTCCGCAATCGCACATGCATGTCCACACTCACACATGCACGCCCGCACTCACACATGCACGCCCGCAATCACACATGCATGCCCGCAATCACACATGCACGTCCACACTCACACATGTCCACATTCACACATCCACAATCACACATGCACATCCGTACTCGCACGTCCGTACTCGCACGTCCACAATCACACATGCACATCCACACACATCCACAATCACACATGCACGTCTACAATCACACATGCACGCCCACACACACATGCACGTCCACACTCACACATGCCCACCGCACTCACACATGCGCGTCTGCACTCACACATGCATGTACGCACTCACGCATGCACGACCGCACTCACGCATGCACGTCCACAATCACACATGCACGTCCACTATCACACATGCACGTCCACTATCACACATGCACATCCACAATCACACATGCACGTCCACACTCACACATGCATGTCCACACTCACACATGTACGGCCGCACTCACACATGCACATCCGCAGTCACACATGCACATCCGCAGTCACACATGCATGTCCACATTCACACATGCACGTCCACAATCACACATCCACACACACATGCATGGCCACACTCACACATGCACGCCCACACTCACACATGCATGCCCACACTCACATATGCACACCCGCACTCACACATGCACCACACTCACACATCCATGCCCACACTCGCACATGCACGGTCACAATCACACATGCATGTCCACACTCACACATGCACGTCCAGACACACATGCATGTCCACACTCACACATGCATGTCCACACACATGCACATCCCCACTCACACATGCACATCCACACTCACACATGCATGTCCACACTCACACATGCACGTCCACACTCACACATCCACTCACACATGCACGTGATGTAAGAATGCACAGATAATTGGTGCAGGAAATGGTTAACTTTCTTGAAATAAACAGTAATTACAGAATATTCAGTTTTCATAATAAACAATAATTAGAGTTTTCATTTAGGAGATTGTCACTCGAATATTCAAGACATTAACTCTTAACACTCTGATGTCAAAATTTTAAAATTAAATTCATAGATGAACTGGTGTTCATTTTTCAACAACTTTGTGGAAGATGGTTCTGTCATAGACACAGTAAAAAATAGAATATTGACATCAGTGTAGTAAGGGTTAATATTGACTATAATAAATAATGTACAAATACAATTTACCACAAAGACCATAATATTATTTTCAGAAATTTAACTGGAATGCATATCGATAATACTGGAGTTAATTATAGTAATAATTTATGCATAATATCAAACCTAATAAACACTAACAAGAGGCCCAAGCAGGCCGGTAGAAATTGAAAATGTGCATAACCCATTTTGGGGTTATGCCAGTTTATTTTAGGTAACCCATTCCTTTATGCGTAAACTTGGTTCAACATCCTTATGTACAAAATACAAAACCTGTAACCCAAAAATAGGTTATGCCAGGAATTTTTGCATAACCTCTGTGCGAACGAAAAAATGGGTCACGCAATTTTGACAGGCCTGCCCAAGGGGCCTGTATCGCTCAACTGCAACATGTGGAACATAGGCATTTCAACTAGAAAGGTTATCACCTTTGTGAAGAACACTAAGATTTGGCCTAAACAAGCGTGTGTCGTACCAAATTTGGTTAAGATCATCCCAGTGGTTCTCGAGACAATATCTTTAATTTCCCATTGCTTTACTGTGGGAGTTTTGCCAGTAAAAACATCCAAGATGGCCACCAATCCATTTTTTCTGACAATTTCGAGTGACAAATTTTAAATCGGCATATCCTAAAAACTAATATAAAACTAATTTCAGCTTCAAAATGCATCAAATGAAAAATCTAATACGGCATCCAAACACAGTGGCCATGCTTTTTTTAATGTATTAACGTCTTTGAAACAAAGCTTAATGGCGGTTAATGCCATCATATTTCCAAAACTTCAGCCCGATCCATTCAGAAGTTTTGGAGAAGTTATTTTCGCGAAAACTAGGTCATCCAAGATGGCCACTGAAGAATTTGGCCATGAACAAACTTGGTTCAGCTGTTGCCCTAGATGTTTCAAGTGTTTTGAATCGATCCGCCAAGTGGGTTCCGAGATTTATTCAAGATGCTTATAAAAATCAGCCAAAGTCCAAGATGTCCTCCGGCCAAATTGGCCGATCGTCTTCGTTTGAACAACCTTGGATTTCTATGCGGCAAGGATGCTTCCTACCAAATATAGGCCTAATTGAAATCAGGCCAGTGTTTCTAAGACATTTTATATTTCCCATTGGGATTTTTTGTCAGGAAAATTATCCAAGATATTTTTAACCAAACAAGTTATCCGACAGTTCAAGTCGAAATCTGAAATCGGCATACCCAAAAACCTATATTAAACAAATTTCCTCTTCAAAATCCATCAAATAAAATAATCCAAATGGCCACCAAATATGTTACGTTTTGATTGGTTCATGGCGGACATGTTTTTATATATCAACTTCCCTTGAACAAACTTTAATGGCACTTAGTCCCTAATTATATCTCCCAAATTTCGGCCAGATCTGTTCGGCGGTTCTTGGGAAGTTATTTTCGCAGAAACTAGGTCATCCAAGATGGCCGTTTTACCATTTGGCCTATCA
Source organism: Chaetoderma sp. LZ-2023a (assembly GCA_034401795.1). NCBI lineage: Eukaryota > Metazoa > Mollusca > Caudofoveata > Chaetodermatida > Chaetodermatidae > Chaetoderma > Chaetoderma sp. LZ-2023a. Next base: position 41,865,293 of record CM067372.1, on the reverse strand, counting down.
AGTTCCCTTGAACAAAATTGGTTCCCTTCTTGCCCTAGAGGAAATTTCAAGAGTTTTAAATCGATCCTTCAAGCTATTTGAGATTTTTTAGACATTTCTAAAAATTGGCTAAAATCCAAGATGGCCACCAGCCAAATTAAACAATCGGTTTCGTTTGAACAAACGTGGATCTCCATGTCCTAAGGATGCTTCCAGTCAAATATAATTTAAATCAGCCAAGTGGTTCTTGAAAAGAAGTCAATTAAAGGAAAAGTTGATGGATGGTCGCCACGACATAGTCACTTGGCCTTTCATGCCAGTTGAGCTAATAATAGAATTGTTCACAATGATAGCTGATTATGTTTTACATTATCACAGTCTTAACGCCATGAATGATGAAATACAAAACTGAGAATTGGATTACCAATTAATGATTGTAATCTGGCCATTAATTCTTTGTTTGTCATGGACTGAATTCATGTGGACAATAGATAACGACTTTAATGGTCGAACTTGGTAAAGAAATTCAAAATATGCGCTTACTGTCTGAGCACTGCTGAATGTCCATCTGCAGACCAAGAGATTCCTTAAGACCACTACAGAGACCGGTTTTGGTCATCTTTGCCATGAAAGGGTGAAAGGTAAAATTGTTAAAAATTTTAATATTTGCTTAGTGAATGGCCATTTGCTGGCCAAGAGAAAGTTTTGAAAATGTACCACTGGAATGACTGGCTCGTTTACCCAGTGCTATTTCAGGCATATCAGTGGTAAAATTTCATAAAGCGATTTCACTTTACCTGCAAATGGCCATATCTCACAAGGATTGTAACGGCCTGTTTTGGCTGGTTTGAAGATTAGTGTTAATACTAAAGCTATTTACCGGGTAGTCACCTATAGGTAGCTGGGACCCGGTTCCCCCATTAACCCTTTAAGCCTTGAATTTTGTTTAAGAAAATTTCAATTTTTTCAAAGAAAATGTCAATTTGCAGACCAAGAAGACTATTTTTAAAAGTTTATCATTGGCTCAGTTATCGAGCCATTCATTCCAGTGATAAACTTTCAAAAATAGTCTTCTCTTGGTCTGCAAATTGACATATCTCAAGACATGTGTAGAAGCCGTTTTTGGCTGATATGAGGGTTAAAGGGATAAGAACGACATACCAGTCTCGGTTAACCATTTCCTGAGTAATGGAATCCCCCATTTTTATGGCCTATTAAAATGGGTATTTTGGTACAATAAAATATTAAACATTGTAATATGAACAAAAGTAGGCAAGGAAATGGATTTGAGAACATTGTCATACATTGGGAGGGTGTAATTTAATACAACTTAACTTGACAAGCGAAAGGTTTCCTGCCATTTTGAATATTAGGTAAATTTACATGAAACAGTTGGACCAAGCTCGGGAAATTGGTCAATTTCAAAATGTTTAACTGGCATAATAATTAATTAATGCTCCACTGCAAAAACTAATTTTATTACTACAATGATTTTAATTTACCAAAACAAATACTTTTTTGCAAATTACTTATGTTTGTTGAAAATGTAATGGAAGATTTTATTTTGATATTTCAACCACCATTATGTATCGCTGTAAAATATCACTGTCTATTTCAATCAGGAAAGATATAAGCTGTTTTGAAGGTGGAATTGAAATTGTCAATTACATTTTAAATCAATAAATGTAATGAACTATTATTGCAATTATATTCTCAACTACAATTACAGTTTAAAGGTGCATATTCACACGAGAAAGCTAGAAAATAAAAATGTTAAAATTGTACACTTTTACAGGCATTAGATGCAATGAAAAGAAATAAATCTTAAGATATGATGATTAAATTAATATAATTTTTTTAGTTGTCAATTTCAAATAGGGATTCGTGCCTCTAATACAATTTCACAACTTAAATTGTGTGCCTATATGGAGGGAAACGAAATAAATCTTAACATATGATGATTTCATTCCATATAAATTAATACAGTTTTATATGTTTAGATTTATTTCATTTCCATCCATATACAGTATATCGCCTAATAATAACTGCATCCTCATTTTCGAGGTTGAGCCATCCTAATTTCTTAGTAGTTTTAAAACACCAAATGTATCTAATAGAAGTCGCATCCAAATTTTGGCAGTTTGTGTAAATAAAAAAGTTTTGTGAGTTAAATAACTTATAAATGTTAAATAAAATGAGATTTGAGACAAAATTTTGCAATAACTTCGTGGAAATACCGTCCAAATTACGTCACTTCCTTATATGATACAATCAACGGAAAAAACTGAATTTAACATGTACCTGCAGATATGCGGATCGGATTGAATGCATAATACTCAGTTACCACCACGTAATATATAGTACATTCCGAGTTCCCGAGTCCAGTATATTAGGTCCGTAAATGCAGACCATTCTACTGAGTATTAATCAGCTTCCGCGATAGGATGAGTTTACGCCGTCACTCTCATAGCTACTCGAAGCTCCCATCCTTCATATGTGGATTGAGAAAGTCTCTACGCGGGTACTATTATTAGCATCTTCGAGCTACTTGAGTGACAACCTAAGCACGTCCTACAAAGGGAGACAACAAGCGGAAGCTGATTTCTATTTTTTCTCGAATGTCGTTTATTAAAGTATTCGTAATATTTAGGCGGTCCCAATTAATAATTTCACTCCCGCGATGATGGATATAAGGTATACATTAAGCATAGGCATAAGATGGTAAGATTTTCTAGCACGAAAATGTGTTCTATTTTCACGAAAATGTGTGCTATTTTCGTGAAAATGTGTTCTATTTTAGTGCTATTTTTTGTATCATTTAAAAAAAATCTTGAAATATACCTAATAGAAGTCGGGCCCCCCCCCCCTTTTCTTAGAGGTTTGGATTTGAATAATTTACAGCCCTTGTCCTATTAGAAGCTGCTAATGAGCGTTTTTACTGTAAGCACACAATTTAAGCCTATAAAAATATACAATACTATATGTTTATCTACAATCTAGCAAAAAATGATGAGAATTTTAGTAAAACTATTGACATTTTGTACACAGTTATTGCAATGAAATGATGCAGTGGACGGAAATATGATTGATGATAATCTCTAAATGGCTACCAAACTATGTATTATTCAATATTGGCATTATAATGAGATTCTAAAAACAATGTAGGTTAATCCTTTAATGGTCAAGTCAGACAAAAATGGTGCTATTTTAAAAATCTTACCACAAGGATTGCTTAATAGTCGCAACAGTCATTTCAGTGATAAGTTTTCAACAGGCCTAAGGGCCTGTGATGCTCACCTGGGCCATTAGCATTTGAACCATTTGCATTTAAAGACATGGGTATTTTCCGGAAAATTAAAGACGTCCACCAAAACAAATTGATGAATCAAAATTCTCTTTTGCTTGCCTATCGTCATATGATCGTTCCACTCAAGCTAAGTTGAAATCGAGCCAATGATTAAGCAGTAGTAGCGATTTAAAGGCTTCTGGAAAATCTTTGGAAAATTCAAAATGTCTGCTGTAAAAAAACTAACCAACCAAATTCCTGTATTGGAAACATATGACCATAGGATCCTTCCAGCCAGGTTTCAGTGAAATCTGACCTTTGTTAAATTTGGAGTAGCGTATTAAAGGATTACTGAAAAATTGTGGAAATTACAAGATGGCGGAAAAAAATATTGACCAATCAAAATTCTCTTGAACTCTTGAAGTCGATCACAATGGGATTATTGCACCTAAGTTTCATTGAAATCGGGCCATTGATTAAGGATGAGTAATGTCTTAAATAATTTCTGGAAAATCATTGATGGCCACCAGACAAATTGACCAATCAAAATTCTGTATACAAGTTATGAAGCCTACCGCCTATGGTCCTTCCTGCTGAGTTCGGTTGCAATCAGCCAAGCGATTAATGAGAAGTAGCCTTTTAACTCAATTCCTAAAGATGGTCACAAAAAATTGACCAATCAAAATTCTATATAGAGTTGTGAAGCCTACCACCATAGGGTCCTTTCAGCCAAGTCTGGTTGAAATTTGACTAAGCAATTAATGATGGGTAGCATTTTATGATTTCCAAACATTTTTTCGGAAAATTCAAGATGGCCGCCTAAAAAATTGATGAATCAAAGTTCTGAAACCCAGCCCCATAGGGTCCTTTCAGCCAAATTAATTTGAACCCCCGCCGAGTGGTTAATGAGTGGTAGCGTTTTGACAATATTGGCCTTCAGGCAGAAATCTAAAAAGTAACTGACATAAACAAGTTGCGAATCACAGCTACCAATCTAAACAAGCATTCTGTAAGTATTGCTTTGCAATACATGTCCCCTACCTGGTGATATAAAGCTTTAGAGATTGACAGTCAAAAATTTCATTAAAAATTGTCAAAAGCAGCTGAAGCTCGAACTTGATCTGTAACTTCTCATAAAATAGCAATAAACCAAGCCTCAGTTATATATGGTGAAGGAGAAGGAAAAAGTCTTGAAAGCTGATATGTTTGTATTTCATAAGTCGAAAGGGGACATATCTCAATCAAAAAATGACGGAAACGCCTGAAACCCGAACTTGGTCTGTAATTTCTCATAATAAAGTAATGTACCAATTCTCAGTTGAATATCTTGAAAAGACTGCAAGAAAAAGGGCGGAAAACTAATATTTTTCATATTTCATAAGTCGAAAGGGGGCATAACTCCATGAAAAATTGACGAGAATGTCTGAAACTCGAACTAGCTCAGTAAGTCCTTATACTAAAGCAATGCACCGATTTTCGCTTAAATATCTTGAAGGAGTGCGAAAAAAAGTGCGTACGGCTGATATTTTTCTTATTTCTTAACTCGAAAGGGGGCATAACACCATCAAAAATGTAAGCATATGCCTGAAACTCGAACTTGGTCTGTAACTTCTCATAACAAAGCAATAAACCAATTCTCAGCTGAATACCTTGAACGACTGCGAAAAAAGTGTGGAAAACCAACTGCGACAGACATTTCCTTCAAGACCATATATCACATTGTGCCCTGGCAGTAACAAGACAAACGTGAAACTTGAACTCTATAGCACCCTTAGGAAAAGCAAATGATCATTGACCAAGCCCAACAAGCACAGAATTAAATCTACAAAAGGGTTTCGAACACGGAGAGCACTGCTTCCATCGGTGTCCAATGTGGCAGGATTGTTTGATTGAATCTATCATGTGCTGGTGAATGCAAAGAAGGCGTGTATTAACAAGGAGAATTTGTCCAATATCAACATCATTGATATATTTTTCAGTTGGACACCCATGAAGTCAAAAGTTGGGTTTTTAAAACAAGGTCGCTGAAAGCTGTTGTTATTGCATTTTAGCTTTTGACCCCACAATTGACACACATCTTCAGGACCATAAAGACATCCAGCCAAGCTTGGAGAGGATCGCTCCAGTAGAACCAGTTATCGAAAAATGTGTCAAAAGTGTCCACTTTGATAACAATGTTGCTGAAAGCTGTTGCGTTTTACTCTTTTGACCTCCAAATCAGCACACGTTTTTCGAGACCCCGCCAAATAAGTCTCCGCACAACTTTGTAGAAGCAGCTTTATTCAAAAATGTATTATGAACACCAACAACAAGCACCCTGTGCTCACAATAACGCTGGTGTTTAGCAACACAGGTATGAAGAAGACTAAGTCAAGATTTAGGTAACTGTATATTTGGACACATGTCAAAATTATTTTTGACAAATTACAACTGGAATGAACGACTGGCGTAAGAAAAATTTGACTATTGAAAGTTAAATATTTAAAATGAACAGTAACATCCGTCATGGCGAGTCAGGATGCCACCAGATCCTGCAACATTTTACACTACAGTACATCGTAAATTTAACGCTCCATTTGTCAAATTTGTTTTTTAAGAAAATCAGAATATTTGCTTATTGAATTTCCATTTACAGGCCAGGAGACTATTTTTGAAAATTTATCGCTGGAATGACTGGCTTTATTTTCGAGCCAGTCATTTCACTGGTAAAATTCCAAGAATAGATTGGCTGCAAATTGACATTTCTCGGGAGCACACTTCAGAGGCATGTTTTGGCTGACTTGACCATATAATTAATCAGCTTCATAATTCATGCTTAATAGAGAAATCCAGCCTGTTAGTCAAGTACATGTCATCACAAACGCATATCTGAAGACGGTCTATGCGTTGTTGTACAAATTGTTTGCTTTTACTATTTAATAAAAATTCTGTGAATATTTTGAAACTAATTTGACTGGGCGCTGTTGCGGTCAAGTTGTATGAATTGTATGTCTTTACTATTTAATAAACATTCTGTTGAATACTTTGAAAATAATTTGACTGAGCGCTGTTGCTGTCATAAGATTTTCTGGTTTTCTGGAAATTGAGATTCAGCGAGTTCAGGGTTAGATCGATCCCAACACAGAAAATGTGTGGGCGAAGCTTAGCTAGAGATGGGTGGTGCATTGCTAAAACTGGATTCATCCATTGAGCAGAATTTATTAATAAATGAAATTGGAAGATAATAAATAATTTAACACAATATTATGTTCCCTGACACCATGTAGTATTCTAGTAATCCGGCAAGTTACGACAGTAACAGTAAATATATACACTGCATGAAATAATTGATAAATTTAATAAATATTCCGTTTCATATTTTGAAACAAATTTGACCAAGAGCTTGAACAATGGATTCTGTGAATTCAGGGTTCAACATGCGCGTTAACACATCATTGCACCACATGTCAGAACTTTGATGGGTGCACATGAATGCAGGGTTCAATGTGCGTGTTAACACATCCTTGCAGCACATGTCAGAGCTTTGAAGGGTGCACATGAATTCAGGGTTCAATGTGCGTGTTAACACATCATTGCAGCACATGTCAGAACTTTGATGGGTGCACATGAATTCAGGGTTCAATGTGCGTGTTAACACATCATTGCAGCACATGTCAGAGCTTTGATGGGTGCACATGAATTCAGGGTTCAATGTGCGTGTTAACACATCCTTGCAGCACATGTTAGAGCTTTGAAGGGTGCACATGAATTCAGGGTTCAATGTGCGTGTTAACACATCATTGCAGCACATGTCAGAGCTTTGATGGGTGCACATGAATTCAGGGTTCAATGTGCGTGTTAACACATCATTGCAGCACATGTCAGAACTTTGATGGGTGCACATGAATGCAGGGTTCAATGTGCGTGTTAACACATTCTTGCAGCACATGTCAGAGCTTTGAAGGGTGCACATGAATTCAGGGTTCAATGTGCGTGTTAACACATCATTGCAGCACATGTCAGAGCTTTGATGGGTGCACATGAATTCACCATTCAATGTGCGTGTTAACACATCCTTGCAGCACATGTCAGAACTTTGATGGGTGCACATGAATGCAGGGTTCAATGTGCGTGTTAACACATCATTGCAGCACATGTCAGAGCTTTGATGGGTGCACATGAATTCAGGGTTCAATGTGCGTGTTAACACATCATTGCACATGAATTCAGGGTTCAATGTGCGTGTTAACACATCATTGCAGCACATGTCAGAGCTTTGATGGGTGCACATGAATTCAGAGTTCAATGTGTGTGTGTTAACACATCATTGCACATGAATTCAGGGTTCAACGTGCATGTTAACACATCCTTGCAGCACATGTCAGAGCTTTGATGGGTGCACATGACGTAAGCATGACAATTAATGTCACCATTTTAATAGCCAAGGTTGGTCATGAAAATCTAAATGTATGTCCATCTGCAGATCAAGACAAGAGTACTTTTGAAAATTTAGCACCAATTATCGAGTTAGTCATTCCTCTGTCAATAAAGTTTCACAAATGGTGATCGCCTCGTCTGCAAATGAACATTTCTCAAGATCACTGCCGAAGCCATATTTGGCCAGCTTGATTGTCAACATACAAAATAATTCAATTTCTCTTGTGTGATACATGCTGATGCCTAAATGATATCGTTAAAAATTATTTGATTGGAAGATATGGTTGAGGCCTTAAGCTTTCAGTCGACTCAATTAAAAAATATTCAGCACAATATTTCTTAATCACAAGAACTGAATCCTTATCTCCAGTTCCGGTCAAAATTGTTCAATTTGAAAACAACGTTACTGCTTAATTAAGACAAAAAAAATTCAGTTTCAGCAAAATTATTTCTAAAATGTACACTGGTCACTCTCCTAATTACATATACCCTTGATATCAGCACAATATCGGTTATGTTTTATATGCCCATCCTGCTGTGTTGAAAAGCTCTGTCATACAGTACAGCTCATAAATAACGTAGATTGTTTCTTTAAAAAAAACCAAAATGTACTGTTGAATATTTTAAACCTAACTTGCTTCCAAAAAATAAAGTCCAAAATATTCAACAGAACATTTCTTACATCATTTTCAAAATGCTACTAACGAGCATGTTTCTGTTTCGGAAACATGATAACTTATGCATAAGGTGTAGTGAATTCACCTTTCCAGAGTATCCATCAATGATCTGACATCGTACTCAGCTAAGCGACGTGTAGGATGACGTCATAAATGATTCTATTAGGCCAGTCTTTAACTCTTAATAGTCCGACACATTGTACGAATTGTATGTCTCTACTATTTAATACACATGCTGTTGAATATTTTGAAACTAATTTGACTTGGCGCTGTTGCAAATTAGTTTCAAAATATGCAACAGCTTACCTGTATGGTTTTATGGGAATTGATAGTCAGGGAGTTCAGAGATCAATCGATCCCAACAGGAGTGAGGTGTGGGTGGAGCTTAGCTAGAGGTGGGCGGGACTTAAACAAAAACTGGAAAGGCCCATTATGTAAATGTGTGTTACTTATGAATACATCTTCATCTGCTGTTGAATATCATCCATACTATTAACACCAAATTTGTCCTCCTCGTCCGACATCAGGTTATAGATTGCTTCCAGTTGCTTCGCCTTTGCATTTACCTCCTCTTTCTTCTGTTCATCTGTCATTTTCTCCTCAATCTTACGCGTTGTCACCCGGTTCTGAACTCGTTTCACCTCACCATGGATATGTTCATGGAACGCAAAAGGATCCCTAGAATCACCATCTGAAAATATATGAATAATATTCTTGTACAATCAAACATAGCGGTTACAATCAGGATTGTGGTTCAGTAAATAAGGACTTCAAAATGTGGCCAAACATTTATCTGTCTAAGAGAACCACCTTTAGACGGCACACAAGAGATTTAGATTTAGATAGTAACCTGGTGGGAAGGGGCAACCCATCAATTGATACTTTTACCCCATGTAGAAAGAGCTTAGACTTAAACTTGACTAATGGAGACCTAAAAGGACCATTAAGTTAAAGTGACCGAATCACATTTGCATCACTGCCAAACCCCCCCCCCCCTTTTTTTTTTCTCCTAAGAAAATGGAGAGAACTCATGAACATGCATCTCGCCTGAAACACAAATATGCCAAGAGGGTTAACTGCTCTTTGCATATATCAGCCTGGGAATGAGCATGAGTATATAAGATGAATGAACATGATATATAGACATAATACAAAAAACTCTCAATCTTGAATTACCTCATGATATTTGGATTCCAGACGTGGAGCCTCCAACCATTCACTTGCAAATCTAGAAGATCCATGAACCACGCCCTGCTGGGCCAAAATGGCGCTATTAGCAGGACCAGGCACGGTTCCTCCCTGATCTTCACCAATATCTTTGGCAGAAGAATGGTGGGTGGGTACACGTGCATCCCTCTCCAACTTATCGCCAGAGCATCTGTATCGATGGCATTTGGATCTGGAATCGGTAATACATAAGTCATGATTTGAGCATTTTCCTTTGTGGCGAACAAGTCCACGTTGGGTTTGCCCCAATGCTCGAAGATCCTGAGAAGAACTGGAGGGTTGAGAGACCATTCTGTTGGCAGAATTCTGTCTCCGAGACAAAGCATCCGCCAGAATGTTCAATCGCCCAGGAATGTGAGCTTATTTCAAAACAACAGAGTAATTCCTGCTCCATTGAATCAAGTGCCACACTTTCATACATAGTGTGGGTGACTTGGTCCCGCCTTGGTGATTTATGTATGATACTACTGTCGAGTTGTCCGACCGTATCAATATCGCCTTGCCCATGACTTTTGGAAGAAACTTTTCCAATGCCTGTTCCACTGCCATCATTTCCAACAGATTGATATGCAGTTGGCTCTCTTGGAGAGTCCATGTGCCAGAGACCTGGTGTTCTCCCAGGCAGGCCCCCATCCCTCCAGCGATGCATCCGTGTACACGGACAGCTGGGGTGGGGTAGGTGCAGCGAAACCCCTACTAGGAGATTCTGACACTTTTCCACCATACAAGATGCAACATTATTGGCTCCAAAACTGGCACCAGCTTTGACAGGGGTTCTGTTCTCTGTTTCCACAGAGACATCAGATACAACTGGATAGGTCTTCGCATCAGAGCAGCGTACAGGATTACCTGCTCCATGGAGACCATCATCCCCAGCATCTGAAGAAACAGCCTCGCCTGAATGTGGTTTCCCAATCGAAAACTCTTGAGGATGGCTAACAGAGACACCACTCTGGGCTCTGACGGGTAAACCCTGCCCTCCTCGAGATCGAATCGCATCCCTAAATAAACGAACTGTTGAGTGGGTGTCAACTCGGATTTCTCCTTGTTGACTATCCAGCCTAGATCTGAAAGTTAACTTCAGAGTCAGAGCAGTATCCACCTCTAACCTGGCTGACGTGTCTGCTTTGATCAGCCAATCGTCTATGTAGGTGTGAAGCGCCACGTTCTCTTTTCTGAGAAACGCTGTCACCGCAAGGACCACTCTGGTGAAAACCCTTGGAGCTGTCGACAGGCCAAATGGGAGGACTACACACTTGATTCTGAAACGCAAATCTCAGAAACCTGTGACAACTCCTGTTCATTGGAATGTGGAAATATGCATCTTTCAGATCGATCGATACACACCACATTCCCTTCCTCAATCCTGCCATTACCGACCTCGGAGTTTCCATCTGAAACCGAGGCGTATGGATAAACCAATTTAATGGCCTGAGATTGAGTATGGGTCTCCATCCCCCTGTGCTCTTGGGGACAAGGAACATGTTTGAATAGAAGCCTGGAGTGTTCTGGTTTGCTGGTTTTATTGCTCCCTTCAGAAGCAAACCTGACACTTCGTTTTGAATGGCTTCTAACTTGTCTGGTTCCCTTGGATTTTGTGGTGGAAAATCCCACCACACCGGCAGGTACCCCTAGAATAACCATCCCAGGACCAGACTGTCTGACGTCACACCTCGCCAAGCCTCGACGAAACGCATGAGCCTTCCACCCACTATAGACACATCGACGTCTAATGCTGGTGTCTGGCTCGCGATCCGCTCCTCCCCCCCCCCCCTCTCTTGACGAGAGTGTGAGAACCATTTTGGTCTTGGCTTGGCCGGTCTAACGGGCACCGCTGTTCCTGTCACACAGGTGCAGTCCAGGCAGATACAAAGGGAGCCCTCATACCCTCAGGTACGATCCGCTTCCTTCTTTCCGCCCTTAGAGGACTTACCCTTCCCCTTCCCACCTCTCGGGTGATCAGGAGCAACATTGGGGTGGGTAGGGCCTCCACATCCTTCTTGGCCTTCTTCGTCGGAGGCGGCTGAGAAGACCCAGTAGAAGCAGAAGCAGAACTAGGCTTAGCTTTCGCCTTGCTTTTGTGCTATTTCAGCTTCTTAGAAGGTTGCCCGGTTAGCGGCTTAGCTACAGCCCCTAGTGCATGCGCCTGACGCACTAGCTCCAGATTAACCGCCAACCGATTCTGCGCGATGTTGGCAGTGTCTTCTAAGATGGCTCGCGCCACCAAAGATGCTAGGACCAGTAAGGGGTGTCCCAAGAAGACGCTCCCTAATGGCAGTAGCTGGACGCATATGGTCAAGGACCATCTGCCTCCTAGACTTCATCAGTCGCGCTTGCACCCTTGCCAATGCGTCGATAGACAGCACCAGGCCGTCATTGACACATGAAAGCGCCACAGGTGGCACAGGGTGGTCTGCCCCCACTTCAGCCCACACCGACTGAAGAAGGCGATAAGAATGATTGACAGCACGCATTGCTGCCCTCATCGCATAGGGACAGAACTTCATCACTTCGCCAAGCCAGACAGATGGAGGGCGGTTCCGTCCAGGACGGAATCGACCTCCATACTCTCCACCCGCGGCATCTCAGGCTGCAACAGTCTCTCCTCCTCAGCCTCCTCATCTTCAGACCCCCGAAGAGTCGTCACCAGATGAGAAGACACTGGCGCCGTCCTGGTGAATGGCTCCCATGCCCGATGGACCGGCCACTGCTACTGGACCACCCGGAGGTAGCCGCAGAGACAGAGCCCGACGGGACTGCCAGGGAGCCATACGAGATGGCTCCCTCGGTAGCCAGTCTAGAACCCTGTCCAAGGACAGGGTCTGTATCAGGCACGGGAAGAGCCTTCGGAATTAGGGACGACACCAGCGTGGGCAGGACGCTATGCAAGAAGCCTTGCACAGTGGGCCCAAACCACGCCGGAGGTGCCATCTCCAAAAACTTCCGGCTGCAGACGTGGAGCGCCCCCAGGGGCCAAAACGGACACTCCACGATTTCTTTTCAAACCGCCTGACCCCGCATCAGACACAGCCAAGTCCTGGGAAAGGAACTCGACCAACCTCTCGACCGGCCACACTGAACACACATTACACCTACTATCAACATTACAGGGTGAACAATGAAAACAGACATGGTCTTTGTAGGCAACTTTGATAAACTTGTGGCATTCCGAACATGATGGCGGGGTAGGCTTGGCCTAAAAAATAAGCACAAAACCTAAAATAAGCAAGCGGAACGAAACAGGAAAGGACCATAAATTAATTGAAACCCTCCAGCACCCCACCCCGCAACGTTACAACAAAGATCGCATTTTCTGATGGCAATACCCATATACTGATCCTAACGGATGTATAAAACAAAACAAGGAACCATATCGCATAGCATTCGTGGTATATCTAATAATAAATTTCAAATTATACTCTCAAACGAAGGCCAAAACGATACGTGAAGAAAACAACAAAATGATAAACAAACTGCTGTAGATCACGGTAAAACCGCAGAACACACATCTTAAATCAAGAATTTTGAAACCACCGATCAATGCAAACAGATCGTGATTACCACGCAAAACTTGACATAATGCCAAAGTTTTCTGGTACAAAAAGTATGCAGCACCAAGAACAAGATGCGCGAATAAATGAAATATTTTCTTCACCATAAAAAATCTGAGAACCAACATGGGTGTGACGTCACCCGCTCGGATAATACGGAGAACGACGTCAGCTGATTTTCGTGTTAAGACACCATACAGCCAACACCTTATTTCATATTACTGCCGATCGCCGTTGGGATTAAAAGGAGGCGATCTATCTGGCATATTTTGTTGTCACCACACGTCCAAGATTTGGGGTCAGAAATTGGAACATGCGACACAGGCAAAATTTTAGAGACCTATGTCTCCATACAGCTAGAGAATAACATGAAAGAATACAACCTGAGATTCAGAAGTTCCTTCCATGGTAAATCCAATATTCTGTGACGCGAAAACAGCTAAACTTAGGCACAGAAATACACTAAGAAACTCTTAAGAAATTCTAAGATTTTCCAAATGCAAAAAAGCATGTATGGCTCTTGTTGCTATGCAAACAAGAATGAACCTCACTGGCAGACGGGTACCCATTTGTTGGGAACCAGGTACCCGGTTCAAGGAGCCGGTAAAGCTTTCTAAATCTAGATTCCTAGAGCAGCTAGCTAGCTAGCTTGTATTATCAAGAGTAATATAATGGTAAGTATTGATCAAAGGAGAAATTAACTTCCCAATGGTGAAGGAAAATGTAACACGGATAAGTGGTTGTTCCCATTAGTAAAATGTGCTGTTTATAAACACCGAGAAAACATTATCATCTATATACACCTGTCCCTTTTTTTTAAATCAATTAGGCGAGAGGATTAGTGGTGTCACGGAGATAACGGTCAGTAAAGCTTAACTCACAGTGCCACCGGTCTACTGACGTAATGTCATCCACCGGAACCCCATTAAACAGGGCGTTGGAAGCCACTATGCCACGGACACTGTGAGCCATGACCATGTCAACTTGGTTACCACTTAGCAGTGGCGGATTAGCATTCAAACGGTTTATGAGCTAGAACTTGAAGAACTAGAGATAAACTCCAAGACGGAATCGCTGGTGGATTTCTTGGTCTTAGATTACCCATGCCTTTAATTAAAGTATTTAATGTACTTACTTCGTCACTTCTCCTATTAGCCAAGCAAGGGATAACTGACATTAAAGCTGACTTGTAGCCAGCAATAGAGTTAGATACTACCTGAATAGATGAATCCATTAGATTAATCCAACTTTTTTAGCACCATTCTGCAAATCCGTTGATTTTATAATTATATGCTCTGGAGGTTGACCCCCTCCCAGCTTTTTCCATAAACATGGCTGCTTGCTCAGAAAAGCCCTCCTTAATTGCAGATTCCTTGATAACATGCACGCAGTCAATTGGAACATTGACGGATTGCTGTGACGAGACTTGCCCTGGAAGAAAATATTGTCCATCAGAGGCAGAGCAACCGGACTGCAGGTCACAAGGTCCAGCAGATCCGTATACCATGATTGGCGTAGCCAATTCGGGGTATCAGACTCCTCCTCTCTGATTTTCTGAAGAGTTCTTGGAATCAGGATTACATTCCCTCCCAGCTGATAGCTAGCGCATCTGTTGCGATAGCACTCAGATCTGGAATCGGACAGACGTACATCGTCATCTTCACATTCTTCTTCACTGCAAATAAATCTATGTTGAGTTTCCCCCAGTGGTTGACATTCAGTAGGTAAAACACTCATCCTTCGGCTCAATGGGTCTGCTAGCAGATTTAGCCTTCCCAGAATATGAACTGCCTTTAAGGTGATCCGTGCACCAGCAAAGCAATTACCATGTCACCATACAGAGACTTTGCTCCGCCCTGGCAATTTATGTAAGCCACTACTGTTGAGTTGTCTAATCGAACTAGAACCACAAAATTTTCTAGGCCCAGAATTACTGCCCGTAACTCCAGTAGATTGATATGTTCCTGTGACTGATCCAGATTACAAAGCCCTGATACTGTGGCTTCTTCCAGGAAAGCTCCCATCTCTCCATTGATGCATCTATATACAAATTCAATTCTACGAATTTAGAATTTTACTTACATGTAAGGCAGCAAATACTTCCAGACAAATTAATGTCAATAAGCATTTGAGCTCAAACAACAAATACAAAAAATCCTGTTTAATAATTTAAAACAAATTTGACTGGAATAGCAAGGCAACAGCTTCCACTCAAATTAATTTTACTTAACCATTTGAACCTGAAAGAGAAAATATGAAAAAGTACATATTTCCCCAAATATCCTGGTTAATACTTTGAAACTAATTTGACTGGAAGTAGTTAGTGCCTAAGGCAGCAACAGTCAGGCAGCAAGCACTTCCACTCAGATGTATGCTATTAAGCCTTTGAGACCAAAAAATTGATAATTTCTGATCAATATTTTGAAACTAATTTGACTGGAGTAGTAAGGAAGCAACAACTTCCTGTAAAATTAATGTAGAAAGAATTTAACAACTTATTAGTTATGATAATGTGATTTGTTATACTTTGTGTACCTTCCTAATCCTAATGCATTTGGTTTGCTGTGAAGAGTTAAGAGGAGATATTAATGTATAGTATCAACATCAAACAGACATGCAATTCTTTTTATGTAATTGATAAAGTACTTGCAATTACCAATTACACAATTTTCAAATGTAATTAATTACAATTCTATTACAATTACTTTTTTGACTACTCAATTACAATCAATTACTTGAAAAATGTAATTAAGCTACAGCCAATTATAACTACCCCATGTCTGGCCACGACCACTATCAGTGGTCACTACCACTGCCAAAACCATCACCACCAGCAACAACACAAACAACCATCACCACCACTACGATCACCACTACCCAAAATAAAAACAACCACCACCACCAGCAACGACACAAACAATCACCACACCACCACCATGGTGTATTACAATTTATTGAGGCTTTTTTGTGTTGTCATTGAATGTTAAGTGATGCGGGTAGATCGATAGACCCGATACAAGACATTTGCTTAAAATCTAGTACACATAATGTTCAAGGAAATAGAAATAACGGCATGTACTCAATTCATTATCAAATGACATATTATAAACAAACAAGAATTTTTAAAAGCTGGTTGTATTGTTTATAATAAAAACGTGAACATCATTAAAATATCTAACTCTAACCCTAACCATAAACTCTAATCCTAACCAATTCCAATTGCTAGGTAAGATATAATCTTGTTTTGTAGTTGTGTAGTAGGGCCTAAGGCGAAATGTGGTAACATTATTATGATGTAATGGAAACAAATGACAATTTTCAGTGGGGATTTGTTGTTTATTGCTAAAGTAACAATAATAACAATGTGAACATTATTTTTAAAATCTCACCCTAACCCTAGTACTAAACACTAACACTAACCAATTCGATTTAAGGCAAAATATAGTGGTGTTTGTAGGTGACTAATAGGTCTGAGTGTGGTAAAAACTTTTTAGAAATCCCCCTTTTAAATTCGTGGGAAATTCCTTGACAACGATTAATTAAAGTCTTGTCTGTCGCGTTATTTTGCATTATTTATCGGCCATTATCGGTGGCCCGTAAAGTGGACACTATCCGAGATAGTTTGACTCACTAGGCCTTTCATCGCTAGCCCTCCCACCTCACCCCTTACGGGTGCAAAATAACCCACGACGAACAGGAATATGGGTCCCCTGTTTAAGACTATATGCTCGGCCTCAACGTGGCGCAGGGGTGTAACCTACTGGGTGTCAATCCAGACATTTGGAGGGGCTAACCAGAGCATTATGCACAACGCTATTGAAATGACACTTGGAGATCGAATCAACCGAAATGGTGCTCGCCATGTGAGGATCCGCCAGGCAGGTGCAGCGCCGGGCTCCACTCCTCGAAGGAGCCCACCCTCAGCTACTGGAGGTCCCATCAACTCATCTTGTGGAGCCAGGGGACGAGGATGGAGAGCTACTGGCCAACCGAAAGAGAAGACCAACCCCAAAGAGAACCCTAGTATCAACATCATGCACTGGAACGCAGAAGGGGTTACCAACAAGAAATCAGAGCTCGAACAGTTCCTGTACGAAAACAACATTGATATCTGCTGCATCCAAGAGACACACCTGCAAGAAGGTAAACCATTTAAGATCAGAGGCTACCAGATTTTCCGGTGTGATCGAAGAGGAAGAAAGAAAGGTGGGGTGATCACCTTGGTCCGAAACAGCGTGAACGCCAGCCAGATCAAAACCTTTATGGAAGAGGCAGAATATATCAAGATCAAGGTAATAATCAGCAACTCTGTGATTGACATTATCAATTATTACTGCCCTAATGACAAGAATCTCTCACTTGACACAATCCAGGTCCCGGACTGCCACTTCCTCATTGCGGGAGACTTTAATAGCCAGTCACAGAGCTGGGGATACAGAACACTTGATAAACGAGGAGAAGACATTGAAGCATGGCAAGATGAAAAGCACCTTTTACTTGTCAACGATCCCACAGATCAGCCTACCTTCTACTCGCGCCGGTGACACTCGACAACAACGCCGGACTTGGCATTTTGTACAGAAGATATTCACAGAAACCTCAGTAGAGTGGTCGGATCACAGTTAGGAGGAAGCGACCACCGCCCAGTCCTCCTCTCTCTTTCTGGAAGTATTTCGACAAGTACACCTCAACATCCAAGGTGGAACTACAAAAAGGCAAATTGGAGTCTGTTCGGCATTCGTTCCAGTGAGCTTACCCAAAATATAGCAGTAGAAGGGAGAAACATCAACAATGTGGTCAAGGAATTTAATTCAAGTATCCTCAAGGCTGCCAACGAAGCGATTCCTCGAGGGTTCAGGAAAAACTACTGCCCCTACTGGACAACAGAACTGCAAGCAGCACATGATAAACTAGACAAGGCCAGAGAAGATGCAGAGGGTAATCCCCGTCATGAAAACCACTTCACGCTACAACAAACTAAAGCCAGGTATCTAAAGACCAAGCTGGAGGCCAAAAGAAGAAGCTGGAGGGAAAAGACGGCAGGGTTTAATTTAGAGAGACACCACAAAGCTATGGAGACTGACTAAAGCACTGAATGATGAGGGTGTCGGGGGAGAGAAGATTACTCTTGAAGAAGATGGACAAACACTGACAGGAAAGATGGCTGCAGATGCCTTTGCGAAGGCATATGCAAAAGAAAGCAGCATTTCTATACCACGGATGCATCAAAAAGAGGTTAGAAAAGAGCAAAAGGAAAGAACAGACACCAACACTCACGATGCAATGAAAGTTGACATTAGTTTAGCAGAACTGAAGAAGGCTATCCACCAATTGAAGAAGAAGAAATCTCCCGGGCCAGATGGCTTTACGAATGAAATGATCCAACACCTTGGTAATGCATCTCTCCACAAGTTGCTAGACATCTTTAATCTCAGTTGGACCAATGGAGAGGTTCCTCAGTGCTGGAAGGAAGCCAGAATGACTCCTATTCTGAAAAAAGGGAAGAACAAGACGAAAGTGCTGAGCTACCGTCCTATCAGTCTTACAAGCTGCATATGCAAGACCTTGGAGCGCATCATCAACCAGCGGTTGCAGTGGTACCTGGAGTCGGAGAACATTATAGTTTCAGAGCAGGCCGGCTTCAGAAGATACAGGAGCACAGAAGATCAAACAACACATCTTGCACAGGTCATAGAGGACACTTTTCAAGCCAAGAAGGTGATGCTAGCTGCCTTTATCGATCTGCAGAAGGCATTTGACAAGGTGTGGAAGGATGGCCTCCTCGTGAAGCTCCGGCGCACAGGCATCGGTGGCAACATGTTCCGATGGACCAAGTCGTACCTACACAAACGCAGAGCTAGGGTGCTGGTGGATGGACAATCTGGACAGAATGTATTGCTGAGACAAGGGGTGCCACAAGGCGGAGTATTATCACCAACTCTGTTCATACTCTTCATTAATGACAATGTAGCAGAGCTGCCCAATGGGATCCAAAGCAGCCCTCTATGCAGATGACCTCGTACTCTGGTGCACCGAGGCGTATACGACTGCCACGTACAGAATGCAGCTCGCCTTGGACAGAATTACAGCTTGGGCCAATCGCTGGTGTATTACCATCAACAAAGAAAAATCATCAGCCATGCTATTCTCTCTGTCCATCAAAACCAAGGTTGGCAATCTGACACTGGGCGGTACTCCACTCGAGTACGAGGACCAGCAGACATACCTGGGAGTCACCTATGCCAGAAGATTAACATGGAAGGAGCACATCCAGAATGCAGACGCAAAGGCCAGAAGAAAGCTAAACATCATGAGGAAGCTGGCAGGAACAAAGTGGGGTGCCAATGAAAGGATCCTCAAGACCATCTACCTAGGTGCCGTACGACCACACCTTGAGTATGGATCCAGCTCATGGATGACAGCAGCTAAATCTCATCAACAGAACCTCGACAGAGTACAAAATCAGGCACTGCGCATCATCGCTGGTGGAATGAGATAAACACCAATAGAAAAAATGGAGCAGACAGCAGGCATCCCCCCACTTAGCAAAGGAAGGGAATGCAAAGCACTGATCCAAGCTGCAAAGTTCAAATCGTTCAGCAAACAATGAAGATCACGCAAGCACAGCTGTCATCAGCAAGACTTAAAAGATCAAGTTTTGTAAAAGAGGCAAAACCACTTCAAAGGAAACACCAAGAAATGTTGCCAGCACAAATAGAAGACCCAAACCACACCCTTGATCCTCCATCCTGGGAAAACAAACTAGAGAGCATAGCTATTCGCACCACAGTACCTCATCTCACAACCAAAGATGAACACAGTGATGTGAGCAAGAAGGCCCTGACCCTAGCCATGCTGGAAGAAATGTACCCTCAGGAGACATGGATAAGGATCTACATGGATAGGGATCTACACAGATGGATCAGCCAAAGATGCAATTAGGAGCGGAGGTGCCGGACTGCACATACGGTATCCAAACGGACAACATGAGTCAGCTGCAATACCGACGGGCAAACACTGCACAAACTACAGAGCTGAAGTCGAAGTACTGGTTCATGAAGCTAATACCATCAGCAGAACAGCAGACTCTATTGCACAGATTGTCTTTTTATCTGATGCCCACTCCGTCCTTGAGGCTATCACCAAAGGTAAGCTGCCACAACTTGAAGAAGCACTACAAACCATCAAATGCGTTCGGATAGCATTGCAGTGGATCCCCTCACACTGTGGAGTCCAAGGAAATGAGATGAGGAAGCAGACAAGATGGCAAAGGTGGGTGCAGAAGAGAATCAGACAGAAAACCTGGTTACCCATACAGAGATGAAGACTATCATCAAGTCACTCTATAGAATACCTCAATCAGAAGATGCCTACCATCATCTCTCGAGGCCAGAGCAAGTGACCATTTTTCGTCTCAGAACTGGACACAACAGACTAAACCAACACATGTACAGGCGGTTCCACCTTACGACATCGCCCGCCTGTCCTTGTGGAGAAGCAGAACAGACCACAGAGTACATACTTCAATGTTGCAGTACGTATCAGCTGCCGAGAGAAGAGATCTGGCCGTTATCAACCTCTTTTCTTGAAAAGCTGTATGGGCCTGTGGAAGAACTGCAGAAAACCACAGATTTCATCTTGAGAACGGCTCTCCAAGTGTGATACCAGCGACCGAAAAGAAGAAGACAGGAATATGGGTGAAGCAGCCCATGGTGCGAAATGACCCTGGATGGGAATTACGGCAAAATGATCAGGATTCCATATCGGTCACTCTGCGGAGTCCCAAAGACATCTGTCAATTTGGGGGGCAAAAGCAGTAGTTACAAGAGCAAACACTCGGCAAATTTGTTTCCAAAATACACTTTGATAATGATCATCATCATCATTTTACGAGGTATAAGCCCTTGGCATGTTATTGCCTTTACTTGAACGCCAGTATAAAAGCCATTTTAGCCTCGATATCACCGAAAAGTTAAGAGATGAAACAAAATCTGTGAGATCCCACAATATTGATGCAGAGGAAATAATGGGAATGTTCAGTGCGGCAAAGAGTAAAGCGCCCAATGCGACACTGTGCTACTTATCCTGTAAAATGAGGGCACAGAAAAATAAAACAGTAGAATATTTAGATGACTTGGAGTAAGACAAGCGCGCTAACACTTTAACGACGGCTATATCCATGGCTAGAAAGCAACGCCATAAGTGTAGACTAAAGCAGAAAGATCTTGCAGTGGAACTGTCAAGGCAACAAGCCAATAAGTTACAGGAAAGGGAAACATTAAATTTGAAAAAACTTGAGAAACGGTTGCGAAGCATTGATTTGAAAAATATCAATGTAGAATTTTCCGATATGGAAGACGACAAGTGTGAATCTGTGGTAGATCTTTTGGAGGCTAAGGCCATTGGCCACAAAATCTGCCACATGTGGTCAGATGACAACGTCCGGGTCATGTTTAATGGCAAGATAGAAAAACTAAAAAAATGAGGAGGAGGAACATACACTGTGGCTTACTGGAGTCAACAGGAGTCATATACCAATGCTGTAGACTATGATATTTCGAAATTGCCGCTGATCTGATTAGTGACGATCTGATTATGTACTAGATACCTGCAAATTGAACGCATTCAAATTTGGCTATATCGGAACCCGTTTAGTAGAATTCAATCAAACCTGCAATGTGACTTACACATATGATAGCGGACTGCAAGACTTTTACATTATGTTCAGCTCCAAGGTTGGGGTGGAGGGGTAGGGGCAGAACGTTCAAGTTTGCAGAATTAAACCAAATTTGGTGAGTGAGTTACTCATATGATTGCGGATTGTGAGGCAATTTTTTTCATTAGGCCATGTCCCATGTTTGGGTTGTGTGAGTGTGTGTGTGTGGGGGGGGGGGGGGGAAAGTTAGCGAAAGTGGAGATTTTAATTATTATTATTATAACAACAAGTCGTTGTTTTTCCTACTCATCTCAGACTCTTTAGGACACAGCCACTACCTCCATTTATAATATTGCGTTTCAAGATGAGTATGCCTTGTTCTAGTAACGAGATGATGAAGTCAATGCCACGTAGAATTGTGATACTCAGACTTTGCTCTTTGAAGCACTGAATACAAACATTACTAAATCTCGTAATGTTGATAACACTGAATCTGTCTGATATTGGTAGTGTATAAATGATGGCAATGAGACCTGGCCAAGAAGGCATTTGCCTCTAACCAAACAAGTCTAACAATCATATTGCAATCATCAATACCACTACTAAAGAGACAGACTAAGCATCACAGCGAACATGAACAAATTTGATTAATGGAATAGCCTCCTCCCATCAGCCTCCTCACCGAGAATGCCACACAAGATCCACTGTAATCCATAACTTTTAACAATTGATGGTGTCCAATGTCGCAATCTCTTACTAATAACAAGAGAGTGGTACGTCATCAAGCCCTGCAACACTGAGTCGGTGCGGCTCGCCGATGATACCCTGTTCAGAGGAGGCCCTGCACATAATATGCTTTCAAAAAGCAGGGGACAAGGAATCCATGTAGATTCAAGATTCAAAATTATTTATTTCATGCTTAATATATAATATACATACATCACAGTTGGGCAGTCCATCAAAAGGCAGGACCTATGAATCGATGAACCCCCTACACACAAATGTAATGAAGGAAATTTAAATTTCCCTTTCTCCGAGATCTAACAATACTCACCATTCTGTTACTTCTGATATACAGCTGGCCCTGACAGCTGGCTCTAGGACTATATACTTAGAAAGCTTTACCACTCCTTGGAACCGAGTACTCGGCTCCCAACTGCCGAGTACCCGTTTACCATAGAGCTCATATTGTTTGCATAGCCACCAAACAAGAGAAACCCATGGCTTGCCTCCGTGGGGCTGGGAGGCTGGGTCCGTAACAGAATGGTGAGTATTGTTAGATCTCGGAGAAAGAAAAATTTTAATTTCCTTCATTCTCCTTCGATCAATACTCACCATTCTGTTACTTCTGATATACACCAGATTTGGTCAGTAACCTGGTGGGAAGGGGCAAGCCATAACTGCTACTTTTGCCCCTTGGAGAAAGAGCTAGACTTAAAACTTGACTAAAGGAGACCTAAAAGGACCGTCAAGTTAACTGAACCGAATCACATTCGCATCACTGCCCCCCCCCCTTTTTTCTCCTAAGAAAAGGGAGAGAACTCACGAACATGCATCTTGCCTGAAAACACAAATATGCCAAGAGGGTTAACTGCTCTTTGCATATACATATGTATTAGCCTGGGAATGAGCATGAATATATAAGATGAATGAACATGATATATAGACATAATACAAAAAACTCTCAATCTTGAATTACCTCATGATAAATGGATTCCAGACGTACCGCCTCCAACCATTCACTGGTCCGGCCATCAGTGACACAATCTGGTTGTCATCCTCATGCTCGACCATGCCTGCTTTAGGTTCTTTTCTTACCAAAGTGAAAAAAGGGTGAAGAGCAGTGTGGTCACTTAACTATCGTCTCAAAACAGCTAAAGCGAGTGGATTGGCTGAGTCTGACACATCCCTCATATAGTAATCCGTAAATGCGGACTCACAGTGCCATTGTGCAACGGCCATGATGTCCTCTAACGGAACACCACTGTAAAGGGCGGTCGAGGCGGCTATTCCTCTAATATCGTGTGCCCTTGCGCATTGCACCTGGTGTCCAGTCGCCATCTCATGAGTAGTTTGAATGCATTCGACTACCCAACGAGAGATAGTATCCATGGATGCGGCGCCATAAGGCTTCTTATGGCAGATCCACAGATGTCTATCGTTCGACCGTAACGAGTCTGTCCGTTTTCTGTACTTAGTCAAAGCACGGACCGGGCACCAGACACTGGCATCACGATCAAACCTTGTTAGTTTCGGTATAATGATCGGTTTGCCGGGATATCTCAGAGTGATTCTTTGACATAAACTCTGCTCTTGGCAGAAGACGCAGACCCTCTCCGGAGACAATAAATCGGCCCCTCTCTGCTGAAAGTGCATGGATCTCACTGCGCCTTCTGGCTGAGGAAGCTGCCAATAGAAAGACCGCCTTTAGAGTCAAATGATTTAGACTAGCCGAACGCAACGGTTCGAAAGGGTGCTTGGCCAGTACATTAAGCACTAAAGATAGACTCCAGGCTGGAATGACTACCGGTTGTCTCGGTCGGAGATTGCTCATTCCCTTCACCATCACATTTAACTGGGCCACCTCGGACTATCCCTGTTGGCTAGACAAGGGATAACTGATGCCAAAGCTGACTTGTATCCAGCAATTGTGACGGGAGCTAGTCCTGAAAAGAACAGCTCACAGAGAAAGTCTGCTATTTGCTGAATAGTGGATTGAAAGGTATCAATACCCTTTTCTTCACACCAGTCTGCAAATCTGTTAACCTTGTTGTTATATGACTTGAAGGTTGACCTCCTTCTCGCAGCCGCGATGAAATCAGCAGCTTGTCGAGAAAAGCCTTCCGACGTAGAACGTTGTTTGATAACATCCACGCAGTCAATTTGAACATTTCGGGACGCTCGTGTAGGAAGCGTCCCTTGGCCTGGGAGATTATGTTCGGAATCCCGGGTAACTGCACTGGGTTTTCCACCAGCAGATCTAGAAGATCCGTGAACCACGCCCTGCTGGGCCAATACGGCGCTATTAGCAGGACCAGGCACGGTTCCTCTCTGATCTTCACCAATACCTTCGGCAGAAGAATGGTGGGTGGGTACGCGTAAGCGTGCATCCCTCTCCAGCTTATCACCAGAGCGTCTGTATCGATGGCATTTGGATCTGGAATCGGCGAGACATAAGCCATGATTTGAGCATTTTCCGGTGTGGCGAACAAGTCCACGTTGGGTTTGCCCCAATGCTCGAAGATCCTTCGTAGAACTGGAGGGTTGAGGGACCATTCTGTTGGCATCCGCCAGAATGTTCAATCGCCCAGGAATGTGAACTGCTTTCAAAACAACTGAGTAAATCCTGCACCATTGAATCAAGTGCCACACTCTGATACACAGTGTGGGTGACTTGGTCCTGCCTTGGCGATTTATGTATGATACTAACGTCAAATTGTCCGACCGTATCAATATCACCTTGCCCCTGATCATTGGAAGAAACTCTTCCAACGCCAGTTCCACTGCCATCATTTCCAACAGATTGATATGCAGCTGGCTCTCCTGGAGAGTCCATGTGCCAGAGACCTGGTGTTCTCCCAGGCAGGCCCCCCCCCACCCCTCCAGTGATGCATCCGTGTACACGGACAGCTGGGGGTGGGGTAGGTGCAGCGAAACCCCTACTAGGAGATTCTGACGCTTTTTCCACCATACAAGATGCGACATTATTGGCTCCAAAACTGGCACCAGTTTTGACAGGGGTTCTGGTCTCTGTTTCCACAGAGACATCAGATACAACTGGATAGGTCTTCGCATTAGAGCAGCGTACGGGATCACCTGCTCCATGGAGACCATCATGCCCAGCATCTGAAGAAACCGCCTCGCCTGAATGTGGTTTCCCAATCGAAAACTCTTGAGGATGGCTAACAGAGACACCACTCTGGGCTCTGACGGGTAAACCCTGCCCTCCTCGAGATCGAATCGCATCCCTAAATAAACGAAATGTTGAGTGGGTGTCAACTCAGATTTCTCCTTGTTGACTATCCAGCCTAGATCTGAAAGCAACTTCAGTCAGAGCAGTATCCACCTCTAACCTGGCTGCCGTGATCAGCCAATCGTCTATGTAGGTGTGTAGCGGCACGTTCTCTTTTCTGAGAAACGCTGTCACCGCAAGGACCACTCTTGTGAAAACCCTTGGAGCTGTCGACAGGCCAAATGGGAGGACAATAAACTCCCATACTTGATTCTGAAACGCAAATCTCAGAAACCTGTGACAACTCCAGTTCATTGGAATGTGGAAATATGCATCTTTCAGATCGATCGACACGCACCACATTCCCTTCCTCAATCCTGCCATTACCGACCTCGCCGTTTCCATCTGGAACTGAGGCGTATGGATAAACCAATTTAATGGCCTGAGATTGAGTATGGGTCTCCATCCCCCTGTGCTCTTGGGAACAAGGAACATATTTGAATAGAAGCCTGGAGTGTTCTGGTTTGCTGGTTTTATTGCTCCCTTCAGAAGCAAACCTGACACTTCGTTTTGAATGGCTTCTAACTTCTCTGGTTCCCTTGGTACGGGTGTCCAGACAGGTGCCAAAGACAGATTCTGTGGTGGAAAGTCCCACCACTCCGGCATGTATCCCTGGGATAACCATCCCAGGACCACACTGTCTGACGTCACACCTCGCCAAGCCTCGACGAAATGCATGAGCCTTCCACCCACTATAGACGCCTCGACGCCTAACGGGGTTGTCCGGCTCGCGGTCCGCTTCCCCCCTCTCTTAACGAGAGAGAGAGAACCATTTCGGTCTTGGCTCGGCCGGTCTAACTGGCACCTCTGTTCCTGTCGCACAGGTGCGGTCCAGGCGGATACGAAGGGAGCTCTCGTACCCTCAGGTACGATCCGCTCCCTTCTTTCCGCCATTTGAGGACTTACTCTTCCCCTTCACCTTGCCCTTCCCGCCTCTAGGGCGATCAGGAGCAACATTGGGGAGTGTAGGGGCCTCCACAACCTTCCTGGCTTTCTTCGCCGGCGGTGGCTGAGAAAAGCCAGACGAAGCAGCAGCCGCACTAGACTTAGCTTTCGCCTTGCCTTTATGCTTCTTCTGCTTCTTGGAAGATTGCACGGTCAGCGGCTTCACTACAGCCCCTAGTAAGTGCGCTTGCCACACCAGCTCTAGCTGTAGGTTCACCGCCAACCGATTCTGCGCAGGATCCCTGTCCTAATCGATGCCACCGATGGACGGGGCGCATCCTCCTCGGCCGTGGTCGAAACCACAGATGGGTCTACCCTGGCTAGCCAAGCCAGAGCCTCCGACCAGTCTATTTCCGAGGAGGACACACCCGTGAACACGTCACCCGTTGACATGTGCACGGACCTACCAGCCACGGCCTCCTGGCTAGGAGCCGCGGATGACACGCCAGGAACTCCGGTACCATACGGTTCCGCCGCCACCCCATGGAACACACCAGTCCTTGGAGTAGGCCTGCACGGAAAACCGTGCGGACCCATAGCAGACACGGAACCCATGTCTGACCGCCGGACCAGGCGATATAGGTGAGTACCACGCCTGGCCCGGCACATCCGTCACCGTGTCGGTTGGCGTCAAACCAACCATCACGGGACCGGTGCCTGGTACCAGATTGGCCTCAACCACGGGCGGAGCCGCTGCCCTGGCTTGTGCCAAGCCAGACAGATGGAGGACGGTTCCGTCCAGGATGGAATCGACCTCCATATTCTCCACCCGTGCCAGCACAGGCCGCAGCAACCTCTCCTCATTTTCAGACCACGAAGAGGCGTCACTAGATGAGGAAACCGTGGAGCCATCCTGGCGGACGGCTCCCATGCCTGACGGACCGGCCACCGCTACTGGACCACCCGGAGGTGGCCGCAGAGAGACAGAACCTGTCAGGCTGGAGCCCGACGGGACTGCCAGGGGGCCGTACAAGACGGCTCCCTCGGCGACCAGTCCAGAACACCGTCCAAGGACAGGGTCCGAACCAAGCATGGGGAGAGACTGCCCAACAACTTTCGGCAGCAGGGATGACACCAGCGTGGGCAGAACGCTATGCAGAAAGCCCTGCATAGCCAGACCAAACCACGCCGGCGGTGCCATCTCCGCCACCTCCAGCTGAAGACGTGGAGCGCCCCCAAGGGCCGAAACGGACGCTCCACGATTTGCTTTCGGTCCGCCTGACCCCGCGTCAGACCATGCCAAGTCCCTCTGGGCAAGGAACTTCATCATCATATCAACGGACCACACTGCACATATATTACACCTATTGTCAAGGTTACATAACGTACACCGAAAGCAGACAGGACCCGGACGAACTTGTGGCACTCGTCACATGATGGCGGGGCTGGCTTGGTCTATAAATAAGCACAAACCTACAATACGCAAGCGGAACAAGACAAAGATGGAAGGCAGACAATTAATTTTCAAATATATTGACCATAAATTAACTGTAACCCTCCCGCACCCCACCCCGCAACATTACAGTAAAGATCGCATTGATTATGACGACAAGAATGAAGCGGGCATTAATACACCCATAAACTGATCCTCAAGGATGTATCACGGAACCAGGAATCATATCGCATAGCATTCGGGGTATATTTACCAAAAAATATAAATTATACTCCTAACGAAAGCCAAAACGATATGTGAAGAAACAACAAAATGTAACAAACTGCTGTAGCACACGGTAAAACCGCAGACCACACATCTTAATCAAGAATTTTGACACCACCGATCATTGCAAACAGATCGTGATAACACGCAAAACTTGAAAATTCCAAAGTTTTCTGGTACCATTTTAGTACGCAGCACCTAGAATAAGATGCGCGAATTAATGAAAAAATTTTCTTCACATAAACATCCGAGCAACACGGGTGTGACGTCACCCGCTCGGATCTTACTGAGAACGACGTCAGCCGATATTTGTGTTAAAAATACCGTAGCAAACACCTATTTTCATATCTGCCGATCGCCTGTTGGGGTTTAAAGAAGGCGATCATCCGGCATATTTCGTTGTTAACACACGTCTCATCTTCTTAGGGGTTAGAAATTGGAAAATGCGACACAGACAAAATTTTAGAGACCTAAGTCTTTTAACTATGGAATAATAAGGAAATATACAACCTGGTTATCCTCGGCGGTATCCATATTAATCCAAATATCCTTGTAGAAACGCACTAGCTATCACAATAACCACAGACAAAAAGACTTAGATTTAATTTCTCAAGATCTTTCCAACTGCAAAAGCATGTATTCCTCTTGTTGCTATGCAAACAAGAATGAGCTCTATGGTAAACTGGTACTCGGCAGTTGGGAGCCGAGTACTCGGTTCCGGTTCCAAGGAGTCGGTAAAGCTTTCTAAGTCTATAGTCCTAGAGCCAGCTGTCAGGGCCAGCTGTATATCAGAAGTAACAGAATGGTGAGTATTGATCGAAGGAGAAAATAGATATCACATCAAATTCAAATACCGAAGTGTCAACCATAATGTAAAAAATAACAGTACTAACACACATGACATTGTAATAATTTTATACTATTAATACATATTAGCTGCAAATTGAAGGTAACAAGGAAATCTATAAAATCTGAAAGTTTCATTGAGATATCTCTAATATTAAGTAAAATATGATAAATTTGGTGTCGAAAAACGGTAAAAATTTGATTAGTCAAATTTTTTTCATTGCCTTAGTAACACACTAACAGAGCAATCAGTTGTTAATATCTATAAGTCTTTTAGCTGCAAATTGAGCACACCGATGTAATCTATATCTTCTTTTCGTTCGCAGATCATACCGCCAGTCCTGTAAGTGACTAACGACATGATCATAAGCGTTAAGTGCGTGGATCCATGGTTTATTAGAGTGCGCCGTGCGGCCTGGAACCTCCGTCTTCAGCACTCGAGGTTTCTGTCAGGGTTACCTCACCCTTACCTCCTTTAGTCGCCTCTTACAACATGCAGAGGATACGGAAGGTGTATTCTAAGCCCCACATACAGGGCAGATGCAATCTATATTATCTGAAAGTTTCATGAAGATATCTCCGATATTAAGTAAAATATGACAAAATTAGTGCTGAAAAAGGGTAAAAACACTGTAAATCGGTCACAGATTTTCGCCATTTTACTATATAGTTGTTAGACGATATTATACCCCGATTCGCGACACATATATATTCATAACTTTCTTAATAATTAACCTATGTGGATGATGTAAGTATCATTAAAAAGATCTTTTAATGCTCTTTCCAACAGTATCCAATTTATCTTGATCATTCCAAGTTGGATTTTTTTTTTTTGTCACGTACCTACTTTGGAGTTATAATGATAGATCATAAATGCATACCATCAAAAGGTACAGGCTCGCCATCGTCTCCTCTCATGCATTCTAATATGACTCGACGAGTTCCTTCTTGCCTGTCACCATGGCAACCGTCTTTATCCGGATCAGATGTCTGTACCACAGTCTCCATCACTGGCCGACAAAATGCGTTTTGCATAGATTTTATCGTGTACCTTAGGGAAAATATCAGCGAAAGGATAGTTACAACAAACGCTATTCCGTAGTAGAACCACGTATCCACTCTCTTAAAGTCAAACTCAAACATGGTAATTTTTACTACTGAAAATGCTAAAATCTCCACAATATTTGACTGATCTGTGAGGTTATCTTTTTTATTTTTGTTATTGTGTCGAGTAAATCCCGTCTATCAGACGCAGGCCCTTGAGATGAACCCCCCTTCTGGAGTTGATTCCTATTGTTACATTTAATAATGGTACCTACTAACCTAGCATGATTATTGTTTACCGCACTTATATATTTATCTATGTGCAGCGAAAAATAGAAACAAATTGTTTGTGTACATGTTTATCATCACATTGACGGGATGCTAAGGAAACATTATACAGGATAAAAAGGCACCATAGTAAATTGTAAATCTGTCTTCGTCTTTGATGTGGCCTTAGATAAATTTTGGGAGAAACAAGCCATTGCACTTGATTTCACGACCGAATATCGGATGCCAGGAAGTCAGGAACGTGGAACATTTTTAATGGAAGAAGATGCGGACATAGAGGCTGAACACAGCCTGAGTCCTCAGAAATATCCTAAGATGTCCTAAGAAGATACATTGTACATCTTGTATACTAAAACAGTACAACAAATAATATAAATCTTATTGTTTCACCTAACAGCTAAAACACCATACCATAAGCTTACACAATATTGCTGCTAGGAGTTTTGTTATTGCCCAATAATCGTACCAGCGGTACTTCCTGTAGCATCTATTCTAACTACACACAAATTTTAATACAAAAAATAAAATAAAATAACAACCAACTAAACCAACTAAATAAATAAGGAACTCGGAAAACAAGTATACACACATTTACAAAATCACCAAATACCATACCACCAAAAGACAAAATAAAAGGAAAATAATTGTTTCAGTAATCAACTTCATTGCACTTGTCAACCCACCTGTCTTTCTCACTAATATCTGTTATATGTTTGAATTTCCGGCTGCACCCTGTCTTCTCTCTTTCCCCGAGTGGCCACGGGGCAAAGGACCTAACACTCTGTCACCTAACCAATGTTTCTGTTCTATCCTTTTTGTAAAGTGTCTGTGCACATAGGCTTATATACCAGTTAAACATACAATTATACTCACATATACACAAACACACATTCCGGTAGCGATACCATCGGACCAAACAATAATCTGCAATGAACTGCGAAGACTGTGGCCATAAACACAAGTCGGTAATGAACCGACACTGTGACATTTTCTTATGTGATGATTGCCTCTATAAACGTTTTCCTCAGTATAAGCCTAGTGCCCCTACTTGTAGAAAACAAAATAATAACATGTCTGTGGCAAGCACTGAAGTTAGCAATGGGCCCACAACGTCAGAACCAAAAGGAGAAATACCTCCAACATGTCCAAAGGTAATAACAACATTACCATACATGTCTGTTGCTAGCCTACCAGCTGACACACCTACTGCAAATAATATATCGACTGCCAGTTCTATAAGCACCCCGGTTACTAACATCAATTCAATAAAAGGTGGTGCATCTGAATCTCCAAATCCCATCCCAAGTAATGTACTACCAGGAGAACCCAAATGTTCATGTGGCAGACCTGATAGCACGTATATGATCAAGTGCGATCAGTGCAAAAGGTGGGTGCATTACGCATGCACCAAATTGCCCTCATATATGTTGTCAATGCTTACCTCAACGAAGCGGAAATACAATTGTTCTACATGCACAGACCATATTGCAGATTACTTAGCTTGGTATATATCTGTTAATAATAGGCCATATGATGTCCATACAAATGGAAGGTGTAATGGTCACATTAATGAACATGTGGCACCAGCTGGCGCTAGCATGGGTCATGACTCTGTAATAAGCATTGACAAATGTACAGCATCTGAATCACAATCAAAATCTCAAATGGCAGGTATGGACACAAATACTATACCAGATCTACATTGTGACCTGACAAATGAAACTAGTGACCTGACAAATGGTAATAGTCTGGAAGTTGGCAATCCAAACAAGCCCACAAATGAACCATGTAGTGACTTGTTGCTGGAGGTTTTAAACGAAATTAAAGAAATCAAGAGAGATTACCAGGTATTAAAAACTCAGGTCCATGGCCTACAATCCTCCAATGACAATGAAAACTACAGTAACCAAAGCATGGAGTTAATAGAACCCATAGTAGTATGGGAAACCCAAGATCAGACTAGGCACAAAGTAAATCAAAGCATAAGCAACACCACCCAAACACAAAGGAAATCAATTTACAGACCACAGACTCCGCCTATGAGGAACTCATTCCAGAAGACTCAGAAAGCCTCCAAATTACAAACAGTCGGTCTACCATATATAAAACAGGTATACATGAGTAACAAATACCAAACATCAAATGATAGGATCCATACCCTAAAACCAGGTGTTAAAAGCTATAGCCAAGCTGTTGCAACTTCTGCAAGTAGCGCTCGGGGTGCTAGTAATGTTGCAGAGAGCTACAACAGAGTAGCTGGCCAGCACTCTAGCAACAACTAATTCAGGCATGCACAAGGCCGGCTATCTTCAATGCCATCAAGCACTAATACAGCAACCAAAGTCTTAATTATCGGTAGCTCTTCACTAAAAAAACTTAGTGGTAGATATATGACCACCGAAACTAATGACATTACCCTAAGGTCTTATGGAGGTGCCAGAATAAGTGAAATTAATGATAAAGTAGAGGAATTTGTTACTGCTAAATTATTTAATGCAATTGTTATCCATGTTGGTAGCAATGATATTGGAAGGCGGAAAGTGAGCGATATGATTAACGATTATGACTCACTAATAGAAAACATCAAACTACTGGCATCCAACAAGTAAATTTGTGTATCATCTCTGCTGCCACGGCCCAACATCACATATGAGAACAACACTGTGCATGAATTCAATGAAATGTTAGAATTGCTTGCATCATGGCACAATGCAGTCTTTATAGATAATACTGAATTGTTTGCAAACCAGTATGGCGAAGTAAATGAAGATCTCATCAGGGATCACATACATCCCAATCATCACGGTGTATGAGTAATTTCAGAAAACATAACAAACTATCTTGAAACTAACCACTATCCGGTTCACGATTTTTTTAGAGCTAAGAAGACAATGTCAAATAGCAATGCATTAGACCATCAACTATCTGCTTCTGAAGTATCCACACCATTAACACTAAGTAATGGATACAACAATATATTAGATGAATACATAGCTCCAAATACCCGTAAAGAAATCAATCCTACCCATGAACTACTGTAGTTCGGATCGACCGGTCGGATATCGGCCGTACCAGCTAAGCTGGGTACGCGCCGCCCATCCTGGATTCGTTTCCTGAACACGGCCCTCTGGGTAGAGCTATAAGCATATATGGGCCTATAGGAGAGATAGCGTGTCGAAAAACCCCCTGACTAAGTTCGTTAAAGCGCATGATGTGCATGCGCGTGCCAGGACGCTGTTTATATGGAGCGCGTAGTTACGACCTAGATAGGATGGCGCTTTTAGTGTACCGAGATGGTACCCTGTAATCCTTATTGATTGCCTGTTCCCGTTAAATCTGGCATTAATCAAGACCAGAATTCAACGGGCTTTTCAAATCTGTAAACCATTTCAAAATTGGGGAAAACTCCTCTTGATTATCTTCAAAATATTGCCGTGATGTCATAACCACATGGACGCAAAACTTCTAGAATGTTCTAGAACGTTCGACTGCACTATTATTAGCTGCTCGCTGATTGGCTGTTGCTCGAACGATGATTGGATGAAGCCTGTGCCAGTGACGTCACGGGGAGTATAAAAGGAGAAGCGATCCAGTGATCGAGAGCATCCTTGGCCAGGGGCCAAACAGATTGGATCTGTACCAGCTACTAATAACCGCGACAGACAATACGCGTCTTCCTTCGCTATGTACGTGTCAGGTTTTTATCCCGTAGCGTGCAGTTCTCCAACCCACTGCACTAAAACAATTTTGTAATTTTTGTAATAATTGTTCACGAATACTAACATCCACATTCGGAACATAAACTTGCGGTGAGGCCTTTACAGCCTGAATATGTGAGTCTACAGATGTAGAGGCAGGATGTTCTTTGATCGATGACTCGCCGGATCTGCCGGCCACGCCTAAAAGTGGTATTTCAATCACCGTCGCACTAATCGTGTAGGTTCTTTCGACTTTCGACTGCAGCAAATAAACTCTGCCCGGTGCGTGTTCAGAGCTGGCTGACGTACCCAGCACCGTGAAACTTTGTTTTGTATCTTCGCTTGCCTCTGACAACCCCCGCTTGTGATCAGGTTGTTTACCCCTTCCATCCGTGCCATCAGTGTACAAGAACTTTCTTCACCACGTAGTAATATCGTATCTTTTGGTTACTGCTCAGTAGACATTCTATTAGGCCTACAGCACTGAGTGATGTACTCCCGCCATGAGTGTTCTTGCGGAAGTCTTGTTTGCGGACAACAGCTTGTGGGAGCAAACATGCGGGAACTTTCCAGCTTCCAGAGAGCGCATCATCTCACGTCGACTACAGATTTATGTCTCAATTTCAGTAACACGGTAGTCTACCTTAAGAATGACTTCCAGGTATTCAAGTAACTATACTTCACAGTTTAATTATTTCTCTCTATAGGTTTTTTAAATTATATGGTATCCGTAAAAATGGTCCCGATGACTAAAAGGAACCGTAACGGTCTTAGGACCAGTAGTTATAATTTCTGTATTTGTTGATAATTATTCTAATTTTCCTCAATGTGTTGCTAACCGCACTATAGTAGGTTTGTTAACCTGTACTAATATATATATCTTAATCATTTGATACTGTATTGTTTGTTCTGGTTAGATCTTGTATATATATGGCCAGTAGCCATCCGTTCATATGTTTTGTTTATTCATAGAAAATATAGGACTGCAGTGCACGTAGGAAACACTATGCAGCAACACTTATATATGCAGCACTTTCTCCCGCCACCAAAATATTTTCACTGAGGTCGCTGTTCATGCTATAACTCTGTTTAGCCCGGCATGCTACCAACTAACCTTTTCTATTCAGCTCGATAGGATAGGTTCAAAATGATTAGAGACACTGTCTTCATTACATACTGTGTAATATATTCTTCTTCTCTTCCGGGAGTGTGATAATCTAGCCTCACACTCCGGTAAGACTCATAACTCTAAGATTTTGTCTCTCTTCATGTTCCACTCAGCCTTGTGGCTTCTTAATTGTTTGGATGTCCCCATCCACACCATGGGCTGATCCGACTCTTGGAAACTATTGGGATTTCTGAGCGGTGATGGCCAGATACATAGTAGGTAGCACTTTAAGCCAATGTAGGAAAGCACTGCAAAAACACATGTATTAATTATTGTTTTATTTACTGACAATCCTCCCGCACCGCAGTGCAAAACTGGCAACTTGTAAAAAGCATTTTGATTGAAATATTAGAGTATGCCCATTTTTGTCTACCATTCTACTCCCGCTTTAAGCAGTGGTGGAACCTTCCCGAGACGGAGGCCCGTGCGAGGCACTTGCCTCTCGCAAGGATTCAGCGACGACGGTCCACGCCAGGACAATACTCCTCACCCAAAACTTGCACTAGGAGTAGTGCCTGCGTGAGGAACATCACTTTTCGTCTGAGATAACCTTCTTCCTTTCAGCTTAGAGGTATAATAACTTATATTAAGTTAAATAGTTAAGTCTCGTGTACGGGAGCGTCCCTTGCGGGGATACATCTGCGGACCTATGAGTCTGTGTGGTATATCCGGGAGCTCCATGTTTTGAAGTTCATCTACCTGTCTCTATGTCTCTTATTTTCGTATGCTCTTACTGTAGTTTTATCTAGCATATTCATAATGTTTAGGTAAACTTTGAGCGAACCTTGACCAATTTGGACACCGTGCTTTCCCGTCTCCGCAGAGCCACGTTGAAACTCAAACCGAAGAAATGTCATCTCTTCAGACAGAGCGTCGAGTTCCTGGGACACGTCATATCCGGTGATGGAGTGGCTACACAGCCAACGAAAACTAAGGCAGTAGCAGAGTGGCCTCGGCCCTCTTCAGTTACGGAGACACAGAGTTTCCTTGGCCTATGCCAGTACTATCATCGTCTTTTCTTCTTTTCGATCGCTGGTATCACACTTGGAGAGCCGTTCCCAAGATGAAATCTGTAGTTTTCTGCAGTTCTTCCACAGGCCCATACAGCTTTTCAAGAAAAGAGGTTGACAAAGGCCAGATCTCTTCTCTCAGCAGCTGATACGTACTGCAACATTGAAGTATGTGCTCTGTGGTCTGTTCTGCTTCTCCACAAGGACAAGCGGGCGATGTCGTAAGGTGGAACCGCCTGTACATGTGTTGGCTTAGTCTGTTATGTCCAGTTCTGAGACGAAAAATGGTCACTTGCTCAGGCCTCAAGAGATGATGGTAGGCATCTTCTGATTGAGGTGTTCTATAGAGTGACTTGATGATAGTCTTCATCTCTGTATGCATAACCATGTTTTCTGTCTGATTATCTTCTGCACCCACCTTTGCCATCTTGTCTGCTTCCTCATTTCCTTGGACTCCACAGTGTGACGGGATCCACTGCAATGCTATCCGAAAGCATTTGATGGTTTGTAGTGCTTCTTCAAGTTGTGGCAGCTTACCTTTCGTGATAGCCTCAAGGACGGAGCGGGCATCAGATAAAAAGACAATCTGTGCAATTGGGTCTGCTGTTCTGCTGATTGTATTAGCTGCATGGACCAGTGCTTCGACTTCAGCTCTGTAGTTTGTGCAGTGTTTGCCTGTCGGTATTGCAGCTGCCTCATGTTGTCCGTTTGGATACTGTATGTGCAGTCCGGCA
The DNA here is from genome assembly GCA_034401795.1 of Chaetoderma sp. LZ-2023a. Taxonomy (NCBI): domain Eukaryota; kingdom Metazoa; phylum Mollusca; class Caudofoveata; order Chaetodermatida; family Chaetodermatidae; genus Chaetoderma; species Chaetoderma sp. LZ-2023a. The sequence goes on along the minus strand of CM067372.1, from coordinate 41,828,099 downwards.
CCTCCGCTCCTAATTGCATCTTTGGCTGATCCATCTGTGTAGATCCTTATCCATGTCTCCTGAGGGTACATTTCTTCCAGCATGGCTAGGGTCAGGGCCTTCTTGCTCACATCACTGTGTTCATCTTTGGTTGTGAGATGAGGTACTGTGGTGCGAATAGCTATGCTCTCTAGTCAGTTTTCCCAGGGTGGAGGATCAAGGGTGTGGTTTGGGTCTTCTATTTGTGCTGGCAACATTTCTTGGTGTTTCCTTTGAAGTGCTTTTGTCTCTTTCACAAAACTTGATCTTTTAAGTCTTCCTGATGACAGCTGTGTTTGCCTGATCTTCATCGGGTGGTTGTTGAACGATTTAAACTTTGCAGCTTGGATCAGTGCCTTGCATTCCTTCCTTTACTAAGTGGGGGGATGCCTGCTGTCTGCTCCATTTTTTCCATTGGTATTGATCTCATTCCACCAGCGATGATGCGCAGTGCCTGGTTTTGTACTCTGTCGAGGTTCTGTTGATGAGATTTAGCTGCTGTCATCCATGAGCTGGATCCATACTCAAGGTGTGGTCGTACGACACCTAGGTAGATGGTCTTGAGGATCCTTTCATTGGGACCCCACTTTGTTCCTGCCAGCTTCCTCATGATGTTTAGCTTTCTTCTGGCCTTTGCCTCTGCATTCTGGATGTGCTCCTTCCATGATAATCTTCTGGCATAGGTGACTCCCAGGTATGTCTGCTGGTCCTCGTACTCGAGTGGAGTACCGCCCAGTGTCAGATTGCCAACCTTGATTTTGATGGACAGAGAGAATAGCATGGCTGATGATTTTTCTTTGTTGATGGTAATACACCAGCGATTGGCCCATGCTGTAATTCTGTCCAAGGCGAGCTGCATTCTGTACGTGGCAGTCGTTGTGTACTCCTCGGTGCACAAGAGTACGAGGTCATCTGCATAGAGTGCTGCTTGGATCCCATTGGGCAGCTTTGCTACAATATCATTAATGAAGAGTATGAACAGAGTTGGTGATAATACTCCGCCTTGTGGTACCCCTAGCATCACCTTCTTGGCTTGAAAAGTGTCCTCTATGACCTGTGCAAGATGTGTTGTTTGATCTTCTGTGCTCCTGTATCTTCTGAAGCCAGCCTGCTCTGAAACTATAGTGTTCTCCGACTCCAGGTACCACTGCAACCGCTGGTTGACGATGCGCTCCATGGTCTTGCATATGCAGCTTGTAAGGCTGATAGGACGGTAGCTCAGCACTTTCGTCTTGTGCTTCCCTTTTTTCAGAATAGGAGTCATTCTGGCTTCCTTCCAGCATTGAGGAACCTCTCCATTGGTCCAACTGAGATTAAAGATGTCTAGCAACTTGCGGAGAGATGCATTACCAAGGTGTTGGATCATTTCATTCGTAATGCCATCTGGCCCGGGAGATTTCTTCTTCTTCAATTGGCGGATAGACTTCTTCAGTTCTGCTAAACTAATGTCAACTTTCATTGCATCGTGAGTGTTGGTGTCTGTTCTTTCCTTTTGCTCTTTTCTAACCACTTTTTGACACATTCGTGGTATAGAAATGTTGCTTTCTTTTGCATATGCCTTCGCAAAGGCATCTGCAGCCATCTTTCCTGACAGTGTTTGTCCATCTTCTTCAAGAGTAATCTTCTCTCCCCCGACACCCTCATCATTCAGTGCTTTAGTCAGTCTCCATAGCTTTGTTGTGTCTCTCTCTAAATTAAACCCTGCCGTCTTTTCCCTCCAGCTTCTTCTTTTGGCCTCCAGCTTGGTCTTTAGATACCTGGCTTTAGTTTGTTGTAGTGTGAAGTGGTTTTCATGACAGGGATTACCCTCTGCATCTTCCCTGGCCTTGTCTAGTTTATCATGTGCTGCTTGCAGTTCTGTTGTCCAGTAGGGGCGGTAGTTTTTCCTGAACCCTCGAGGAATCGCTTCGTTGGCAGCCTTGAGGATACTTGAATTAAATTCCTTGACCGCATTCTTGATGTTTCTCCCTTCTATTGCTATATTTTGGGTAAGCTTATTGGAACGAATGCCGAACAGACTCCAATTTGCCTTTTTGTAGTTCCAATTAGGATGTTGAGGTGAACTTGTTGAAATACTTCCAGAAAGAGAGAGAAGGACTGGGTGGTGGTCGCTTCCTCCTAACTGCGATCCGACCACTCTACTGAGGTTTCTGTGAATGTCTTCTGTACAAAATGCCAAGTCCGGTGTTGTTGTCGAGTGCCACGGGCGCGAGTAGAAGGTAGGCTGATCTGTGGGATCGTTGACAAGTAAAAGATGCTTTTCATCTTGCCATGCTTCAATGTCTTCGCCTCGTTTATCAAGTGTTCTGTATCCCCAGCTCTGAGACTGGCTATTAAAGTCTCCCGCAATGAGGAAGTGGCAGTCCGGGACCTGGATTGTGTCAAGTGAGAGATTCTTGTCATTAGTGCAGTAACAATTGACAATGTCAATCACAGAGTTGCTGGTTGTTACCTTGATCTTGATATATTCTGCCTCTTCCATAAAGGTTTTGATCTGGCTGCCGTTCACACTGTTTCGGACCAAGGTGATCACCCCGCCTTTCTTTCCTCCTCTTCGATCACACCGGAAAATCTGGTAACCTCTGATCTTAAATGGTTTTCCTTCTTGCAGGTGTGTCTCTTGGATGCAGCAGATATCAATGTTGTTTTCGTACAGGAACTGTTCGAGCTCTGATTTCTTGTTGGTAACCCCTTCTGCGTTCCAGTGCATGATGTTGATACTGGGGTTCTCTTTGGGTTTGGTCTTCTATTTCGGTTGGCCAGTAGCTCTTCATCCTCGTCTCCTGGCTCCACAAGACGAGTTGATGGAACCTCCAGTAGCTGAGGGTGGGCTCCTTCGAGGCATGGAGCCCGGCGCTGCACCTGCCTGGCAGATCCTCACAGGGCGAGCACCATTTTGTCTGACTCAATCTCCAAGTGTCATTCATTTACGTTGTGCATACTGCTCTTGTTAGCCCCTCCAAATATCTGGATTGACACCCAGTGGGTTACACACCTGCGCCACGTTGGGGCAGAGCATATAGTCTTAAACAGGGGACTATCGTCGTTACATCCAACATTTAAGCGAGATTGCCTCACCCCTCTACAAGAGCACCAAGAAAGATCGACCATTTGAGTGGACGAGTGAGTGTGAAGGCTCCCTCGGGGCGCTGAAGGAACGCTTGACGACCGCCCCAATTCTTGCTCACCCTAATCCAAACCTCGATTTCATCTTAGACACTAATGCATCAGCTTTCGCTATTGGCGCGGTTCTATCTCAGGTCACCGAAGACGGAACAGAGCAGGTGTTGGGTGACGGTTCGCGTACTCTGAATAAAATGGAGAGAAGATACGCAACCACCAAGAGAGAACTATTGGTGGTGGTCCATTTCGTCAAGTATTATAAGCACTTTCTGTATGGGCACCCTTTTACACTCCGTACAGACCATGCCTCACTACGGTGGCTCAGGAACTTCAGAGGGCCAGGTAGCGAAATGGCAGGAATCCCTGCAGGCCTATAACTTTAACGTTGTTCACCATTCCGGCAAATTGCATGGTAATGCTGACGTCCTTAGCAGAATCGGCGTGGAGGCTGAACACGAAGAGGCCGCCACCGTGACACAGTCAATGCAGCCATCTCTGGAGTTCCCCGAATTGAGGTGCACATAGTGGAATCCGGAGAAAATCTCATACCACCAAACAACAGACGTGCAGACACGGAATATTTACGCGTGGATTCAGGAGGGGGTACATCCTCCTAAGGAATATGTGTGGATTCAGGAGGGGGTTCCTAAGGAATCCACCATGGCTAAATATTATTACCAACGGTTCGAAGAATGTCGATTAATAAATAACGTTCTGTACATTAATGACAGTTCGGTAGTCCTGGAAAGTTATCATGAACTTATATTGAAACAACTACATGATAACGCTGGACATCTGGCCGTCGAAAGGACTTGCCCGTATCAAACTGAGATTCCACTGGATCAGGATTCGCTATAGTGTCAAGGCATGGGTTGCCAAATGTATCCCATGCCAAAAACGCGCTGTTGGCCAACACCAGATCGCACCATCTCAAATTAAGACTGTTGGTGCACCGTGGGAGCGAGTGGCTATCGCCGTGCTCGGACCCTTGAATACAACGGATGATGGAAATAAATACATCCTCGTATTGCAAGATTATTTTACAAAGTGGGTAGAAGCATTTGCTCTGCCGGACCAAGAGGCATCCACCATAGTGGAGGGCTTGGCCAGCAATGTGTTCTGCCGCTTTGGTATTCTTATGAGTTGCACTCCGATCAAGGAAGTAATTTTGAGAGCCGTCTCATATCAGAGCTCTGCAAATTATTCCAAATCGTCAAAACAAGGACAACTCCATACCACCCCCGGAGCGACGGGATGGTAGAGAGATTCAACAGAACTCTTGCGGAGATGCTTACCAAGGAAACATTCCTTGATTGTAGAGATTGGGACCTATGGCTCCCGTATGTGCTCATGGCTTACCGGACTTCGGAACATTCCAGCACGGGCTACACCCCTGCTCGGTTAATGTTAGGCCATGAATTAGCCTTACCCCTGGATCTGGCTATGCCACGAATACCAGGGGAGAAAAATTCACCATCTCTCTATGTCGAACTCCTGCGGCAAAGGATAGAACAAGCCCATGAGTTAGTGAAAGAAACACTATCCACTGCACACCGGCCGCAAAGGACATGACACGACTGGAGAGTGCATGGAGATCCATATGAAGCAGGAAGAATGGTTTGGGTACACGATTCACGACGGCCTGCAAACGTGCCAAGTAAACTGAGTTACCAGTCGAAAGGCCCCTATGTGGTAGTAGGTAAGACGTCGACGTGACCTACCGTATCCGTGCTTCGGATGGCCTGACCTCAGTCATCCACTTCGATCGACTTAAACCTTGTGTCAGTGATGACCTAGCACCAGAGCTTGGACTGGGCGTTTCTCGTGACACCAGTACCCAGACAGATATTTCTATGGAAATTAGTATTCCCACAGTTAGCGCAGAGCACCACGGTGCTAGTTCAGCCCCAGTTCCACCAAGCCAGAACGTGGGTGAACAAGCGGCTAATGCTGACGACGATGACAAGATACGTACTCGCCCTCTCCCTCCTCAGCGTGGGTCTACTAGGTCTGGGAAGTCGTATCTGAAGAATTTCGTGTTTGTTTTGTCCAAGGGACCAGATGGAAAAGGTGTTCCTCCAATCTCTTCCCATTCCCACTCACTTCATGCTATTCCCCCCCCCCCCATCATAGAGTTACCACAAGCTCAAGCCATGCTTCCTGTGGGGTAGAACATATGGTGAATAGCATGGAAGTGAGGAGGCTGGATGAAGCCTTAGTGTGTCTAGAACCGCAGAACCGTACAACAAGGTGTACCCGACCACCTCCCAAAAGCGCCAGACCAATTCCCAACCAAGCGGAACCCTTATCCATCGCCGCACCACCACCCCAGATCCACTGGTGTCCCTTATCTATACACCAAGTTCGGGCATCACAAGCCCAGTCCATTTCGCACTCCACTCGCCGTCTGTTGACCATCAATCTTCAGTTATGAGAGAGACTGCTGTAACAGAGGAAGAGGCCAATATTAATACCCCCACCCCCACCCATGTGGGCAGGGAAGCAGCCTGTTCAGCAGACTTTCGGATCGAATTTTCCCAGTGTCTAAAAATTATGACAGGACACCAACCTGTATGCCCACTTCGCTTATAACATTGGAATCATACTGCAGCCCGGATATCCCAACAACAGCATTATCATCAACAGACAACAGCCAACAAATCTCTCGCACACCCCTTCTTATCCAGTTACGGGAGAACTGATCATAAGGACATCAGGAATGCATTACAGCCATCTACAGCACGCGTCACGGGAGAGACGCTTGTCCAGCGGTCCTCTCCTATCCCTTTTCCCGACGTTGTACGGAAACAGCTAAACTACATACTTCATTTACATATAATAATATTGCCGTGATGTCATAACCACGAGGACGCAGAACTTCTAGAATGTTCTAGAACATTCGACTGCGCTATTATTAGCTACGCGCCTATTGGTTGTTGCTCGAACAATGATTGGTTGGAGCCTGCGCCTGTGACGTCATGAGGAGTACAAAAGGAGACGTGATCCAGAGATCGAGAGCATCCTCAGCCAGGGGCCGAACAGGTTGGACCTGTACTATCTACTATTGAACGGCGATACGCATGTTACCTCGCTTTCAGTCGGTTTTTCTCCTGTAGCTAGCAGTCACCCAACCAACCGCACTAAAACAATTTTGTAACTCCCTACTTACGGGAGCAAGTTGGAACTTTCTGATTACTGTTCACGAATATCAATATCTATTTTGGAACGCAAACTTGCGGTGAGGCGTTTACGGCCTGAATATGTGATTCTACAGATGTAGAGGCAGGATGTTCTTTGATGGATGACTCGCCGGATCTGCCAGTCACGCCTAAAAGTGGTATTTCAACTGTCACCGCACTAATATCGTGTAAGTTCTTCTGACTTTTGACCGCAGCAAGTAAACTCTGCCCAGGGCGTCTTCAGAGCTGGTTGATGTACCCAGCACTGTTAAGCTTTGTTTTGTATCTTCATTTGCATCTGACAACCCCCGCGTGTAATCGGGTTGTTTACAACTTCCATCTATGCCATTAGTGTACGGGAACTTTCTTCACAACAGTAGTACTATCGTAGCTTTTGCTGACTGCTCATTAGACATCCTATTAGGCTTACAGTGCTGAGCGATGTACTCCTGCCATGAGTGTTCTTGCGGGAATCTTGTTTGCGGAAAACAGCTTGCGGGAACCAACCTGTGGGAACTTTTCAGCTTCCTAGGAATGCATCAACGCGCGTCAACTATGGAATGACGTATAAATTTCAGTAACACGGTAGCCTAACCTAAGAATGACTACCGAGTATTCAAGTAACTATACTTCACATCTCAATTATTTCGCTAAATGTACTTTTCTAATTATATTGTATCCGAAAGAACGGTCTTGATGACTAAAAGGTACCGTAACGGTCTTCGGACTGCTAGTTATAATTTCTGTATATGTTTATAGTTATTCTTATTTTCCGTAAGGTGTTTTTACTAACCGCACCATAGTAGGTTCGTTAACCTGTGCTAAAGTATATAATTCTGATCATATTACACTGTATTGCTTGTTCTGGTTAGTTTATATATATATGGCCAGTGGCCATCAGTTCATATGTTTTGCTTATTTATAGAACATATAGGACGGCAGTGCATGTAAGAAACACTATACAGCAACACTTATATATGCAGGACTTTCTCCCGCCTCCAACAACCTTTCACTGAGGTCGCTGTCCGTGCTATAACTCTGTTTAGCCCGGCATGCTACCAACTAAACCTTTTCTATTCAGCTCGATAGGATAGGTTCAAAATGATTAGAGACACTTTCTTCGCTACAAAATCTGTATTATACTCTTCTCTTCCGGTAGTGTGATAATCTAGCCCCGCACTCAGGTAAGACTCCAAGATTTTATCTCTCTTCATGCTCCACTCAGCCTTGTGGCTTCTTAATTGTTTGGATGCCACTATCCGCACCATGGGCTGATCCGACTCTGGGAAACTACTGGGGTTTCCGAGCGGTGATGGCCAGGGTGTGGTATCACACACCGTCCCCTCGTATCTTCGGATACTTAGTAGTTAGCACTTTTGCCAATGTAGGAAAGCACTGTGAAATCATATCTTAATTACTATTTCATTTACTGAACCATCCTCCCGCACCACAGTGCAAAACTGGGCAACTTGTATATAGACCTAACGACAGGTTACACGGTTAGTTCCATAGAACCCAGTGATGTATCCCCACCGAATTCCATAAGAATGTCTGGGCATGATATTTAGATCTGCCACGCCCTTACGGGAAGGACATTTACGGTGGGTATTCGTCTCTCTTACCCCCACCATAACAATAGGACAATTGTCTAATAATGCTTTCATGAAAAGTAACCTATGTCCTGTAACGTTTTATGTGGTTACGGAGCGGGATGTCTGGATTCTTATCCAGTTCGGAGATCTTACTAAGTAACATGTATGAGCGCTGTCTTCAGTATTGATGTCTTAGGGCATCTGTTCTCAATGACAGCGTGTCTAATAGCTAGGTAGATACCAGCCATTTGCGGCCAAAAATAGTTCTTGTTTTAAAAACGACTAAAATCTAATTAAGCAGAAGGCCCGCATAAATAATGCGGCAGCTACTAATTCCGCATAATAAGAATCACATAAGACGGTGATGAGGGAATCTATCAGGAATCGCTCGTCCCGTCTTCACGTAAAACAGCACGCAACCCTATTGTCATAATCTCACTAGGTATGGTCTTTCTTTCTCAAGCATTTTTGGTTGAAATATTAGAGTGGGCCCATTTTTGCCTACTACTCTTCTTCCGCTTTAAGCAGTGGTGACATCTCCTCAAGACGGAGGCCCGTGCGAGGCACTTGCCTCTCGCAAGGATTCAGTGACGACGGTCCACGCGAGGATAATACTCCTCACCCAAACTAGTACTAGGAGCAGTGCCCGCGTGAGGCACATAACGTTTCGTCCGAGATAATCTTCTTCCTTTCAGCTTCGATGTATAATAACTTATAATAAGTTAATTAGTTAAGTCTTATGTACCGGAGCCTCCCTTGTGGGGATACCTCTGCGGACATACGAGTCTGTGTGGTACCTCTGGGAGCCCCATGTTTAAAAGTTCATCTACCTGTCTCTATGTCTCGTATTTTCGTATGCTCTTAGTTTAGTTTTATCTAGCATATTTGTAATTGTTTAGGAAAAATCATTGTATAGACTTATAATTTTAGGTCACCAAATCAAATCTTGTAAGTTCATAGATCAAGAAACTGCTGTGAACAGGCATACTGGTGACACAAATTCTTGGTATGAGACAGTTGTATTTAATGTTCGCGACAATGGTCGCACGGCCCCACCGGAACAACAGAGTTCCACCGGCCTTAGGAGCCATTTTTTGTTTCCCGCAGGGTAGTCTCATACAGGATCCATTACACGAAGACCAGAAGCTAACCAGCGTCATCATTCATCATGCACTTGTGATGCGGCGAGTCGACATCAGACACTGGAACGGCCCGACACAACCCCGTGAGCTACATTAGAACATGTACAGTATGCTGCACATGAGGTGATTATGATTATGATCGTAAATATGATTCTCAATGAAGTGCTAGCTACCAGATTCAATGAAAATCGGCCTGGTGACTCCGGTTCCGAAGAAAGGCAGTTCGAAATCCAGATAGCTATAGATGGATTACTGTTGGGTCTATCCTGTGAAAGGTTGTTGGGAAAGAAATTGTCAAGTGTATCAGGGCAATACCGAACCAGTCAAAGAGCAAGCTCCAATTTGGATTCACCGAAAAGTGTTCATCAACAAATGCAGTCTTCATATTAAGTGAAACTATTGCTGAAGCCATGGATAACAAGACTCACACGTGCATACCATTCATGGATGCGAGTAAAGCCTTCGAAATTGTAAACCAATAGCCTGCTGGATAATTATGAGAGCAATCCAGCAACATACCAAATTTATACAATTCCAAGTGGTGTGTTTATGTGTGTGAACGATTTAGTCCTTGCTCCAAGTACAATAAATGCCATGCAGCAGCTGTTTAATGAAGCCCAGCTAAATGTACCGAATGAACGCTACCGTTTCACTAATACTAAGACCACCACCATGGCAGTTGGTAACAAGGGAAACTCAGCTTGTACAAATCAACAGAAAATCGAGTGCGGAATAAATTCAGCAAGACGAGCTGCATATTCTTTGGTTTAAATGTGATTTATTTGTTCAGATGGAAGCACGATAAGACTTAGAGTCTTATGCCCGTGTCTCCCATACACATACAGATTATTCAAAACTTTTTTTACAACAAAATGGCGGCAAATCATAATAGTTTAATTAATTGTAGTCTATTGGTGTGCATAAGTATAAGTGAATGTTGAGTGTGAGGTGGGGGAGAGTAGGAAGAAAGACCGAGACAGAAAGGGAGAGGGGGAAAGGGGGGGGGGGAGAGGGTGAGAGATAGAGAGAGCGAGGAATAAGATCAAATGGAAGAATAGCAGAGGTGAGCTCTAGGTGCTGCCTTCGCCCCGACCTGTACATGTTGGGCTGCTGTCCATTTACCCCTTAAACTATAAGTTCGCAAACAGGAAGCTACTGAAAGCGGTTGGTGTTATTTATGTATTGACATACCGTATTACAGATCAGTTTGTTCATTTCCATGTTGGTAGTGTAAGTCCCGTATAGAAGCTGGTTGACCGTAAGATTAGCAAGAGAAATATCGTTCAAGGCAAGCTGATTTTGGAAAACGCATATTCTTTGATAGGTGTTGGGTTCCATGGATTAAACAGGCTGAATCGTGTTACATTAAAACATATCTGGGATATTTACATCACCCCCGTTCTTCTGAATCGGTTAGAGGGATTGATCATTAAATCAGCAGAAGTGGACAAGCTCGATGAAGCTCATCTTAAGAGAACACAGCATTTGCCAACTGTTTCTGCGAATGTGGCCACCTATTTATTGCTCGGAGCCCTACCAATTGAAGATCAGCTGTATGAAAGGATTCTGGTCTTTTTTCCTGAACATGCTGCGTGCTGAAGTATTTCCGTTGAAAAGGATATAATTGAGAGGCAATTAGCTATTAAGCAATAAACATCACACATCTGGGTGGTGAAAATGAAGCAAATCGATTCTTCTGTTACCTTGATGACGGAATGTTTAGGCCACTTTTTGAATTGCGAGTGAGGCCTCGACTTGAATATTCTAACACAATATGGAGCCCATGATTCAAAACCGACACAAGCCAGATGGAGAATGTCCAGAGACGGGCCACCAAGCTACTATCAGGACAGTTCGACAACTGGAACTCCTTTAGCAACAAAGTTGTAGCAACACCCTCACTCAACTGGGTTAAGAACCTAATAATGACTAACTCCACTGAATCACATCTGCAATTTATCACTTTCACAAGCTATATTTCCATCTTCATTAAAAACAGCATGCATAACACCTATATTTAAATCTAAAGACCCATCTGATTTGACTAACTATAGGCCAGTCTCAGTACTTCCACTTTCTCTAAACTTTTGGAAAGATTATACTACAATAGAACTATTAAGTATCTTAATAAAAACTCTATAGTATATTAATCCCAGTACGGCCTCAGAGAAAAAACACTCTACCATGCTTGCCATTGTGGGCATGCTGAAAAAAATAACTGCACACTTTATGTGTATTCTTGGCCCTTTCCAAAGCATTCGATACTATTGATCATGAAATATTACTTTAAAAACTAGCCTGTTATGGCATAAGGGGCATTGCATTAAATTGGATATATAGTTATTTAACTAACAGAATACACTGTGTAAAATTCAGTTGGGCCATGTCAGGCGACAGGACATTAGTCTGTGACGTTCCACAAGGATCAATTTTTGGACTTCTGTTGTTTTTATTATACATGAATGACTTACCCACAGCATGTAACCACTTGTCACTAATATTGTTTGCAGATCATACCAATGCCTTTTGTAGCCACAAGAACACTACGACCCGCCTAATGATGCAATGACACAGACGTGGTTGTTGGTGTGTGGTGCTGGAGACATGAAAACTGGACGTCGAAATCGTGATTTGCATGGCTTTGCTTTTGGTATAGATGATATTGTTCTGCTTTGCTCTCCTTTATCCAGCGCTCGATTAATATTTTAGCATAACTATGAAAGGGGTTTTAGCAACTTGACGACGTGACATGTCCTTTTTAATCCCCCAAATAGCGCCATCTGCATTCAACTTATTGTTTCCAACGGCAACAGGTTATAAATTTTTTCATTAGATTTTTTTGTTTGCAAACACTAGATTTTAAGTTTAATTTTTCCCAGTTCTTGTATATTTAATTCCATGCCATTACTTTAAGTTACTTATATTTTATTTGATAGTATGATCTTCAGTTTCGTCTTTAATATGTTTTATTTCAGAATCTTCTGACTAATTTCCATTTTTAGGTTTCATTTCACAGAATGCCCTCCACCCCACCCCACCCCACCCACCATCCCTAGAGAAATAACGTAATTCCTCCTCTCACCCTCCCTTACACGGCATACAGCATTGACACCTGCCAACAGCAGTTCAATAGGTAAACAACAGGCAGCGCATACACACCTAGCAACATCTTAATTTGTTATTTTTTCAGGTTTAACTTATTTAAGCAACTCTTCGGGGAAGCAGATCAAAGAATGTCATAGCTCGAATACATCTAGGCGTGAGTGGCCAATAAAACACAATCCAATACCAAAAAGTACCAACGACCGTGAAGCAGCACCTTTCCTCAAGCTATGGAAGGGCATGTCACCGTGCTCAGGGACTCGAGGTAACCAGAACAAGCACTTCCCACGAAAGAGCGAAAACTGGACTACGAAAAAATGCATTTGCGCTAAGAGTGATAAATCTCTGGAATAATCTGCCCGATAGTGTACATCCACACCTGGCGTAAATAGCTTTAAGAACAAACTCGACAAACATTGAGAAAACCAAGATATAGTATATGTAGACTTCAAAGTTCCAATCACTGGAAGTACCAACCTAGTGCAGAAGGGACAAATGGCACCACAACGTTCATGAATTTGCTCAAGAATCAAGATTCAAGATTATTTATTCAATAATTCTAAATAACAATATTCATGAGTCTAACCAGGTTGTCCGCCGAAGGCATTGCCTATTGTTAAGGCGGACACCTTACACACATATATACAGGTGTATATATAAAGTAGACAAGACAGAACTTACATAAACAATTATAAATTCATACATTACATTTACTACTTCCTTATTAACCCTTTGACCCTTGACCCACATAACCAGTTTAAATTTCAAAAAGGAAATGTGTCAATTCGCAGTCAAACAAAGACTGCTACCCCGTGCAGAGTTCCCCACTGCAATGACCGGTTCAGTAATCAAGCCAGTCATTCCAGTGGAAAAACTCCAGAAGTGGGCCTCTCAGTCTGCGAACCAACATATACTACTGCAGCAGCAGGGTGTCAAAGAGTTAATGACTTGGATTATTATTATTATTATTATTATTATTATTATTATTTTTAGTTTCAGAAATACAGGCTTTATAGGTTGCGATAGATATGGGTAGTAAATAAGGACAAGACAGTTACGTAACAGGCAAGCACAGAACATAGTCAAGTTCAATCACAGACATGGATGTCTATGATTATAGATACTGCAATAAACATATATATTTTTGTGTAATTTTGCTTATAATGATGATAGACTGTTTGCAGCATGCTGGCTAATGGGGAGCATCCTTGGACAAGAGAAGGGGGATGGAGAGGAGGGGTGCTCATTCTCCTACTCGTCCTGTAGCTTGTTACTATGGTAATTGAAATTATTATTGGATATAATAGCAAGTGGAATCATCTCGCCATATTCTAGTAGTAGTAGTAGTAGTAGTAGTAGTAGTAGTAGTAGTAGTAGTAGTAGTAGTAGTAGTAGTAGTAGTAGTAGTAGTAGTAGTAGTAGTGGTAGTATCAGTAGCAGCAGCAGAAGCAGCATCAGCAGGAGTAGTAGGTCAACAGTTCTTCAAAACAAGAAAAGAAGCATGTTATATAGATAGTAGAACAAATTTTCTGTCGAATACTATAAACATATTTGGACCGAGAGACGTCGCTGTCATTAGACAGCAATGCCATAGGATCCAATTATGCACGAGTATAAACCAGCATTTTTGACGTTGTTTTGTGGATGAGTCAGGCCACTTTTGAGCTGCACTGCATGAATTAGATAGTACTAGTATGTGTTAATCAAGTAGTTCTTTATTGTTTTCTTGCATAATTTTGTTGATAGAATTTTATCACGTGTTTCCTGTTTTGTTTTGTTCCATAACTTAGGGGCTGCAAATGATATTCGGTGTTTTGCAATGTCTGTCCATGTGTATTGTTCATATACGTTTGTGTCTGCTTCTAGTATTATGTTGGTGGATGTCAATATTGTTTATAAAGAAGGGGGTTATAGATTTGAGTAAAGTGCTGTGGTGGAAGTCTTTGACAATAGTTAGCATTTGAGTTTTTCCTATGTCGGTGAGTTAAAGTAATCTTTCTGCTTTGAACATATTTTGGCCCTCTGCTGGCTTAGAAAATAGTTTGATGCTCTTTTTTGGAGACTTTGAATTTTGGATATTTTGTTTTTGTAGGTGTTAGTCCAAACAGCATTGCAGTAAGTGAGGTACAGGAGGATCAAGGTGTTGTGCAGTGTTTCAACCGTGTCATGTGTCATATATGGTTTTAGTCTTTGGGTGACACCTATTCCTCAGGCTACGTTTGCAGTAACACTTTCAATTTGTTTGGCCCAGGTCAAGTTTTTATCTAAATACACTCCTAGGAACGTTGCATAAGGGGCCTCTTCAATTTCCTTATTGCTAATATACAATTTTGGAACCTCTTTATTTATTAATTCTCTAGATTTTGAAAATAATATATAGTTTGTTTTATCTACATTTAATGATAATGTATTTAATGAAAACCAGTTAGTAATTTCTTCCCTTTCCTTATTTATGTTCTTGTATAATGTAACTATGTCTTCGCCAGAGCAAAAGGCATTGGTGTCATCAGCAAATAGTATTAGTGACATGTGTTTGCGTATTTTAGGCAGGTCATTCATATAGAAGAGGAACAGCAGAGGGCCAAGGATGGGCCCCTGAGGGGCACCGCAAGCTAGTCTCCTGTTTTCAGAGCAATTTGCATTGAATTGCACACATTGTGTTCTGTCACTTAGATAGCTTTCAAATCAGATGAGTGCACGACCTCGGATTCCGTAAATGGCAAGTTTTTCTAATAGGATTTTATCATTTTGATTAATAGTGTCGAAAGCTTTTGAAAGTTAAAAAATGCCTATTGTGTGCCTTTTCTTTTTAATTGAGTCTATTATTTTTTCTGTCATTTAAATTAGTTCTAGCATTATTGGATGTTTTTTCACAGAATCCGTATTGTGATGTATAGAAGATTGACTTTTTTTTATATCTAAGTAGCTGATACGCCGATTGTACATAAGACATTCCATTAATTTGGAGAAAAGTGGAAGTATTGAGACAGGTCTATAGTTTGTGAAGTTAGATGAATCCTTTGCTTTGTTACTCGTGCTGCCTTAAATTTTGATGAAAATATGCCTTGATTGAAAGATAAGTTACAGATGTGCTTAAGGGGTATTAGTAGCGCTAGCATGCAGTGTATGAAAATACTTCACGTGAAACCATCCAAGGCAGCACTTTTTGCAGGGTTTAGTTTGTTAAGAACGCTAAAAATTTCTTCATTGGTGACTGGGTTAGCGAAAAAAGAGGATTGATAGTCGCCTGTGAGATAATCACTATATTTACTAGAGGATGTTGATTCAATTTTATCTGAAAGTGTTGGACCTATATTAACAAAATGGTCATTGAATCATTTTGCAATTTCGAAATCATCGGTTATTATTTTGTTATTATAAAGAAATTGTGTTTGTTGTGTTTTGTGGTTATCTTTATTCAAATGTCATTCAAAAATAATTTTTCATGTTTCATTTATGTTTCATTTATGTCATTCTTGCATTGTTCAAATTTACTATGATAGTAAGGGTTTTTTTTGCTGTTTTGATTATTTGGTCCAACTTGTTTCTGTATTTCTTGAATTTCAATTCATTATGCTTTGTTTGACATTTGATAAACGTCAAATAAAGTTTATGGGTTTTTTTATGACAGACAGCTATCAGTCCAGTTGTTAACCATGGCTTAGTTGGGTTAGGTTTAAATTTCTTCTTTTCTTTCAAGGGAAAGCTGTTTCGAAGATGTGTGGGCAAGTTTTGTGGAACTGCATACCAATCTACCTCAGACATGGTTTTATTTTTTTTTAAATTGACCTGATTTATTTCTCTGCACTTAATTTGTTCATATTTGAATGGCTTTGTGCAGGTCAGCTGTCTTTCGAGAAGAAAAATTGGTAGGTGATCTGGTGTATCAGTTACAAGAAGTCCTACCTCTGATTTATTACTGAAATTAATGTTATTGCTGAATATATTATCAATAATTGTGGCCAAAACATCACCTATTCTAGTAGGTTTTGTTATGGTTGGGTAGAATGAATGAGCATTTAGTAAGTTTATAAAGTTGTGTGTATGAAAGCAAGTTTGTCTCATCAGGTCAATATTGTAGTCATCCATGAGGTAGACAGGGTTTTTTCCTTTGGTTTAGTTTCCAAAGTTTTTCCTAATAGTTCAATAAAGTGTTCCTTATCGCCTTTAGGTGATTTATAAATTGTACGTACAATTTTTTTTTCCTTTCGGTGTTTGAATTTCGATAAACGTTGTTTGAATATGTTCTTCAATATTAGAAATGTCATCTTGCTCAATGAAATGGATATTTTCTTTAACATACATGCCTACACACCCTCCCCTGCCTGCGGTTTTGTGCTTTTCAACAAATGTGTAGTTCTTTATATTAATAAGGTTAGTAGGTGAATTTGCGTGTATAAATGTCTCTGTAATTTCAATAATTCCACATTCATGTGCATTCATATCTAGGAGAAGCTGTAACTTGTCGGTGTTCCCCATAAGAGATTGCATGTTGATAAATAGAAGTGAGAAGGCAATGTTTTCTTTGTTTCCTATTAAGTTGTCATTGAATGTCTTTGGGAGGATGTATTCATGAGGATGTATTTTTGTCGTCACTAGCCTCAGTGGTAGTAGGGTCATAGTATGGATTTAGAACTGCCAGTGTGAAGTCTGTATTGTCATTGTAATGATGAGAGGGAAAACTGACTTGTTGCAGTTGCAGCTTTGAGGTTGGTTGCGATAGTCAGATGTTGTTAGTTTGGAGCAACTTAGATGAATCCATGTGCTACATAAGTCACATAGTAGTGCTCTCTGATTATTCTTAACAGGTTTCCTACAGGATGAGCAAAGGAATTTAGCGGGCATGGGTCAGGTTAGTGGGAATATGGACAGGGGGAAATAAGACAAGGGAACAACTGAGGAGAGGGAGGTTATTGGGGTCATTTGGAGGCGTGAATAGATTTCTCTATTTGGCTGTAATATTGGGTATTATCGTGATTTAATTATATATAACCCCCATCTAACCAGTGGATACACTGGTTGAGATGGGTCAAGTGCCAAATAGCAATAAATAAGAATTATAAGTGAATTATTAATGGTATTTGGGGACATCAACAGGTCAGGCATAGACTAGCAATTGGAATGCAGTCATGAAGAATATTGTTCAGTTTTTAGGAAAACACAGAAAAAAGAAAAACTTCATACTAGCTTGATTGAGACCAGCTGCCATGTTTGGGATTCTGTTAATTCAAGGTTCATAGTATACCAGCTGATTACACCATGCGTACAGATCGATTCTAACACACATAAAAAATTAGCTAATAATAGGTGTGACATAGCCATTCAGAAATCCTCCCAATGTCAGGGGCGAATTCAGGAGGTCATTTGCTGTGGGGGGAGGGGGGCACCCACAATTTTAAGGGAGTTATCTCTTGAAAAGTG
Organism: Chaetoderma sp. LZ-2023a; assembly: GCA_034401795.1. Taxonomy (NCBI): domain Eukaryota; kingdom Metazoa; phylum Mollusca; class Caudofoveata; order Chaetodermatida; family Chaetodermatidae; genus Chaetoderma; species Chaetoderma sp. LZ-2023a. The sequence goes on along the minus strand of CM067372.1, from coordinate 41,810,522 downwards.
GCTCATTCAGCCACCAGCAGGTAGGTAAAAAAATGCCAGGGGTGGGGGGGGGCACGTGCCCCAGAGTGCCACTCCCCCATGTATCTGCCACTGAATGTTAGCAAAATTATTGTATATAAGTGGATTCCAGCGTGCATACCAGTCCAGTTTTTACTTGTCGATTCAAACATGCATACAAGTAGATATTAACATGCATGCAAAGTTAGCGAACATTAGCTAGTAATTAAAATTCAGGATTTGTAATATATAAGTCGATTCCAACATGCATACTAGTTGATTTTAACTTGTCGATTTCAACATGCATAAAGGTTGATCATAAGATTCACAAAACGCATACAAATTTGGCGAAGATTAGGTCTAATAATTAGTGTGGCTATACTGACATAGCCATAAACAAATCCCTTCAAAGTTTGCAGATATTAACTGAACTGCAACGTGCATCAAATATTGATTAATAAGAGGCATGGTTAGCCAACGCATATTTACATTTACACATAAAAAGCAGCAAAGTCGTTTACCACTTACAAATATCTTCAACTTACCTCTATGATCTGGCACCATCCAACAAGACTGGAGGGATACAAATGTGACTCCACTATTCAAAACGGTATCTCGGCTCTCACCAAATAACTATCGACCTGTAGCTTTAACCAGCCAAATATGCAAGCTTAGCATGCAATGGAAAGACTTGTCCTCGATGCACTGTGGCAACACATCGATGACAATCAGATAATATTTTGCCATCAGCATGGCTTTCAGAAAAGATGCTCTTGTATTACGCAACTCATTTGGTGCATGTCCGATTGGTTCTCGGCTTACGATGACAAGAAACCAACTGATGCAATTTATTTAGATTTCAGCAACGCGTTTGATACAGTACCACATGCACGCCTCATACATAAACTGCACAATCTAGGAATAAAGGGACACATTTTACTATGGATCAAATCTTTCCTATCTCATAGTCGGAAATGAGCCATTTTAAGAAATGGACATTCAGGCAGGAAACCCATTACAAGCGGTATGCCACAGGGTTCTATCCCTGCTATCTTCTATCCCTTCCAGCTATTCGTTAACAACCTTCCAGACTTTGTAACGTCAATTGCGGAACTCTTTGCAGATGACACTAAGCTCTACCACATAATCAATGATGAAAGCGACTGTGAACTCCTCCAAAAATGACCTAAACTCACTCGCTGCTTGGTAAAAAATATGGCTAATGTGGTTCAATGCTAAAAAATTTATCGTCATAATAATCAGTTCACCCATAAATTTGTGTACTTATTCAATGGACATTGCTTAAATGAGGAAACGGAACAGAGAGACTTAGACAGTTTGGTTTCAAACACTCTGAAACCATCACCACATGTTACAACCACAGTAAAGAAAGCCAAGCAGAAAATTGGAATAATCAAAAGATGCTTCAACAACAGATCACCAAATATAATCACAACATTATTCAACTCCGTCATTAGACCTTCACTAGAATATAGATCTACAGTTTGGAATCCACATCTGGTAAAAAGATAAACAGCCGGTAGAAAAGGTGCAGAAACTGTGCTATAAACTGTGCAATGGAAATCGCTACCACCACACTAGAGGACAGAAGAGGATGTACAGATCTCATCGAGACCTACAAATACCATAATGGCTACTACACCGCAGATGCAATAACACTCGTTCAGCGACCTCTAAGCGACCTACGAGGATATTCATTCAAACTTTTTAAACAATGATGCAACACAGATCTAGCTAAAAATTTATTTCAATCCAGAATAGTTGAGGATTGGAATAATCTATCAGAATCTGTCATATGCGCACCTATTATGGACGTCTTCAAAGGAACACTGAGAGCTGTGCCCCTTCGTGAAGACAGCTAACCCACAAAGTATCCAAGCAAGTAAGTAGTGAATGTTTGGGACAATGAAAACCGTGTATCCAATGAAGAGAAGCCGTGAGGACCCTCTGTTGGAAATCAACTCTAAGTAACTCTAAGTAATTAAGTAATAATACATCCAGAACAGTTCATATGCATGATGCAATCTTGTAATAATAATAATAATAATAATAATAATAATAATAATAATAATAATAATAATAATAATAATAATAGTGATATTGATGATATTGAATATAATAGTAATGATAATAATATTAGTGACATTAATGATATTAAGCTTAGTGATTTATAATAATAATAATAATAATAATAATAATAATAATAATAATAATAATAATAATAATAATAATAATTTAAAAAATAAAAATAATAAATTATGTGTATGCTAATCTACAGATCTTGGAATCTGTTAAACTGAATATTTAGGATTAAATATCAACTCCAGACAGACCTTCATCAGCTTGTTTTTAAAGAGACGTTATGATATAAGACAGCAGATAATGAAGGAAGATGATTCCAACAGCTAGTTCATTAAAATCAAACATCTACTTCAAAAATATTGATAAACTGAAAGCTGCTGTGCCAACCAAGGAGAATTGGAAGTATACTGTCAAAACAGCAATAAATACATTCTGGGCGTAAACACTATTGAGCGACTGCGAGTACAAAAGCAGGCCTACCGTAATACTGGTGACCTCTCAATTGGCTGTCAACATTTATCTGGTAGCAGTACTGACCACAAGGTAAAGGATGTTAATGTGTGTGTGTGGGGGGGGGGGGGGGCATTAAAGCTCGCTTGTTAACTGGCACATATATGGTACAGTCAAAGCTAAGCAGATTTAATCAAAACAACGGCGATCCAACTTGTCTTTTGTGTCAGATTATAACAGAAGATTATACCCACATCCTTATCCAATGTGGTGCTCTGCATAACTATAGGAAAAACAGTTTACAATGTATAAAAGCTGTACTGACTGAATGCTGTGATTCCCATCACTGGAACATCATTAGTAGTGACCCTATCCTACTTACTCAATTTATTATAGACTGTAATGCATTGCCCACCTGTGGGATACTACCGTATAAGTCTGACCTCCTGTAAAATGTTGAATTACTTAGCAGACAACTCTGTTGCAACATACACTGTGGCAGAGTCCATATTCTCAACACCATATCAGGATGATTAGCCGATGTCTAATCATGCAACTTATAGCAACTTATAGCGGTTCTCACAATAGATTTGCTATATCTGCGGGTGTTATGTTGAATTACTTTGGCTGTTACACACATCCCCTAGGCGCTTGGAATGCCAGGTCCGAGTAGAATGTATGTCATCTTGTGTGGTTCACCTATGTTTTTTATCGGCACTGCCCAATGTAGCAGATGAAATTAACCAACTTATTTTTAGTATCAATATAAATCAACCAATTAATACTGGATGTATTCTGGACTTCTAAACCTTTTAGTGTTCTGTTAAAATCGATTAACGTCTTAATGCTTTTATTCTACCGAAGCATCAAATAGTACATTTGTACTTTATCTTAACTCAAATATGTTTTGAACTTATGATAAACTCTTAAAAATGTATGTGTCTTAGTGTTAGAATTTTATATTGCGATTGTTCAACCACTCTACCTAGTTTGGTGTGTCGGTTTTATTCTGTACTTGTCTATTTAATTTTCACTTCTTTATTGCTTTCTTTCATTTTATTTTCATTTGGTTATTATCCGATTGAAGTTGAATTTGAACTTGAACTTGATTTTAACTATTACCACTATGGTCAAGAAGAGGATTATACGAACATAACATAACAATCCTACATGTATAGCATTTCTCATCTTTCTGACCAATTTTCTGTATGCACACACACCCACAAACTAGCAGAATCTTCAGCAAATTGAAGAAGTCTAGTCAGGAAGAAGAAGAAGGTTTCTCTGAAGGAAAGAAACTGTAGACATACCCAACAATGAGCTACCCAAATACACTATGAGTTTCAATGAAAACATAATAAGCTACACAACCTTGGACAATGGAAGAGATGAAAAAACAAAACACAAACACATAAGACATGAAAACATGTAAAACACTAACTGGCGAGAACACAGACACCAACACAGGACAGATACCAAAACATATTCAAATAAACAATGATATACATTCTAAAACAGTAATGAATGCATGTATACACCTGTGCAAAAGTTAAGCACCAGCAAAAACAATAGAACGTAGAAACATGATGGTACAACTTTTTGTCCCCGCGTTAGCTGACATAATTCCAAGTACGAAATGCACATGCATGCATGACTTCACGCCGCTTGATGTCCGTGCGTGGCGGGAAACAGCACACGTGTTCAGTTATGTAAAAGTCCAGTTTGAGGTGTAGAACATTACATACAGATTTAGGCGACAAGATTAGGAATTTTGTGTTCATGACCGTGGTTTATTTGTACAGAGAGAATTAGCTCTTGATTGTGAACCGCTATGGCAAGACGAAGGTTAAGTGATCGTGTGAAATGGCAAATCATAGGCATGCATACCACTGGTATGTCATGCAGAGAGATTGGCAGACAGCTGAACATTAACCATACTGTAATCAGTCGTTTGATTGCAAAACATGTGCAAACTAACGAGGTGAAGGACAGGCCTAGATCTGGAAGACCGAAGAAGACTACTGCCCGTGATGATCGAGCCCTAGTACGCCTTGTTAGGAGATCTCCATTCACCAACAGCAGAGTGCTCAGCCAGCAATGGGAAACACGCAATAGAGTGTCAATGTCTACCGTCAAAAGGAGACTGTATGCTGCTGGCATGAAAGCTAGGAGACCTGTCAGACGTCCTCTCCTCACTGCACACCACAAAGAGGAGCGTCTGAGGTGGTGCAACGAAAGAAGACACTGGAACATGAGATCCTGGAGACGGGTACACTGGTCCGATGAAAGTCGGTTCCTGCTTCATGCCACAGATGGTCGAACTCGTGTATGGAGGTCCAGACGCACGGCGTACGACCAACGTAACATCATGGAAGAAGTTCCATTTGGTGGAGGTTCCGTTATGATATGGGGGTGCATCTCATTTGATTGTAAGCTGGATCTGTTGACTGTACCTGGAACACTAAATGGACAAAGGTATCAAGATTCCATACTGGATAAAGTTGTGGTCCCTCATTTTGTAAATCATGCACCTGGAACCCACCCTATATTCATGGATGACAACGCCCGACCACATCGTGCTAGAGCTGTGCATGAATACCTCCGCCAGAATGCCATCGAAACCCTACCATGGCCAGCAAGGAGCCCTGACATGAACCCTATTGAGCATATCTGGGACATTCTGGGAAACATGGTGAGAAGGAGGGATCCTCCTGTGCAGAACCTACAGGAATTAACAGACGCACTCCATCTTGAATGGCAACAAATACCACAATGGCATATCAGTCGGTTGGTGACCAGCATGAGACGTCGTGTCCAGGCCGTCATCCAGGCACAAGGTGGATATACCCGGTATTAATAATGACAGTCTCAAACTCGTGCACAGATGTTAAACTTCGTTTTCAGACACCATTAATGACAATCTAGCCACGTGTGTCAACTGTAGGGCAATAGTTGTCAGTTGTGTCAACGTAACCATATTCAGGCCTCGTTTTCAAGTTCAAACAACAACATACAGTATTTCCCCACCATCATAATCAGCATTCCTCTAGTTGCATTATTACCTCTTGCACTAAGATGGATGGGTACATAAATGTTTATGCTATTGCTTTCTTCATAGCACATGAATATACCCTCGCATGTGCGTAAAAATAGGGTGGTGCTTAACTTTTGCACAGGTGTATATAAAAATGACCTACCTGACAGACTAACCTGCCATGGCAAAATATTTGCAGATGACACAAAGATATATCGCAACGCAGCTACCAGTAAGATTCAAGACAACATAGACAAAGTATTTAAGTGGTCACAGATATGGCAACTATCTTTCAACACAGATAAAACGCATGTCATACATTTTGGCAGAAACAACCCTCAGACCAAATACTATATGACAGATACACCCAATATTTATCCTGTATCAACGTCAGAGGTAGAAAAAGACTTGGGAGTGCATATTGACAGAAACCTTTCATTTGATATACATATAGTGATTTAGCCTGTATTTTAATATTAGATGGTGACTTACAGGCAGGATGGCTCGGGATCGGCGGTGGTCGCTAGGTATAAGAACCGAACACGAGCAGAGCCAACAGGAAAGTGACTCTCTCACTCTGCTAACCGGAAGTACAACAGCTCCGGGACATCAGGAATCCGGACCACATATGCAGGCCCCGGACGGTACTACACCACCCCCACCCATTCCTATAAAGCCATGCCAAACTACCATTAATACACATGTACAGGCATAACTACAAATTTATTATCATTATACATATGGGTGTCATCGGGCCATTTCCACATTGCCACACAGTCTTCATATGTCTAGTAGTTTGGTCAAAACAAATTGAATTAAAAAAATAAAGGAAAAAAGTAACAATTTTGCTGCTGCTTATTAATTAAACTAGCAACATCTGAATATAATCGAATATATAGAATGTGAAGCATCTGCTATCTAAATTTCAGAAAGTGTCAATTTGAACCACTTTAATCACACTACTACATGTATGTATATATATTTTCCTTATAATATGAATGTTGGCAAAAGTGCGTTCAGTGTAAAAAGTTCTTCACTGGCCAGTTTATTCAAGTCTCGTGGACAATATAATAAATACATTTATTTAATGAAGCAATGTGATGAGCATGATTTCAGTTATGTTTGTGTATTGTTACTTAATGACTTGTCCTACGCTGCGTACTAAAATTATCAACATGGAGGACATCTGAGTTGTAAGAATGTGTCTTACCTAAGCTTATCAAAACTAAGTTACTATGTACAGGAATAGTTCCAGAGCCAGGATTGAATTACTATCAACGGGCCAGTCTAATCTTGCCACAGAGGATATTAATTCTCAGGCCCAGATACTAAGTTGGAATGAGATGAGAAGATAATTCATAAGCTATACAACTAGAATTTAATAAAGGAACATGTATGCACCATCTTCAAGGGCCTACGTGACTGACCCACAGGAGGCGGATGCATTTATGAGAAGGAATCAGTTCTACAAATCACTGAAAACAGCAACTAGCGCAAATCAGGTAGGCGACACTACAAGGAAGATGTCTAAATGAATCTCCATGGACCAGTTTATTCAAGCCTCATGGGATGCATCTCAGAGTTCAAGGCATAGGGATATGATACAACTATTTACAGAGAACTGTTTCCATCAAGCGAATATGTTGAATCAGAAGAGTGGCTTCCAAGGGCCAGAGGAGCTGAGAAACCTAGAGCAGAACATCATACACACAATCACCAGTAACATGCTAACATTCACCAGGATCAGATACCAAGGACTCATAAATCTATGATGAGATTTCGTCTTTGGCGCTGACACATCTAAATGAGTCAAGCCTTCACCAAACAAAATTCCCTACAAGTAACTAGAATCGTATGTAGATGAAACCAGGAAAGTGTATTGGTCTTTTGAACATATATCAGGTGGCTCTTCTTTCACAGATATGCATAGATTCAGACCAGTCATGCTGGAAACTACATGTTGAAAACTCATATGCAAAAGAGGCTGCTGAAATTGGACAACGTTTTCACACATCAGCTCATCCGACATGTCTGACTTGACTGGTAGTTCTGGGGATGCAAGAGTTGAAGCAGCATCAGGCGGCTCTTCTTTCACGGACGCCGATTGCGCTACTTCTGAGGTCAACCCAAGTGTTTGCAGCTCACTCATGACCATGTCTGACTTACTTTCATTATGGAGTTGCACAGAGCCTATATCAGGAGGCCGCTCTTTCACTGACATATGTGTCGGTGACATGAACATACCCACATCGCATGGCTCAAACTGTTGCATGAAATGCATCGGCATGGATATAAGTTCATTATCAGCCGCTTCCTCCTTCACGGACGCAAAGGCTATAGGTTGGGAAGGGAACACTGATAGGGTCTGTGGTTGATGCATCAGGGGCAAGGTGTGAAGTGCGTCAGTATTTGATACGGCTGACATAATGTGACTCATGCCAAGTGGCGTAACACTAGTCGGTGTTGATGAAGGCATCACAACGGGAGTGTAAAGCTCATGCTCATGGAATGTGCTGGAAGGTTGTGTCTCTGATTTGTGCTCAGATACCATGCGTTGACGACACACAGATGATTCTACCAAATCTAGAGCCATCAGTAGAGTCAATGGTTCCTAATCCATAGCGACAAGTGCTGCTCTCTTATTAGCAACACCCCGCAGAAAAATCTCAACAGCAATGCTTTCACGAACATCATCTGGGGCAAGAGGATAGGCGTCACGGGTCATGTAGTCAATTAGGTCTGCAAACTCTACCAAAGAATACTGGTCTTGTTCAATCACCTGCAGCAGCCGACGTTGACAGCGCATGTCCTCAAACCACTCGCTTATCTTCATGCTGCCCACTTAAGCTGAAAGAGCATGAGCATGGACACCGATAATTCCACCTCTTCTCACCATCAAATCAATGAAGCAGTTGTGATGGTATTGGAAGAAAGAAGCAATGCTAAGCATTAGAACATGAGGGGTGGACAATGGATATTCAATTGATTTCAGTCAAAATACATGAAACGAGTGAAAATACATGTGTATGTGGAAAACAGTCACCGTCTCACATCTTAGATGTCACGAATTTATCAAACTGAACCAGATTACTTACTAATGTTGATGGATTGGTGTAGTTATACACATTAACAATTACAAAGCATGTAATTTGACAATTATGTCAAATTATGCCAGAAAGCTTAATGCAAGAAAGCTACACCAAAACATATCCGCAATTACACTATTACACAAACAAGAATATTTTATGAAATGTTACTATGGAATATATGTTGTCCTACAATAAGTTTGAATGATGACAAACAATAGGAAACATTTCATTATTTGCTGAATTTGAAATGGATATATCATTGAATGGTCACTAGTTTCCAATGTGCACAAATTTACAATTTTACTCATTGGTACATGAAGTGTCAAATTTTCGTGACAAGTGCATGTTACATTGGAAATATAATAGTTAAACTTTTTAATTTAACTCAATAAGATACAAGAAAATTTATATTATTTTAATAATTCTGATGATATATTGAAGAAACCTACAGTATACGAGGTTTTAATATCACGAATATAAACGGTTAGCAAGTTAGATATTGAAGTAACAAATATCAAAAATGTTGCAAATTTCCATTTTCAACAAGAAACATTTGCTTCATCAATTTAACTGGATATTAAATTTTCTACCACGAAAATAGAATGGTTAACGTGGTTAGAAAACCGGTAATTATTTTAACATTAAGCATATTTATAAATACAGCAATGACACGTGTGTAAGAAATTAACAATATATTGCCTTATAATTTGCGCAGATGTTAGCTTCCACGTGTTTGTGGAAACATTTTAGTTTTAAATATTTATTTTGCAGCAAAATTTCTCGATAATTTGTCTTCTATGACTTCTAACAATTGAAGCACACTCGACACGTGTACTAATGGAGTAGCCGACGTGTTTTAAGAATTCACCTAAAATATCAATTTTTGCAGCAAAATTGTTGAAATTTTGAAAAATAATTTAAATATAGGCACCAGAATTACTTGTGACACCAATATAGTGCTTTAGCCTGTATTATAATATTAGAAGGTGACTTGCCGGCAGGATGGCTCGGGATTGGCGCTAGTCGCTAGGTATAAGAACCGAACATGAGCAGAGCCAACAGGAAAGTGACTCTCTCGCTCTGCTAACCGTAAGTACAACAGCTCCAGGACGTCAGGAATCCGGACCACATATGCAGGCCCCGGACGGCACTACATACATATAGGGAATATTGTATCCAAGGCGAACAGCACATTAGGACTAATCAAGAGAACATTTACCAACATTGACCCATCTACTTTCATGCTCTTGTACAAATCTCTAGTGAGACCTATTCTCGAATACTGCAACTCGGCATGGTCACCAAGATTGAAAAGGCAATCACAGCTATTAGAAAGAGTTCAATGCCGAGCAACAAAACTTGTCCCACAAATCAAAGTGTATAGCTACACGGAACAGCTTGAAGCCCTAAATCTAATGTCACTGAAACATAGACGATTTTGAGAAGATTTAATTGAAACATTCAAGCTCATCAGGGATCTATATAATATTAATTAAGGACTACTTTTTCGAGCCATCCAGTATTACACTGACCAGAGGAGGGTCAAGCTCAACATAAAGCGCAGCAACAAAGATATTCGCAAGCACTTTTTCGCTAACAGAGTGGTATCACAGTGCAATTCACTGCCAGCTACAATAGTCGAAGCAACAACACTTAAATTATTCAAGCGCAAACTAGATATCTACTTCAAAGAAAGATCATTTGAACCTGACTGAACAGGCATACGTATACCAGCCCAACACAACATCATACTGCAATTCTTCCAATAGTTTCGACTTATCCTGGAGTAGGCTGTGCATCGATAAAAACATGTGCTGGAGAGATTCCAATAATCGGTAGATAGGTCTCTGCTTCCACATCTGCATTTTGTGGTAGCATGAAGAAACACTAGAATAGAGAAGACGATTCGTATAGCGACAAACACAGAAAATGAAAACAACAGCAATAAGACCCACCACGGCCTCCACAGGTCAGCATGCAAACAAATGTTAGGCACAGCAGGGTGCAACCATGAGTGTAGGTGGCACACTGCAGCTGATGCGGGGAACACTCATCTGCACCATAGCATTTCCACAAATCAGTTTTAGCCCTTGCCGCTCCGATGTCAAGATTTTAAATTATCATGTTAAAGTAAAAGATGATCTGCTGTTCATTTTTCGGGAAATTTGGTGGGTGATGTTGCTGTAATAGACTTCAACATCATCAACCAAACTGTTGAGAAATGTACACCAGCTTCTTTATTATTTACACAGCAAAAGATAGAATATTGACATCGGAGTGGTAAGAGATGCTTAAATCTTATATTTTCGAGGAGACTTAATTAATCAACAACAGTCAAATCATTCAAGAACAAACTAGATATTCCAGAAAGAACTTTTGAACTGGAAGCCATACTACAACAAAAACACTGAGCCAATGGCTTATGCCTCGTAAAATGATGATGATGTTGTTGTTGTTGTTGTTTGGATTATCCTCCTCTTGATAGGAGCACCCACGTACAGTGGTCCGTTTAAGTCTATTGACACAAAAGTCTAATTTATTAGTTAGTTAAGGCACACGTAAGGTTAATAGTGTTCCATTCGTCTATGTTACCTACATGCAAGTCCGAGCATAAAGGTCCAATGTACAAGTCCTATATAGCTGGTATGTGAAGTATTACGCACAGCGCTGTTATGGTAGTAGGTTGATAAGGAAGCACCTACCATAGTGCAGATTATAGCAGAGTCTTCTAGTGAGGTGTTCAATGTTGAGAAGCAGGTCAGGACAATTTGGAAGGGCGTCTGTGGTGGTCAGAGCAGTACAGTCGATGATGAGTTGTAGTAGGAGGTTGTCGTCTCCACAGAGGTGTATCCATACCGCAGGACCCAATGCATCTATACACCTGTGCAAAAGTTAAGCACCAGCAAAAACAATAGAACGTAGAAACATGATGGTACAACTAGGCTGCCATACTTTTTGTCCCCGCGTTAGCTGACATAATTCCAAGTACGAAATGCACATGCATGCATGACTTCACGCCGCTTGATGTCCGTGCGTGGCGGGAAACAGCACACGTGTTCAGTTATGTAAAAGTCCAGTTTGAGGTGTAGAACATTACATACAGATTTAGGCGACAAGATTAGGAATTTTGTGTTCATGACCATGGTTTATTTGTACAGATAGAATTAGCTCTTGATTGTGAACCGCTGTGTCAAGACGAAGGTTAAGTGATCGTGTGAAATGGCAAATCATAGGCATGCATACCACTGGTATGTCATGCAGAGAGATTGGCAGACAGCTGAACATTAACCATACTGTAATCAGTCGTTTGATTGCAAAACATGTGCAAACTAATGAGGTGAAGGACAGGCCTAGATCTGGAAGACCGAAGAAGACTACTGCCCGTGATGATCGAGCCCTAGTACGCCTTGTTAGGAGATCTCCATTCACCAACAGCAGAGTGCTCAGCCAGCAATGGGAAATGCGCAATAGAGTGTCAATGTCTACCGTCAAAAGGAGACTGTATGCTGCTGGCATGAAAGCTAGGAGACCTGTCAGACGTCCTCTCCTCACTGCACACCACAAAGAGGAGCGTCTGAGGTGGTGCAACGAAAGAAGACACTGGAACATGAGATCCTGGAGATGGGTACACTGGTCCGATGAAAGTCGGTTCCTGCTTCATGCCACAGATGGTCGAACTCGTGTATGGAGGTCCAGACGCACGGCGTACGACCAACGTAACATCATGGAAGAAGTTCCATTTGGTGGAGGTTCCGTTATGATATGGGGGTGCATCTCATTTGATTGTAAGCTGGATCTGTTGACGTACCTGGAACACTAAATGGACAAAGATATCAAGATTCCATACTGGATAGAGTTGTGGTCCCTCATTTTGTAAATCATGCACCTGGAACCCACCCTATATTCATGGATGACAACGCCCGACCACATCGTGCTAGAGCTGTGCATGAATACCTCCGCCAGAATGCCATCGAAACCCTACCATGGCCAGCAAGGAGCCCTGACATGAACCCTATTGAGCATATCTGGGACATTCTGGGAAACATGGTGAGAAGGAGGGATCCTCCTGTGCAGAACCTACAGGAATTAACAGACGCACTCCATCTTGAATGGCAACGAATACCACAATGGCGTATCAGTCGGTTGGTGACCAGCATGAGACGTCATGTCCAGGCCGTCATCCAGGCACAAGGTGGATATACCCGGTATTAATAATGACAGTCTCAAACTCGTGCACAGATGCTAAACTTCGTTTTCAGACACCATTAATGACAATCTAGCCACGTGTGTCAACTGTAGGGCAATAGTTGTCAGTTGTGTCAACGTAACCATATTCAGGCCTCGTTTTCAAGTTCAAACAAAAACATACAGTGTTTCCCCACAATCATAATCAGCATTCCTCTAGTTGCATTATTACCCCTTGCACTAAGATGGATGGGTACATAAATGTTTATGCTATTGCTTTCTTCATAGCACATGAATATACCCTCGCATGTGCGTAAAAATAGGGTGGTGCTTAACTTTTGCACAGGTGTATATAAGCAGTGCCTTCAGTTCTGACAGATAATGTTGTCTATGTGAATGTAAGGCGCCACAGTGCATCAGAAAATGTGAGTAGTCCTCTTCTGCTGATTGACAAAGGCGACATATGGAGGTGACACCATTCCAACTGAACTTGCTAAGTGTAGCTTGAACCAGGTATGTTCCGGTGATAAGACGTGCTTTGATCACGCTTCTTTTAACATCCTTTGTATCATCCTCGACCGATTGTACTGATGGGTGGAGCTTTCCAATTGACAGAATGCAAACATTAAGATTGGCTAATGTGCTTTTCAGACTACATTCGTCCTGCAGTACCCCATTCCAGTAGTTGTCAACGGCACGGTATACAGATGATTTCCAGGCAGTCTTGGTCGGTGTGCTCTGAATAAGTTCTACTGTTGGTGGTAGGTCATACTCAAGGAGTAGCTTGTTTATGTATGTGAACCAACTTCCCACGTTTTCTGCTTTCAGTGCCAGTTGCCGTACAAAGATGTTCACAATGGCCTCATTATGGCTTCTAAGTATGTTTCCTAATGTTGTTAATTGTCTTAGATGCAGTTTGGCTGTAATCGGTCATACACCAAGTAGTAAATATATGCCACACTTGGCAGTATGCGTTGGAAGTACTTGGATTTTTCTCAGGATATCAACAAAGAAATTCTCTAGCAGGTCGAGTTGTTTTTTCTGCAGAACAAACACATCCAGACCGTACATTAAGCATGGGATAATGTATAGTGACAATATGCAGTAGCATGTCTTGGGTGATATTCTATTTGCGCCATGAAGGCCCGTACTGGTGAGGCTATACAGTGTTCTTCTTGCACATGATATGCGGTCCTGAACATTAACAGTCTGTTCTTGTGAGAAGGTACGGGTTAATCCTAGGTGTGTAGCTGTTGGTGATACTGGTACATCTATGTGACCGAGGTGCCATTGCATTGTTGAGAGATGTGTTGCAGGTCTATTTGGTTTAATTTTGAGGATAATTGTCGATTTCTCTCGGTGAATGTTATATCGTTCTCGAACTGAGTAGTGATAGGCTATGTCGAGCATACATTGTAGTTCTTCACTTGAGGTGCTGATAAGGGTTACATCGTCTGCGACTGTTGGGCATCCCATGTATTGGGTACCTATGAACATCCCAAGCTGTGCTGACTCGAGTTGGTTCAGTAAGCCATTAATATATACTTTGTATAATCCAGTGGAGAGGATTCCTCCTTGCTGAATTGGGAATGGCTGACTTAGGCAACTTTCCCATTTTACTGTCGCTGTTAATCCGGAATACAGGTTATCAATAGTCTGTAGCATATGAAGATTGACACCATGTTCGTACAGCTTGCACTTTAGTGATGAATGAACTACGACGTCAAATGCTTTTTGGGTGTCGAGTAATGCAATATATTGAAAACTGCTTTGATCCTTGCATTCGTGCATGGTTTCTGAGAGTACCAGCACGGCCATAAAGGGAGATAATCCTTTACTGAAGCCAAATTGTAAGCTTGATTGGGATGTTGGTAGCTGAGATGTGATCTTTTCTAAGAAGACATGTTCAAAGATCTTCCCGATTATTGAAGTTACTGTTATACCTCGGTAATTGTTTGGATCAGATTGGTCCTTTCCACGTTTATGGACAGGTGTTATTATGCCACTTTTGAATATGGCAGGGATCTGTTTCGTGGCTATTATAGTGTTGAACAGTCGCGTTAGATGAGGAACAATTATGTTACCAGCATTGCGAAAATGTTCTGCAGAGAGAGTAAACTCATCTGGAGATTTTCCGGAGTGAAGTTGTGCAATTGCGGCGAGGATCTCACTAGTTTTGACGATAGGCATTCCTGATAATTCTGGCTGTAGCTTTGCTGAAGAAGCTTCTGATGATGAAGGGCCTGCGGTCTGATAGATGGACTCAACACAAGAAGAAGAAGAAGAAGAAGAAAAAAAGATGGTAACCCCCATAAGTAAGATTTTTCTCTAATCTTTTCTTTCAAGTTCCTTTGTTTTAATGTACAAATTTAATTTTTTCGCAACCGTATATGCGTAATGTTAAGCAATTAGATAAGCATTACACTTTACCGGAAATAATTTATACGCTCAAAACAATAAATGTTACCAGATTTCGTAGTCTAAATGCGTAACCAAGATTCAAGATTATTTATTCAATAATTCCAAGATAAACGTGTTCACGAATTATACCAGGTTGTCCGCCTAAGGCAGTGCCTATTGTTATGGCGGACACCTTACACACATATATACAGCATTACAGGTATATATTAATTAGACAAGACACTGAAGACAGTACTTAGTAACTTACACAAACAATTATAAATTCAGACTTAACATTTACTACTTCCTTATTAACCCTTTGACCCTTGATCCACATAAACAGTTTAAAGAGCAAGCACAACGGTAGCAAAAGTGGCTTTAATATACACGATTGTGCAATAAATAATATAATAAAATGTTTTATTTAAAAATATTACTCTGTTTTACGTTGTATTTTGCAATTCTATGTTGTACTCGAAAAAAACGAAATAGAAACGCTCTATATTGTATGACGTCATCGGAGGGACCTATCGCTATCGTGCGAGGCGCAGTGCTAATAACCCTGTTGCGCGATCGCGGATTGTTGTCAAATATGCTTAACCGTTGTGTGGCTTGAAGCTGCGGTAATACTGCAAACCAAACAAATGGAATTTCGCTGCATATTTTCCCGAACAAATAAAATTTATAGGCTAGGGTGCAGTCGGTAAATTCCATACAAAGAGAGCCGATTTCCGCGAACCCAAAGATGGCTCAGTACAACAGCCGTCGTCCGCTCTCTGCATTTGGGCGCAGATTGTTTTCGAGTAGAAGCGCAGATGGCTATACTGACTGGTTATTATATACACATAATTTGGAATGCTTATATAGATTAATTATGAAAAAATGCGCACCCCCATTAGGCCTAAGAAAGGCCAACAAAAACCGCAAGAATAAAAAAAATACTATTTGGCCTACTACTACTACTTACGCCCTTTGTCTAAATATAAGGCCGGGTAAAGTAGGCTTAACAACCGACAAGTCAGAACCCCCACCCAACCCCCTTCAACACACACATACACACACACACACACCATACTTCACCAACAGTTCACACCACATCCAGAATTTAAAAAACAAGAGGCCCAAGGGGCTGTGGCGCTCACCTGGACCATTAGCACGTTAACCATTTGCATTTAAAGAGACATGATGGATAATCTTTGGAAAATCTAAGACTCACCCATAAAATCGATCAATCAAAATTCAGAATTGAAGTTCTGGATTCTACCATGATAGGGTCACTCTAGCCAAAGTTGGTTGAAATATGTCAAGCAGTTATAGTTTTTTTCCATAAAATCTAAGATTGTGTTTTCACAAAAGTATATGTTTTATCATTTTGACAATTTCTGGTACATTTTTCATAAAATCAAAGATTTTCACCCCAAAGATTGAGGAATAAAAATTCTGAACTGTGGTTCTGGAGCCTACGACCATAGGGTCGTTCCAGCCAAATTTGGTTGAAATCGGCCAAGTGGTTAATGAGGAGTTGTCTCTGAAAGCAAAAGTTGACAGACACATGGCGGATGGTCGCCACGGCATAAGGAGATTTGCAAGGTGGATGTGGCGCATCCTTGGTCACAAAGTGAGAAAAGTTTTACCTACATGTGTCATTTACTGAAATTAACACTAGCCTGTTACCACTGTTAGCCCAAGGCTAGTACAAATTGACAAGTGTGAAGTAGAATTTGTGACTGACCACAACTCGGTGGCCTAGTAATAATTTAATAGCTAAAGCAAACCCTTTAATGTTCAAGGCAGTCAAAGACGTCATCTGAAGTGCTCTTGAGGAATGTCTTTGTGCCGGCCAAAAGGACTATTTAAAAAATTTTACCACTGGAATGACTGGCTAGATTACCGAACCAGTCATTACTGGTGGTAAATTAAAAAAAAACAGTCTCGGAATCTGGGTCCCCTAATTGTCAAACAATGTATTATGAACAATTAAAAAAATATATAACTCATTTTACGCATCCCAATATATGTATTAATTAAGTGTATTGTGCTCATTGCCTCATGATGAATAAATATGCTAGATGCTGGTCAACCTTTCCATCATTAACGCTTCCGCAGTGGTCTTGATAAATGTCAAGACTATTTTTGAAAATTTCCCACTGGAATGACTGGTTCGTTGGTTACAAAACCAGTCTCTCCGGTGGTAAATTTTCAGAAGTAATCTCTTGGAGTCTTGGTCAGCAAATGGACACACCAGTACACTGTTTATAGCTCAGTTCTCTCACCCCAATATATATTGTTGTCTATAGTGTGAATAAATATATAAAAAGATTCTACTGTTGCATCATTCCGTCATGTCTGTAGTTGCCTCGATAATGTCCATTTGCAGACCAACTAAAGACTATTTTTGAAAGTTTACCACTGGAATGACAGGTTAGATTACCAAAACAGTCATTTCATTGGTAAATCTTCAAAAGTAGTCTTCTTCTGGAATCTTGGTCAGCAAATGGTCATACACTGTATATGACCCAGTTCGCTCTGGCAACCCCAATATGTATTGCTCTCAATAGCCTATACTAAAAGATGTTGCAATATTTCCATTAGTGTTTGTGTACCAGTAGTCCTCTTCATAAATGCCCATTTGCAAACCAAGACTATTTTTGAAAATTTACCGCTGAGATAACTGGTTAGTTTATGGAACCAGTGATATCATTGGTAAATTGTCAAAAATAGTCATCTTAGTTTGCAAATAAACATTAGATTTTTCATCTTTCGCTAGGCATTTGCTAATCTGTGCCAATCCATGCTATCTAGACAAGTTTGTCTTTATTATCGGCCTAATATCATGGGCGTATATTTTGTCCTTGATTTCAAGTTGCATCTTGTCATTATTCACAACTTGTACAATTTATCACTCTGAAATATGAAGAAACGTATGAAATGAATAAACATGAAAAATAATTACATGAATAAATACTGCTGCATATCTCCTTGACATAAACTTCCTGTGTCTTAAAACTCTTAATTCCTTTCAATTTGAAACTGATTATAATCCAGGAAATAGAAAGTAACAACTGCGTTCTATGCGCATACTCGACGCCAATTGTTACATTGTTTCTTGATTCATCTTGTTTCCGACATCATCATTTCAATCACTAAATTTATAATGTTAATTTGTGATGAAGTTATCGAAATATACGGCATAAACTTTTATTAGCCACCTATATTATTCAGAAAGTAGATCAGACTGACCTAGTAATTATATGGATGGTAACTTTTGCCCAGAGGTACTCACTCACCCAGTTTGAAGTAAATAGCGCTAAGTATGGCCAACGTGCCACAATGGTAATATTGTTTCTCATTGAGCCCAATACTAGAGAAAATGAAAGAAGTCAGAGAGGTACAATGAATCATTTTATTTAAATCAATGATTCTTTATAATAGGATAAAACATCTTGACAGGCACGCACACCCGAGTCATTGGCACTGACCTCATTTCTGATACTTGGTGGTCTCTGCAGAAAGTGAATCCAGGTGAAATTAAAGAGCGAACGAATGACTGACTGGTTTATGAGCAGCCAATCCGAACTCACTTTGTTATCCCCCGAAGTCCAAAGCACCACCTAATCATCTACTGTGTACACACACACAGTGACACGTGTTGCACACTCACACCAACGGCTTGAAACGCTTGAAATAAATATATCACAATTTTATTAGCTAAATCACAATGCGTGTACGGTGTTAGTATCGACAATAATAATAATAATAAAAATAATAATAATAATGATGGTGACAATGAAGGTGATGATAGTAAAGTTCTATCAATGGCGTAACAATGATAATGATAAGACCGATGGCAGTGACAATGATTGTGATGATGGTGATGACTGCATCTTACTATGATGGTGAGTGACAATGATGGTGATGACAACAGTGACATGATGAGAGTAACAATTATGGCGCTTACACTGTTGATTGTGACAGACAGGGCCGTATTTAGGGGGGGTGGAGGGGCAAGTGGGGCAAAAGCCCTGGGGCCCCCACAATTTTAAAATGAAAAAAAAATTATGCACTTTTTTTAAGTTATAGGACATTTAAAGCAAACTTTATTAGTTTAGAAATCTTAATCTTAATAATTCTATTCTAATGTGTGGGGGCCCCAATTCTTGTTTGGTGTTTGGCAACAATGTTAATTAAGAAAATTTGCAAAATAAAATAATTTTACAACGAAAGAAAGCGCCATAATTCACCCTAAAAGTAGACTGTCTGGCCGTCTCAGAGCACCTAGATGTAAAAAAATGTATGGGGGAGGAACCCCAGACCCCCCACTCATTCTTTGCCCCCAGGGCCCCCACATATCTAAATACGGCCCTGTTGACCGATAATGACAGTAAAAAGGCTGATGGAGATAATAGTACCAATAACAGAGAGATACATTTCTAGCTATGCCGTGTCCATTTTAGGTAAGCTCCACTCATGATTTGCCTGAGTTGGAATCGATCGAACCCTGAATTTCTAGAATACCATTATCAAGGTACCTACCTACACACATAACCTCAGCTAACCTGATGAATATTTTGAAACTAATTTGACTGAGTGCTGTTTCTGCCATAGTCAGCGCACAGTCAAATTAGTTTCAAAATTTTCAATAGAATCAGCAGAATGATTATTAAATAGTACATCTATCAGACACTTGACGGACTATTCCAGCTTCATGACGGAGTATTTATCTCAAATATGATTGTGACATCATCCTACATGTGATGTAATTGATTATGACGCCATATACTTGAACGACAGATTAGAGTCATCCGTAATGATGGGCCTAACAATGGTGACTGTGACAATTATGATAGTTATAGTTTTATGGTGACCATGATTTAAGTAACAATGAAGATAATAATGATGGCGGACAATGATAGAAATAATGATGCTGATTATGATGGTTTCAAATTTATGCTGACCGTGACAATCCTTGTCAATCTTAGGTCAATAATAAAGGCAATCTGTTGAATATTTTGGAAAAGGTTTGACTGGAAGGCATTGATGTCTAAGGCAGCAATGGCTTCCAGTTAAATTATTTTCAAATTCTTCAACGGAATATAATTTTAGGTATTATGCATTGGACAGAAAAATTCTTATATTTGGTAAGTAGGCCTACCTGTGAGTGTCAATGTAGATTGTAGTTTTATTATCACAGTGACACAGCAAAAGTGACAGCATGATAAAACATAAAGAAACAAGATGACAAACACAACCAAGGACATAACAAGCCAATGTCTTTGTCATATGCCTCGTAGATGATGATGATTTATGTTAGATGACACGCCCTCTTTGTCCGTTTTAATGACACAGTCTCTTTGTCCTTTTTAGCCACCCAAATTATCATCAACCAGATTTAGGTTATGGACGCTCCAATAGGCTAGGTACGGATTGACCGGTACGGTTTTGTTACGGAATCATTACGAAGTATAAGGCCTGTATGGCCTTTTGTTGGTCAAAATATTTGAGCTTAAAACTAACCATCACTATTTCCGGTTAAGGTTAATAAACTTTTGTGACTTGTGTCATGTAGATATGATGGATACATATATCTATACATCTTATGTATTCATAATAACATATTATACATATATACACATTTACACTTCTAGACAGTACAAGGCGCATGAAAATCACATGTCCACTTGTGCTTAAATCATGGAAACAAAGTAGGCTATACATTCTACTAGGTACTGACAATCCCTGCCAGTTTCGTATAAACGGTTGTACACATGTGGGTTCAAATACTGGATCTGAAGGCGATTTCTCCAGCAGATTTGCCTAAGCGGTTACACAGACTTCAGGTATGCTCGGTTACAAATGATTAACCAGTCGGGACAGCATCTGTCTTGAACATGCGTATGGCTCCAGTATATCTATATTTCAGTAATCGTAGTAAGACAAAGCGTAGCGACTTCCCAGGCCACGTTTGGACTGCTTCAAGTTTTCTGTTTGTAAACAATTAATTAATTATTGGTTTATAATAATGAAGCATGACCTTTGCATGTATGGAGGTTTTGTATTCGTCACTACAACAGCAAGCATTGTCCCATCACAACTTGTAAGTTTTGACTAAAACTAAAACAAACTGTGCAAATTATTGTCTATTTTCTGATACGCAGCCTATATATAGATACTTTATAATTTAATGCGGCAGATATAATACAATATTAGCTCATATAGAAAAACCAATAACTCGTTTGTAATTTACTGACCAGTCTACGTTCTGAAGTCGCGCATTTCTGTCGTCCATGCCAGTTCAACTTGTCTGCTAGTGCCTGTTCGAAATCTGGTAACGGTTCAAATTGGTTTGATCTACGCCTAAATTCGGCACTTCATCGCCATCTTCAGGCCCGGAGTCACTATTTCCCTCAGATATGAGTTCATACTCGTTCTAGTGAATGCTGCCTGGAGAATATGCCGACAAATATTCCTGTTGTTTGAGTAAATTTCCATTTTCAGCGATGAAAGAGTTTTTGTAACAGAAATGAAGGTCCCTCCGATGACGTCACATCCCTGTTTTGACGCTAGTACTTCCGTTTCAGTTTCGTTTTTGGGAAGGTACGAAAATGGGCACTTTCGACGAAGTATTTACAGAATTATCTGTATCCTATGACAATATGATATTGTATTTTTTTTAGTCAGTATATGTTGCGTTATTTGCACGTATCAGAACACAAATCTCGCTGCGTATAGTACTTGGTCTTTAAATTTCAAAAAGGAAATATGTAAATTCACGGGTCAAGAGGAGACCACCCCTCCCCACACACCCAGCACCCTCCGACACCCCCCCCCCCCCCTCCGACACCCCGAGTTCACCACCGGTTCAAATATCTTGTCAGTCATTACAGTGGAAAGAAAAACTCAGTCCGCGAACCAACATATAATACTGTAACAGCAGGGTGTGTGAAAGAGTTAGTCACTTGGGTTATTATTATTATTATTATTATTATTATTATTATTATTATTATTATTTTGCAATACATATGGGTAGTAAATAAGGACAAGACAGTTACGTAACAGACAAGCACAGAACATAGTCAAGTTCAATAATATACATGGATGTCTATGATTATGGATACAACAATAAACATTTATATATTTTTGGGGGAGGGTACTTTTACTTATAATGATGATATACTGTTTACAGGATGCTGGCTAATGGGGAGCATCCTTGGACAAGGGAAGGGGGATGGAGGGGAGGGGTGCTCATTCTCATGCTCGTCCTGTGGTTTGTTACTATGGTAATTGAAATTATTGTTGGATATAATAGCAAGTGGAATCATCTAGTCATAATTCTAGTAGTAGTAGTACATGTAGTACATGTAGTAGTAGTGCTAGTAGCAGTAGTAGTAGCAGCAGCAGAAGTATTAGTAGCAGGTCAATAGTTTTTTCAAAACAAGAAAAGAAGCATGTTATATAGATAGAACACATTTTCTGTCAAATACTAAAAAATTATATGGACCGATAGACATCGCTGTCCTATTAGGCAGAAATGTCTTATGATCCAATTATGCACGAGTATAAAACAGCATTTTTTACCTTGTTTTGTAGACGAGTCGAGCCATTTTTTAGCTGTACTGCATGAGTTAGATAATACTAGTATGTGTTAATCAAGTAGTTTTTTATTGTTTTCTTGCACAATTTTTGTTGATAGAATTTTCTCACGTGTTTCCTGCTTTGTGTTGTTCCATAGTTTAGTGGCTGCAAATGATATTAAGTGTTTTCCAATGTCTGTCCGTGTGTATTGCTCATGTAGTTTATGTCTGCTTCTAGTGTTATGTTGGTGGATGTTAATATTGTTTATAAAGAAGGGGCCTATTGATTTGGGTAAAGTGTCGTGGTGGAAGTCTTTGACAATAGTTAGCATTTGAGATTTTCCTATGTCAGTGAGCTTAAGCAATTTTTCTACTTTGAACATGTTTTGGCCCTCTGCTGGCCTAGAAAATAGTTTGATGCTTTTTTTTTTTGGAGACTGAATTTTGGATATTTTGTTTTTGTAGGTGTTAGTCCAAACAGCGTTGCAGTAAGTGAGGTGCGGGAGGATCAAGGTGCTGTACAGTGTTTTAACCGTGGCCTGTGTCATATATGGTTTTAGTCTTTGGATGATACCTATTCCTCTTGCTACTTTTGCAGTAACTGTTTCGATTTGTTTGGCCCAGGTCAAGTTTTTATCTAAATATACTCCTAGGAACTTTGCATAAGGGGCCTCTTTAATTTCCTTATTGCTAATGTACAATTTTGGAACCTCTATTTATTAATTCTCTAGATTTTGAAAATAACATATAGTTTGTTTTGTCAATATTTAGTGATAATTTATTTAGTGAAAACCAGTTAGTAATTTCTTCCATTTCCTTATTTATGTTTTTATATAATGTAGCTATGTCTTCATCAGAGCAAAAGGCATTGGTGTCATCAGCAAATAGTATTAGTGACATATCTTTGCATATGTTAGGCAGATCGTTCATATACAAGAGGAACAGCAGAGGGCCAAGGATGGACCCCTGAGGGATACCACAAGTTAGTCCCCTATTTTCAGAGCAAGTTGCATTGAATTGCACACATTGCGTTCTGTCACTTAGATAGCTTTCAAACCAGATGAGTGCACTTCCTCGGATTCCATAATAGGCAAGTTTTTATAGTAGGATTTTATGATTGATAGTGTCGAAAGCGTTTGAAAGGTAAAAAAAAATGCCCATTATGTGCTTTTTCTTTTCAATTGAGTCTATTATTTTTTCTGTCATTTCAATTAGTGCTAGCATTGTTGAATGTTTTTCACGGAATCCGTATTGTGATGTATAGAGGATTGACTTTTTATCTAAGTAGCTGATAAGCCGATTGTACATAAGTCATTCCATTAATTTGGAGAAAAGTGGAAGTATTGAGACAGGTCTATAGTTTGTGAAATTAGATGAATCCTTTGCTTTGTATATAGATGTTACTCGTGCTGCTTTTAATTTTGATGGGAATATGCCTTGAGTGAAAGATAAGTTACAGATGTGGTTAAGGGGTATTAGTAGCGCTAACGTGCAGTGTTTGAAAATACTCCACTTGAAACCATCCAAGCCAGCACTCTTTGCAGGGTTTAGTTTGTTAAGAATGGTAAAAATTTCTTCATTTGTGACCGGGTTAGCGAAAAAAGAGGATTGATAGAAATAATCACTATATTTATTAGAGGATGTTGATTTGATTTTATCTGAAAGTGTTGGACCTATATTAACAAAATAGTCATTGAATCCTGTTGCAATTTCTAAATCATCAGTTATTATCTTGCTATTTTAAAGAAATTGTGTTTGTTGCGCTTTGCGGTTATTTTTTATTCAAAAGTGATTTAATTATTTTCCATGTTTCATTTATGTCATTCTTGCATAGTTCAAATTTTTTATGGTAGTAAGTTTTTTTTGCTGTTTTGATTATTTGGTCCTACTTGTTTCTGTATTTCTTGAATTTCTGTTCATTATGCTTTGTTTGACATTTGATAAACGTCAAATAAAGTTTGTTTTTTATGACAGGCAGCTATCAGTCCAGTTGTTATCCATGGTTTAGTCGGGTTGTGTTTAAATTTCTTCTTTTCTTTCATGGGAAAGCTGTTTTCGAAGATGTGCGTGCAAATTTCATGGAACTTGGTGTAGGCACTTTCGCAGCACTGTGTGTCTGTTACTGCATGCCAATCCACCTCAGACATGTGTTTTTTAAATTGTTCAATATTGACCTGATTTATTTCTCTGCATTTAATTTTTTCATATTTGAATGGCTTTGTGCAGGTCAGCTGTCTTTCGAGAAGAAAAATTGGTAGGTGGTCTGACGTGTCAGTAACGAGAATTCCTACCTCCGATTTATTACTGAAGTTAATGTTATTGCTGAATATATTATCAATAATTGTGGCCGAAACATCACCTATTCTAGTCGGTTTTGTAATGGTTGGGTAGAATGAATGAGCATTTAGTAGGTTTATAAAGTTTTGTGTATGAAAGCAAGTTTGTCTCATCAGGTCAATAGTGTAGTCACCCATGAGGTAGACAGTTTTGTTTTCCTTTTGAATAGTTGCCAAAGTTTTTCCTAATAGTTCAATAAGATGTTCCTTATCGCCTTTAGGTGATTTATAAATTGTACCTACAATTTTGTTTTTTCCTTTCGGTGTTTGAATTTCGATAAACATTGTTTGAATATGTTCTTCAATATTAGAAAGGTCATCTCGCTCAATGAATTGGACATTTTCTTTAACATACATGCCTACACCACCTCCCCTGCCCGTGGTTTTGTGCTTTTCAACAAATGTGTAGTTCTTTATATTGATAAGGTTAGTAGGTGACTTTGCATGTATAAATGTCTCTGTAATTCCAATAATTCCAAATTCATGTGCACTCATATCTAGGAGACGGTGTAACTTGTCGGTGTTCCCCATGGGAGATTGCATGTTGATAAATAGAAGTGAGAAGGCTATGTGTTCTTTGTTTCCTAGTAGGTTGTCATTGAATATTTTTGGGAGGATGTATTCACAGGTTGGTGCAGATATAGTTAGATCATTTCTAGTGTCAGCATGGTTAAATTGGGATAGGATTAATTCGAATGGGTTTAGAGTGGGTTTTTTGTCGTCAGTAGCCTCAGTGGTAGTAGGGTTATAGTATGGATTTAGAACAGCCAGTGTGAAGTCTGTATTGTCATTGTAATGATTGTACGGGAAAAGTGACTTGTTGCAGTTGGTACACCACCAGCAGGTGTCGTCGGCTTCGAGGTTGCGATAGTCAGATGTTGTTAATTTGGAGCAACTTAGATGAATCCATGTGCTACATAAGTCACATAATAGTGCTCTCTGATTATTCTTAACAGGTTTCCTACAGGATGAGCAAGGGAATTTAGCGGGCATGGGTTAGGTTAGTGGGAATATGGACAGGGAGGAAATAAGGCAAGGGAACTACTGAAGAGAGGGAGGTTATTGGGGTCATTTGGAGGACTGAATAGATTTCTCTATTTGGCTGTAATATTGGTTATTATCATGATTTAATTGGATATAACACCATCTAACCAGTGGATACACTGGATGAGATGGGTCAAGTGTCAAATTGCAATAAATAAGAACTGTGGGTGAGTTACTAAAAGTATTTGGTGGCATCAACAGGTCAGGCATAAACTAGCAATTGGAATGCAGTCATGAAGAATAATGTTAAGATTTTAGGAAGACACAGATAAAAGAAAAACATTGATACTAGCTTGATTGAGAACTGCTGCCATGGTTGGGGTTCTGTTAATTCAGGGTTCATAGTATACCAGCAGATTACACCATGCGTACAGATTGATTCTAACACACATACAAACTCCAAAGTAGAAGTTTAGCTTTCACAGACGCATATGTGTGATGTTTGGTGTCTAAGACATTAATTCTTTCAGCACTGAAATAGACATTAATTCCTTCAGCACTGAAATAGACATTAATTCCTTCAGCACTGAAATAGTATGTTAATTTCAAAGCAACCATACTAATTATAATAACATGTTAAATATTTTGAAACTTGCCTGACTGGGAGCCGTTGCGGCCTATGGCAGCAACAGCTTTCATTCAAATCAGCCTCAAAATACCCAACAGATTATTTCTTAAATTATTAAGAATCTGTCATACCTGCGACTTGATTTGAAGGGGTAATTATCCTTGAACATGCTATAATTACTGTGTTAAAAATGGGTAAAAAAAGAGAACCTGTTATCATCAATCATTAATTGATCATTGGTTAGTATATAAAAACAATCATCGATCACAAAAATAGTACCAATTCCCAACACTAATACAGAGTACTTAATGACACAAACACATTGATAGACGCTGTTCAACATACAGGCATATGACATCAAGTTTCACAGATGCATGTGTGGGACGTTTGGTGTCTAAGGCATTAATTCTTTCAGCGCTGAAATATACCAAACGAATACCAGTCATTCAGTGCCTTAGCCATTCCATACCAGTCACTACCATAAATTTGTTAATCCATACCATAAATTGAGTCAATCTGTATCCTACCGATTGACTGATACGTACCTAAAGATTTTGTTTGACTGTACAGTATATAATAATGATATAATATGAAAATTGGCGTTGTCTATAAGCGAACGCAGACACCTTTTATTGCTTAAATAAATAGGATGAATTTGTATAGTGTCGAAATGTCCTAAATACGTATGCCCATCTATAGTATTTTGAAGCAAATTTTTCGTCATGCGTGGAGTGCATTCTGGTAAATCCAGTCCACGATATTCACAACAATGCGTCTGACCATTGTCAGTGATATCAGCTAGCATTGTTGCATCCGGGGGCCTACACCATTAAAATAGTTGCACCAGTCCAATGACGTTATAAAAATTTTACCGACGTATCGCGATGCGCCTCACTATTTTGGGGAAATACAAACAAGTTCATAGTAACTATGACATCATAATGAAATGTCGTCCGCTAGAATTTGTAAATCGCGCTTATCCAGTCATAAGCTACAAAAACAGGAATTAATGCATGTCTGCGAGTAAATACATGAATGTACATTCCATCCGGGTGTGAATGGTGTGGTACCCTGCCTTAAATTTCCTGCTATCTTTGCTAAATACATACGACATTGACAGCAACAACTTTCCGCGGCCATGAGTGTTAAAAATAATATGAGACAGTCAACCAAACATTGTATTGCATTTACAGACGCATAAATAGATAAAGCTTTTATCTGATCTGCGTCAGACCATTTAATTGCTTTACATTCTAAAGTAAATGTACGCTATTTCGTGATAACAAAATCACAAAAGTTTTTGACATTGAAAATGCGCAGTAGGTCGCCCTAAAACAACGAGAGGAACATAAGCATAATGAAGACCCATATCCCATAATGCAATGGGGGCCCATGAAGAAACCACAAAAGCTATATCATAAGCCGAATCCGGAACCAAAAAAAGCTCGCGACCGGAAATGAAGCTTTCTCAGTCGCATGGTATATGAGTCTGGTTCCCTGTCTCATTTTCTGTTGATTTTCTCTCATTACATGTATGTACATGTTATCTATATAGACTCACTGCGTTCGCTATAATATAGTAAATAATTGACCTTATTAGTCCCCTACCGGGGGGGGGGGGGGGAGGGGGGGGGGGGGGGGAGGGGGGGGGGGGGACTATAGGTTTGCACTCCGTCTGTCCATCCATCCGTCTGTCACAGTTGGTTTTCCGCATTTTTTTTCGCAGTCCTTCAAGGTATTCAACTGAGAATTGGTATATTGCTTTGTTATGAGAAGTTACAGACCAAGTTCGAGTTTCAGGCTTATGCGTCAATTTTTGATGGAGTTATGCTCCCTTTCGACTTAAGAAATACAAAAAATCTCAGCTTTCTGCTTTTTTTCCCGCACGCCTTCAAGATATTTAAGCGGAAATCAGTGCATCGCTTTAGTATATGGCGTTACAGAGCAAGTTCGAGTTTCAGACATTTTCGTCAATTTTTCATGGAGTTATGCCCCTTTCGACTTATGAAATACCAAAAAGATTAGTTTTCCGCACTTTTTTTCGCAGTCTTTCAAGATATTGTACTGAGAACTGCTACATTGCTTTGTTATGAGAAGTTACAGACCAAGTTCGAGTTTCAGGCGTATGCATACATTTTTGATGGAGTTATGCCGCTTTCCATGAAAAATATCAGCTTTCCGCACTTTTTTCTCAGTCCTTCAAGGTATTTAAGGGAAAATTGGTACATCGCTTTAGTATAAGGAGTTACTGAGTAAGTTCGAGTTTCAGACATTTTCGTCAGTTTTTCATCGAGTTATGCCCCTTTCGACTTATGAAATGTGATAAATATTAGTTTTCCGCCCCATTTCTCGCAGTGTTTCAAGATATTCAACTGAGAATTGGTCCATTACTTTATTGTGAGAAATTACAGACCAAGTTCGAGTTTCAGGCGTTTGCATCATTGTCCCTTTCAACTTACGAAATACAAACATATCACCTTTCAAGACTTTTTCCTTCTCTATCACCATATATAACTGAAACTTGGTTTATTGCTATGTTATGAGAAGTTACAGATGAAGTTCGAGTTTCAGCTGCTTCTGTCAATTTTTAATGGAACTTTTAACTGTCAATCTCTAAAGATTTACATCACCAGGTAGGGGACATGTATTGCAAAGCAATACTTACAGAATGCTTGTTTAAAATTAAACTATAAATAGGCTGTTCCTATATGCACATGAAATTATCAGTCTCGTGTGAAAACATTCCCATATGGGTCCCATGCTGTTTGCACCCACGGCACACATGGGCAAGATTTAATTATCCTCATAGGACTTCTTAGGATTGAACAGTGGACTCAGACTATTACTTTGCTTCTATATCCACCTCCACTTATGAGGCGCGTATATCTGTTTAAATCTAGATTTTAATAGCCTATATGGTGCCCATCTGGACATTCCCAGATCCACTCAATATGGTCCATATAGGACTGTTATCAGGGTATTTTCTCCAGTAAGGTGTTGTTGAGGGTCATCCCTGATAACATTCCCATATGGGGCCCATGCCATTTCTGCACCCACGACCCATATGGGCAAGATATAATTATCTTCCTAGGACTTCTTAGGATTGAACTGTGGACTCAGGCTATTACTTAGCTTTATATCCACCTGCACTTGTGGGCCACATCTGGGTAAATCCTGAATTTAATTCTCGATGTTAATAGCCTATGTGGAACCCATATGGACCCTATCTGGACATTCCCGGATACCCAGATCCACCCCATGTGAGGCCATATATGGTAATGTTATCAGGGACGTGATTTCGATGGTACGTATCTTTGACGGTCTTACGTGTCCGTCGCGTAGGTGATGTCAACAAATCATGTGTCTTTAAATAGATACAGTATCTTTACAACACAAATGTCAATTTAAAAAAGATGCGCTGCCCTAATAAGACTGCAGTGGGAGACTGGCATTAAATAGTGCCAGGCTCTGACTCTTTGGTTCCGATAGGCAACGCGTTCCAGGCCCAGATCATTTGGGGGAAGAAACTGTGATTGTAGTCAATGTGTTAAGTATTTTAAATGTCCTCCTCTTCCTGGTACTAGGTACTCTATATCAGGGGGGACTGCGACCATGTCATTTAAAATTTGGTAGAGCAATGTAAGTCTAGCTTTTTTACGTCTTTCCACTAGATGTTCCCAGTCAAGAGTTCTCATCATGGCTGTTACATTGGATTGATGTCTAGATAGTCTCAGCACAAATCGTCCTGCCTTATGTTGAATGCACTCTATTTGGTGTTGCTCCCGGCTCAGGTGTGGGTCCCATATTTCCGAGGCATATTCCAGAATTGACCGGCACATCAGGGTGCGTACGCAGGTATGGAAGTCTGGAAAAAATATGGAAAATTATGAAAACCTTTTCCAGGGCTTGAAGCAGTATGGAAAACCAACATTTTGTGCTACCGCTGTGAAAAGGGTATGGAAAATTAAAATATTAGCAGTTGCAATTCTCCCGGCAGACATTTTCTCATAAATCGTCATCAAACACAAATTCTCACAAAATCTTGCTTTTATTGCATGAGAGTTTATGGACGGCAACATTAGATTGGTTCCCGGTATATGCTAAACTGCGCTGTTAACGGTAACCATACCGGGAACACACTTCGGCTTGAGTAATACGTGTCTGAAGTTGTCAATTGCAAGAAGCCATTGTTTTAACGAATTTGTAAACATTGAATCAGTTGTGTTTAGATACCCATCAAGAAAGTAACGTCCGCGCAATTATAATTATGTAATGTTTGTATGATAGATTGAGTTAAACAAACATCGCGATCATGGGAAAGTGCAAATATTCTTCTATATGGCAATGTAATGATAAATATAAAGAGTGGATAGCACCAGATTTTGTAGGCTATTGGGTGGGTGACTGGTGTGGGTGAAAATAAAAAAAATTATTGGACAATTAATAAATTTATTTTAAATGTCCAAAAAACTAAATTTATTTTGTATAATCATAAATAATATTTAATTAAAAAAAAACTTTGTTTGGTTTGACACGATATACAACCTAGTGTGTTGAATATTTTGAAAATTTTTTATACTGAAAGCCATTGCTGTCTGAAGCAGCAACTGCTTCCAGTAAAATTAATTTCAAAGTATTTAAGTTTTGTACGGTTGCCTTAAAAATGTGGGAATTAATCACTGAAAGGGTTAATTAAACTTTTCTTTACGTTTGCCACGATATAAAACTTATTCTATTGAATATTTTGAAATTAATTTGACTGGAAGTCGTCGCCGTCTCAGGCAGCAAGTGCTTCCAGTCAAATTTGTCTATTTTCCATTTGGGATTAACTATTGGTATGACCGGGCAATGTTACACAATTGGTATGGAAATTATAAGGGTGGGATGGGGGTCTCAAAAGTTTGAGGTTAAGAAACTGATTATAATGCAACTCCTCCGAAACAGTTGGACGGAATTCAACTAAATTTGGAATGTAAGTTCCTTGTATGGTTGCAGGATGAAAGAGGACATTTACATTTGGCTCTGCCTAAAAGGGTGGGTGGGGGTGGGGGGGGGGGTAAATCAAAAGATCAAGAAATTGATTGCAATGCAACTTCTCCAAAACCATTGGATGACCTCCAAGCAAATTTGATATGTGAGGTAGTTATTAGTCCCCTACTGGTAAAACCGGGGTTATTATAGGTTTGCACTCCGTCTGTTCGTCCATCTGTCGCAGTTGGTTTTCCGCACTTTTTCACAGTCCTTCAAGGTATTCAACTGAGAATTGGTACATTGATTTGTTATGAGAAGTTACAGACTAAGTTCCAGTTTCAGGTATATGCGTAAATGTTTTATGGAGTTATGCCTCCTTTCCACTTAAGAAATACAAAAAATATCAGTTTTCCAGACTTTTGTATTCCTTCAAGATATTTAGGGGAAAATCAGTACATATATTTAGAATACGGTGTTGCACAGCTAGTTCGAGTTTCAGACATTTTCGTCATTTTTTCATGGAGTTGTTTTTCAAATTTTTTCATACTCCTTCAAGATATTCAACTGAAAATCGGTATATTGCTTTATTATACTGAGGTACAGAGCAAATTCAGGTTTCAGACATTTTCGTCAGTTTTGCATGGAGTTATGCCCCCTTTGGAAAAAGGTCAGCTTTCCGCAAATTTTCGCACTCCTTCAAGAGATTCAAATGAGAATTGGTACACTACTTTGTTATGCGAAGGTACAGCAGAAGCCCACGTTTCTTCTCTTTCCGTCAATTTTAGATGGAGTTTAATGCCCCCCTTTCAACTTAAGAAATACGAAAAATATCAGTTTCCCACACTTTTTAGCACTCCTTCAAGATATTCAACTGAAATTTGGTATATTGCTTTGGTATGAGAAGTTACAAATCAAGTTTGAGTTTCAGATGTTTCTGTCAACTTTTAATGAAGTTTACGACTGTCAATCTCTGAAGATTTATATCACCAGGCAGGGGATATGTTGTTGTATTGCAAAGCAATACTTACAGAATGCTTGTTCTTCCGAACTTTAGCAATACTGATCAGCGATGGACACCCTGACTAACACTATACAGCCTTCTTCAATTTTCCAAAAAATGCGGGAAATCGTTTAAAGCGCTACTCCTCATTAATCGCTTGGGCAATTTCAACCAGACTTGGCTGGAAGGATACTAGGCTGATAGAACTCAGAACTTGTATACAGAAATTTGATTGATCAATTTTTCTGGTGGCTATCTTGGATTTTCGGACCATTTCTGGAAATAGTAAAAAACTTACCAGTACTCCTCATTAACCACTTGGCTGATTCCAAGCAAATTCGGTTAGAGGACCTTAGAGTGGTATACTTCCGAACTTGTATACTGAATTTTGATTGGTCAATTTTTCCAGCGGCCATCTTGGATATTCTGAAAATTTTGGGAAATGCTACTCCATTTTAATTGCTTCAGCGATTTCAAGCAAACTTGGTTGGGAGGAGCCTAGACTGGTATACTTCAGAAGTTATATACAGAATTTTAATTGGTCTACTTTTTTGGCGGTCTTCTTGAATTTTCCGAAAAATGTTGGGAAATAGTTTTAAATCCTACTCCTCATTAACTGCTTGGGAAATTTCAACCAGACTTAGCTGGAAGGATACCTAAGGGTGGTAGGTTTCAGAACTTGTCTACAGAATTTTGATGTGTCAATTTTTCCGACAGCTATCTTGAATTTTTTTTATTTCTCGAAATCAGTTTAAATGTTACTCATTAAACGCTTGAATGATTTCAAGCAAACTGAGCTGGAAGGACCCTAGAGTTCTATGCTTCAGAGCTTGAGCTTGTATGCAGAATTTGGATTGGTGTATTTGTTCGGTGGCCATTTTGAATATTCCGAAAGATGGCAGAAAAACGTAGAAAATGCAACTGCTCATTAACCGCTTGTTCCAATGACCATGTTGTTCTCCAAAATCACATCTCAGGAAGTGCTGTATGTATCAGGCATTAGATTTAGATTTAATCTCATTGATAACTAAATTAAAGTTTGTTCAAGAGAACTTGATCCTTGATAAAACATTGGTCATGGATCAATCAAAATTTTGTGTTTGATGGCCATGTTGGATTATTTTTATTGGCTGGATGGATCCTAACGTGCAATCTGATTGTGTGGTCAGTGTTCATTAATTTCCCACTAAATATCGATTGTATTGAATTACCAATTTTATAAATTTAAAGTATTAAAGGGCTGTTCAATTGCTAATGGTTCAGATGAGCATTTTTTTGTTGAGAAGTTTTTTTTTTCATATTTTGTGTGCCATACGAAAAAAGATACTATTCTCAACAAGAATTATCCAGAATTGTTAAGCGAGTATCATGGATAAGGTTAGTCAGGAATATATATTGTTTAACAAAACCTGCTAAATCCCCTTCCAACTGAGATCTAAGCCTATTAAAAATTTGATGCGTGAGATAAGAACTTGTGTGAAAGCCTCTGTATCCCATTCCTCAGTGTCTCATAAAAAATATCCCCCTTAACCCGTAGCACACTGATGTCAATATTCTATATTTTGCTGTGTCAATAGAAGAGAAATTGGTGTACATTTTTCAACAATTTTGGTGGACGATATCGGTGTCTATGACAGCACCATCTTCCACCAAATTTGTAGAAAAATGAACACCAGTTCATCTTATAATTTAATCTGAAAATTAAAAATCTTGACATCAGAGTGCTAAGGGTTAAATACTGACTACATCCTCTAAGATCCACATAGCGGTTTCTTTTAGAGGGTATGGACAGTTTCATTGTCAAGGAATGATTTCTATTTAGTAATTAGCAGATACTTTGTGAAATAATACATGCATTAATAGATCTTAAATACTCCATATAAATTTACTGCTTTAAATACCTAGAATGGTTTGCAGTGAGTTTTTACATGATAAGGTACCCACTTCTAACAGAGATGTAAATCTGCTATTTCTATCATGACAAGATGGTTATATATGCCACTGCCATAAATGCTTATGATATGATACAGGAGAGATCAACACCAAGGATTATGTTACAAATGCTGCTAATACGGGAGCATAACTTAATTTATAGTAGTAAATCTAGACTTGGTCAAGGTCTGTTTTTCATGTTAACTGGTATTAATCTCCTATCTACAAATATAATGAAACAGCATGAAAAGGGGATAGCTGAATGGGCAAAGAACAGTGAGGAAATTTGAGCAGTATGTGCAAAGACTAAAACAAGAGTTACTGTGACACATAAAGAACAGAAATGACACATTCAGATGTGGAAAAAGCACTTAGACTAAAAAGTTGAAATATATAAGCAATAGGAAATTTGGAAATCACATATATGGCACTGTCAAAGAGAAACTAGACAAGCTGAAAAAAATCTAAATTGTGCGGAACCGACACCATCATCCATGTGTTCTAATGGTGACGAGCACCAGCATAGCTGTACCATTAACAATGATATCTAATAGATCACTTGAGACTTGGCAGCTGCTGAAAGACTGGAAATGTGCAAACATCACTGCCATTTATAAGAAAGGTGATAGGAAATATCCAGGGAACTATATACCAGTTAGCATGGCAAGCATAGTTTGCAAAGTACTAGAATCATATATTTGAGACAGCATAATAGAACATATCGAAGCAAACAAACGGTTCAGTAAAAAACTATTTTGATTCATAAGAGGAACGTCCGCAGTGATACAACTAATCCAGGTACCTACTAGATAAATGGAGAAACATATTAGATCAGAACGTAGCATCGATGTATCCTACTCTGACTTCATGAAAGCTTTTGATAAAGTCCCTCGTATTCATCTGATGAAAAAATAGAAGACTACGGCATCGACAAAAAATAAATAAATGAATTTCAGCATTTATGGATGGAAGCAAGCAATAGGTACTAGGGAATGGGGAAACATCTGACTGGAAAGATGTCAGCAGAACTGTACCACAGATATCCGTCCTTGGCACCATTCTGTTCGTTATATATACATTAATGATCTAGCAGAACTTATGCTTGACGGCACAGACGCATACCTCCTTGCTGTTGACACAATGTATTCAGAACCATTTTCAACAAATGCGACTGAAATACTGCAGAAAGATATTTTGAGCATGTACAGATGGTCACGAGATTGGCAAATGAGATTTCATTCAATTCAATTCAATTCAAATATTTTTTATTTTATAGTAGCATTTCACATTTATATTACAAAGGACAGGTAGTCCATCAAAGGCAAAGCCTATGTGGGCTGTTTTACAATCCTGGGTACAGAATTGTCTCACAGACATAAAAAATAAAGTTTAATCTTTAGATTTTTTTCAAATTTATTCTGATACAGGACATCCTCAAAGATATGGGGAAACAAACGGCATTATAAAATCTGATCTGGTTAGTGAGAAAATGTAGCTGGAAGTTGAACAATATAATGTATTTATTAAAAATGTCAAATACTTATCAATGTGCAACCTAAAACACCATAATGAATAATGATTGAGCTGTTTTATTGTTGACATGGTTGTTTGAGATTGATTTTTATCGAAAACCGTTTCAAAATATGTAAATAAATGAGAATTTAATGAAATATCACGATTCTTGGTATGCAAATTTCTGCAATGACTCCATGAAGTTGTGTGTTATTAAAAAATAAGGCATACTATCTACGCAAAAACAAATTGACATGCTTATGGCATGCCAATGGTCTCAATACCAGTGTTTAAAGTCTGTATCTCAGGTATATTTTGTGTATTTGACTGTCAATTATAAATGTCCATTCCGACTCATTATGTATCGGAAGGGACATAAGACTTTGACAATGTTTTGGTCATAGTTTTCCACAGAGTTATTACATGTAGCTGTTACAGTTTAGTTGAACCTCGTCTTGTAGACTACAAGCATAATTTTCAGAGAAATCTAGTACCATAACCGATGATCTGGGGGGCATCAGTTCGTGGGCTCTGCTGTATTGATTCTGCTGCCATCTGGCCCTGAAGAGATGAGGGCCTAGTCTGCAAACATCCTTAGAAAGGACATTTACCAGGTCAGTCATCTTTGCTTCTTTCCTCAGCAAGTTTAGTACTCGGGATACCTTTCCTGTTTTCTGTGATGTATGTGATTTATAATCCCATGTACGGTAGATTATATTGTTATTACCATGAAGATCCACAAATGGTTGGTAGTGAGCTCTGAGGCTTTCAGAAGGACATCTCCTGCATGACTGATTCGGGCACTTCTCATTGACCTCTGTACACATAACCATCTCGGCAACTGCATTTAGTTTCAGATTTTCGTTGCAAACCGTGTTTAGAGCATTCAACATCAATTTTGCATTCTCGCAGACTTTGCAACAACAGATGATTCTTTCATTGTATCTGATTGTCCGAACATTTGATGGCTTCAGCTTGACAAACATGGAGTAGCCTATCTTTGTGTCTGGATGCTCTTCCTTGTAGATCTTATATGCTTCTGTGCAGGAATGTTCCAGCAGATGTGTGACCTTTCCCTTCTTTACTCGTTTCTTTAGAGGCAGTATGCGTGAGATTCTTGGTGACTCCCAGAAATCAACAACATCGTTCTTTAACTGTTGAGAGAGAGCATCTTTCCTTTTCTTCTTCTTCTTGGGTTTGTTGTCTCTAAGAATCTTTCTTGTTACACCCAATCTGTTAGCAATCCTGTTTTGATCTACTTTTTGAGTATTTCATCATCAATGCTATGTTATTCAGTTGTCTCCGTTTTTCTTCTGTTCCGGTCTTCAGTGTACCAATATGATTTTTGACACTGGATGCAATCATCTCATCTTCTAGATTCCTCTTTGGGTTGATACCTCTTTCAGAAAGCTTACTCTTCTTACGTGGTGTGCCATTTATGACTAAAGTTTCAACAGCTTGGGCATATGATGTTGGGGATGCCGGCATATGGGACCTCAGTTGCTGAAGCTGACGGTATCTAGTTGCTCTCGAGGAAGAGCTTTTCTCCTGGGAACATGGACGTTTCGAAGGCTTCGTACATGGGGTCGTATTTGCAGATGCTTTCCTTGCTCTGTCCAATTCCTTGTCTCTCCGGAGATGTTGTGCAGTTTTTCTGCTTCTACTTTCCCTTTTTTTCTGTCTGTTGTCATCATCCGTCATGCTCATGCCAATATGTTCATGTTTGTTCTCCGGATTGTTCTTCTTTTTCTTCTCCCTCATGTTTCTTTTCCATTTCGCCCAGCGGCTCCTTTGCTCTTTCTGAGCATCATCAGTTAGCGAGTCCACTGGTGTATATGCTTGTTTCTTTCGTTCATTGTCTTTCTGTTTGTATTCGGTGTATTACTCAGGGTCCTTCAGCTTCCTGTTTTGTCTGTAAACTGTAGATCTGCTTCTGCCAGATATCACAGATGCAGCACTGACCTGATCATTTATAGCACTCTTACTCCTCAATCGTCTGCAGGCATTCTCAAGTGCAGGCAGTGACCACTTTGACATATTGGAATAGTTTACTTAATCTGAAAATAGAATTAAAGTTGATCACATGGCAGGGTTCATACACCCAGGGCTGATTTCATTGTTCAGCAATACTGATCCATATTGTTGAACAATAAATTCAGATATATATTAATGGCTACCAAGAGTAATGCAAAAAGGATATGCATTCAAGCCAATACTCAATAGCAGCAGTGAAAGCAGGTAGGTTCAGTAGAAGCATGCATGTGAATCAGACACAACAGGTACACATGTGATCATGCATCAGAATTCTGAAAATACGAAAAGCAGAGACATGTAATTAACATGTCAAAACGGGTGTCCTTTCCGACACATATGCTCAGCATATTGGTAACTGGTATATTGTTGTTCTATTTGTATTTATATAATATCCTGAATAGTAGAATATGTTCAGCCTTTTGTCAGTCAATTTCATGTGGGCACCAAATTAGAATATCTATTGAATCATGTTAGACATAGCTCATCATTGTCTTACAAATAACATTATTAGTCCCCAAAAGTTAACTTTTAAAATGTTTATCGATAAAATGATAACTCCAGCTGTTGTTGAGAATAGAGGATACTATTGCAATAGATTGGAAACCAAAAAACTTATTGTGACCATGTTATATATTGATTAACTGTGATAAATAATGGTGTGTCGGAAAGGACATTTTGACATAGTCAATTTAAATGCATAAAAGATACTAAAACAATAAATAAGTTATGTGACAGAACTTTCCCTAGTTCTGCACATGTTCAGTACAACCTAAGGCAACAATTCTAAACCATAATCTTTTGATGTATCTATTTAGTTGTGATTGGCATGCACAAATCTAATGAGTCGGAAAGGACATCAATTTGACGGAAATTTACTTCATTAATTTATATATTGTGTCCGTTGTTAACCAGAGATTAAATTAATTTTTCATTACTTTATTTATTGTGACGAATACCTTCCAATTGCTGCAGGATTTGTTTTAATTCCAAATGTATCCAATATTATAGATCTAAAATGGTATTGAATTTGTGTCGGAAAGGACATTTCAATTGACGGAAAATGTATGTTGTGCAATATTGCTATTTTTTTGTAAAAAAATTCCTAGGACATTGTTATTATGATTTGTATTGTTTACAAAACACACCAATTTAGCTATAAACAAGTCACTGACTTAGTTTAAGATTACAAATGTACACATTTACATATGTCTAAGTAGCTTATTTCTCAAATGAGACACCATTTTGGGGTATTTTAAGGGGTAAAATGGCCATTATTCTGTCACCGGTAAAGATATTTTTGATTCCGTTTTCGGTTTTTATTGCAGCTAACTCCCATGGATTGTGTGGAATTGTAAATGTCCGTTATTATAATAGAGTTATCAAGCAAATCAACAGAAAGTGGTCAAATCTCAAATGTGCCCAGGACTGTAAAACTGCCCATGTGGTGATGGACCCCTAACATATATTAGACATTAAATTGCTGTCCATATTACAAAAAACAACATTACAACTCTACACGTAACGCACACAAAAACATAATTAAGTTACTAGTAGTTATTTATAATAATATAAGAAGATATACATATTTAAGGTTTTTTCCACTTGCACACACAGTACAGATGCATTATTCTTAAATTTTTAACATTTAATGCTAGAAGATCTGCAGTTTTCATCCTGAAAATTGTAAGATCCTGAGAATAGGGACACACACCACTGACATCAGGAACTGAAAATTGAATCAAGATCTACAAACTCAGTGACAGACCTGGTTTTCACAAATGATTAACCAATAGATTAGCATTACATTTTTTCTTAGGCAAATCGTAACAATTTTAGCCAATGTTTTGCAATGTATACAATCCTTCTCCATTAGGTGGCCATTTCAACTGAACACTACATGCCATTAATACAAGATTATGTTGAATATTTTGAAACTAATATGTCTGGAAGCCGTTGCTGCCTAAGGCAGCAAAACCTTCCAGTTAAATTATTCAACAGCTGCCCTATAGGGGTGCTTTTAATCTAAGATATTGGAATTTCAATGTTTATTTAGTCACAATAAAACATAATATAACTACTTGTTAGTTCTTCACAATTAATCTTAATGGTTCTGTACTGAAAATATGTATAATAATATTATTTTAATCATTGGCGAAATGTTTAGCCAATCCTGCTTTTTATTAGCCAGATCTCAATTTTCCTAGCATTTGTCTAATTAGAGAATGGGTTGGTCGGTCCCTGAAACTATGACTCGTCACTCACGTGCAAGTACTTAGTAGAGAAACACATGGGTGTATCCATAGACAGCAATCTCTTATTCGATCTCTAGAAAAAAGTGATTAAAGCGAATGTGATTATGGGAGTAATACATCAAACAATGGACTTCCTGGATAGTACAAT
The DNA here is from genome assembly GCA_034401795.1 of Chaetoderma sp. LZ-2023a. Lineage (NCBI taxonomy): Eukaryota > Metazoa > Mollusca > Caudofoveata > Chaetodermatida > Chaetodermatidae > Chaetoderma > Chaetoderma sp. LZ-2023a. The sequence goes on along the minus strand of CM067372.1, from coordinate 41,769,896 downwards.
GTTCAAACAGCTTTATATTGCCACACCTAGAGTGAGCGTACTAAATATGGAGTCCTCATTATAAGACCATAGAAAATGTACAGCGACACGTCATTAGGCTAATTCCAGGCATGGTTTCACTGGGATGCGAAGAGCGACTGTGGCGACGAGAACTTCACACATTAGCATATCACCGCTCTAGAGGCAACATAATAGAATTGTACAAAATCATGACTGGAAAATACAGCTCTCAGATGTCTGATTTTAAACCATTGAAGGGAGATTAAAACAAACACTCAGCCACAAGTACAAGATCTTCTAAACATGACCACAACTAGATATACAGAAATATTCATTAGTCGTAAAAGCGCCAATTGTTAAATACTTTGAAAAATGACTATAGCTTCTGAGCAACTCATCTGCAAGAGTATGAGTACCCACAAGTAAATCCAAATACACAGAGTTGACAGCAGAGGACTCATACATAGTCCTACAGCCAGAAGAGGATCTGTAAGTAACAATAGCTGTATGCAACAGCAACATCAGTTCCAAAACCAAACTCATTTTGTCCTGTTTTGTAAATCTGGTATTGAATATGTAAATAAGGATTATTTTGCATACCATGAAACTTTAACATTATTTT